>JAKWJA010002489.1:90090388-91290388 GCA_027704765.1 Solanum habrochaites
AACATGTTTACCCTCAAAATAATTAATGATAAATACAAAATGTGTTTAGCTTTACTATATATATCCTAAAAATAGAAGAAAGGTTGAATACAAAAATACAGTAATCAACTACGAAGTTATATTTAAAAACTCAAAACGATGTAGATATGAAAAATAAATATTTACTCACAACTTCATATTGGAGTATATTCATCTTGTAACTATCATAATTTACATATTTCTCAACAAAAATAAAATGAATATGCATGAAACTTTAAAGAATACAAATAAATAAAATAGTAAGAATTCTTATAATTACAAACTAGTAATGAAAATTTTACAAGGGATGTAGACTAACCTACTGTAGAATGCAAGATGATTACAAACTTGAATAACACAAGGAATATAAATAATGTGGTGTGAGTATGTTTGATAGACTCTTCATTACCCCTACTTATCTTACAAATTAAAATTGAAAGGTTATTAGACTCTTCATTATCTACATTTAATTAGTACATGAATATATGATGCATTAAGATCTTATTTGATGCATGAATTTAAATATAACTTTTACTTAATATTTAATTAATTAAATAGATATTAATATTTATTTTAAAGATAAAATAAGGGTAAAATGGTAATTCAACTTTGAGGTTAAGAGCTTCCACTTATAATAATATATGATTAATTGATAGAGTGTTGAACATAATTACTCATAATGTTTTTCAAAGACGTTAACTCAATCTTAATAACTGATGGTATAATAGAAAGAAAAAAAATGTTCTTTCTTGATTTATTAAAAATGACGAATATAAATGAAAATCAAATTAGGAAATATTTGATAAATAAATAGAGATGAAAGAGTATTAATTTGATATTTCAAACAAAAACTTAGATGCTCTAAAATTACACGAAAAGTAATAAAAATTATATTACTTTTGCATATCAATAGAATGAAAAATGCATCGTAAAATATTAATCAAACTTTTTATAATAATTTAACTCTAAAAAGGAAAAATTTTGATAATTAAAAATGAATAAAGATAGTATATTAATTAGCCTCTTGAATACATAAATTCTTGGGTCTTCAAAGCTTGTTTAAACTTTAGAAGGTCATAATAATTCTAAGAGTAAAATGAGAAAAAAAATTAATTATTTTTATTTTTATTTTTATTTAATAAGTGATTAAGTAATATAAATTAAATATTTTAAGAAAAATGAGAAGGCATCACTGTACCTTTTGTAGTTACTAATCGAATAACTTTTCCATATTTTATTTTAAAGGTATAATATATAGTGGTCTTCGAAAGGGGAGTTATGTGGCTCATTGTAGATGTTCTTTTTTTCTTGGAAAAATCAAGTGAAATGATAAATATTTAAAGTATATAATGTAATATAGTTATAGTTTTAATTATTTTTAATTTATAATTATAATTTTGTGAAATTTTGCTATTCAATTTTCTGACCATATAGATCTAAAACTTTTATATGCTTATCATAATTATTTGTTTATGATTTATGAATAATTTATAATAATTTAATGTGTTTATATAATGGCAGATGAGATATACAAACGAAATTCTGAATTTTTTATATACATATCATGTTTATATATTTACAAACAAAATATTTAAAAGAGCAATCGAAATATATAAATTGTAACCTCCATAACAAATAAAATTATATCTATAAAGTGTAATTACTGAAACTATAATTATAAAGCTTTACTATATTTGTTATTTTTGCTATTTCTCAAATTTTCTCTTTCCCCTTCTTTATCAAATGGCGTAATAGGAGCCCATTCCCAAACAAAAAAAAGACAGAATGGAGAAAAGAGAAATACTATAAAAATGAAGAACAAAATTATATGCTCATAAAAAAAAAGAGCAATATTTTACAAGTTAGTTCACAAATACTATTTACTTACTAGTGAGATTACATTTATCGTTAAAAATTTAACATTTTCTTTAAGATAATAAATATAGTCCTCTCCCAGGGATTAAAAAAAAGGAAAAAGTAAACAAATAATTTACCATGAAAACTATTGATGGATCGCTTTTTGAGATGAGATCATCTTTAACTCACCTCTATTTTATTCTCCATTATTTATATTTATAGATAACATCATTTTCAATTCATCTCTATTTTATTTTATTTATATTAAAATAAAACTAATTATTTTAATCTCATTTTATCATTAATATTAAATGTTAGAAATAACATTATCTTAATATTCTTAAATATCGTGTAATGTTTTGGTGAGAGATAAAAATAAAATAGTAAAAAATAAATATCTTTTACTATTTTAAGGAAGATACGAAAAAGCTAGTGCGACAATTATGGTATCGAAGGAGAGTATAATATGGTAAGTACTAAGTATGCTGCTCTATTTATTTTTACTCGTCTAATAATTTACAATAAATTTATATTTTTATCTATTGTTTTCCATATATTAAAAAGAATTACATATTTATTTTTCGAGATCAAATAAATATTAACGGAGAAAGTAACTAAATCTGTCTACAATAACCTTTACTAGTTACTGATTTAGCTCACATCATGATAACCATAATTAGATATGTAATTTGCAATGTAATATTGAGAGAAAAAATAATTTTAGGATAATGCACAAGTATCCCTCAATTATGTCCGAAATTTCAGAGACACATTTATACTATATACCCTGAACTTATTTTATAAGTAATTTTCTACCCCTTTTTAACCTACGTGGCACTAGTTTGAAAAAAAAGTCAACCTTCGTTGGGCCCACAAGATAGTGCCACGTAGGTCGAAAAGAGGTAAAAAATTATTAATAAAATAAATTCAAAAGATAATAGGACCTTAGTATAGTATAAGTGTGTCTCTGAGATTTCAGACATAGATTGGGCATTATCCCAATAATTAATGATAATGTAGAGAGAGGAGTGCATCATTCTCTACGACAGCCATTATGTGAATGACCGACCAGAATATATGCTATGCCCATACTGTGCACAACATGTGATATATGACACATTTTTTAGCCAATTCTAATTTTTTTTATTCTTGGCCCTTTTTTACTGATGTTGATGAATACGGTAAAAATATCAGTTCCGTTGGAAATCATATTCAAAGAAAATAAAAATATGTCAATACAACTTTTAACTTTCTGCATAGTCACAGGACTAGTTCAACTTTCTGTTTTTTTTTTTTATATAAACATTGTTCTTTTTCTCTT
Organism: Solanum habrochaites; assembly: GCA_027704765.1. Taxonomy (NCBI): domain Eukaryota; kingdom Viridiplantae; phylum Streptophyta; class Magnoliopsida; order Solanales; family Solanaceae; genus Solanum; species Solanum habrochaites. Next base: position 90,093,585 of record JAKWJA010002489.1, read on the forward strand.
TTTCTTTTTCAATTTGTTATTTTACTTGAAACTCATAAGTTAAAATCCTTTCTTTCATTTATCATTAAGGACAGGTAGGTCAGTTTTTTGAACCGTAATCAAGAAGTGTGTGCTATTGCGTGAAGCGGACATAACTCAAAATGTATTACAAACACTTTCCTGAAGCAATTTGTTCGACACAAGTCAAAAGTATGTCTTCAGTAATAAATCATGTTATGTAATAACAAGGGTGTGTTAGGCAGAAGGGAAATATTTTTCATGAAAGACAGTTTTCTAAAAAATATCTTGTTGAAAATAAGTGAGTTATTTATTTATTTATTAATGTTTGGTAAGTAATCAAAAAATTACTATCCCAAGAGCATTTTTACGTGAACATGGTAGGGAGTGGGAGTTTTAGGGTGACGTGGTGGGGATCGGGAACGTTGAATGAGTAGGAAAGAGATAATGAAATTTGAATTGTCATTTATTTTAAATTGTTATACCTTATATTTCATTAGAGAAGTCATTTTTCTCATTTTTAAGAAGCTTGATTTAATAAAAAAAAAAATTTAACCAACCAAATATAAAAAAATTGAAAAATATTTTTGATTTTTTTTTCTCCGTACCAAACACACTCTAAAAGTGATGATTCCAGTTTTAACACATATATGGCCATGTTTATGCGTTTCCGAGTCAAAAGTTTAATACTAATTACTAACAAATAGATGATCAAAGAACTCAAAAGCAAATCTAAAGCAGATTTAGGAAAAGATTGACTGCATGTGACTGGATTTTGCTTTTGCTTTAAGAGATTCTCCAAGCAGTAGAATTTTATTCTGTTAAGGTCAGTGTGTTAACCTTTTTAGCAAGTTTAGTAAAAACCCAATTAGCTAGGTCCCAAATCCCAAATTATACGTTCTTTTCCTGTTTCTGACTGAACTCGTCCTTTCTATTTAGAAAGTGGAAAAGAACTAGCAGCATGTAGGCCTTCAGTTAGGTTGAAAACGGACTCAGAGTAAATATTCGTTGGATGTCTAAAACTTATACAGTAATTCAATTAGGGATGACCTAAGAATTGCTCTTCTATAATTTGGGATTCATCTGAACTTCAAATATAAGTAATTTAATTCAATATAAAACCACACAAACTTCTCACCATCTTTCAAATGTGTAGATCAAAGTTGGGAAATTGCCAAAAAAAGATTCTAGTTAAGCTCATCTTTCAACCTCTCCAAAATGCCTTGTCCTATTCTACCCCCAAACTACGAAATAGTGATCAATCCCTATAGTGACATGATTATTTGACTAGAACCACCAAATTTATGTCACTATGCCAGCTTTACACATTTGGTTTAAACAACAAACAAATATCCACCGTCAAAGGACTGACAATGGAACGCAATCACCAAAATAATTTTTACTAATACGTCACCATGCCAGCTTGACATATTACCCTCATCAAGTAAACAGAATCCACAACAAACAAGCAAGTGGCGCCAACAATACCAACCCAACTTTCAAAAGCTAGTGCCATCAATCTCATTAATCTAAAGTCTTAACTTTTTCTGTAGTGTGTAACAGGTGTGCAAATTTTCTCACAATGATTCCATCTCAATCAATGATCACGAAGACCAAGTATGGAAAGTGGATTTCTAATAATTCCTAGGAATTTCAGTGTTTGTATGATGTATAACTGTGAGTAATGGCCTAATAGGAAATTCATTAATCATCCAACCACTTGACTCCATGTTTAGCCCAGAGATTACCGGCTTTATCTGGACCCTTGCTACCAAACTCGTAATGCTCAATTGTCGCATTATTATTGTCTAACTCACTTAAAACTGGAGATAAAATGTTCCATGCAGCTTCAACCTCATCGCTTCTCATAAATAGATGGTTGTCTCCATCTATTACATCATGAAGAAGTTGTTCATACGAATCAGTTACATCAACATTGTACCTAGTACATCAACAAGAGAAAACAATAAGAAAATATGGAAATGGAGACCCTAACACAACACTAAATTCACAAAATTACTAAAACAAGAAAATAGAAAACATTACTTGTCTTTATAAAGCAAGTTCAATTCCGAAGCCTCCAAGTTCATGCCTAATCCTGGAATTTTGTTATTGATTCTGATGAGTATGGCCTCATCAGGCACATCACGCAGAATCAGCTCATTAGTGACAAGATCTTGCATATGCCCTCCTCCGTCTTTATGATAAATGTTTCCAGGAACACGCCGAAATTGTATACAAATTTCAACTCTGAAACACATCAGTAAGGATAAATCAGAAAGAAAAGACCTATTTTGATGATTATCAAAATCATGCATCAAATTCATTGGATTATGGAACAGATATGAATAGTTTAAATGGAACATGTGGAAAACTATCATAGCAACAATCTATCTACGCATTAAAACTTCAAAAAAATGTAAAGGAATCACCTCCTTTGGGTTTAGGCAGTAGGATATGATATTTCAAATGGTTGAAGGTGAAATAGAGATACTTTAACTAGAGAGCAGTGATCAGACCTGTTCTTTTTTAGCCCCCAGCCAGCCTTAATAAGAAAAGGCACACCGTCCCACCGTGCATTATCAATGTGTAAAGCAGCACCAAAATATGTGGGCATAAGGTTTTCCATATCCTTGAAGTTACTTCCGGAATCAGCTTCGCTATGCCCAAGAATTACATCAGATGATTCCAACTTTCGAATTGATTTCAAAACCTTAACCTGAGTAGTAAATGATTTATAAGACCAATTTCAACAAAAAATATTGAAAATATTTTGTAACATATAGGGAATAGAGGTTACATACTTTCTCATAACGAACATCTTCACCATCAAGGGTGACAGGCGGCTCCATAGCAAGCAAGGCCACTGTCTGGAAGATGTGGCTGTGTACAACATCTCCTAAAATCCCATAGCCTTTAGGATATCTATTACGTGAAGGGGAAAAATGAAGAGGGCGATGATTAGGATCAAATACTTGTAACCTTCATAAGTGAACTGAAACCTTGGCTACCTTGCTGAGGTCTGCATGCCTAACTCTTCAGAAAAAGTGACCTAAACATAAATGTTCAATGATAAACTAAGACTTCTTGCATCATTCCCAAGGTGATTCGAGCATCGGTTATTCTAAGCAAATTACCTGTATGTTGTGTATGTAACTTCGATTCCATAATGGCATAAATACTAGATTCGAGAACCTTAGAACCGCAAGATTCTCAATTGTATTCCTTCCCAAAAGATGATCTATCCTGGAAGATAGGCAAGTAAAACAGTGATGAGTAAATAAGAATTCAAAGTCTTCTTATATCACACATGTTGTTTTTGAACCTGTATAATTGCTTTTCCTCAAAGTTTGAGAGAAGGGAGGTAGTCAACTGATGAGAAGAAAACGAACCCAGACCAAAGGGTTTTTCAATTATTACACGATTCCAACCCCTCTGGGTTTGGGCCTTTTCAGCAAGAGAGGATGCTACGTCGATAAGTGCTTCTTGAGGCACAGAAAGGTAAAATATTCTGTTTGCTCCAAACTTTCCCTAAGGTACACGAGCTGTTAACAACAGTAATAAAATAACAAAGATTTGGATACAATGAGCACTTACGAGCACAAAAAGTACAGAAACAACATACCCAGTGTAGTCCCAGTGTCTCACGCGGTGGGGTCTAGGGAGGGTAGAGTGTATGTACACCTTACCCCTACCTCAAAGGTAGAGAGATTTTTTCCGATAGACCCCCGGCTCAAGAAACAACATATAGTAATAGAATAATACTGCAACAAAATAATACGATAGTCGAAGTACAAGAAACAACAGAATGCACACTATAGGTCGACAATCCTCAGCAGTACTTACCTCAACTTCTTCCATGAGAGTATTGAGCTTCGACATGCCTTCTCGGTTGTCATACCCTCCATAAAGATAGAATATCCTTTTGAGAAATGCATCCTTTTTTTCTTCACAGTTTTCTCTGCATAAAGAAACTTTATAAAGTTAAACTACATCATGTTTCACCAATGATTTTATTTTAACATATGAAAATTGAGACGAGTTTTTGTTTTAAATGATTTTGGATAATGTCATAGACTTCTCAAATTTTTCTTTGTAGCACTAACTTCCCTTGTGATTTTACGATATTAGGCTTACCTCCTTTATTTTTATTTTTTGGTAACATTTCTTTGAGTACATTTTTCATCAATGTAAAAATTTTATAATTGGACCTTATTAAGTATACTCTTTCATTTAATTATTTCTATGAACGTATTTTAAAGATCTGCAAATTCACGCCACCATCTCTCCCTCTCTTCGGCATCCTTCTGCTCTGCACTTCATAAGCTCCCTTTCCCAATAAAATGAATTTTGGTTATAGGAATTTGAAAGTTTGCACATTAATTGTCTGTTCTTCTTTAAGCCTTTTCCCAGAACTACTTATTTTTGTTTGAATTTGGGGTATTATGTGGTGTGTTTCTTTCCTTGTTCCACTGGAATCCTCTTCAATAATTTTTTTTCTATTTCTATTATTATTGTATACCTCCTTCTTTTCAGTATTATTTCTAAATTTTTCAACAAATATGCTCATCAAAATGTTCCAGCAAAACTCAAACCACATAATTTTACGGCATGGGGAAAATTACACCATCTTTAAGGAGCTCCTTTAAGAAGATATTATAAGATAAATTCAACAAAATAGCATATTAGAAAGGACAAATTTGTCAATTATGATTGTTTTCATCAAAGAAATATGAGTTCAGAAAATTGTCACAAAGATTCCAAAATAAGGGTGATAAGTGTAATATCATAAACCACAAGGCAAATTAGTGTGATGAAACGAAACCCGGGGGAGGTCTATGAGATTACCCCAAATAAATTTTATGTTAATAGATCAACAACAAGAAAACACCAATTTTCACGATACAATCCATTTGTTTCCCTGATCACTCATAACTCCCTCATTAGCCTTTCAGGTGCTCCAGCAGACGCATCTTAAATTTTGAAGGCAAAGTCTAAATTTTTTAGTCAAAAACTCAAACTCTAGAAAAGAATCAGCTATACTAAATCCGTCAGTGACAAAATCCCCTCCCCCCCGCCCCAACTCCTCTCTCTCTCTCTCTCTCACACACACACACATGTGCATTCAAGCTCTCTCTGTGTGCATAAGCACATATTTCTAATGTGTCCTATAATATAAGCAGATGGATAGACATAGTCAACATATAAAACAGAGGTACATATGTGTATATATGTGTGTGTGTGTGTGCGCGCACGCGCATTTGAGAGTTAAGGAACATACTGGTGATCAATGCGGCAACTTAAAGTTGGTGCTATTATGGCTCTTAGATCTTCTTCAGTTAATTTTTTCCGTGAGTACCCAAATATACCAATTCTCTGCAGCCATCAGAAAGCCAGTAAGCCTAGAAGGTTAACCTCATATGTATATAACTTTCCAGTATTATGCTTCCTATCATTAAAAAGTAGCAAGCAGAAGAAACTAGCAACATAGTTCAAATATTCCAATTCAATTTTAGCTTGATCTTATTCGACTACCTAGTTAATATTTTTATACAAAAAATTCCAAGTTTTGAGCCCCTCAATTGTTCTTGCGTGAATCTACTTCAAATGATTCTAACAGAACAAGAAATTACCAACTATCACATACTTCAACTTAAAGTGCCAAATTCATTTGTTTCATAACTTCATGAAGTGGTCATGTCTTCTTCAGTTGTGGAGCCCGGAGCATTTCATAATTTAACACTCTATAATTACACTTGCTGTGGCACATGATCCTATTCTTCTGGCATGATGCTTATTCTAGTTCAAAGTCCTAACAGTTGCAACTTACCATCAAATTACTTGCCCAGGTAACTAGTGTTATCACCACTAGCTCAAAAGTTTAAACGCACAATGTGGAAGAAAACTAATGCTCGTACCTCTTTCAGCTAGTTCAGTCCAACAAGCATGGAACCACCCCACCCCTTCAAAAGGCTTTTTCAATGTTAATCAAGCTACTGCATTTGATCTAAATGAAAAAATTATCAAGCTGAGCTCAAGTTATCAAAGATAATTTCAAATAGTTACTTTCTGAAATTTGAGCAGAGGGTCTATCGGAACAGCCTCTCTATGAGACAGGAGTGAGCACTCTACTCCTTCATACTCCACTTGTGAGATCACACTAGGTATGTTGTTTTATTATTATACCACCAATTAATATGACTTGTGAGGTACAACAATTAGAAAACAATTGAATTAGCGGTGTAGCTATGACAGACTGTAGCAAAGAAAAATTAAGTTTTTCATTAGTAAGAAATATATAATAAAAAGCTAAGATGAAATTGTGTTCCACCAGGATCAGAAATGAATATTATGGATGCTGAACATAATAAAAATTTCAACAGATGCGTAGAACTCAAAAAGGAGCACAATGGTAATTGATCAATGTACCTACCTCTGGAAGTTGACCACTGTAATACAAAGCAAATAATGCTGGGAAAATTTTCTTTCTGGCTAGTACACCAGTGGCCCCAATAACAGCAATGCTAAGAGAGGCTGAATCATCAGTTGATGCACCACTACTGGATGATTGAGTCTCAAACAAAGGCAAAGGCAATTTTATGGAAGCATCCGTCCCAGAAGTGTCAATTATAACTTCTTCGTCAAGTGAAGTAGTGCTTCCAGTTCCTTCAACATTAAAAGAGGTTGACCTTATGGAAGATCGCGGTCTGTTGACATCATGAGGTTGAACATACGCCACATAGTGTATTTGTGTTCTGGATTTCTTTATCGTATGGCTCTGTGTAAAGAATATATATCAGTCTCCAGAAAAATATTCATCGTCACAATGGCATAGGCCAGAAAAAGTGCACATGTATTCCCCAACTAAACCACACGATTATAGAAAGCTGGAACAGTGAGATATCAAAAGGCAAACATGATTCACCAGCTTTTTCTGATCCTAAGATTGAAAGTTATGAAGAAGTATCAAACTGAAAATATAGACCAAGGTTTAGATTCATCTGGTCAACCAGTTCACATGACTAACCAAATTTAAGAATTCAGGGCATGCAGGAAGAAGTAATACTTCAATTTGGCGCTGTAGCATGTAGAACATGCATGCTAATACAGCTCAACATATGTGAGATGTGGATTTATACATCTTTCTAATTTTTGACAATTGCCTTTTAGGTGAACTTTGAACATGTCTTGAAAGGATCACAGAGATGTTTTAGAAGCACGACAGCACTATAACATGGTTAACAAAAGTAGTTATGCAATCATTTGGAAACACAATTAGATAGAAATCTTAGCACTTCCAGTTATTAACCTTATGCTTGTAATTTGATAATTGCTTCTTCATTAGTATAAAAGAACTTCCAGTCACTGTATTGTGCAGAACATGAAAAATCATATATTTCGTGAAAAGGATCACATTTTATTGGGGCATATAGAAATGTGTTACACATTTTCAATTGACACATTTCTATTTATGATATTATCCTGTTCAACTTTAAGAGTTCAAATTTGTTTGATTAGTTTAGCTATAATTCTAAAATGATATTTTCCCAATCAAAGCAAACTTTTCGGTTATGAATTTAGCAGGTTTATCAAGACTTCACAGCTACCAGTACAAATGTATAATAGACAAGACATTTTGACATTCTAAACTCCACCTGAAGTTAAACTGAGTTACATGATACTGGACGCTGTGACTATAGGATCAACCAAAGCCTCACCCAAGCAAGAGCTACATCTTATTCTCCCAGAACCAAAAGTTGAATATTTATGTTTTCCTAGGGTCACTTTGACTGATTTCCAGTCCAAATCTTATATTGATATCCACTTTCTGAAAATAGCTAGTTAGTCATTATCAGATTTGGACTGGAAATTCTTCAAATCATCAGAACACTAGCTATTCCAGAAATTATTATTATCAGAACATTAGCTATTCCAGGTTATTACTGAACATACACAAATCAAGGTTGATGATGAGATTTCCAATACTTCCAAGTTACTCTTCTACAGAGTATCGAGAAGTCTACTTTGAAGGATTCACAAATTATCAGTGTGAATCTGTGTATAAACATACTCTCTGCATTATTCCCCTCTCGCTAACACTAAAATTCGAAAGTAATAAATGGTTAGTCACTTATTCTCTGCATCGTCTAAATTTAATGGGACTTAATAACTTATTGTATTCATATCACTGAAATTGCAACATCATACAGGAGATAAACATCAATTTTCTTCATAAATTCTGAAACAATTTAATTTGTCAACTGAATTTCATACACGAATTGAAAATCATGGAAGAGAATACGATAGGTACAGCACCATATAGCTCAACTTGGATACCAGAAAAAAACATAAGAAAATGGATACAGCACTGACCGGAAAAGAATGGACAATAACGGTAGGTAATACAGAAAAATTCCGATAGATTGACGGGTTGATTGAATTCTCCGATGAAGACGTTGATTGCGACATTGGTGAAAGCGACGACATCACTTTGAATATCCCGATCAACGTTTTCTGTTGTATTTTCTACTAGTATACTGTATGTCGTTGTTTACTGTGTAAAAAAAGGTTTATATATGGGTTTTGGTAATACTTTGGGCTTGGGTTCTGGATTCTTGATGTTGGGCCCATGGCCCAATTTGGAGTAAGGTCCGAAAGAGAGAATTGGGAAATTTTCTCATACCACATATATTATTAAATGTATATTGTAAATTCTTTCTCAGATAAAAGGAAAAAATTCACTGATATTATGACATTACTAGACAACATACATATTATTATGGGGGAATTTTATTATTTGAATGATAATTTAGAGAAATTATCCTTTTATTCAAATTGAAATTCTTAAAAGAAATCTATGAGGTTATACGAATGATTTGTCCCAATTTTTCATAGATTGTGCTAATAAAAATAGTTGAGTAAATATCATATTTTATATTTGTGAATATATATATATATATAACACTTGTTACATGTATTTTATGCAAGCACCAAAGTTATTAAGGCATGGTATCATCTTGTTATTTTTTAAAAATTAGATTCATACAAATTCAGTAGCTTTTGTTTAGATCTTGTATATTTAATTTTAAAATTTTTATTATATATATATAAATATATTTATATTGAATTCAATAACTATAAAATGAACTATAAATTCTTCTCAAAGTAACTCGTAAACTTAAATTTCTTACTCCCTTGTACATTATATAAATCCAATTTATCACTTACAATAGATCATATTAAAACGAAAAACTTGTTGGGTGCAATTGCACCTATTTTCAATCGAAGAGGATTGAGTCCATCTGTCAATTTAGTGCATGTCCCTGCCAACTAGACTAAAATACTAGAAATACTTGTCAATTAAGATAAGCCTCAATTATCTAAAGAGATTGGCTAATATTAGTAACCAAAAACGTCATCTAGTATGTATTATTAGGTTACTATTCTCACCATAGTTGTTGGCTAACAAGACTTTTCTCATGGAGACTTCAGATTTATTTTAAATGGTATGGTTATGAGCGCATAACGAAGGAACATAATTTTTTGCTGTGATAAATTTATTCGATCGTAATTTTTTAATGTGATAAACTTATTCAAAACATATATCTCATCACTATGAAAATATGAAAAACGAATCAATCTAAGCACGTCTTATAGAAGAGACGTTTTGACATATATCATGTATGTATAGGGATTGAGAGAATTAAATTCTTTGACCGATTAAATTGATTAAAATTAAATTTTATTTGAATATGCTATTTGAATTTAATAACTTGTACCTCTTCTCATAAATATATAACGTTTACAATTTGTGAAAACTATATATATATATATATATATATATATATATATAAATCAATTATTTAATTTTACCAAATAAATGTTTCATAATTTTTAGACAAAATAACATAATAAAACAGTGCATTAATTTACCAAAAAAAAAAAAGAGGAGAAAAATGATACAAGTCCATCAATAAATTTTACGTCAAAAGCTTACCTATACGTATATATAGTGGTGTACGCAAGATTTTTAGTAAACAATGTCGATATTTAAAATTTAATAAACAATAAATAATTAATATAATAACATTATGTTAATAAAACCTATTTTAAAACATAAGTCAAGTAAACTATTAAACTTTTCTCAACGAGTTCTCATATTTAGAACTGTATTGATAATAGCCTTGTTAGAGATAGTACTAAGTACTAAATACTTTAGTGCAATTAGTGTAATTTAGTTTAGTTTGATTATAAATAAGAGATTAAAGGTTCGAATAATGACCATTAAATTTGCGCTCCAAATCAAGGAGCAAAGAAGCTCAGTTGTTCAGGCAGTTTCATTAATGTTATTTATAAGAATATTCCTATTCTTTTCAAATTTCTAACATATATAACATTAAAATTTTTTAATAAAGCAATATCGATTAACATCATATAATATAGAATACGTTGTATATATTTATAACTATACATATATACATATAATAGAAAGAAAATAGAACTTGTTCTTTTTTAAAAAAAACAAAAAAGAGCATATGGTAATAGAGCATAGGGTTTGTTTCACGACAAAATAATTAAGCAAAAACACAGAAGTTTATCTCCTTTCCATTCTTTATTCTTTTTGGTTAGGGAGGAAAGCGAACTAAAGAAAATTATAGTAACTTGACTACATTTGATTATAGGTTTTTTTTTAATTAATAAAATTTAATTAATTATTCAGTGAAAATTTACTGTACTATTAAAATTTGGAGTTTTTTTAAAAAAGTAAAATACATATTTAAGAATAAATTTAAAATTTATCTTTCAACAAATTTCAAAATTTTAACTAAATTTATGATTAAACATTAACTTTATTTTTTTTCGGCATTTCCTTGCCCTTCATCCAAAGCAAATCTCAAGAATTTATATACTATAAATTATAACTTATATAGCAAACTATTTAGATAATTTGAGATCAACCATTTCTTAACTATTAAGTACTAATTTGTCATAAAAGTTTAAAATCAAGAAAAGGGAAAAAAAAGAGGTTAAAGTTAAGGCAATTATCTGAGAAGTGAGATTATTGCAATTTGCAAGTCAAGAAGGCAAAACAAACAAACAACAAAGTCATCCATCACAATAATTACGTAAAACATATTTTATAATAATAATATGATTTCTTGTTTTATATTATAACGACCCACCACTACCACGTTCTTTATCCAATTCTTTTTTAAATTTTTTTATTATTTTAATAATATTCTAAAATTTTACTCATCAATAATGAAGAATCCCAATCAGTAGTCTTCTACCATTATAATCACCTTTTGATCAGATAAGACCACTTGCTTCAGTCCTTTATTCTTTTGGCTCTCTCTCTTTCAGCTTTCAGGTAACAAAATTTATGTTTTCAATTCTAAGTTTTCTGCTTTTTATTAGTCTTGATGATTGATGGGGTTTTGAATTCTGATCCATGTGATCTCTGATTATTTTCAACTGGGGTTTAGTTTTTTTGGATGTTTATAATCATCACTTTGACTTATTAGTGATGAATTTGGGGTTTCTTGGTATGTGAAATCGTTCATGTTTAGAGGAATTGGGAAGATTCTAACCTGGGTTTTTGTTTGATTTTGGATCAAAGTTTTGAGCTTAAATTGTTATCATCATCGTTTCACGAAGGCCTATTTTTTTTGTTCTTTTATCTTTGTTATTCTTCATTGATTACTGTTGGTGCAAAATTTCTACTTTTAAATCACCTTGAGACAGAAAGATTGTCATAATTGGACATTGATCCGTGGTGTCTGTGATGGGAATTTATGGTTTACAATCTTGCAATGAAATCTTTTAGATTTTTGGTTTATAGTTTTGTTTGATGCAGGTATTTAATTAGAAAGTGAATCTATTTTTGATGCTTTGAATTTTTTTTCAGTTTCGTCTGACTAGGGGATACATGGGGTCCGAAGGGCCTTCACCTGTGATCGTACATGTAACTGGTTTCAAGAAATTTCATGGAGTTGCTGAAAATCCAACAGAAACCATTGTAAGTAATCTTAAAGATTATATGAAGAAAAGGGGTATGCCCAAAGGGCTGATCCTTGGGAATTGCAGCATCCTTGATACTGCAGGCCAGGGAGCCCTAGTTCCCTTGTATCAGACACTGCAAGCTGGTTTAAGCGGTGGTGACTCGGAGTCATCTAATTCCAAGAGAGTTATTTGGGTTAGTTGTTTTTTTGGCTTCTTTTTACCTTTCATGCTTAACTTTGTTCTGCTGTCCAAATGAGGAAATGATAGGTTCTTAATTTCATTTGGTTAGAAAATGATCACATAGCCATTTTAAAATTCTGTAGCTCTTTTGGTGTCAAGTGTAAGCAGTTAGTGATAGAACAAACAGAAGCTATTTATGCAGCTTATACATCGGTTGTAACTTAGAAAATAGGACCCTATGCAGTGTTCTGAAAGGCGATCGCCTCGTCGCAAGTGGTGAGAGGCGAGGCGAACCTTCATCGCTTTTTAACTTTGTGGCGAGGCGATCTTCGACAGGTGAGGCCATGAAATCAAACGCGAGAGGCGAGAAAGGCATCGCCTTTTGTATTTTTGTTAAAAAGGGCTACTAATTTAGGATTTTAAAAAGCTAAAAGGTACTTTTAGGGTTTTCGACTACACTCCTCCGATGACCAGCCAGACTTCTCCGGCAACTCTAAAGTCCAATCAATACATATTTCTTCTTCTTCCTCAGTTTCTTTTCCTTCTTCTTCCTCAGATTTCAAAGTCACTTCTACCTCTGTTTTGACTTGTGTTCTTTTTTTTCTCATTTAAGTTCTAGACTTTTGGCATGTACTATCTATTTTGAGTTTTTGAATAGAAATATTTGCTAATATGTTATTGCTATTGAGTTTTTTGATTACTTATAAATACAATTAAATATTGAAATTTTTGGTACTAATTGGCATTGCACTTCAAAAAGGCAAGCCCCTCGCCGCTCGCCTCGTCTTGTGGCGAAGCAGACCCTTGTCGGCTTTTATCGCCTTCCGGCGTCCAAAATACTGTCCCTATGTAACTACAACATTTCTGAAGCGGGGTTACATTTTCTGATGTAGTATACCTGTGATATATAATATAGACCAACTGTTACCTTTCTTTTTAAAAAAAAAAGGTCACATGACTGGTAATTCCATTTGACCTTAATATGACATAAAGATGGAAATTTTTCTTTATGGAATCTAACAGGACCACATGACACAATTAGTGTTCCTTTTCTCCTATTACGAAATGTATGACCTTTAACTTAGATGTGGTTGGTTTTATCTTGGAAATATCACACTTCTACTTTTGTCATGTACGATATGGAAGTTTTGGATCATAGTTCATACAAATTGATCATCTTTGAATGATGCAGGGTGCTACTGCTTTTGTATTTTGTGGAAGGATCGTTGCTGACAAAATGGTCATTAAATTAATTTTTTAATCCTGAAAACCGCTATACTTCCGTTTTCAGAAATTTGACGCATGCTATGATGTGTAGGCGGCACCTTATATATACTCTAGGCTCTTTGGAAAATCCTGTTCAGGACCCAATCCAGTGAAAGTGTACTCAAATATGCTGCTGGAAATGTTACCCTTATAAAAAATATGCTACTAGAGCCTAGAATGTTCCACAAATTTACCTTAACAAAATGGGTTTATTTCATAGTCTTGGGATAGTTAATGAATCATTTAAAATCAGAATTGTATTCAGGTGTTAAGAGAAGATAGATAAAAGGGAGGGATAAAGGTCGCAAATGGGGGATAAGGGGAGGGATAAAGCTAAACTAAGAGAGTGTTGTTTATTTGTTTACAACCAAATGACCTAATTCTTTCGTGGTGCTTTATCTTTTATACTTGTGACTTGTGAGGAGAAATGTTGTCCATTTTTCGTTGAAATTGCTGAGTATCACATATTCTTGTATAGAGAATACCACTATAGTTTTTAATTCCTCTAAGATATATTAATACAGGGCACATATGACATAACATAGTTGCTTGTAGTACCACTCCATAATGACACGAGGAGGGAATGGTGTTTATGGTGTTCAAGTGGCTAGAGAGTATTATGGTTATGTTGTAGAGTCTTTGTTGCGAATTCTCTGTCACAGTCAAATTATCTATGGAGTATTTTGATGCCCAGTATTTGTACTTCATATACCAAGATTAATCTAATTTGTGGTAATTTTTATCTAGGTACACTTTGGAGTTAATAGTGGTGCCACAATGTTTGCCATAGAGAATCAGGCTGTCAATGAAGCTACTTTCCGTTGTCCAGATGAGATGGGATGGAAACCTCAGGTTAGTTAAAGGACCTTCCAGTTTTCATTTGTCCTGTTAAAAGACCTTCCAGTTTCAGTTTGTACAGTTCATCAACTGAACTCAAGATTTTTATCCTGTTACTTGCAGAAAGTACCTATTGTTCCTGCAGATGGGGCAATTTCGCGTAAACGAGAGGTATTATGATTTCTTGCATCCATCTCTCATGATTTTTTTAGAATGGTTATTAAAATTTAATGCTTATCTTGTTTCCCAACTTTGAAGTCAACCAAATGTGGTTGGTACTTATATGAAACAGTTGTATGCATTAGTTCATACTTCATTGAAGTTTATATACCATGTTTTAAAAGTTGAAGGGAGTTTGCTATACACTTCACTGTTAGACTCCATTTTTATGAGGATAGTTCCTCTATTTATACACAAAGGTTACACCTAAGCCAAATGGCTGACGCAAGGACTGACGCAAAGAAAACAAAACTTAGTGGCCTATCTTTATTATTGGCCGACATACCTACTATTTACTTTACGACTTTTTACATTATTGGCTGAAAAAAAAGAAGAAGAGATATTATTATTATATTGTTGTATTATTGTGTCGGCTGAATATCAGCCATATGTATAAAGTAAGAATCTTTTTCATTTTGTCGTATAGCGTCGGCTGAAAAGCCAATAATGTAAAAAGTCGTAAAGTAAATAGTAGGTATGTCGGCCAATAATAAAGATAGGCCACTAAGTTTTGTTTTCTTTGCGTCAGTCCTTGCGTCAGCCATTTGGCTAAGGTGTAACCTTTGTGTATAAATAGAGGAACTATCCTCATAAATAAAACACACCTTCATCATTACATCTTCTCTCAATATTTTCTCTCTCAATCGCTTCTACATTAGTTCATACTTCATTGAAGTTTATATACCATGTTTTAAAAGTTGAAGGGAGTTTGCTATACACTTCACTGTTAGACTCCATTTTTTGAGTTAACACTTTGTCTTGGTTTCCAAAAGGGGAGCAGGACGGCAAGACCAGAGAAGTTGATTGTTTACTTCCTTTATATGAAGTATTGGTGATGATTATCCACTTGTTTGAGAAGTAAAAGTAATGTATGACCCTACTAGGGAATGACCCTTGTAAATAATGATCTAAAAAATTTGTTAGTTCGGAAGATAGAAGTGCTTAGGTATAACGAATTGTAGAAATATAAAAGACAATTCTGGGTGTCCTATGCTGGAAATAGACACAGAGCACTGAGCTGAGGAAGTAACTTGTCAAAGGCAAAGTCATAAGCTTTTTGGAAGCTCAAGATTGTTGGTTCACTGTCCATGCTTATACATGCTAAACCTTGAGTTAAATGCTTAATATTCCAGCCTCAATGGTTCTCTTCCCTTTTCTGGTCATGTTCTTCATAATCCTTTAAATGCACCAGGACCGGATGGAAAGATAGGGACCTATGTTGCGAGGGTTATTGATTCTTCATTTTATGATATACAGTTCGAATCCAATTTCTTCTCTCAAGTATTCCGAGCTCATGAACTTTTTAAAGATTTTTATTTATTTTTTTTAGGGATAATGCCCAAGTACCCCCTCAACCTATACCCGAAATCTCAGAGACACACTTATATTATACTAAGGTCCTATTACCCCCCTGAGCTTATTTTATTAATAATTTTTTACCCCTTTTCGACCTACGTGGCACTATCTTGTGGGCCCAACAAAGGTTGACTTTTTTTTCAAACTAGTGCCACGTAGGCTAAAAAGGGGTAGAAAATTACTTATAAAATAAGTTCAGGGGGGTAATAGGACCTAAGTATAGTATAAGTGTGTCTCTGGGATTTCGGGCATAGGTTGAGGGGGTACTTGTGCATTATCCCTTTATTTTTACTGAAAAATATTCTAGTTTCCAGGGATTATGACATTGTGAACTGTTATCAAGACCAATAACCATGGCTTCTAAATTATTTCACTTTTGCTTTGCTTCATACTATCTCAGTCACTTTTGTGACTTCCTTGAGGAGGGAGGAGCTGATGAATAACGAAGTGGTGTAATGCTTGTTGGAAATATATTTCCTATCTTGAATTGTTGGAGTTGCCATCCAAGCTAAACACTAATTTCTCCATCTTATATGATGATCCTTGATATGTTTTCATTTCCATACCTTTATTTGATTCAGGGATCCCTGCATAATCAGTTCTTTCAATTTTCCCTATCTACCTAAGAATGGACGGTCTGTGATACATGGATCTTGGATCGGGAAACCGTATCCAAGCTCTGGGTCTAGTCTGTGTTCTTTGGACTTTTCAAACTTAGAAAATGAAAATCTTAGTGGCTAAAGGAAGGGATATCAACTTAGGTTTCTCCACTTCTTTTTTGTTTTCTTTTTGATAAATAAGGTTAAAGCTTAATCTTGGACCACATGGTAGTATCCCTATTCAAAGATGTCAGACGAACAGGTAGTTTTATTAATGGGGAAAAAGAAGAGCCCACTGTGGAAATTTTTTCCAGTAGGAAGATCTCACTGATTTCTCTGAACATCTAGTTTCTGGAGCGGGGAGTTTTTACTAGCATCTAATCTTTCTACAGATCGCACTGACTGGAAATAGCTGCTTCCTGTAACTTCTAATCCAGGAACAATTTATTTTTGTTTGTCTTTGCACCTATAGGTGTCGTACCACTTCTCTTTATACTGTGTTCTCTCTTTGTGTAGACTTCTCTTCCGGTGGAGGAAATGACCAAGGTATTGGCAAAGATGGGATATGAAGTAATGACCTCTGATGATGCAGGCCGGTTTGTATGCAATTATGTATACTACCATTCCTTGCGTTTTGCTGAGCAGAATGGTGTCCGATCACTATTTGTACACGTGCCCCTCTTCCTAACCATAGACGAGGAGACACAAATGCAATTTGTTGCTTCTTTGCTGGAGCTGCTCGCCTCTTCATACTAGTCCTCGACTTGTGTGTCTGGAAGTGTATTTGCCTTGTTATTTATGCTGTGTATGCGGAAGAAGGTTGATCTGGATATAAATGTAATGCTTTAATAAACAGTGAACTTTTAGTGAATGGCAAATGCATATGGTGTGTACATGTATCTTCGTCAACATTCCTTGGGTGGTTAAATCTCGTTGATTTGGAGATGTTTCATGCTTATTTGCGAGCAAAAACTTACAGCTTTCTGTATCTCCTAATGGACATGATAGGAACTTGTCCTTCAATTTATGTTCTTGCATTAGTGTCTTTCTGTTGTTTTGGCTGATCAAATATTAGGCAGAAAAATGTGTGGTCACTCGCTTCATGGGTCACCCTTCAAGGTGAAAAGTTCATAGTTCAGAATTACAACTTAAGCATACATAGAAGAATTCATGACATTCAAAGAAATTAAAAATAAAAATCATTTGTAGTTACTAGGAAATAGAGTAGAAGAATTGATGACATAGGTGCACCGGCCCCCTACATCAAATCAAAGTTAAAAAGAATTGAGTACTAAACTACTACATTTTACTTGTGGGCTATATATATGGTGTTTGAGAAATTGAAAATGGGTAAATTGTAGGCGGTAGCCCCACACCACAGCCGCCTTACTCCATTTTCTATGTTGGGACCTCAACTTTTTCCATTTATAGACTATAGTGCTGTCAGCTCTGCCACTCCCACTACACATTAATTATGTCATGCTCTTAATTATTGGATCTTCTTTAATTTAATTATTTCATTCTAGCCCTTCCATTCCTCCTCCTCTCTAACAATAAATTCAGTAGATGATGTTGGAGTAAGTATGATCGGAGGAATTTCTTTCATCTTAATAGAAATCGTAATTTCAAAGTTTAAAAATATTATAAACTTGCACATCTAGATTAGTTGGGACCTCAAAAAGATATCGTCACCAATATTCGCTGCATGTTACCTAAAGGAAAAAGCTGGTGTGCGTCTATTACTCCACGGATTTTTCTATTTATAGGGACATCTCGAGTTAACCTATGTGTACGATTAACCTACCTGCTACTGTAATTAGTACTAAATTTAGAAAATTCAGAAGGTAAAAGGGATTGCCATTGTCCTTTTGTAATTTATCATGATATATAGTAGATAATCTGTGTTATTTTCAATGTTACTTTTTACCTTTTCACGAGCACATGAAAGTAATATAGATTAGTAGAAACCTGCGGGCATAGCTCACTGGTAAAGCTCAGGACAAAAGTCTTTGTGAGCGCCGGTTCGAGCCCCCGCAGGCCACGGGCGCACATAGTGCTAAAAAGGCTGGCCCGGGCTCCAGGATTATTAGTCGGGTCCTGCCCACTCTCCAGCGCGGGAGCAGAGGGGCTATAAAGGTGGGACACCGGATACCTGGGATATCAAAAAAAATAAAAAAATATAGATTAGTAGTACGTACATTGAGACACCAGCTATGAGTTATTGATCACTTGCCTTTTTTGTTGAACTCGTAATCTTATTGGGCATGTGGTAATTGATATGTGTGCGGTTAAATTAAGCTACTTCTTAAATGGTTAAAATTAGTGAATAACCTTGATTCCTTTCTACTTAATTTCATACACATCCAAACATGCTATGAACTTTGGTCATTTACCTAAGTTCACAAGTTCGAGCCGTGGAAGCAACCACTAATGCTTGCAGTACACCCTTTAGGTTGCGACCCTTGCCGTAACCTTGCTAACTTGGGATGCTTAGTGTACTGGGCTTATAGTTATTTACACTATCAGTGTAGGTAAAGCAGAAGATATTCTAAAACTGATTTAAAATATACTACTTTTATATCATTAACAAATGGATACATGCTTACAGTTAAGTTTTAGTCCCCTCTGGAACAAGACTAGTAGAGCTAAAACTTTAATACATACTATTAATTACTCCATCTTTTACAAGTTTCTATTTCTTAGCAAATCATGTATCAGCATTGATCAAGATCATTACTTGGTAATGACTGAGGTGTGCCTTCCAACAAGCAAAAAACTGGTGGAATTGTAAGAGTAATTAGAGCACCATAAGCATTCCAACAAAATGGTTCCAAGATTTTTTGTCCTTGAGCAGGATATAACTCCACATCCAAAAAAGTCAAGTTTGTGCAAGGGACACTGTTACTACAAGCCAAATGCATTGGTGGACTTCTCACATCATAAGTACCCTTTATGTTTGAGTAAATCACATCAGATATGTACACTGCTGAAGTCTGATTTGCACAGCTCTTTGTGCTGCAGTAATATTGATCTAAAATTATCGGATTTCGAACACTTTCCATTCTAATGTTGTTGAAATTAATGTTGGATACTGTCCCAAATCCTCCTTGCCACGTCTTGATCCTAACACCATTGTCTGAATACTTAATAGTTGAATCTTCAACTGTAATGTTGGATACACATGCACGGGAATTGCGAATGCCTAGACTGCCAATGCTGAAAATTATGCAAAGACAGTCTTTATATTCAAGATTTGGGAATAGGGAAAGAAGAAAAAGACAGAGTAGACATCTTGTTATGGGCTTAAAAGTGTTGTTCTTTTTTTGTGTGTGTTTAGTGGTAGGGCATACCTCTTTCACTCTAGCAGTTTTGTTAGTTAATGTGCCATTTTTTTTTTAAGAATATGTTTGTGGTGCAAAATTGATTGTTTATTTTTTGACATAAAAAGATGGTATGGTGTGATATTGCAGCATTTGAATATATACCTTATTCCATGACTTGGACCACAGGTCATGTTCCTTATATCAACATTGTAACAACCAGCTCCAATTGAAATACAGTCATCACCTACAACATAAATTGGTTGTGCTCAGAAAGAGAATACGCGAAGAATCCTCTATCACTTAACTTTACAAGAATTTAAGGTTTTACCATTGGAGATTATTGAGTTTCTTATTGTGACATCATTGGTATTCTCTATGTGAATTCCATCAGTATTGGGGCTCTGACGTGGTGCTTTTATGTAAAGCGAGTCAACATGGACACCGCGGCAACTGTCAAATCTGAAATGGAACAGTGGGCTGTTCTTGATTTTAAGCCCTTGCACTGTCAAATTTGAGCTCATGAAGAACTTTATAGCCTGTAAAATTGAACACACTTTAGATTTTATGGAGTCTTTTGGTGCAAGGGAACAAAACAATGTGTTTTTGAACTTACCACAGGGCTGTCACAAGGGCCAGGTAGTGTTGTTCCATTTATCCCCTGCTGCATTGAAGTGTTTTACATTATATACAAAACTCAAGATCCTAAATCAAATTTGTAAAATAAAAAAAAGGGCAGTCCGGTGCACTAAAGCTCTCGCTATGTGCGGGGTTCCAGATCACAAGGGTACGCAACCTTACCCTGCATTTCTGCAAGAGGCTGTAGAACCCATGGCCGACCTCGTGGCCACATGATAACAACTTTACGAGTGGATCATGAAAATTACTTTATGTGGTTTGCAAGGAAGATTCCACCATTTTTCTCCTTTACCATCTATGAGTCCACCACCTTGCATTGACATCCCATCAATTCTGTAAAAGACTAACCATTGTTTCTTACTGACACCTTTTGGCCATGAATCAGGTCCATCTGGTGGCATAATGGTTCCTTCAACCTACACGATCAATCCTAATTAGTCACTTCACACAATTATCAAACAACGTTATAAGTACATGAAAAAATTGAATTAGTTTGTCACATTACCTTAAAAATTAGTCCACTTTTGCAAGGACCAGTGAAGATTGTGGATTGGATCATGAAAGAATAGTGTTTTGGAACTAGTAGAATAGCTGAATCAACTTGACAAGCAGTATCCCAAGCCATCTTAAACGCTTGTGTATCGTCTATCACACCATCACCAACAGCCCCATAAGACAACACATTGAAAATGCCTGCTGCATAATCATTTGATGAATTCTTCACATTCTCAGTTATTGGATCACCCTCAGGGGCAGGGGCAGGAGCAGGGAAAGGTGGCATTGATATTTGTGACAATGCACGAAAACGCGACACTTTGGGGTAATCATAAAACCTACCATGAACTGAAAAAACATAGGAAATCAAGAAAACAGAAAAAACCAAGAAGCAAAATCTAGTGAATTCCATAATTTGTGTCCAGCTAGTATAGCTTTTTTAACTAAAACAGAGTACTTATAGAACTTAAGGGAAGTGAAGTAACACAATTTGGCTACTTGTTTTACTAGACCCCTCACTAATCCTATATAGAAAAATAAAATGTCAATTTTCACTAGACTAAAAAGATCATGCTTATTTTTGTCATTATCAGTAGGTTTTTTCACAAGTTAGAAGGATATAAGGCAAGGCACCCACGTTCTTGGAAGTCAAAAAAACAACAAAAATGAAGTTGTTTATGTGACCACCAACTAAAATGCAAGCACTTGTAAACAAGTTGAAAGACTATGCAAGTAGTTTCAATTTTGTTACTTACAAGTTCTCAAAGTGAAATATTCCATTTTATACTAATGGATTCTTAGTGGAAGAATGGTTCTTTTGCATGGTCGGCATTATTTTAATCATATCAAAACCGCCCTATTCCATTTACACAATGGTTTTTCTGGTTGAGGATAAATAGATAGCAGGGTGTCCCCTCAACCATAAGAATTTAACTTCTATATGTTTATGTATACTATCGAGAGGGATTACAAACTTTAAAAATTAGACAAGGTACGTTATTATAGTATATTTTTTTATAAAGTTACTGTCAGTATATAAAAATTAAATCTGATTAAAAAACGAGAGCTATTGGGGGTGGGCGGTATGAGATAATGATAATAGTGAAATTCAAAAGAACCCCACGTTTTCATCCCATTACGTGCCACTTACTTTGGTCCCAAAACTAGTGAGACTACCCAATAGGCAATTCTGATGGAACATGTTATTATGGTTACAATGTATGGTTATAAATCTTGTCTAATAAAATGCTTCTTTTACTGTTTTTATTAAAAATAATGCAGTACAAATTTAAATTTGTCTATTTGTAATGGCCATAATAAAAGGATTGCATTTGCATTGGTGGGTAGATTTCAATTTTGTCTGCTTGATTATACTAACAGAAAAATTAATCTATCAAAATTTTCATAGGTACCTAATTGATAAACTCGAACTTGCTCTACCATGAGTGAATCTTTTTTTTATATGTACTAAGAGGCACATATTAGGGAGGTAGTTTTTGTATTTAGTTCACATAGAGTGAAAGTTTAAGGTGTTATAGTAACTATTTGCAAAAGTAACCACTAACTCAAGCTATGGGATCTTTTCTTTTTAAGTGGAATACTGAGTGCACCTAAAATATAGGTGTTTTAGATTGTAGTTGAATAAATAGGATCTTTTCATTCTTGATTTTCGGTGAGTTTTGAATATTAAAAAAATCTTGTAAGGGCATCTCCCTTTTAACGGATCTTACCATAACCATGATAGTTTGTAGTTGTCGCGCTCACTTACTATCTAAGCAAGCATGCACGAGGATCTACTCGACTGAATTCCTCCTTTTGTTCCTCGGTCTACGGAGTATTATTAGAAGTCATTTTCAGTTGTTTATGTGTCAAGGATGAATAATTTATAACACACACAAATTATACATTGGATAGTTAACTACAATTTTGTAAAAGAAAAATATTTGGTTAATTATTGTTGGGACTTTGTTAATCAGCTATGTAGTGTAAAAATCCCAAAGAAAATCTTAGTTTTTGTTCATCTTTTAGGACAAGGAATTTCTGGCGTCTAAGAAAATATAGTTCCACTAGGAGTAGATAGAAAAACCAAACCCCACATAGGACCACTCTTTTTTGCTTCATTTTTAATTCGCATTATGTAAAATTTTATCTTTTATAAAGTCAAAAGAAAGCATAGTTGAATGCTTATAATGAAACAAATATATTACAGAGAGCATGCTTTGATACATATTGTTTTGGAGTTTTGTGCTCACATTACCTTATGCTTATGCATGCTTTGAATTTTCGGTACTACAAAATGGGTAGCTTTACTTTGTTGGAGCGGCGGAGATAAGTACTTATGATATTTTTTTTATCATAATGGAAACAAAAAGATTTTTTTATTGGATGATAAAGTTTGGTAGAAACTAACACTTATAATAAACCTCAACTCGAGAACATTCTTAAATTAGACAAGTAAATGACTTCTTAGGCTAAATGGCAATAGTTAAGTGACTATTCTTTAAAATAATTATCATTCATTGAGTTATTGCCTGAAAATTCAAGCTGACATAATTTCCTTTATCGTGGACCCATAGGGACTGGAAAAATGGTTTCCGTCCTACAACTTTCATATGATCTTTCATACATACCTTCAGGTTGCCCCAAAACATGTAACAGTACCATTTTATTAGAATATCAATTAAATTTATATTGTCAGTTCATATAACGTAAACATCAAAAAAGATTTGGAAATTAGGTGGGAGGCATAGGAATCAGTTCAGCAGAAGTGTTACTAAATTACTTGGGCATTCGCTGTTCATATATGACATACTTTAAAAAGAGGGTCTTTTGACTAATGCAAGCTGCATTTTCTGGTTTCTACAATAACTTCATTTTGGGTAGGGGTGGTAATTGAGCAGATCGGTTCATATTTGGATGGGTCATAATGGGTTAAAGACAAGAATCGAATCAACATCCAACTCAAATTAGCTTGGGTCAAAATGGGTTGGGTACCAATGTCCATGCTTGCAAGATAGCTCCTATGTGTGGGACATACTGGCAAAAGTGGGAGCTTTGAGCCATGGAAGGATAAGTATCAACATACTTTTACCTCGTCTCCAATGTCTCTATTTTTCTTCGCTCTCGCTTATCTCTTCTTTGTCACACTGAAGCACAAGTTAACATATCATGTGTAGAATAGTGATTTACTCTGCTAAAACTGGGAAATTTGGAGATGAACTCAGCACTGAATGTGAAAAAGCCATTATATAATATTGGTTGCATATCTCACACAGAAGATTTAGAATTGATCCAGAAGTGTCTCAGACCAAGGTAGATCACCTCTTCAAAAATGATAGATACTTATATGTAATTGTATCAACAGTATGCACGTATAACCAAGCTATGAACGACCCAATTTTATTAAATAAGAAAGATAAACAATATAAACATGAAAACATCTTAGGCTTAATCACAATTCACAATTTTCACAAAATTAAGGCAGTGTCTCTCCTGATATGTTCATAAAATTAACAACTTGTAATCCAAACCCACTTCTCAAACTCATCTAATTTGTATGCTTCAAATGATAGCCACCAAGACCACAGTCAAGCAGTAAAACTGTGGAACTACTAATCCACATCCTGCACCAAAAGTAGTTACTTACAGGTCCAACCACTATAACCATCCGAAATCAACATTAATTGGAATTAATGGGATCATTGGGGGAAAAGAAGGGAAAAAATGAAGGTATTCCTGCCACCACACTAAAATTTCCAATCTAAATAACAGGTAGGTGAAGTTCAAATGATAAAAGGATAACCAGGTTGTAATTAAATTGAAACCAACATTCTTAAATCTTTCATAACTTCTAATTTCCTGTTTCTAAGTGCAAATCGCTCAACTGAACTTGTAGTCATCTATTTGTTTCATAGTCAATATAGTATTTATATTTAGGGCAATCTACATCTTCAGTCCACCCACTCTAAAGCATATCTGACAAGAGTAGTAAATGAGGTGGCAGACCTATCCCCACTCAACAAATGGGAGAGGTGGATAACCACCCTCAGGCGGAGGCCTTAGAGAGGGAGGCAGATTGTTCAGTGATGCTCCGGCCTTTTCTCTGAACACATCACCTGCTACAACCACACATCACAACTAGATTTAGAAGAAAAACTACCAAGAGCATCAGCAGATTAACTGGGGAATTGGAAAAACACAACACCTGACATTTTAAGTGAAAATAGGAAGAAAATAGATGCAAAAGCAATGCTTGCCTGGAAAAGAGGCCGAACCAAAAGGTTGACTACTTGAATGGAAACACTCTCTACTATTTTCCCCTGAGAATTGGATAAACAAAAGGAAATCAAAAGTTTGCATGCACTGTGTTCTTCCACAGCTATTCAAATTCATAGGATATGATTGACAATCAAGTATACTCCCAATTCAAGTGTATATCCATTTCAAGAATTAATACTGTACAACTTAAAAAAACTAATCAGGTCACTCAAATCTTTTAGAATAACTACTAGGAATGAAAACTTAAAACTACAGGACAAAGAACTTCAAAAGAGTTGGTACATAAATTTCGAAATCTTGAATGAAGAACTTGTAGCATAACAAGATAAGTTCGTTGGCAAAATGTACACAATACTATTAACAATGTTTTTTTTTTAAATTTAGCACAGGATACTGCTTGCACAAGTTAATTCTGCACATTGCCAAATCCAAGAAATTCAAAAGATTGATTCCCTAGTTCTTCTTAAAGCTCTGACTTCCCAAAAGTTAGATTACTTTCCTAAGATATCCCTTTGAGATTTTAATAACATCTGACAAAAATCAGGACATCTTTTGGATGAGTGACAAGGACAACCATTTCATGAAGCAGCAAACAATAGAAATTATCATGGTTGTTAATATAAGAAACAAAAATACTTTTTGAGGCCAGTAAATATAATAGTTATCGTGGTGGTTAATATAGTTCTAGATTTAAGACATTAGTTGGTTGACAGTAAAATATTGAATATGAATATACTCAAAACATGCGAGAAAGATACCTGGAGGGAGTCCCGCTTGGTTCACAGTTTGAGGGTTTTGCTTGGGATGATAATATTTGCAGGAGTCCCCATACTGGCAATACCCCTTTGATGCATGTAAAAGATATGATCAACAACATTATCCAATAAAGGGTGTAAAGCACATAGTATTTATTTAGAGTTTAGACTTCACCATCCCCAATCCATTGTTGTTGCCTTCAACATTTTGTTTGTCTTGGGCAATAGTTCAGGTGGATGAAGTAAAGCAACATTCACTTATGTTCATAACTTAGTGAATAGAAGTACTATCAGTAATGTTTATCACTTATCAGCATATTACTAAACTTTTTCAACCATAATGATGTGAATCTGCTAAAATAACAAATTAAGCTAAGCTAGCAGATTATGAAATTCACCTACGACAATTCATACCATGCTCATCAAGTTGGAGACATACAACTTAGCAGTATTCTGAGAAGCTTATAGCCTATAGGCCTTACAAAACCTTATAAATTAAAGTAAAAGGCCTAGAAACCTCAAATTCTACTTCAAAGTATCTTAGATTGCAACAGTCTCTTTTTTTTTATAATGGTAATTATGAAATGCATCAATTGAACTCAAAAGATGATGAATCCTCTGAATAAAAGATACAGATGATTCATATAACCAACTCGAACCAGTCTAACATTGATTGATGAAATGCAAAAATCTGACTCATCTATCACTTTTGCTTCTTCTTCCATCAGTTGCAATAAAATGGACAACCCAAAAATGTAATACAACTTCTGACTCCGTGTCTCAAAATATTGCAGAAATTTTGCATATACGAAGGTCAGAGCAGTACCGTTCGAACAAAGTGATTGCAGACTCCTTTACCGAACGAGTCCGGATCGTTAAATAACTGGGGATCTGTTATCCCAGAAAAATCGTTCATCAACACTTGGAAATTAATTTACTAAGAAGAAGAAAAAGGAGAAACTTACTGCGCAAGGAGTCGTACCAAAGAGCCTTGGCTCTTTGATGTTGAACACCTTGAAGATGACGCCTCCGAGCAGCTGCAGTATCCTGGAATTCCTTATCGCAGTAATCGCAGTAGTATTTACCCAACGGCATTTTTTACTAAAACTAAAATCCCAATGCCTAATGGCTTTTTATACGTTTGCCTGTACAAGTTTCCAGATCTCGTTTGCTCTTCTTTTTCTTTTTTAATCTCCAAGTAAATTGGTGAACATGTGACTAAATTACAAAGTTTTAAATAGCATAATCTCATGCTGTCAACTGCCCAGCTAAATCTGCAGAATTATGGCATATGGTTTTTCCTTTTCAAAATTATACTCTTTACCAAAAGTTTGAAAAGGAGGGAATTAAGAAGTCTCGTCAATTTATCATGTCCATTGCAAAAAATAATAATCTCGACACAATTAAGGTAACCATAAAACCATGTATTCTACAAGTAACGGAAACACTAGCGATAACTACATACCAGGTAAATGTATTAAGATTAAATAGCCAGCACGCTGTTCTGAAAATTCTCACTGGAGACAGCACAACCCAAAGGACAGTAGTAAATCGTTTAAATACCAAGCGTCTGAGGAGCCATATCAACAGTCACCCTATCATTAATTTGCAAACCCATAATAATAACGTTCACTCAAATTGTTAATTCTCAACCACATAATGTTACAAGCATAGGATATATCGGAACAGGGTAAAAAGGAACACAGGTTGAACATCGGGTATTTGTTAAAGATCAATTCCCTACATCTGCTTTTACAAAACAAGATATAATAATAATAATACAAAGGGACAACAGAGACATGGTAAGATAAGGGAAAGAAGGAACAAATTAATACAGAGAAGAAACACAGCTTCAAAGGGTACACTTAAATTATTTCTATCACAAGGCAGGAACTCATAACCCAAGGGAAGGGCACTGTTTTCTGGCGTGCTCTGGAACCAACTTCAGTAATATCTCTGCGTGCACATTCTTCAACTCTGGTGACAAGAAACCCAGATTCAATAGATTCAGTTGCAACTTACGGAAAGAAGCTAATCTGAAACAAGTCTAGTCAACAACATACCATGAGCCTTGAAGTTAAACAAGGGAGGAAGAAAGCGTCCATTAGGCAAGCGTGTATTGGGATCACGAAGCTCGTCAAAAAATGGGTGAACCAAGGCATCCAACTGCATTCAAAATTAGTACACCTGTCAACTTAGAACTAGACTGAAATAATCACACCATTGACAAATCAAACTACAGCTGCACTGCTCTTCAAGAAATTCGGCGAAGCCTAAGACAAGGAAAAGAAAAACTGGCATGCAATGTTGAGTCAAAACTTAGATACTCTTTTACAAAATAATGGGTTCATGTTCAACTATAAAAAGAACATCAAAATATGTCAAACACTGAACAGAGATACAGAAATGTGATCCCTGTATATTCTGTGATATACATAGGCGAAAGAGATTAGCTCGAATAAATAAATTCGGCATACTTACAGCAGCACAGCGCAAGTTAGGAGAGTACTGAAGCAGTCTTGAGACCAGATCAACTGCTTCTGGAGGCATGCGCTTATGAAATATCTGAAAATCAACATTAGAAATGACTTGTTGCGTTGTGTATACTAGCCAGTTCTATGAAGGGGTTGGTTACAATAAGTTGCATTTCAAGTACCTTGTGCCATGGATGAGCTTTAATTTGAGGAAATTTGAACTCATTATAGTTGGGATTCATACATTTAATTTCTTCCCTTGTAGGAGTGCCTAAAACCTGCAAAATGTAGTAGGAGATATAGTTTGGGCAAAAAAATAGTAGATGTGGGCCAAACTCAAAACAAATTAAGTAACATGGCCAATCAGAAAAAGGTTGAGAATCTTCTTAGCCATATTTATCTATGACAATAATTGAGATGTTAATAGTACAGAAAGCTGTCTTATTACTAAAACAATAATTTTACTTCTATTTCTTTATCAAAAAACAGTGAACTCGTCTTAGTTACAGAATCTCCGAATCTGAAACTGTTACACAAGCAGAAAAGGAAACGTGTTACGCCAGTGCAAATTCCTCAACATTCAAACAAAGCTCCTTCAATTAATTATAATCTAGAATCTAAACAGTAGGATAAACTGAACTTAGCACAGAATCAAGTACACCTAAATTTACGGAACCGACCAGAGTAGAGGACAAAATCATTGGGCATTTACAGACTATCCAGGTCAGAATCACCTGTTACTAGAATCACATTATTCTGGTCAGAAGACCAGACTCCAAAGTTTTGGTGGGATGCCTCGTGTAAAACTATAATTGGTCAGAAAAAAACCTATCTCACCATCTCTGAGGTCTATTTGATCAACAAATCATAAGCTTGGTTTATATGGAAGTTTGGAAGAGGTGGATCTCAGTTAATATCAAAACTTGGTCACAACAGCAGCAAAGCAATACACAAACTGAAAGCCTAGTTAGTTTCCTCCAATTTCCTTTTAATTTTCCCTATTACATCATCTTGAAAAATCTTATTGCTAAAAAATGCATAACATGATTAAAATGATAGGGATGTGCTAATACAGCCACTAAAAAGAGCTATTATCTCCCCATAAGATACATTTGCAGAAAAAAAATCTGAGAAAGCAGAGATCACACAAGGGTTGCCCCAGAACATTGCAAGTCAAGCAGTAAATAAATCCAAAATAGAAAGGCAGGAAAGAAGGCCTATAAAATTACAATTGGATGCAATAAATGAAAAGAAGGAAATAAATAAAAAACGACAGTGATGAAAGAAAATCACAAACAGCAGAGGAAGGACAAAGGTGGAAATAAAGTTGGCAAGGAACTGCAGACAAGAAAGTCAAATAGACAAGATTACCTTAATGATCTCAACAAGCTGATCAACTCCACTTTCACCTGGAAATAATGGCTGAAAATGGAAGAAAGCAATCAATGAGATATTGTCACTGTAATATGGAATACTGTCCACGAATACACTAATATTAAGAGAAAGTAACAACCTACCTGACCAAGAAGTAGCTCAGCTAGGACACAGCCAGCAGACCAAACATCTATAGCAGTAGTGTACTCTGTTGCACCAAATATGAGCTCAGGTGCTCGATAATACCTAGAACAGATGTAAGAAATATTTGGTTCTCCTTTAACCTGTCAAAAATTGGAGCAGATTATCCAATCAGAAAGAATATTAACATATATGTAAGGAAGGACAAGAGGCTAAGAATGTTAACACATATGTTAGGAAGGACAAGATGCTAAGAAAAAATGTGAACACACCAGAACTTTGGCACTCCCAAAATCGCATAATTTAACCTGGTGGGTATGTGGATTCACCTGCCAAAAATACCATGCCATGGATTTTTAGTATCCAGAGAGAAATGAGAAATGCAAATGGAAAGAACAAGTAGTTCTTAATAGCACTTGCTAACATGTTCAACAGTCATAAGCCAGGAGAGTAGAGCAAAATAAATAGAACTGTTTCCTTCAAATTGGGAAGAAATTTGCGTCACTATGCACACTAAAATTGCAAATACATTGGTTCTCCTTTTATATTTTGGGTCGCATCAAGTACTTCTTTCATCCTTACTTTCTAATATTCTTTAGGTTCCAGTCCCTTCAGGAGCCAATAAAGAGATAATATAAAGACAATTGCTAGCAAGTTAAAAAAATTTGAATTATAAATCAATAAAGCAGAATAAATTGCCTGCTAAGGTTAAGGTCATAGCAAGTTCACCAACTATGTCAATATCAGTCTCTCATATAACTATCTTTGTACTAAAATCCATAACTCAATCGGAAGAAAAGATGTCAACCGAGTGTGATGAAAGCTCACATCAGCGCAGCAACACATATTTTCACAACAGAGCGTCCACAGACAAAATAAGACACAGAAAAGTGAGTTTATGGTGGATGCGAAGTTACATTCCTATCTCTCGTTACATGCAGTACATCAATCTAGTTACATCCTTTTATTTCTCTGAGGAGATCAGTAGCTTAACGCATTTACAAAATGCATGATTGACAACATTATAAGAGAGTAATGAGAGCACATGAGGAAAGAATTTTTTCTCTCAATGAAGGAATCAACCAAATTGCATTATTCTACTCCATACATCAAATCATTGACAAACTTAAAACATATCCTCGGTACATTTTTCCATACATTTGGAGCAGATGTTCACATCATATCTATTATAATGAAAATAAAGCCAAACAGTTACCGGCAAAGCGGCAACAACAAAAAGCTGAAAGGAAATAAACAGCAAAGCAGTGGAGTAGATAACTATACCAAAAGATTCTGAGGTTTAATGTCCCTGTGGCACACTCCAATAGTGCGGTGTATGTAAGACAATGCCCTGAAAATCTGCCAGACAGAAACAGCATATTGTACTTTAGGCGTGTTACATAAGAGAACAACCTCAAGAAAATCATTAGCTATCGAAGTGCATTAAAAACAAGGTAATTGAAGTGAAACTAGTTTCTCATAATAAAATCCAGTCTGGTGGACTTCCCAAGGTTGGCCCATCGTAAGAACAAACAAAAGAACTAGAAAAATACTGGAACAATTTTAGCAACAATCTCTTGTCCAACATCTCACATATATGAAATGAAGGAAAACAATCACTTGTACAACAGGATTTGCAGAGGTCTCACACATTGGGAGTTCTTAACAAAGAGGAACTATATAAATGACAACTCACTTTAAAAAAGTGTATTCTACCTGATATGTATAAAGCTTCACAAGTATCAACGGCATCCTTTGATTCAGCTTATTGTAGTGTTTGATAACACGGTGAACGGTTTCAGGTACATACTCAAGAACCAAGTTAAGATACAGTTCATCCTTGTCAGTTGTGGAAAAGAAGCAGTGTTTGAGAGACACAACATTAGGGTGGTCAAGAAGGCGCATTGTCTGCAACTCTCGGTTCTTATATCTTTTATCTTGAAGAACCTTTTTTATAGCAACAGTTTCACCAGTCTCTAAGCATTTTGCCTGCGAAACCAAATAAGAAAATCACAAAATTATGCACATATAACTTCCTATGGGTGTATGAAGGGTATATTGATAAGCATAAATATACAATGGCACCTGTAATGAACATAATAAAATAATACCTGAAACACCACCCCAAAGGATCCTTGTCCAACAACACGTTCAGCCATGTAACTAATAGTCTGCAATAAAAACCAAGTGAAATTTTGCAATAATTTGGCCAATAATAAGAACATATGTCTATTATATAATCATTTTACTTGTCTACCTCTAATCAATTGATGAAGAGAAAACTCCGGAACCATATCAAGAAACCAACAGAACAAAAAAGGAATTTAAATGGAAGAGAGTGACAGAGCACATTACCTGCTTTGGCTGGCCATTTCTACCACCAATAGTTGTCACTATTATGTGGCCTGTCTCAGTCCCATTACCGTCAACAATTGCTGCTTCCATTTCCTACAAATGAACAGTTTAAATCTGATGAACAAAGTTGAAAAGGACAACGAAATCACCACAAAAAAGGAGGATCCAATAAAATAAGGACAAATAGCAAAAAGGCTATGCTCTTCAATATTCAGACCTTATCATCCCTGATTCTCATGTCATTCATCTCCTCAGGCAACCTATCTACCCCAGCATTATGGCCACTGGATTCTCTCAAACCCGATGTAGGTGCTAAGCCCACGGAAGCCATTTCCAAGAAAAGTCTGCTTACTAGTTATCACCACAAAAGGTCATTCACCTAACCAACATAAAAAAAATGGGAACATCAGCATGATCACACACATCAAATCATATCATAGTACTTACAGAAATAATTATGGGAAAAACATCCAATAAAAAGTTGGATTGAATGACATCCATATATCTGGTCATGACTGTACATTGAAACAACTCTAGACAAATGAAATTATGCACTCAAATACAAGATAACCCTGCTAACTTTATGTGTTTCCAATTGATTATCCAGGAAAGTTCTTAAAAAAGTTAAGCAGATTGTCCAGATTGGAATCTTCCGAATATAGCTTTGTAGTTAAACTAATTGCAATTTATCTCGCCTCATTCCCCACCGTTCCATCGTAAAGTAGGGAATTTAAAATTCAAGATCAAGAACAAGCTTGCCTACTTTTCTCATACACGCAGAGCGTCGCGCAACAGAAAAGAATGTTGAAATATCAGCACAAGATCAAATCAAATCTCATGAGACGAAAAAAAGTAGTTTCAACCAAAGAAACATTTATTTTACAGCACAAAAGTTGATACATATGCGACCTCAGCTCATACAATTGTCCCAACACAATAAAAAATACAACCGCAGAGATAACTCCGATTTGAAAATAAGTCACCTGACCAAAATCCAACAATTATTTCTCCAAAAAGAACAAAGAAAATCCTAAGCATCCACATAAAAATAAACACAGATTTAAGAATTAATTAAGTCAAAATTATCTTCCCGTTCAAGAAAAAAATCGAAAAAGCAAGGGCAACTGTGCAAATATTATCAGGTATTCAAGAAATAAATAAATACAGAAAATAAAGAACAAGAAAATCACAGAAATTATAAAAATACCAATTCCAAAAAACGGCTTCAAAATAGGTAAATAAATTATACAACCAGTTTTAACAATTAATTTAATAAATCCACAAAAACGAATTACCAAAATCTACAAGAAGATCTAAACGGATCCATAAATAACCCGATCCATATGAATTTAAACGAAAAAGTAGAACACGGATCTACAACGTAGAATATCAGAGCTAAAACTTTCGAAGAACAAGAAGGATATATATATACACAAATGAAGAAAAATATGGATACCGAAAGAATCAAAATGTTGAGGAGACGGAGAAAAACACCGATCACCGGCGGTCCTCCGATAAAAATTGTGGCGGAGATGATACCATCACCATGAGAGAGAAAAAGAGATACAAAGAGAAAGAAGAACCTGATATTGATTGAGAGAGAGAGAGAGAGAGGGATGTACTTATATTTTGCTTTTTCTCTATTTATTTTGTCAATTCTATTAATTCTTTTACATTTTTGTTCACAAGTTTTTTGGGTTGGTAAATGCGCGAGTGTGACAGTCAAAGCACAACCAATTTTAAATACATTTTCATCGTCTAATCCCCAAACGAATTTTACTAGCCACAAGGTTAACTAAAAAAATAACATATTTTATTTAAAATAAAGACAAATAAATAAGTTCAAACAATTAATTTTACTTCATTGTGAAAACTGAAAAGTTTGACCTGATAAAGAATTATATTATCAGCATATATATATATATAACGTATCCCTTCAGGAATATCGATAAAATTTGGGGAAAAAAAAGATATTTGAAAATTTATTACTTATTTATTAAATTTAATATCAAAATAAATTTTAGATTGTAATAATCTAAAAACTTTAATAAAAATAGGGATAAATATATTAGTGACTTCAAAACAATATGGCACGTCCCACAAAAATTGTCACATGATTTGAACAGAGAGAGAAACTATTATTTTAAAATTAAAGTAGCTGTTTTTATTTTATAAAAAAATGTCATTTTACTTGTATTTTGACTAGGATATTAAAATTGGTATGATATACGATTTTTAGACATTTCAGTTTGTATTTTTCTGGTGGTCAATTTCTTTAAAATGTTACATCAAATATCATACGTACTGCATGATTTTTCTTCGATTTTGAATTATTTCGTTCGGTAGAGAATGATTAAAAAAAATTAAGCTTTCAGGAGTAAAAGAATATTTCAACAAATACTAGTAATTTGTATTTTAATTTTGACTCAAAAAAAGTAAAAAAATTATTTCTAACATACGTTGATGAAATAAATCACAAAAATAGATAGCAATAAAAAGAATGTAAATAATTATAGCAAGGAAAAAATAACAACATAAAATCAAAACAGATTAAAATAGAAAATTTTAAGATAAAGACAAGAAAGAAAAATATTAGTACATATGAGAATGGGAAATAATATGTATAAACTCCTACTATTTTTGACTCCCACGCCTTCATATCATCACGACCTTGATGACGAAAAATTGTATCATATCTTTGCATAATTCTTTCACTCTAATATTTCTTCGGTCTATCTATACCTTACCACCCCTATCCTAGGGCTCTAATTGTCAAGCTTTCACACCTCATAATTATAGTATCTATACATCTCATATTTTACTTGTCTAAATTATCTTAATTTCACATATTGTTATCTAAGGCGGTACTTTTATCTTATCCAGAATAATTTCAACTTTAATCTCTTATTTATTTGACACTCACACATCCACCTCACACACGTTTATCCTTATCATTTTCAACTTTTGAATATCAAAATTTTTGAATGACCAACATTTTGCTCACAAAACAAGATCAATCTAACCATCACTTTATAAAAATTATTCTCAAAATAGATTGCTCGCATTTATCATACATAATTCTAGATAATTGAAATTTTTACTTCATCTATCTACTTCAATACAATGAGTGACATCCTTACTAATTTTCATGATATTTTTTATACATAACCTGATTATTATTTTTTTCGATTTGAATATTAAGGATGTTGCAAATTATGCATACCCCTAATTATGACCGTTCGAAGCCATTTTTAGAAGAAAAGGGAATTCAGTGTTCATCTATTTTTAAGTTAAAGAAAAGAAAGGCGCAATGATTTGAGCGGCAGTGTCCTTAGCAGCTTTGGACAACACCTTAGTTGTTATGGAAGCACACCTCATGCTCAAGGGAAAAGGCCAACACGAAGGAGACATCTCTTCTATGCACTGTGAACTAGTATTTAATTACTGATTTTATGGATATGACTATCGATATAGATATAATATATAAATATTTTTTTTTAATTTTATTTAATTTACATTTATATTTATATTTTTAATTTGGGATAATGTACAAGTATCCCCTCATCCAGAGACACACTTATACTATACTAAGGTTTTATTACCCCCTGAACTTATTTTATAAGTAATTTTCTACTCCTTTTTAGCCTACGTGACACTAGTTTGAAAAAAAAAGTCAACCTTCGTTGGGCCCACAAGATAGTGTCACGTAGGTCAAAAGGGGTAAAAAATTATTAATAAAATAAGTTCAGGGGGATAATAAGATCTTAGTATAGTAAAGTGTGTCTTTGAGATTTCGGGCATAGGTTGAGGGGGTACTTGGGCATTATCCCTTTAATTTTAATTATTTATAAATAGATATAAAAATAGCCACACACGTTTTATAGTGGTATTTTATATGATAATTTATGTCCTATATGGTATTTAGTGTGTATTATGCCATGTTAGGAGTTATACGTCTACTTATTCGATGTTGTACAAATTTAAGTGTCTACTTCTACATGTTCAAAGTCAAATGGTATAAATATGACATGAGGCCAAGTTAAAGAATATATTTATATATGATGCTAAATGAGATGGGCATACATACTGCATTAGCCAGGAAGCGTATTTCAATAATTTTAACTCAAACTTAATATTTTTATTTTTTATTAGGATCTCATTTGAAAGAAGTGTATATTTTTATTTTTTATTAGGATCTCATTTGAAAGAAACACTTCGATTAAAAATTATATGATATCTATGGGGTTAACTACATACTTCCATCATGAAATAAGTTTGTCTTCTTTTTTTTTTTTTTCAATTAAGCTAAACTTAACTCTTATTTGATCTTTTTATTATCAATGGTCTAAAACTACTTCTTTTCTTTTTGCAATATGATTTACATGATATCATGCTCGAAAATTAATAATAGGGATTTAAGTGATTGGAATGAAAATATTTTGTTAACATGCTACACTCATTTATCCTCATTACACGTCACAATTTTAGATTTGGTTTGTTTTTTATATTCTTCAAGTGTATTTTTGTCATTTTACCATACCATTAATATTATTTAGGACTAGTTGGTTCATAAAAGAAATATTTTCTTAAAAAAATTATTTAAAAATTAGTGTTTGAAAAATATCAATTCAACTCAAAAACTGCATCACAAAATTTTCACAGGGATCCAAAGACTTTATATATTTTAATTATCACACTACTTAGTTATTATAATTGAATTTATTTTCATTATATTTGGTTATGGATTTGTTTGTTATTTTTCTTTCTACTTC
Organism: Solanum habrochaites; assembly: GCA_027704765.1. Classification (NCBI taxonomy): domain Eukaryota; kingdom Viridiplantae; phylum Streptophyta; class Magnoliopsida; order Solanales; family Solanaceae; genus Solanum; species Solanum habrochaites. The sequence continues at coordinate 90,130,645 of JAKWJA010002489.1, forward strand.
AATATGTTAACTATTTTTTCTAAATCAAAAGTCTTTTGAAATTATCTTATACCTCTTTATGTACAAATAAAATATTTTCTCTATCCGCTTTTATTTGTCATGTTATGCTTTTCGAAAGTCAATTTGACGAAAAAAATTAAATATTCAAAAACTATAGTAAAATACTATAAAACAGTTATTTTTTGCATATCAATAGAAATAAAAATATAATCATAAAATATTAATCAAAATTCTTATAATTTGACTCTTAAAAGAAAAACTATGACAATTAATTATAAACGGAGGAACCAATATGTACCCTCCTACTATCCTCATACTCCACTAATGATTTTCACTCTTATGTTATTGTTGGTTCCAACGATTTTATACGGAATTATAGTTTGATTAGCTTAATTATATCACTATCATTAACTTAGCATTCTCATTTATTGTGATGTGTTCATTGAATTAAGTAAAACTTTGGGGAAAGTCGCCACTTTTAATCACTTTGTTGACCTTTTAGTAATTGGTGAGAAAATAGGCTTCATTCATTTTCCAAGATCATCTATCTCTAAACTAAAATTAAAATTTATTAATAATATTTTATTTTAGGAAAAAATTAATATCGAAGGATAGTGTATTTTTTTAAAAAGTAAAACAGAATGTACTACTATTAAATTCCTTAATTTTTAAGGTATTAATTTGGTCGTACACACTAAATTTAAGAAGACTACACCTAACTACTCACTTAAATAACAACTTCATTTATGAACAATAAATGAACGCGTATTAATCTTTTTCTTTTTCTTCTGCACCAAAGACAAAAGATAGTGTTCAGTTGAAAAATATTTTTCGAAAAATTTGATCAACTAAATATAAATATAAAAGATATTTTTTATTTGATCGAACACACTTTCAAATCAGTCAGCAGTCACCAAAGTATATATTTTATTTCTTTTTCATTCCCTTTTTTTTAAAAAAAAAAATAAAATAATAATGTGCAAAGTCGTTTAATTTTAAAGGTAGACGAAATTCACACGTAATTTATACAATAAATACATACATGCAAACGTTGTTTAAATATCTTATCTTATTAAAACTATATAAATGTAAATAGTTTGAACTTTGAATAATGACATCGCCTTGTGTGTCTAATGGCGTCAAGTGTTTTTTCATAATGTTAATTTTACAAGATTTTCATTGAATAAGAATTAACGGAAAAGGGTAAAAAAAAAGCCTCAAATCACAGAAAATGAATAAAAAGTCATCTATTTATAGTTTGATTCAAAAATATTTTTTTCATCAATATTTTAGTTCATAATGCCTTTTACCGTCAATATTTTGATCCAGAAATACCATACAATTAATAAATGGGTCAAAATGCTTTTTTTTTTCTGAATAAATATATTTCTTTTCTTTTTTAAAGACATCTTCTTTCAAATTAAAATGTTATTAAAGGACCCTATTCTTGTTTTCTTTCTTTTAAAATCACTTTAATATATAAAAATGTAGACATCTCATTTTTGTCGATTAAAATAGAATAACCTCATTTACCCTTTCGACGAATAACATACCTCACATCATATATAAGATCATAGTAAATCCATCATCAACTAATTTTATGTAACGATAAAAAATAATTATAATAAAATAAAAAATATTCTTTTTATTTTTTTTATGAATTGAAATAGGATGAACGTTTCTAAGTTTATAAATTATTCTTAGAAAAAATGTGTTAAAAAAAATTAACAAATTTATTAGAAAGATGAGATTCTTTACTCATTAAATAACAATAAAGGCATTAAATAACCATAAAGGTATTTTTGATAAAAGTATTGACAGCAAAGATTTTTTAATTTATATTTTTTATCCTTTTCCGAAGAATTAATGAGGTTCACATTTTATTGAGAAGTTTTGTTTCTTTAATCGTTTGTATCATAATGTGCTAAAAATAGATATCTAAGATTAATTATCAATTTAAATAATTAAGAAATAACTAATCATCTTTTTCCAAATTTGCCCTAAATGATAGTGTATTTCAATTGTTCAATTGAAAAGTTAGGTAAACTTTTAATATTTTTGATATAGTAGAGTTATATTAGTCAAATTACATTTTGTATGAAATATTCCTTGAGTAATGTGCATCACCTTAACATGACAAATAATTATGGACGGAGAAAGTAACACTATTTACTATGAATGCAAATATATTTAGCTCAATCCTAAAAAGATAAAACTTTGCAAAATCCTTTTATATTCTTTAAATTCCTCACTAAATCAAATTACAATAAAAAGAGTAAATAAATACTTGACTGACTAGCGAATAATGATAAAGGGTCGATTTATGATTATACACAGAAACAGTAAGAATGTGACAGATGTATCATATGTGGACTTAAGAATAGCAAGTAACAAATTGTTCTCCAATCTCCATGTATTAAAAACAGCACTTGTCTAAATAATTTCATGAACATTAATATACTATATGTATATTTATATTCTAATCAAAACAGTGCTTAGCTGTCTTGTCTGAATTATCCACGTTCAAGAAATGATTACACAGTCAAAATCTGTATATTATTATAATGAATCAACAATTATAGATATGTCAACTGGTCCACTTTGTCATGCCATTAACCAATTCAGCCTACATTGGTTCATGATGTAAGATGATCAGATATCTTATAAATTATAATTATGTTTACAATCTATTTGATTGAAAATACTGTCAAACTCTAAAGTGAACAACTGCAAACAAATATTTTTGTTAATTAAATGTGTTCGCTATGCAGGGAAAACATTTTCCCCCAATTTATGTATATTCATCAATTGATCACATATTTTGAAAAAAAAAAAGTTTTCTTTTTGTTTTTGTAAAAATTAAAGAATACAAGCATAAGAAGAACAAATTCCAACACACCTCATCTTCACTCCCACACCTCCTCCCATATATATTTTTTGCTAATCTGCGGAACACAAGATAGACTCAAACAGGGCACAAATTGAGGTGAACAAACCCTATATCTCCTTCCCTTTACTTTCACTCTCTCCTTCCTAACATTGTGCTTATTTAAAGGATTCAGAATGTATGTTAGATTAACTTAAAAGCAGATCAAATCAACTTAAAATACTCGAGGCATCAACGGAAAGAGATTCCAAGTTTATAATTGTACCCTTATAGACATCAAACGGAAAAAATGTCAGTCTCACTCGACTCTTATAGAAGGTTTAGAAAGAAAATTAATCACCTTAGATGAGTACTATAAGAGTTAGTCATTCTAAAAAGCACCAATCCCTTCAACAAAATAGCATGGATACTTTGTCTAATTCTCCATAGCCATAGAAATACCTCATGTTTGGTAATGTAGCTAAGCAGTGTTTGCAATGCGGCTCCACTACTAACAGAAGACAAGAGGGTATATTCACAAAGCATGTGTGGACTCAAAAATGCTAACATGCAGACTACTGATATTGGGAACAGATGGGAGCAACATTTACAGTGGTTGATCAAGAGTGCAAAAGGAAAAACTCAGGTGGCACAAACTTACAGAACGGCACAGTTCATGCTTCAACGCTTCAAAGAGATCAGAGAATATTTGGAGACAAAACAGTTCTTCGATTTAAAACACACAGAAAAATGCTAGTTCTGTTTTATAGTTATATTCACACCTCACAATACACATCTGAGGATTTTTACATGACTGCACAAAGTAGGTAAAAATGATTGACCAAATCTTCACACACTAAAGAAGTGGAATCACAGTTTCCATATCACTAGTCTCCAAGATAGAGGGATCACAGCAGTAAACATGATATCAAACCTTGCCAAACTAAACAATGTTTCAACAAGAGGATATAATGACAGGATGAAGATATATTGCTGGTGGAAAGGTGGCAAAATCAACTCCTATCAGGATTAGAAGACTTGCTGTAAATTGTATTAAACAAACAGCTCTGTGCAGTTCCTGTTACACAGAAGAACTCATTAAAGCTTGTAAAGTTTGCAGCTAATAATTGAACTAGTCATGCAATAAGCAGAGGGGTTGTATTCTGATCAGTTATTTTAACAACAATACAATGAAATGACAACAAAACTAGTAACCTCCACACTTCCAATCAAAGCAAAACATATTTGCTACTATATCCTAAAACCAATGACCTAGTTCTATGATGACTACTTAAGCATTTAGAATTTTCCAATACAAATTCAGACATCAATTTCTTAAGTTAAGAGTAATAAATCTTGTGCATACAAAGACTTCATAGAATACTACAAATCACAAGTTAAAAAGTAAACTGCCATGGTTAAAAAGAACTAATTTACTCCACATAAACGATAGCTGTCATAATTTTTAAAAAAAAGCCAGAGGGAAATGGAGTAAATACTTACTTTACACTTTTCACTTATCATCAATCATCAGTGTCTTGACAACATAGTAAATTCTATAACATAAGCAGATATGAAGAGAAGTTGCAACAAACATATAATTTTGCGGTATGTGCATACTTTCAAGTCTATTTTCACAACCTCTTTCTACCATGAAGGTTTATAGGAGAGGGTCCACAACAGCTATTTCATGTCAAACTAGCCTCCACTTTGCATTGAGAACTGAGGCACTCGACCTAGTGGAATGATCAGATCTTTCATGATCTCATATTCCGCTGCGCTTATCTGAGCACCATCAAGCACCTGTTTAGCCAAAGTCAACAAAAGGAGATCTCAGTCCACCTGGCTTCTTTGAGTCAAAAAACTATTAATGTCTTGTGCAGGAAAACTACGGAAAAATAGAAAGAAGATAGGTTAGTGCATTAATGTACTAGAAAAACCCCATTATAGATGAATTTTAGGTTACGTCCCGATATGATAAATAGTCATATCTTCTATCTTAACAACGTAGGCAAACACTCCATCCACTACTATATAAAAATATATCCTGCAGTATCAAAGGGAATATTTTGAAATATTCACTAATCTTCTCTTACTTTACTTCAATGAATCTAGACACACAATACTGTTAATTCACTCGATTTTCACATAAAGACATTTGTCAACCATGTATGCTCGAGTATAACTATTATCCTGCATACTAGTTAATCTGTGGAAGGGTAGCAAATGAAATCAGGTATTTTCAACAAAAACATTTCGAACTATGTTAGCTCACATATAATTACTAGTACTGCATGCATGCTTGTTAGCAAATCTGTGAAAGGTTGGTAAAGTGATATTCAAGTGGAGTTAAAAAAATTGGACAGCTTGCTCGTTCAGCTTATAGCATTCAACCGAGCCTCAGGAGCTGCCATATACCTCATGAAAATTCCGCAAAACCAAGTTCAACTATAAGCAGAACATTGGAGGTTATTACCGCACCTCCCTAATAATCTGTCAGTTTTCAGCTTGATGAACAAGAACAGCTAAGCTAGAACAACTATAACACACTCAACTTCTCAGTAAAAGCCAGCCACAAGACAACTTCACAACTTTCTATTTTACCGTTGACAACAATACAACTTCAATGCAGACTCATCAAACAACTTAGTTCACTACCCGAAGGAAGGAATACACTTCTATTTGCCAGCTATACTGTTGTTAGCGTAGTCTTGGTAATGTTTTCTGGCAAGCAGGAGGGTACAAAACAGCATGTGTACCATGTAATTAGCTCTTCTTTCCCTACCTACAGGTGGCCATTTTGAAAACTGCTGTTATTATATGCCTTCCACTAAAAATGCATAACCATTTCATTTTCTTCCAGTATAAGTAATCGGTTATATTTGACTATAAACACATGTAATGGAATTTAGAAGTTCATCCAACCCAAGCTCTACATTTTTGCATCATATCTCCTGCATCTTCTTGGAATTTCAATAGTACATCCCATCTCCCATAATGGTTTCATTTAAGAGGAGTAAATTGCATACCAAAGAACAAGAAAGAAGGTGGTCAAGGTGAGTCTCCCTGTTGCCTAGCGAACTTGAGAGTAATAAGTAAAACAAGGAAAAAACAATTTATCAAAAAAAGAGGACTTCATCAAAATAAGTTCAACAGCACATGGTCTGAAACTTGGTGGAAACTGAGCCCGCCCATCTAATCTTCTCCACTTATATATCAAACTACAAGGTTGAAACTCACACATCTCGCGTTGTACTCTTTTCACTAGACCAGAGCCCCGAGGCTTAAAAACAAAGATGATCGCATCCCAGAAGAAGCAACAGGGGAAATGATTGGAATATGTTTTGGAACTGTAGTTTTCCAGAAGATGGGACAACAAAAACTCCAAAGAACAGTTAGGCCGCAATCACACTCTAAGGAACATGTTTCAATTCTTTTCTTTGGAAACAATATAGTCAACATCTAAAAAACAATTGATCCTTTCTAAGTAACATGAAGCAAGAACTGAAAAAGTAATGTCTATCACATATAAAGGTCTAGTGCCCTAATAAATTGCATTTACCAAATATTCAAGCTCGAGTTAGTGAAAAATGCTGCCATCAAAATTCAGGCATCTATGTCCAATATAATTCTGGAAGGTGGCAAATCTAGTGAAGATTTAAAAGGACTAACTAGACCTGGGGAGGGGATGGAAGGGATTCCTGAGAACAAATGTTAAAGAGTGAGATAGAGGAAAGAAAATTGCATGAGAACATAGAAGTTTATGATCACAAAATTCTACCTTTGGAAACAAAGTCCTTCGCCCCGTCATATATGGAGTCAGTGTGGGTATCCTACATACAGAAAGAGCATCAAAAAACAGAAGTACAATAAGTTGCCATTGCTTCATTCGGAATGCAGGGAGTGGATCCACAAAAGACATTGTATTTAAGAGGAGAACCTGCACATGTCAAACAAAGAAGAGTCATCCTCACAGATGATGATTACTGATTAGTCATGACATGCAATGATATCCTTAAACCAAAAACACCCTCGTCTACCAAACTACACCATCACAAGCCAACACACCTATGGAAAAGTCTCAATGGATGGTTCTAAGCACATCAAAGAACCTCCTCTAGATTTTGGAAATGCACACAAACCTCACTTAAAAGTATAATGGAGCCAATGAGGATAATATATCACACAAACTTATTTCTTCTCTTAACTTAAGAATAAGTAAAAACAATGAAATTGACATATGGTAGAAAACCGTGAGCAACTTCCAGAGTCATAGAAAACAAAATGTCATCCCATCACCTCCCCCAGCCAACTACACAACACTTGGCAGAATCATTCCATCAAAATTATAGGTGGTGTACTTGTATTGCTTTCCTCCCCAACCCCCATCACAAAATGTCGATTTTTTGAGGCTGAGTGAAAAGAGAGAACCCTAAATTTGGACTTTCGGGTAGTTTAGACAATCCTTTACAAGCCTCTTGTATTTTGCAACTTCATGCAATGCACAGTACTGGCAACATTTAATAGCATATTTAAAGTTATCTCCTACTGGGAAATGAAATCCTAAACCAAAACAAAACCATGAGACTAAAATTGCTTCCAAATACAAAATAAAAACAAAATCAATTAAAATTGATTCTAGCTGCACAAAAAAAGGCAACCACTTAATGTCTCCTGACAGCATTCAGAAGTCATTGACTTGACAACTTCCACTGTTATGCTAAAAAAGCTTTGGGAAGGGGAAGGTAATATCTTAAAATGTGATCATACCATTCCTTGCTCTAAAGTTGATATCGGTACTGGCAGCCTAAGGTCAGAAACCAATCCTGGCAATGCTCGAGCAAGACAGCCAGCTAGAGTCTGCTTGATCTCAGTTGACCGGCCATCAGATAACACAATTTTGCGAGGATATTCTCTTCCGTTGATAGACAAATACTCCTCGTTATTGCTTTCATCATGCCCATATATAAATGCCAAGGACGATGACGATATCCATGTGAAGAGGGAATTAAACATTGTTCCGAAAGGTGACAGCTGAAGAAAATCACACACACAACCAAAAAAAAAGGTTAAGAAAGGAAAAAAGGATGGGGGGATATGAAGAGAGAACAAGAATATTAATCAGTGGTAGCAAGTTCCAAGAGTGTAAAAGGTTTGAGGAGCAACTTACAGTCATATTGAAACCCTCAGGTGGACTATCATACCAAGAGTCCTCTGATTCAAAGACATCATAATTTGGCATCCCTGGTTTTCTTGGCCATTTTAAAGGAGCTGTTTCTAAATCAAGCATCTCCTCAGTCTCCTGAAGTATTGCTTCATCCACTTCTTGTGAAGGTGGCAATATTACAATCCCGGCTTTGGACACTAAATATCACATGCAACAGAACTCAAAAGCAAATAGATACAAAGAGAGTATGACCTACAAATCTCCTAATAAGGAGGATCAATGAAAATGTCATACCAGCATCAGGAACATCAGAACCTGAGGCAACAGCCTCTGCTGCTTGGCTTAGTGCTGCTGCACAGGCTTCTGCAGATTCAAACCGATATGAATCATCATTCTCTACCATATCAGTAGAGGCTGACCCCCCATAAGCTCGACCCTCATATTCTGATATTTTGGATGAGCTCTCTGTTTTCTTGCCAATGCCACCATCGATACTTTCATCAGCCCAAGTAACTGACCGAGACATTTTCTTGGAATTTGAAGATTTTAAAGAAGATTTGAGCTTATCATGTTCACCATGTGATGCATATTTCCTTCCGTCATCAGACATAATTAGGACACTTTTGTTCTTGACATCATGTTGGGAAGGACCAGAAGACACTTCTCCAGAATTAAATTTGTCCACCTTCAAAAATCTAGTGTTCTTATCCAATTTTTCTGTTTCTTCTCCAGAACGCAACTGCAAGGCATCAACTTGCTTCCCCAGTATATAAACATCATCATCCCTAACTTTGTACCTCGTCTTCGCTTGGGTTTCTTTGAATTTTACACTCGAGTCAGCATTTACAGGAGCTGGGAACTTTGAAACGCTATACTCATCTTGAGTTATTATAGTGCTCGAAAAATCAAACTCATTAAGTATCATGTTTTTCTCATCTTGGAGTCTGGCATGCTTATTCTTGGATCCTGCAAAATTACTAGTATTTGTCATTATCAACAAGTGCATAAATTTAGATTAGCTAGAATAAGAAGTCCACTATATTCTAAAGTTTCAAATGAAGCGACTCCAGCAAGCATAAGCTAGAAAAGCATTCCCCTATCAACTACAGATACCTGTTTAGATCATTGAAATCCTCGTACCTTTGTTAATGTTTTTCAACAGTGCTGGATTCACACTTCGATCTCTCTGTGGAACATAGCCTTCAATTGCATTAGATGGACCCATCCACTCTTCTAATGAAACTTCACCACCCTTTAAATCCACTTTTTCCTGGATCTTCAACTTAGAAGATCCTAGATCTCCATTTTCCTTCACATCATCTGCGGAATGCAAATGCAACCCCTTAAATAGATTCAGGACTTGATTAAGCTTTGCTGGATTCAGTGTAGAGCTTCTCTCATCCTGCAAGCTACCAGCAAATGCTCCGCTATTGACTACACAATTTGTTGAACAGTACATGTATGTTTCATGAAGATCATAAACTTTATGCTCCTTCAATGATATTCTGTAATGTCCTTTCCGAGACCTTTCAGAAGGCAGAGAATTGCTGCAAAGAGGATAACCACACATGTTGGCAATTGATCGTTCGGTCACTACATCCTGATAATCACTCCGAGACAACAGAGATCCAGCAGCAATGAGTTGGCTTTCATCGTTTATGCCTTCAAGAAGACAGAGTTGTAATTTGTGGACAGCATCTTTAACAGCGACGGCTTCTCCTTTTGCCATTAGAGAACTCGTCCGAAGTACTGATGACAAATAGAATTTATTACAATAAGTTAATAAAATACATGATATGAGATGGATATTAGATATCAAAAATAAATCTCACTCATTCTGCATGTTATTCACCATGGATATCATAAGCATACAAAAGAACATCTAATATACCATATGAGATCTTACACCAATAAATGTTACTCCCTCGTCCCAATTTATGTGGCAGATCCAGTAAGAATGTTACACGCAAGCACATCCCGATTACAGTGCCTTACACAAAGTCTCTTGATATTAAGTTTTGCTAGGAGTAGAACACTTATGTTTGCTCTGTTCATGATCATCACAACAAAATCAAGACGTGATGGTAAAGGGAGAAGTGAAGTGTAATGATGTAAAGGTTGATATTTCACAAAACAGGGAGTACCAATTAATGCGAACACAAATAACAAATGAAGGAACCAAGCAATTCCAAGCGGCATATGATCAAACATGCTACCTGCAGACATCAGCATAACTACCTAATACTAAAAAGTATAGTCCATATATAGTTATGTGAAGTTCCATTGCCCTAATCGTGGAACTTCACGTGTGCAATTGAAGGGGAAGAATGAGTTGACTGAAGGAAAATTCATCTTAACAATGATTAATAAAATTACTTAAACCCACTCTAGCCTTAGGGCCAATTCATCAGCTATCAGAAAAAGGGTTATTTGTCCTTCTAATATCGATAATAAATTATTTTTGTTTTCCATTATGCTTTTTCAACAAATATATCCTTATAATCATATTTTAAAATTATATTAAGGCCCAGCCATAAAGCTGAGTTATATTCAATCATCACCCATTTCAAGTTTAAAAAGTCACTGTACCATACTATTATTGGACGAAAAAACCAACTTCGTTGACTAAAAACCCCAACTCTAGAAGGAAAAAAGGAATGACAGGTCATAAAAGTAATTAGCAATTTAAACCAATCAATTCAAGAAGTGACGACAATGAAACTAGAACATGAAGAGGTTGGACCTGCAATCTATTCTGGCTTGTGTGCGGCGCGCTAAGCAGCATGAAAGGTTTTTTGTCTATGTGAGTATATAGTGGAGGCTAGATCACTCCGCAACCCTACGTCTTTATCAAGGTTCTGAATAACAGCGAAAAGAAAAGGAAAAAGGAAACTTGGTCAGGGTTCTTTTCAATCAAAATATTAAGGCTATCAATCATTCGTCGATATTAAGTTTTGCTGGGAGTAGAACACCCATGTTTGTTCATCATCATTGCAGCAAAATCAAGAATGTGAACATAAAGGGAAAAGTGAAGAGTACACAAAATAGGAATACCAATTAATACAAACACAAATAACAAATGAATGAACCAAGAATTTGCAAGCGGCATATTATCAAACATGTTACGTGCATGACTACCTAATACTAAAAAGTGAAGTCCATGTATAGTTATGTGAAGTTCCGTTGCCTTCACTCCGCAACCCTTCTTCTTCTTTAATCATTTGTTGATGTTAAGTTCTGCTAGGAGTAAAACACTTATGTTTGCTTTGTTCACTATCATTGAAACAAAATCAAGAATGTGATGACAAAGGAAAAACTGAATAACACTTATGTTTGCTTTGTGCATGACTACCTATGTTTACTTCTTTTATCAAGAATCTGAATAACAGAGAAAAGGAAAGCAAAAACCTTACTTCTTTATCAAGATTCTTCTAAATAACAGTGAAAAGGGAAGGAAAAAAGAAAATTGGACAGGGTTCCTTTGAATCAAGATTTTAAGGCGGTCAATCATGGGCTGATATTAAGTTTTGCCAGGAGAAATACTTACGTTTGCATTGTTCATTATCATTGCAACAAAATTAAGAATGTGATGATAAAGGGAAAAGCCAAGAATCTCCACAAAAACAAATAACAAATGACTGAACCAAGAATCTGCAAGCGGCATATTATCAAACACGTTACGTGCAGAAATCAGCATGACTGCCTAATACTAAAAAGTAAGGTCATATATAGTTATGTTAAGTTCCATTGCCTTCACACTCCGCAACCCAACTTCTATATCACGATTCTCAATAACAGCGAAAAGAAACTTGAACAGGGTTCTTACCAATCAAGATTTTAAAAAGGTTAACAATCATTAGTTACAAGTGATTCTCGTACCTTAAAAGAAAAAGGTACTGCTAATTCCACCCTAAATCATCAACTTAATTGAATCTCTCTACAGCGCCCCCAAGAACAACGAAGGAATCAGGTCTCTGTAAGCTCTACAAATGGCGGCTGTAGACTTTGAAATTGTTCGGTAATTGGCAATGCAACTCTTATTAATAGTAGTAGTGTTGACAAAATTCCCCAAAGACGAAGGCGGTTGGATAACGGGTCAAATACGGTCAGCCCATATAACCCACAGTAAAAATGGGTAAACCCGAGAGTTTTGTTCGTGATTTTACTAATTAACATGAAATATTTACTAAATTAACAAAAAAAATCTTGACGTTTGTCATCATCAAATAAGTATTATTTTCTTATTTATTCAATTATTTTCCACAACTTGAACAAAGCAAAATAAAAATATTTCTACACTTTTTTTCAAAGGAAAAAATTACTCCATCATATTTGAGATTCTATACCAAAACATGAACTAATTGGTATTGGTCAAGCTTTTTCGACCACCTGTACATACCACTTTAATAGTTTCATTAATTATACCAACATGGACTAATTATTATTGGTTAGAACTTTTTCGAGCACTTGTCCATACTTTAATAATGTCATTAACTTTTTCGAGTAAGATGAGATCGTTCATAAGAATAATACTATTAACTAGAATATACGATTAACAATTGTATTGGTTATGTTAGTATTAATTGATTATTACATATAAAGATTTTCTTTTTATTATTTGATTGATAGGTTAAAAATAACGTATATTGTATAATTTATTTATAAAGATATTTTTCACAAATATGATGAGAAAGAGGTGTAAAAAAGATTTTGATGGATAATTGGGTTTTAATCATGCTAATATGCATATTCCCTTTGCCTCACAAATGTTTGGCAAGTATATTAAAAATAGATATTCAAGATTAATTGTCAATTTACAATAAAAAAAATATTTTTTTTCCAATTCTATCCTTAATAATTACTCCATTTTGTTCAATTGAAAAGTTACGTAGACTTTTAATATTCTTACTATAATAGGATTATATTTGTCAAATTGAACTTTATATTAAATTTTTCTTGAGAAAAGTGCATGACCTTAACCTGACAAATAATTGTGGAATATTAAATTTCCTGACATTACTAATACCATAAATTTTCATGTATTGTAATGCACTCTTCTATAAAGAGGATACCAAACTATGTACTATAGTACACAAAATTAATCTACTCATTAATTCTTCTAAAAAACTCCAAATGATTCCTAATATGAATTTTCAAGTTTTAGTAAATACACTTTTTAATACACAATAAGTTCAACATTAACATTATTTCTTCACCCCTAACGGCTAACAATGTCATCAATTTTTTTAGAGATTTTTTTTTTATATATATATTCCTTAATTTTATCATTTAGAGATAATATACTTTCGTAACAAAAGTGATTCACATATATCTCTATTACTACACAAATAGTGAAAAGGATTGATTTTAGATTTCATTTTTTAAAAAAAAACTAACAAATCATTCAAGGGAGCTAATTCTCCGTAGGATATCTTCTGAAAACGCAACAAATAATCATGATACAAACCAACTGAATACTAAGGATTTGACTAATTTTGGAGTCAAGTATTGCATGTAGCTCTTTAATCACAATCATTTATCTACTTATTAATTTCTTATCAGATATTAATAAAGTTACATTTTGTGATACGTGTAAAAAATTTGAAATAATTACCTATATATTATTTTCGTTGTGCCTCTTCTCATAAATATTGAAAGAAATTAGCTATAAATCAATTGATCATGATTAAAAAAAAACACAATTCGCTAGGTTGGAATCATATTTGGATCTGAAATATATGACTATCTAAAAATTACACTCACATGTCCGTATCATATGAAAGAATTATAAATTTTATCTATTTGACAAATAAATATATTTTTGAATGAGATAGTACTCTCTTGTTTTTATTTACTTGTCCATATTTCTTTTTATATTTGTTTTTGTTTACTTGTCTATTTTAACAAATAAAAAAAGAACAATAATTTTTTTTATAAAATGCCCTTATTTAATTATAAAAAAATTATACTATTAATAAGTTATAATGCATACTTTTTGAATCCAAAAATATATTTGTATTACTTGAAAAGTTACATAATTTTACTTTTAAAATGAACAACTAAATAGGGACAGATAGTAATAACTATAATAACCTAGACTTACTGATATATGTATTTAATTAAACATAGATTAATTATTGAATCACAATGCGACAATAAGGAGGAGCACGCAATATTTTGCAAGATACTTTGGGAAACAAATTTCAATGCAAAAAAAAAAACACTAAATTCTTCAACAGGTGTTGAACTATCAACTCCACTGTACAGTCTTCTTTAAATTTAGGTGAGAAAATACAAGTTTAGAAATTAGGGTCCGTTTGGATAGGCTTAATAAAAGTAGTTTTAAAAAAATATTTTTGAAAGTGCTGAAATTTATTTTTATAAGCAGTTATGTATTTGGATAAAAGTGCTGAAGTTGCTATGTAAAACGTGAAAAGGGAAAAATGGAAGAAAGAGATGTTAGAGTTATGTGGGTAATTTGGAAATTGTATAAAAATATTAAGGGCAGATAAAAATGTGGTCAACTTAAAACAGCTTGTACTTAAAAAAAAAATACCCCTAACCCAGTTTTTAACTTTTGGCTTAAAATAATTTTTTTTTAACTTCAAATAAGTTATTTTGAGTATTGCCAAACAGCTAAATAAGTCAAAAATCAACTTTTAAGTCAGTTTGACCAGCTTTTAAGCTGAGTCAAACAGGCTCTTAAAGATAACAACTGACTCGCTTAAGGTAATTAATTTACTTCAGAATAAAAAAAATTCTCACGTATATTATATGAACGCATAAAATAAATTGTTTTGAAAAAACCCTAATCGAATATGAACTTTGAAAGAAAAACAACATGATAGACTTGCTAGTCAGAAATAATCGAACACTGAATTAAGTTCTGCTGAATAATTTTTCTCTGTTTATTTGAAAAATATTGAAACCATATAATAAAAATAAATAATACTCCAAACTCCTCTTCTTTTTTTTTCTTTTTTTAAAAAACAAATAAATATATGTATCAAATTTTTTAATTTAGTTATACTGGATATATGTACACAGGTGTGTGTATTACGGATCCTTGGGCGTAATATCTTCCAACTCGAAGGATAAGCGAAGTCATTATGCAGGGTATATAACCGCAACGAACCCTGAAGCCCCATCTTCAATCACTCTCTCTGACATATATCTTCTTCTTTAAATTCCTCCATTGATAAAAATGATCATCTTCATCGATCCTGTTTCGTAAAAGAGATCGTAATTGCATCAGATCTGTATCGGCCATCACAAAGCTCGGTTCATGTAAGATATTTGTTCACATATTGTTTTGTTTTTTAATGTAATTGTCGTTGATTTTTTCGTTTTGTTATTCAAAACGTAGAATTTGGAGAATTTTTTCTTCTTTTTGAAATTTTGAGCTGTTGTAGGATCAGGATATTAGAGGATCGGAGAACGGTTTGTTCCTGAAAAGCAGAGTCAATTGCAAAGTGAGTTTATGCATTTCTGGTGCTAATTTTCCATTTTTCTCATTGAGCTTGAGATTCGGATGATTACTGTCTATGAGTTGATTTTTGGTGTTATGAATAATTTCAGCTATTGTGGAATTTTAGGAAGTTGAAATTGGAGATTCGTGTTAGTTAGTTGAATGGTTTCAACTAGGAGATTGTTTTGTTTATATTTTGTATTAGAGTAGAAAGAAATCATAGCCGTGAAAATCAAAGTGTTGGCTTGCGAGAAAAATGAACTCTAGTGTAATTTTGTAAAAGTTTATTTTTTTTCTTTGGATCTTAATTGTGAGGCCTTATTTCAGGTGTTGGTGTAAAATTGGCATTTCTCAACTTCTATATCAGAATATCTTTTTCTGTGTGAATTGAACCATAGCTCCAGGAAAACAAGAACGAGAAGGATGAGATCTACTCTTTATTTTATGATTGAGAAAATGGTAGAAAGTTTTGGGTGGAATCGGGATTTTCAAATGCAGTAGTTTCCTTCTTGCTTTCCCAAATACATATTGGTTTGAGTTGTTAATTTGATTAGAGGACATATGTGAAGCAAGTGATTTCCCTTTCCTGGCCGGTAAATCCATAAACTGTTTGTCCTCAGTTTCTTCTTGTATTTTTGGCCTAGATTATCTGCTAATTTTTTAACTTCCTTTACAATTGTTTATTTTAAATTCTTCACATTCTTTGGTGGAATACCATTAATGTAGGAATTGGGTAGTTAGCTGGGTAAACTTGCTGTGTGGGAGGAGAGGAAGGAAATCATAACTTCCTGTTGTTTTTTCACAGGTTATCATCGCGCTTGGCTCTGCACATTATTGAGGGTTTAAGGGCTTGTATTCGTCCTACTCGATGGCTGATACCCGGAATAGTAATGTCAAGGTTTCTAATGACAAAGCATCCGGAACAGCCAATCCTTATGCCATCAATCTGGAGAACTTCGGTAAAAGACTAAAAACATTATACTCCCACTGGACTGAACACAATGATGAACTTTGGGGAGCTTCTGAAGTTCTTGCCATAGGAACTCCTCCTCCATCTGAGGATTTGCGGTATCTGAAGTCGTCAGCTTTAAATATGTGGTTAGTTGGATATGAATTTCCTGATACTATCATGGTTTTCATGAAGAAGCAGATCCATTTTCTCTGTAGCCAGAAGAAGGCCTCCTTACTTGAAGCTGTCAAGAAAACCTCCAAGGATGTTGTGGGAGTGGATGTTGTAATGCACGTGAGGTCTAAAAAAGATGACGGGACTGGTGCAATGGATGCAATTTTTCGAGCAATACAAGATCAGTCAGAGTCAAATGTGCCCGTTGTTGGACACATCGCGAGAGAAGCTCCTGAAGGGAATCTTTTAGAGACATGGACTGAGAAGCTAAAGAATACACAATTTCAGCTCAGTGATGTAACTAATGGATTCTCTGACCTGTTTGCTGTCAAGGATACCGCTGAAATTATGAATGTGAAGAAAGCTGGCTATCTGACTTCATCAGTGATGAAGCACTTTGTAGTCCCAAAGCTGGAAAGGGTTATCGATGAGGAGAAGAAGGTGTCACATTCTTCACTAATGGATGATACTGAAAAGGTCATACTGGAACCTGCAAAGATTAAGGTGAAGTTAAAGGCAGAGAATGTCGACATCTGTTACCCTCCAATTTTTCAGAGTGGAGGAGAGTTTGATCTGAGACCAAGTGCATCAAGCAATGATCAGAATCTTTACTATGATTCGACAAGTGTGATTATCTGTGCAATTGGTTCTCGATATAATAGTTACTGCTCAAATGTTGCTCGGACCTTTCTAATTGATGCCAATCCAATGCAAAGCAAGGCGTATGAAGTCCTTTTGAAGGCTCATGAGGCTGCAATTGGAGCTCTGAAACCAGGAAATAAGGCTGGAGCTGTCTACCAAGCAGCTCTCAATGTGGTTGAAAAGGAGGCACCTGAATTGGTTGCAAATTTGACGAGATCTGCAGGAACTGGAATTGGGCTTGAGTTCCGTGAATCAGGGTTAAACCTCAACGGCAAGAATGATAGAATGCTGAAATCTGGCATGGTTTTTAATGTGTCTCTTGGGTTTCAGAATTTGCAAACGGAGTCTAAAAACCCCAAAACTGAAAAAATTTGTGTTTTGGTTGCTGATACAGTTGTTATTGGTCAAAATGCTCCAGAAGTGGTGACTTCTATGAGTTCTAAAGCCGTAAAAGATGTGGCTTACTCATTCAACGAGGATGAAGAAGAAGAGGAGGAGCAGCCGAAGGTCAAAGCTAAGCCTGTTGCTGCCAATGGACTCTCATCCAAGGCTACGCTTAGATCAGTTAACCACGAGACATCAAGGGAGGAACTAAGGCGGCAACACCAGGCAGAATTGGCCCGCCAAAAGAACGAAGAAACTGCACGAAGGCTCACAGGAGGAAGTTCTGGGGGTGCAGATAGTCGTGGTTCTGCGAAAGCCACTGGTGATTTGCTTGCATATAAGAACATTAATGATCTGCCACCTCCAAGAGAATTGATGATTCAGGTTGACCAGCGGAGTGAGGCTATTCTTTTACCTATTCATGGTACCATGATTCCATTCCATATTGCCACCGTGAAAAGTGTATCTAGTCAACAAGATACTAACCGTACCTGCTATATCCGAATAATGTTCAATGTTCCTGGCACTCCATTCACTCCTCATGACACAAATACTCTAAAGTTCCAGGGATCAATATATGTTAAAGAAGTTTCATTTCGTTCCAAGGACCCAAGGCACATCACTGAAGTGGTTCAACAAATAAGAACCCTCCGCAGGCAGGTTGTCTCTAGAGAATCAGAGAGAGCTGAGAGAGCAACTTTAGTAACACAGGAGAAACTTCAAGTTGCTGGAGCCAAATTTAAACCAATCAAGTTGTCAGATCTGTGGATTCGTCCAGTATTTGGTGGTCGCGGGAGAAAGCTTCCTGGTACTCTAGAGGCTCACACAAATGGATTCCGGTATGGAACTTCAAGGCCAGATGAAAGAGTGGATGTTATGTATGGTAACATCAAACACGCATTCTTCCAGCCAGCAGAAAAGGAGATGATTACAGTCCTCCACTTTCACCTGCACAATCACATAATGGTGGGGAACAAGAAAACCAAGGACGTGCAGTTCTATGTTGAAGTGATGGATGTTGTGCAGACAATTGGGGGTGGAAAAAGATCTGCTTATGATCCTGATGAGATTGAGGAGGAACAGCGTGAAAGGGATCGGAAAAACAAGATTAACATGGAATTTCAAACATTTGTGAACAAGGTAAATGACCTCTGGACCCAACCTCAGTTTAAAGGGCTTGATTTGGAGTTTGATCAGCCGTTGAGAGAACTTGGATTCCACGGGGTACCCCACAAGTCAACAGCTTTTATAGTCCCAACATCTAGCTGCCTTGTTGAGCTCGTAGAGACACCTTTTGTTGTGATCACTCTCTGTGAGATTGAGATAGTCAACTTGGAGAGGGTTGGTCTCGGGCAGAAGAATTTTGACATGACAATTATATTCAAGGACTTCAAAAGAGATGTTATGCGAATTGATTCTATCCCTTCAACTTCTCTTGATGGCATCAAGGAGTGGCTCGATACTACTGACCTTAAGTACTATGAGAGCAGGCTGAATCTGAACTGGCGTCAGATACTGAAAACAATTACTGATGATCCGGAAGAGTTCATAGAGAATGGTGGATGGGAATTTTTGAATTTAGAAGGTACTGATTCGGAATCTGAGAACTCACAGGAGTCTGATCAAGGATATGAACCTTCAGATGTAGAGCCCGTCTCATCAGACGAGGAAGATGATGAAAGTGCATCACTAGTTGAGTCAGATGATGATGAAGGGGAGGACTCTGAGGAATATTCAGAAGAAGAAGGGAAAACATGGGAAGAGCTGGAAAGAGAAGCAAGCAATGCTGACAGAGAGAAAGGAGCTGAATCAGACAGTGACAATGATAGGAAGAGGAGGAATATGAAGCCTTTTGGGAAAGGTCGTCCTCCAGAGAGAAGAAATCTCTCTAGCAACATTTCCAAGAGACCCAGGTTTAGGTAAAGAGTGCAGTAGCACGTGCTTAACTGTCCTAGGATATTAGTTTATGCTACATAAGTTATAAGCAGCTGTAAAGTATTTACTCGACAACGGAGTTTAGACTTGGATCTTAGAATAGTTTTTCTCTTTTTTCTGTGTTTGCCTAGTGAATTCGTGTAAAATCAGATTGTGCAACTTAAGTTGGGTTTAAGTTCCGTTTAAATTTTGACCTTGTACTTTTGTTTTTCAAAATTTACTCAGCTACATTTCTAGGACAATTGCTCGCCTATTACAGTGCAAAAGATCTTGTTCCTAGCTATTTCTTAGTGTTATGGGGGCACGTAAAGCAGTATATTTGCATATACTCAGCTTGTAAATATTTTGGATACTGATATTATTAATACCTGGGCACTATGCAACTGCTGCTGAAGTGAGAATGACGCTGCTTTGGGAGATGATCTGAAACTAGCACCAGTTGATGAATGTAGGTGGCCGAAAAGTTTCAGTTGTCTTCCAGAAATTGAACAGTCTTCCGCAAATTACCACCAGGGTACTATGTTTTGCAATATCTTACCACTTCATTTAAGTAGACAAGATAAGAACAATGTTGTTACTCGAGTGCTTCTTGGTTCCTATAGTTCTACTTCCAGTTAAGCTACTTCCACAACTAGGAGCAACAAATACAAATGAGAAGATGTATTCAAAATCATTAGCGTTTTTTTCCTTCTCGTAGTTAGATGACCCCCACTGAGAAAGCCTCAAATATCTGTCAAGAGAATTACAATCTAAAAAAAAATTAGAGGCCTATAGCTAGCAATGCATTTCCTATATGATATGCTTCTCAAGAAAATTTGCCAAATATATGCTACTCACTGAAAACAATATGCAGGTTTTTCTCACTGGCATAACAGATAAAAACACTAGAAATATGTTTCATATATCTGAGGCTAGTAATTTACAATAAGATCAAAACTACCACCTACTTAGTAGAACAAAAACCAGCAAAAAGAGAAACAGAAACATAATAGGTCTTTGCATCCATAAAGGAACATTAAAGAAACGCCCTTCTACTAACCCATCTACCTGAACTTCATTCGTTTTCTGGCAGCAGAACTAGGAGCAGCTCGTGACTTGCCAAAGTTCTTCTTCTTCCTCTTCTCATCCTCGCTATCTGATTCATTAATTTCCCTGTCTGCATAGCTTGCTTCTTTCTCCAGCTCTTCCCATGTTTTACCTTTTTCTTCCTCTGAATCTTCATCATCATCCTCTTCTTCATCATCTTCAGAGTCCACCAGAGATTCACTATCAGACTCATCATCATCAGAGTCTGACTCAGGTTCAGCATCTGAAGGTTCATAAACTTGGTCCGACTCTGAATCTCCAGATGATGAATCAGTACCTTCCAAGTTTAAGAATTCCCAACCACCTTCATCAATAAACTTCTGTGGTTCATCAGTTATGGTCTTCAGTACTTGACGCCAATTCAGATTCACCTTGCTCTCATAATACTTGATGTCAGTTGTGTCAAGCCATTCCTTGATGCCATCAAGGGATGAAATAGGAATTGAATCAATCCGCATGACGTCACGCTTGAAGTCCTTGAAAACAATTGCCATATCACAGTTCTTCTGCCCAAATCCAACTCTCTCCAAGTTAACAATCTCAATCTCACTTAGGGTTATCACAAGGAATGGAGTCTCTACCAGCTCAACCAAACAGCTGGAGGTTGGTACAATGAAAGCTGATGATTTATAAGGAACACCGTGGAACCCAAGTTCTCTCAGAGGTTGATCAAACTCCAGGTCGAATCCCTTAAACTGAGGCTGGCTCCAAATATCATTCACCCGGTTCACAAAACTCTGGAAGTCCATGTTGATTTTGTTCTTTCGATCTCTTTCCCTCTGTTCTTCCTCAATCTCATCTGGATCATATGCAGACCTTTTTCCACCTCCAAGCGTTTGGACCACATCCATTACCTCAACATAGAACTGCACATCCTTGGTCTTTTTTTTCCCCACCATTATGTGGTTGTGCAGATGAAAGTGAAGGAGGGTAACCATCTCCTTCTCTGCCGGTTGGAAGAACACATGCTTGATATTACCATACAAGATGTCAACACGTTCATCTTGTCTTGTGGTTGAATACCTGAAACCATTAGCATGAGCTTCCAGTGTACCAGCAAGCTTTCGTGCACGACCACCAAATGTGGGACGGATCCATAAGTCAGGTAGCCTAACTGGCTTGAATTTATTCCCTGCAAGGACAAGTTTTTCCTGAGTCACTAAAGTTGCTCTTTCAGCTCTTTCAGACTCCCTTGACATATAATTACGTCT
This sequence comes from Solanum habrochaites, assembly GCA_027704765.1. Taxonomy (NCBI): domain Eukaryota; kingdom Viridiplantae; phylum Streptophyta; class Magnoliopsida; order Solanales; family Solanaceae; genus Solanum; species Solanum habrochaites. The sequence goes on from JAKWJA010002489.1 coordinate 90,152,527, forward strand.
AAGTGTTTTAATCATCTGGACCATTTCACTTATGTGCCTATGATCCTTCGAGCGAAATGAAACTTCTTTTAGGTAGATGGCACCTTGATTCTTCACATCAGTAGGTGAGAAAGGGGCACCAGGAACATTAAATATGATTCGGATGTAGTCCTGTTGGCTTGAAACAGTCTTAACAGTAGCCACATGGAAAGGAACCATATTACCATATATTGGTAAAAGGATGGCCTCATTCTTTTGGTCAACCTGAATAATCATCTCTCTGGGTGGTGGTAGGTCATTGACATTCTTATAGGCAACAACGTCAGTCGAAGTCTTAGCACTCCTGTTATTCCCAGTCAATGTTTCTTCACCAGCAAGACGTCGAGCAGTCTCTTCATTCTTCTGACGAGCAAGTTCTTCCTGGTGCAACTTTCGCTTCTCTTCTCTTGAAATCTCATGATTGTCAGACCTAAGTGTTGCCTTGGAATACAGGGTATCCCTACCATTGGACTCCGGTTTCATTTGTGGCTCCTCTTCTTCTTCATCTTCATTGAAGGAATAGGCCACATCCTTCAAAGCTTTGGAGCTCAAATGGGTGATCACATCACGACCATCCTTTGTGACTATCACGGTATCTGCTAGCAAGAGTGAAAAATTCCGGCTCTTTACTTTGTTAGTCTCGTTCTGCAGATTGTGGAAACCAAGTGACACATTGAAAACCATTCCCGATCTCAACAGTTTATCATTCTTAGCATTAAGGATCAACCCTGACTCTCGAAACTCAAGACCAATCCCTGTCCCAGCAGATTTTGTCAGGTTGTTCACCAATTCAGGAGCATCCCTATCAACCACAGCAAGAGCTGCTTGATAAACATCACTAACCTTGTTACCAGGCTTCAATGCATCTATTGCCGCCTCCTGGGCTTTAAGAAGCACTTCATAAGCCTTGGTCTGCATCTGAGTGGAATCAATTAGAAACGTTCTGGCAAGATTTGAACAGTAGCTGCTGTATCGTGAACCAATTGCACATATGATGGCACTAGCAGAATCATAATATAAGCCATCATCGTTGCTTGTAGCACTAGGTCTAAGATCAAAAACACCACCACTCTGGAAGATTGGAGGGTAACATATATCAACATTCTCAGCTTTCAGCTTCACCTTGACTTTAGCAGGCTCTAAAATAGCCTTTTCTGTGTCATCCATCAACGAGGAATGAGTTACTTTCTTCTCCTCATCAATTACTTTCTCAAGCTTTGGAACAACAAAGTTCTTCATAGCAGAAGCAGTCAGATGTGCAGCTTTCTTCACATTAACAAGCTCATTTTGGTCCTTCACAGCAAAAAGGTCAGAAAGTCCACTTGTTATATCATTAAGCTTAAGGCCAGAATCTTTTATCTTCTTAGTCCATGCCTCCAAGAGCTTTCCTTCAGGGCCTTCTCGTGCAATATATCCAATAACAGGAGTATCATAAGCATCTGATATTGACTGCACATGAATAGCATGGAGCACTTTGTCCATTTTAGAAGTCCCATCCTCACCTTTGGTCTTCACATGTGTGACTACTTCCACTCCCATAGCCTCTTTAGCAGTCAATTTCACAACATCCAGCAATGAAGCTTTCTTTTGGCTACACAGAAAATGTATCTGCTTGTTCCCAAAGACCATTATAGTCTCAGGGAACTCATAGCCAAGTAACCATACATTTACAGCCGAGGATTTCAAGTATCTTAAATCCTCTGAAGGTGGTGGAGTAGCTATAGCAAGGACATCAGAAGAACCCCAAAACTCATCTTTATGTTCACGCCAGTGTGAATACAAGTCCTTCAGTCGCTTACTAAAAGTAGGCAAGTCAATTGTGTAAGCATTTCCGCCTGCTGCATTCCCATTTGCAGGAGGGCCATTTCCTGTTCTTTGTTCTGGTGGCATCGTACAGCTACTTGTTGAGTGATCTGGACAAGAAAACACAAAAATTACACAAATCAAAATTTTTAAAAAATGAGACAAGGGGGGAGAAAGTGGGGGGGGGATGCAATCTTAAGAGACCCTCCATACAAATTCCAATAATCTATAAAACGAGTAAGCATTGTTAAAGTATCATTCCTTTGGAATTTCATAAAGCTTGAAACTCATAGCAATCTCACGGTATTTTCATAGTTATATATTTGAGATCTTATCATTCACCAGAACCCAAGATCTCCCCAATTTTTGGCAAGCACTGAATCAGTAATCAGTTGGGAACTACAAAAAGAATTTAAACATGTATTTGCAGATAAAAGAGAACACGTAAAGAATACTGCCCCATTGTACGAAAGAATCCACAAAATATGTACTACTCTACATTGTTATGGATGCGACAAAAGAAGTCAATTGATGAACTGTCAAGCACAGCCCTTCACATTATGATAAACTAATATTAACAAGATGTAAAGACTCATTAAAATATACAATAACTTTGATATGGATAAAAATATATGGAAAGAAGAATGTTGAATTACTATGATAGCCACCATAATCCATGATTTTCTGAAAATTTTAATTTCCAAGAAAGCACATATTAACTGCTTGATGCACATCTTCCTGATAAAAACAACATAAGACCCACCACACAATCATCAACAACTCACAAGACTAATTGATACACAATTTGCATGTTTCATTTTTCACTTGAAGTTGATACACACGGCATACATAATCCTTCACCTGATTTAGAAAAAAAGTTGAACACAATATACTTGTTTCTTGATTATATTTTCCCAAAATTTGAGGAACACCACCAAATTCCAACTTCAACCAATATTTAATGGTCTGGACAAGAATAAGGGCTATATCTCACACAGAGACATATCAAACAATTAAATGTCAAAAACTTGATACAGATTACGGTATCACCTGAATATCCCAAATCCTAATGAACTTTGCCCTTACAAAAACCAAGTAGTAAAACAATGCAGAACTCAGAAAACATTCTTATCCCCTACACACCAAATGCTTCACCAAAGCTACTGCATAAGCATAATATAATAAGCTTTCAGAAACAAAGATAACAAAAATATAACGAACAACAACTAAACCTCAGTCAAAAAACAAGATGGGGTCGGAACAGAAATCTAACCCCACCAAAAACACAACCTCCAGTGGCAGCCCCGATTTAGGGTTTAACACATGCTTCAAGACAGTCGAAAACTTCCCACAAATACATCACAATTCACACATCCACTACCCCAAAACACCACTAACCACAATGTTAGACTCCAACATCAAAAAATATGGGTTAGCAATTAATCAAAAGTAACAAATGCTTACAGACGAACATGAAAAGGTAACAGATCTCCTCAATACATTCCATTTGACAAAGCCCCATAAAAAACCTTACCCAGTAACAAACCTCATTCCAACCCGAAATAAGTGTTTCGGAAGTCACATGCAAAAACTAAAACATGTTCAAATTAAAGAAGCAAACAAAAAAAGAAAAAAAACTCACATCCTTATCAATGCCCCTATTAGGGTTTCGAAACTCAACTGGGAGTAGTGCGCCGCGCAATGAGTCGGGTCAAGGGTTTCGAATACTATATTTCATAAACATGAAAATTGTTCAAGTGAACACTGAAAAACAGATCAAACATTGAACTAAAAAGTTGAAAATCGAAGTTAAAGGAAAGAAGATCTCGAAAAATCTATGAACAATAAAGAGAAAACTCGAATTTCTAAGGAAGAAAATTGAGAGAAAACGGAGCGAGAAAAAGAGGAATTTTTTTTAAGAGAATGGGAGCGAATGACTGATTTGAAAATGGACGAGACTCAGAATTTGGTATTTATATCCCTGGAGTGATATGAAAAGGGTCTTGTATTTACGATAAATTACACCAGTTGCCCATTTATAGTGTATGTGTAATGACAAAATTCTCCCTGATCGTACCTATTACTTGTAGGGATTCAAAGCTGGGATTATGTATTGTGAAGGGTAAATTAGTACTTTGATTTAAGGCAGCGAGAGGAGTGAGCTGTCAATTGAAGTGCTGCGTTACGTGGCACATAATAAACGACGCCGTTTATCTCATTCTTTTAACAAAAATGGCGGGAACGTAAATGCTCGTTTCCCACCAAAATCAACACCAGCAATCTCACTATCCAAATCAGAGGCAGAGTCATAAATTAAATGAAAAAAAATAATAATTAGGTTAAGAGTGTGGAAAATTAAATTTATATTCATAATAACTAATTAATGAATTTTTATATATATTATTAGGGGTGTGCATTTGGGTTTTTTCAGTTTGATTTTGTATTATTCAGTTTAGATTTTTAGATTTGAAGAAGTGTAATTAAATTTGAACCAAAATAAATTTAGTTTGAATTTTTTCAGTTCGATTAATCGGTTATATTAATAATTAGAAGCATAACAAAGTTATATTTGCAATTTAAATTTCTTAAATTCACTTTTAATATAAATCACAAGTAAAAATGTAAAATACAATACTTAAAAAGTATATCAATTATAGATCTTAAAACATAAAAAATAAACTAATTCATAATGAAAATAACTAAAAAGGGACAAAATGTTTAACTCCAACTTAATTCTAAACACACATATATATAATTTGATTTTTCAATTTTCAATTTTGTAAATTCTAAATCAAATCAAACAAAGTAAATTATAAATTGAAAATTAAATTAGAAATTCAAAACACCAGTCAAAATTAAAATTCTACTTGATTTGTTCAATTTAATCACCCCTACTTATAAAATATCTAATATGGATAATTTTTAAATCACAAAGAACATTATATTAGTCGTAAATTACATCCATGTTTAACAAGAAGTTATATATGTATTGTATATATATTTATCGCTTAATCAGATATTATTTAAATTTTAACTTTTGAGGCTGAATTGTTTAATTAGGTTTTAAAATCGTGTGAACTTGGTCTACTGATTTAAGTTCCTAGGGATATTAAGAATTAGATCAATACAATCAATGAATATTCAAAAATAGTATAAGTAATAAATAACCAGAACTCATTCCTGTTCTATCTTTTTCTTACTAGTAAAAAAATAGTAATAGTTTAAATAACAAAAATAAAATACAAGTACTCCTAAATGATGACAATTTGAAGATGAAAAATTTTCGTTGCAATTAAATTTAAGAAAAGTTGAATAATTAAATCATCCTGTTTATGCAAATGATATTATCATACTCACTTATGTTGATAAAAAAACTCTACATTTGATCATGAACACCCTACATCTAGATGAAATTCAATGAGGCCAACTTATTAATAAAGGCAAGAGTTATTTTATATGTTCAACAAGATTGTACAAGTCATAGTCCTAAAAGTGAAGGATATTAATTTACGAGAGAAGGTTTTTCATTGACTTATCTTAGTTATCGTATTGGTCATGTTAAAAAGTGAAAAATTCATTACTTATTACTCAAAGCTAATCAAGAATGTATGGAAGGGAAGGTTGTTGTCTTTTAAAAAAAAATCGATTAATCATATATTGCAAAGTATTTCTATATACTTTTCATATGTTATGTGTCCACCAAAATGTGTTATACATCATATACGTAGGATATTTGCTAAATTTCTATAACAAGTGTAGTGTTTAGTATGATAATTGAACACAGTTGAGGGCACTGCACTATTACTTGCCCATTAACCATGATTATTGTCTATTAAAGAAGGTACAACATCTTATGATTGTGAACTAATGAAATATGGAGTAATGAAATAACTATTTGCTACGTGTGAACTTACTGAAAGAAGTGAGTAATTACATAACTTTAAATCTCAGCAGAAAATAAAGATTTGACGAAAGAGAAAAGCCGTAGTGAATGCCTATTGGTACATGTAAATTCTGTATTGGTAGCACTTGGGAATTGATGAGTAGGAAAAATCACAGAGACTAATAAAATCATGTATTTGAGGGAGAAAGGTTTGCCTTTTAGTATTTTTATTTTTTTTTGGGTAATGAAGGTGGTTCACATATGTAAGGAAATAGACTGACCTATTACTTAGCTACCACAATGTTCATTTTAAAGGTACCAATGTCAATCAATTTAGTAATATGCTAGAACTACCCACAACTAGCAAGGAAAAATCCCAAATATACCCATTAAGAAGATACAAAACAAAGGATTCAATACACAAATAAGGAATTAAGGATATAACTCGACGTAAATTGAAAGCAAATGCAACCATAAGAGACAAAGTAATAACTGTCGGATTCACACATCTACTTCTCATAACAGCTAGGGGGCAGTTGAGTCGGAAATACCTCTTGAAAATGAATCTCTTCATAATGATATTATTTTTCTGAGCTCATTCTGCGTAGAGGTGAAAACTAAAAAGTATTTATCCATTCAGGTGATTTTGATGAAGATTGTTGAATCGTAGCTTCAAGCTCTTAGATATGTTGTTTGAACCCATTTTGAGCTGAAGAAGTCTTTAAGAAGGTCGGTTCCATGACACTCATGAGAAGTTAAGTGTAGAGGTGTAATTCACTCAAACTCAACAATATTGGTTCAACAAGGGGCCAGTTTGGAGGAACAACAACGAGAAAACTGGACGGAGTAGTGTTCCTCGACATCAATTTTAAATTACTTTCCTTTTTTTAAAGATTTTTTGTTGTTTGTATATAAATTTGGAGCACTTTTGGGAATGAATCAAAATCATTTTTAGTAATATTAATAATTTCAAATCTTAGCTATAGTAATTACCAAAAAAGCTTTAATATTGATAAAAAAGAGGTGATATTCTTTCCATTTTAATTAATTTATTTCATTTTCTAGATACGTTTTAAATGTGTTTTTTTGTAATTTTTAATTGTTATTTTTCACATGACATATTAAAAAATACAAAATTAAATAATATTTTAATATTTACTGCATATCTTTAGTTTCCAATTTTTTTTTAAAATCAGACGAACAAATAAAAAACATAAACGGATATAATTTTAGGATAATGATATGATTTTTAATTAAGATAAGGAGCATGAACAGATAAAGAAAGTTTAGGGGCGCTAATAACATTATCAAGGAAAAATAGTTGGATTATGAAAATCATGCAGCATCATTATTCTTCCCAATACAGTATCTTCCATTGTTAAAAACGCCCAACTACCTACTCCCCTGTCCCCACCCCCACCTCAGCTCATTCATCTCACTCACCAGTTGTTGCCTGTTTGGTGAAAACCCACAATTCTTCTACTTTAAGATAATTCCATAAATTTCCTAGTTCTAGATCTTCGTTTTTTGTAATCAATTATATACCCACCAACTGTTTGTATAATTGTTTGAGAGAGAGAGTTGTCGTTTGTTTGGGTTGTAAGAAAAACAGAGTAATATGGCCAGGAAGAAGATCAGAGAGTATGATTCAAAGAGGCTTCTAAGGGAGCATTTGAAACGCCTTGCTGGCATCGATCTTCAGATCTGCTCTGCTCAAGTAAATTCCTTTTTTTTTTTAAAGAACTTAAGTTGTTGAACTGTTGCTGTCGAATTGTAATGGAATTTCGGTTATGAGGTGTACTTTTGATCTTTTGCTAGTGGTTTTTGATCTATGCGTCTTTTTTCTTATCTGGGTGTTTGTTGTTTGATCAGTTCAGTTCGAACCCTACTTCCTTTTGTTCCTCACTACTTCCTTATTCCCTATTTTTGTTATTCCGAATGTTAGAGTTGAATGATTGCTTCGTTGTTATGATGAAGTTATGTAGAGGTCATGATGTATTTTCCAATTGCAAAGAATGATTCTTTTATTTGTGGAAAGCTCTTGTTGAGTGGACAATCGTGTGTTGTAAGAATAGTTATCTACCTATTGTAGATATACTTGGAAAGCACCTCTTTAAGCTACTATAGAGTCCTTTAATAAAAATGAGATGTACTTTACAAACTGAAAGAAGCTTGGCGTGCATCCGTGTTTGGTAAGATGGAAAATACTCTACATGAAATACTGATATTTGGTTACGTAAATTATTTTTAAAGGTGATCATTTGGACCATCTGACATTATTTGTCGTCATTTCCATTTATTTTTTCTCGCCAGAGTTCTCATGTTTATTTGGTTTTTGGTAGGTGACAGAATCTACAGATTTTACAGAGTTAACAAACAAAGAACCATGGCTTTCATCGACAAAGCTGGTTGTAAAACCAGACATGCTGTTTGGAAAGCGTGGAAAGAGTGGCTTGGTAGCTTTGAATCTGGATCTAGCAGGAGTTGCCGAGTTTGTAAAAACACGACTTGGTGTGGAGGTGAGCAGAGGGCTAAGTATTTTGAATCTTGTACTGCTATAGTCATCTTACATGTGAATTTGTTTCTAGGTTGAAATGGGTGGCTGCAAGGCACCTATAACAACATTTATTGTTGAACCATTTGTTCCCCATGACCAAGAATATTACCTTTCCATAGTCTCTGAAAGGTTGGGGTGCACAATTAGCTTTTCAGAATGTGGAGGCATTGAGATTGAAGAGAACTGGGACAAGGTTAGTTGGTTCAAAAAGTTTTAACTGTTGTTTCCTCCTCTAACAACTATTTGTTTAGACAAAACTGGTTAACTCTATTTATTCTGGTAAATTTACAAGATTTATTTGTTTATGTAACATACAGGTCAAGACAATATTCCTTCCAACAGAGAAACCTATGACCCAAGAGGCGTGTGCTCCACTGATTGCTACTCTGCCCTTGGAGGTGATCTGAAATTTTTGTTTTTGTTTTTGTTTTATACTTCTATTTTCCTTTTAGTCATCAGTCTCGATCAAGCCAGCATAATCTGTCAGTCATAATAGTTGGAATGGTTTTCTAAGAGCAAAGTCTTGGATAACAGACACTTAAAAAAAGTGTGTTATCATATTGTGTATTGCTGGCAATTCTTAAGGATTATTGTTTTAGGTTGTATTATTGTGTAGCTATTTTCGATATTTGATCTAGTTTATATATATTGATCTACTTATTGCTGGACTTTCACCTTTGTGTTGATAAACATTCTGACTTCGAAGATTAAGGCACTTGACTACTAACATCTCATCAACCATCATGATACTTAACCTAAGTTTCTGGTTGACTCAGGTACGGGGAAAGATTGGCAATTTCCTTATGGGTGTTTTTGATGTGTTTCAAGGTATGTCATGCTTTACGGTGATACATCTTTCTAGCATGCATTTATGTTATACTTCTCTTTTTCTTTTATCTTTTGGTGCTATCTTTTAGATAATTGCCAGTGACTATACATGGAAAACATAATTAAGTTTATTTGTTATATAAGCAGATGAAGATGAAAATAAACTTCCTGTTGGTTTATGTTAAACATTGACCTGTTCTTAGAAGCTAGTTTTTTCATATTTTCACATCATTATTCTCAAATATGATTTCATTGATTATGCAACTCTGTCGCTTTGTCTTTGATCCCAGATCTCGATTTTAGTTTCATAGAGATGAACCCATTTACGCTCGTAAATGGTGAGCCTTACCCATTGGACATGAGGGGAGAGTTGGATGACACAGCAGCCTTCAAAAATTTTAAGAAGTATGTGATTCTCACTTGTTTTCCGCATGTTGAATTGTCTATTCTTGCTTCTTTTTTTTCTTCTCTTGGGAGAGTCTGAAAACAGTGTGTGTATTTCCAGATTTATTAAACAGTTTGCTATTGTATCATCCTCTGTGCCTTGTCAGGTGGGGAAGCATCGAGTTTCCTCTGCCTTTTGGAAGAGTTTTGAGCCCTACCGAAAGCTTCATTCACTCTTTGGATGAGAAAGTAAGTTCAGTTATTTGTCTTAATCTAAGGGTGTTTTTGTTGCCTGAGTTATCAGATTTACTTGTTTATTCTTGTAGTAATTATTTTGTTAGAGAAGAAATTTTATCTTGGATTTTCAGTCATGAACTGTTATGGATACTGAACTATTGGAGGAACTTTATGCATTGCTTTAGAGATCCATTATATCCAAGAAAATCGTGCCTTTAAACAGCATTGAATGGTTTATTAGCGATCATTTACATTGTTCACCATTTATTCTGTGCTGAAGCCGTGGTGCCATACAGACTTGAGGGCTTGGGGGTGGTTAGGGTTTGGGAAATCATCTTTTTTGAAATGCTGTTTGAAATTTTTTTAAGTCTTGAATGCTTCTGAAGGTTAAAAAGATTTATCCTTGAGCTTTGGTGGCTGGCTATCATTCCTGCCAAACTTTCTGGTCTTCCTGATGATACTTGCTCTACTGGAATTGGAGTATAATATCTGCAGCTTTTCTGTTAATTATGTCTTGTCTTGACATCTTGCAGACTAGTGCCTCTTTAAAATTTACAGTTTTGAACCCAAAAGGTCGTATCTGGACAATGGTGGCTGGAGGTGGTGCAAGCGTTATATATGCTGATACAGTAAGTATATTCTGAACTTGTGATGCAACAACTTGATGCAAGGAGATATTTTCTATCTTGTCATTATTTCTCCTGCATGAAATGTCAACACTAATAGCTTACTGCTTTATATTCTCTGTTTTTGATGTCTTAACCAGGTAGGGGATTTAGGCTATGCCTCTGAGCTTGGTAACTATGCCGAGTATAGTGGAGCTCCAAATGAAGAGGAGGTTCTGCAATATGCTCGTGTAGTTCTAGATGTATGAACTTGACTGTTCTCTCTCCTGGTCAATATGCTCATGTGGTGTTTGTCCGATTTTAACTTAACCAGTGTTTGATTTGATGTTTTTATAGTGTGCTACTGCAAATCCTGATGGGCGTAAGAGAGCTCTGATTGTTGGAGGTGGTATTGCCAACTTCACTGATGTAGCTGCTACTTTCAATGGGATTATTCGGGCTCTCAGGGAGAAGGTTGGCTGTGTGCTATTTTTTACACTAAAAGTTTTTTACTTTTTCTATAGATAAGAGGCAGTAAATAATGTTTTTCCTTTAAATCCGAACAGGAAGCCAAGCTAAAAGCGGCTAGAATGCATATCTATGTACGAAGAGGTGGTCCAAATTATCAGACTGGTCTAGCAAAAATGCGCGCCCTAGGAGAGGAACTTGGAGTTCCCCTTGAGGTATGAAATAACACTTGCCGAAATTCTTATTCCTAAGTGATACAGTGACTATAGTCCCTGAATTTCAATTATAGTACGTAATCCTTTGACATTTTTGGAGGATTCAAGCAACATAGATGCTAACCACACATGCCACAGATGAAGGGATGTTGTCGATCAGAATTTGATCCTAGGCATTCTATTTTTTTAGTTACATCTTCCCAACTAAATCAATTAGCCCGACCATGGTGATGTTAATCGTAATTACATTCATAAGTAGCTTGGTCCATCTTCATAGATGTCTGAGGATGGTTTGAGGTCAGACATCAAGACTACAACAGGTTCCAGTTAGAATATAGGAACATGGACTTCCAAAGATGCTGTTACCAGTATTGTTATTAATACACCTACTTCCTAAGTTTCATATTCAAGGGAAGTAAGAGATAAGGTATATAATTTGTGTCGATTCTGCTATTGCAGGTTTATGGACCAGAGGCTACAATGACGGGAATTTGTAAAGGGGCAATTGATTGCATTATGTCTGAAGCATAAGTGGCAAATCAGAAAGAAGACTTTTGTTACATTCTTGCAATTAAGAAGAAACTTTGTTGGATATTTAATTTGCCTTCTGATATTGTTTTGTTACAATTGGGACCTTCAAGAATAATTTGAGATCCTTTTGTTTTACCTGGAAACTAACTGTACGAGAACAGATGCGTGTGTTCCATCCAGCAAAGCACATTCCAAAAAAATATATATATCAAAAACGCGTAAAAGTAGAAATAAATCACGAAACCTAAGTTGTATAGGATTTAGTTAGAATTTATTTGTCCAATTTCTAGTACTAACCAAATTTGATTGTGTATTATTATTATAAATAGGGTCCTGTATTTCATAAATCTTGTGGCTTTATAAATTTAACAATGACTACGTACGTCTGCAAGGTAAATTTCGATTTTTCGTCGTCGCCATGGAAGTTCACGAGAGTGATAATTGCATTTAATAGGATTCCAAATTCGACGGCAGTGTCAGGGCCTTTGCTTGTGTTTGTTGAGCAACTGCAAGTGGAACCGCCACAACCACCTAACCAAGAAACCACCAATCCCACCTCTGCCTAATATAATCACCATGTTACTTCGTAGAATTCATTTATTTGTTACTTTTTTTTAAGTTTTATTTGGTTTTCTAAGTTTTATATATAATGATGCTCTGTTACATATTTTCTTTTCCTATATAGTTTTTATTGAGTGCATATATTATTTTTTTTCGTATTCTTTATTTCCTTTAACAAATATTACATATTAGAGAGTCAATTAATTTAATTTTGATTGTGAATGTATAAAAGAAAAAAATATCACGGATAAAATACAACTATTTAATGATTTAAATCATGGCAAGGAAAAGAATAATACGAGATTTTCAAACGAATAATCGTTCCAACTTCCAAACAAACGCCCAACTCTAAAAGTTTGTCCTCAACCAATACGATTACTTTGCAGATATAATTATTCTTTTTCAAAGTTAAATGTCCAAATATCTATAAGGTGATTTAGATCTTCTTGGGATTTATTTGAATAGATTTTCAGTGTTTATGACATATTTAATGTATTTATTTGAGAAAGACAATATTAAATGTATTCATGATGACTTTATGAAATATTCAAAATTTCTTTGTAAATTTCATAAATTTTGATATCTAACAAAATATTCTTTATCATAAGACTCCAAAATCAGAACACCTAAATTGTGATCTCCGACGTGACCATTTAATTCAAACTAATATATTAATTTTTTTCCCAGTAGTGTAAAAATAATCTGCAGGTCAATTTCTTGATCGAACAGCCTGTTGGCTAATACTAAATCATGCATGTTTCTTGTTATTTTATATACCAAACTCACGGTCAGAAATATAAAAATTACAATAATACAAATTGACTTTCTTGATTATTATTTTTAATTGTTATTGGTTTTTACAGGTGTTTCGGCGTAGTCAAAATAATTCAACAATATTAAGAGAAAACTATAATTTATTATTTAGAGCCAAATGGTAAATACATCCTTAATTTTTACTAGATAATAAAGTACAATTTTATCGATCTACTTTGAAATCTACTGCGTATGACCTTAGTGAAAAATACCATGAATATGTTTATACATAGTATAGATATAGATCTTAATCACAAAATATTATTACAAAATCAATATTTGAATATAATTATTATAGAAAAGTAATTTCACAAATCACTCCCGATATAATAAACGTCATCCTTGTTATATGTATATATACAATATTGTTATATAAAGGTAAAATATAGCAAGAGAAATAGGTTCTTAAGAAAGTTAGATTGTTTTGGTGAAAATGAATAGTCGCTGTACCAAGTTTTAACTTATTAAATTAAAAAAAGGCCTGTTGAGAGTTGAGACACAACATAATTAACGAGTGAATTTGGTCACATTATTTGATAAAAATTTAAATTTCAAACTTAGATTCAAAGATCAAAGGGATTATAAATAATGTGCTGAAAATAGAGACCAGTTCCCAAATTCACAGTAATTAATTAATTAAGAAAACTTCAAAACATTAAAACTATTTGAAAGCTTAAGCCATCTGCTAAGAAACAGTCGCTGTTGAAATTACGTACGCGTTAGCAATCTATCTATCTATCTTACCAAGTAAAATCAATGAATTTAGATACAAAATACATTAGATATTTGATACCAGATATAGTACTGGATGAAGTTGATATCAGATTTTCCAAATGAAATTGCTCACATGAGATACATGATATTTATATTTAATATACAAATATATGAAATTGTGAAACTCAGATACACTTTCAAACAGACATAATGAGAAGGAGAGGAATAAGAGAGGAAGAGAGGCGAACGAGTTAGAATATTCAAAATACATGTTAATTACGCTTTGAATATAGTGTCTGAAATAGAACACACCTAATCTAACTCATGATACATGTATCAGAGATTTTTAATAAGGGGGTTCAAAATTCGTAGAAATAAACATACGGAGTAGCCGGAAGGGGTCTACATCTACTATATATGCATAAAATATTATCTTAACCATGTATAAATAATATAATTTTCCGTCGAAGAAGGTTTGAATGAACCCCCTTTAACCAAAGTGACTCCGCCCCTGATCAGAGTGGTCAAATAATCAATAATAATATGTTTTTTCTTGTTTCCTCTTTTCTCCTGTTGTTGTGATGCTAACTATTAGGGGTGTAAAAGAAAAATATGAAAGAATTATCTGCACTGAATTTAATCGGACCAATTTATATAATTTCTTAAAATAAAATAGTAAATTTTTATTTAAGTGTATAACCATTCCGAACAAATGAAATTGTCCTTTTAATTTATAATTAAAAAATATGGAACCGAACCAAATAACTACCTTATATGTAAATATATTTTCAATATAAACAATATGTTAAAAAAATTAATCTATAAATTATTTTATGACATTTTTTAAATATAAATATAATTTAGGTTCTAGACCTCTAGCTAGTGACTGGACGACTTTGAGTTTATTCTTTAATTAATTCGATTTAAAATTAAAAGATAATATAATACTCCCTTCTTAAAAGGTTTGTCAGGGTAAGACCATGCACTTCCCTTAAGAAAATTTAATACAAGATGTAATTTGACTAATATAACCAAACTATAACAAGAATACCAAAAGTCTACATAACTTTTCAATTAAACAAAATAGAGTAATTATATTAAGGGTAGAATTGGAAAAAATGACTAATTATTTCATAATTGTTTAAATCGACAATTAATCTTGGACATCTATTTTTAGTATACCTGCCAAACAATTGTGAACGGAGGGAGTAAATAGATACTTCATCAAACAATACGGTGAAATCTATGCAAACATTTTTATTAAATATATAAAATCAAACAATATGACAATAAAATATTATACTCTTGCCTTTATTGTGAAGAATCAAAGTGCTTCTTCAAGAACATGCTTTTGAAAGAAATATTTTAATAATAGTATATTTTAAGGTGATACTTCAAAGTAAAAGAAAAAATATGAAAATTAACTTAACCATATCGATATCGAAGAAAACATGATATGATTGAGATTGAAGGAATATTGATTGTATTGAAGTGTTAAGGGAATACATGGGAGATATATATATGAGATATAGGAAGGAGTACTAATCCTAATAGGATTAGGATTAAGGAGTACTAATCCTAATAGGACTAGGATTAGTACACAGTAAATACTAATATTATTTTATACTATTTATTTAATACTATCTGTTATTATCCCCCCTCAAGCTGAACTGAGCGGAAGCGAACGGAAGCTTGGAACTGATGTAATCGTGTTGTCGGCTCGGGAGAGGCTTGGTGAGAATATCATCCGGTTGTTCTTCAGTGGGTACATACTGCACAGTCATGGTGCCGGCCTGAACTTCATCGCGAACAAAGAGACAATCGGTATCAACATGCTTCATTCTGGTGTGTAGGACGGAATTCTTGGCCACATAGATGGTTGATTTGTTGTCACAATAGAGAGTAGGAACAGTGTGAGTGACGCGGAGTTCGCGAAGAATATATGTGACCCATATGGTCTCAGCAGCAAGAAGAGCAAGAGCGCGGTATTCAGCTTCAGTCGAGGACCGAGAGACCTTGGGTTGTTTTTTTGTACACCAGGAGATCAGGTTCGGCCCCAAAAAAATGAGAAACCCCGATGTAGATTTTCTGTCATTTTTATCATTTGCCCAATCTGAATCTGAGAAACCCCGAAGCTCCAAGTCCCCGGGTCGAATGAGTAAACCACGACCAATAGTGCCAAAAATGTACCTGAGAATGCGTTTTAGACAATGGTAATCATGTTCACTTGGTTGATGCATGCGCTGAGCAACTCTGTTGACAGCAAACTGGATGTTAGGACGGGTAATGGCCAGATACTGTAGAGCCCCAATGAGGCTGCGGAAGTGGGTGATATCGGCAAATGGGGTGTCGGCTCCATTCGTAGACGAAGAGACTGCCATCGGTGTTGGTTGACTGGTGCATTTTTCCAGTCCAGCTTTCTGCAACAGATCTCGAACATATTTTGACTGATGAAGAAACAAGTCGCTGCCTGTCCGAGAAACCTCCATTCCCAGAAAATAATGTAACGGGCCAAGGTCCTTCATTTTGAAGGTAGTATGCATAGCTCGAGTGACATCGTGAATGAGAGCTGCAGTAGAGCCTGTAATAATGATATCATCTACATAGACAAGAAGAATGACTGTACCGTGTGCTGAATGTCGAGTAAACTGACTCGTGTCGTGTACGCAACACGTGAAGCCGAGTCCCTGGAGGAACGTTTTCAGACGTGTGTACCAAGCACGGGGGGCTTGCTTGAGCCCATACAGAGACTTCTGGAGTTTGCAAACATGTTGAAGGAAGCGGGGATCAACATAGCCTGGTGGTTGCGTCATGTAGATAGTTTCATCAAGCATGCCATGAAGAAAAGCATTGGAAACATCCAACTGATTGATGAGCCAATTGTTGCGCACGACGAGTGACAGTACCAGGCGAATGGTTTCCTGCCGAATAACAAGACTGAATGTCTCGGAGTAATCCCCATACTCCTGATTGTAGCCTTTAGCAACCAAACGAGCCTTGTACCTGGAAATACTGCCATCTGCATTGTGTTTAATTTTGTACACCCATTTACAGCCCACTGGTGTGCCGCCCATGGGGCTTAGGTACAAGAACCCAAGTTTTCTGATCAGTCAAAGCCTTAAACTCGTCATCCATAGCATGACGCCAATAAGCATTTTTTGAGGCAACAGAGTAGGTTTGGTTCACTATCGGAAAGGGGTTGTATTGGTAGTATGGTAGCCTGAAGGTTTTGGGTTTAAAGATATCGGCTTTGCCACGGGTTAACATGGGATGAGTATTGGGGGTGACACGGCGGTGGTGATTTGGGGGTGGCCGAGAAGGACCCAAAACGGATCGGGCTGGAGATGTTGTGGTATGGGGTGGTTCGGGTTGGTTGTGAGTGTGGGTGGTGGTTGCGGGTGTATTGTGGGTGACGGTCGAAGGGGTGATGAGGGGTGGTTGGGTAGTGGGTGAAGGTGTGGGGGAAGGTGGTGAGGGACCCTGTGAGTATGTTGGAAAAAGGGGAAGGACGCCAATGAATGATGTATTTGTGGAGGAGGAAATAGACTCGTAGAGAAACTTATTTTTGACAAATTTGACATGACGAGATATGTAGACTTTATGAGTTTGTGGGTCAAGACAGCGATAACCCTTGGAGGTAGGATGATAGCCCAAAAAAATACAAGGACGAGATCGGGGTTGTAATTTGTGAGTAATATGAGGGCGTAGCCAAGGGTAGGCAAGACACCCAAAGACGCGGAGGTTGGTATATTGGGGAAGTTTTGGTAAAGGAGTTGATAGGGTGATTTGTTGGAGAGGGTGTGACTGGACATTCTGTTAATGAGGTAGTTTGCGGTGGCTAGAGCTTCTACCCAAAAGGAGACAGGGAGATGAGATTGATTGTAGAAGAGTAACCACCGTTTCAATGAGATGGCGATGCTTACGCTCAGCCACCCCATTCTATTCGAGGAGTGTAGGACAGGAGGTTTGATGTATAATTCCCAGGGATTGCAGAAACTGGCCAAAGATGTTATTTACATATTCCTTTCCATTGTCACTTCGAAAAAGGTTTAACATGAAGAATTGAATTGTGTTTTGACCATTTTTTCAAAGTGACAAAGGTGGTGTATGTATGCCTGTGATTTGTGTTTTAGTGGGGTACAACCAATGTATTTTGTAAAATCATCCACAAAACAAATATAATAGCGAAAAACCAGCAAATGAAAGAACATCAGGAGGACCCCATAGGTCAGAATGAATAAGTTGAAAAGGTGCAGTTGATACCATGAAGGAATATTGATTGTATTGAAGTGTTAAGGGAATACATGAGAGATATATATAGGAGATATAGGAAGGAGTACTAATCCTAATAGGACTAGGATTAAGGAGTACTAATCCTAATAGGACTATGATTAGTATACAGTAAATACTAATATTATTTTATACTATTTATTTAATACTATCTGTTATTAGAGATGGTTTTAAAAATTTAATTTTGGTTATATATTATAAAATACCCGAAAAATGGAGACGACATGATTTTTTAAAAATAACCGACTGAATTGTCTCATGAACACTCCTAGTTCCGTCCACTAGTTGTCATAGTTTTTTTTTTTTTTTGAGTCAAATTATAAGAATTTTGACTAACATTTTATGATTTTTTTTTCTTATATTGATATACAAAAAGAATTGCAAATTTAAATACTTTTATATAGTTTTTGAATATATAATTTTTCTTTTTTAAAATATTAAATTAATTTAATTTTAAAAAATAATCAAATTGACTTTTTTTTTGAAAAGCGTAACGTGACGATTAGAAAACAGCGGAAGGAGTATACAAAATATAAGTTCTGGCTTTCATATTTCAGGTCAATGGAGTAGATTCACCTAATTTGTCTTAAAAAATTAAATTGTTTCTCAGGACTCAGCCACCTCTTAATCCAAACTAAAATGTTAATATTACCCACTTGTGTAAAGCTGCAGGTTGATTGAACAGACACGGTCAAATATACAAATACGCCCAGCATTAATATTTTTTAATTTGATATAATTTTGAAGTTTTTAAAAAAATTACTAGAGTATTATATATATATCTGGCTGGCGTCATGGTAGTCGAAACAATTCCATAATATTAACAAAAATATAGTGTTGTATTAGAGCCAAAATGTATTTACACGTAGCCGTCGATGATGACGGACAGAGAACGTATTGACTGCGTATATGTGAAAAATTACTAAAATTTCAATAATAGGTTGTTTTCATCAAACTCTATTGAATTGTAATGTTTCCTTTTATTATTGAACGTCCGTATTACATATGTAATTATATTATTTTCAAAGTTAAATATCCAAAATATATCCTTCAATGTGTGAAGATTAAATAAATACTCTATCTATGTGATTGCAGAATGAAGAATCTATATTAACACACATTATTATTATCAAGAAAAAATGACGGGAATACGACCTAAATAAACAAAAATATAACTAAATACTTTGATATTACTATATGACTCCAAAATCAAGACACCTAAACTGTTTCAAAATAAAAAGTTGTAGTCCTTCTGCCCAAAAATAGATATCAGCAATATTTGTCTACTTTATATAATTAATGAATAATTTATCTTATAGTTAAAATTATCCTTCTATTTATAGATTTTTTTTTTTTTTACATATTATTGGACAGTACGTCACCGTTTAATCCAAGTAGTATTAAAATAGTATGCCCACTAGTCACCAGGTCAGTTTCTTGATTGAACAGCGTCCTGTTGGCTATACTGTTGCATTTTTGTTTTTGTTGTATTTGAAGATAAAAGAGATTAAAAATAATGTGTCGTCGAAGTTAAATGGAGACCATTGTCCAGTTCCCACTAATTAATTAAGAATAATTCAAAATATTAAAATTATTTTGGAGGCTTGAAAGTATCTCCTGATTAATTAGAAGCAGTCGTCGCTAACTCATTGAAATAACGCGTTACTTACCATGTAAAATCAAAGACTTCCCTTCCTACCTATATATACTCTATTCCCTTTCATCAGTAATAATTAAGTTTTAAATTTGTATTAATTACTCCACTTTTCAAATCCCTATAACTAAAACACATTTTAACGATGAAAAGTGCTAAATTGACAACTTTGTTCATCTTATATTTTTTTACACTTGCAAATGCATCTCTTAAGATTGGTTACTACCATTCAAGTTGCCCAAATGCAGAATCCATTGTCAGAAAAGCAGTCAACAAAGCCGTCTCTCGTAACCCTGGCCTTGGCGCTGGCATCATCAGGATGCATTTCCACGATTGTTTTGTTAGGGTACGTCTCATTTGTTTTTAGAGAGTCAAACAATTTTTTGTGATAAAATTAATAAAAGGTTAGTTCAACTAACAATATCTAACTTCATATAAATGATTCAGGGATGTGATGCCTCAATCCTTTTGGATCCAACCCCAGGGAATCCAACAGAAAAAGAACATCCAGCAAATAATCCAAGCTTACGAGGCTATGAAGTTATCGACGAAGCAAAAATTGAGCTAGAATCTATTTGCCCGGAAACAGTTTCATGTTCAGATATCATTGCATTTGCTGCAAGAGATAGTGCTTTTAAGCTTGGAGGCATTAGATATTCAGTTCCATCAGGTCGTAGAGATGGAAGAGTATCCATTAAAGACGAACCAACCGCAAACCTTCCCCCTTCCACTTTAAATGCTGGAGAGCTTGAGGAAAATTTTGCGAAAAAAGGACTTTCTTTAGATGAGATGGTTACACTTTCGGGTGCACATTCTATTGGAAGATCACATTGTTCTTCCTTTTCAGATAGACTTTACTCTTTCAATTCAACTCACCCACAAGATCCTACAATGGATCCTAAATTAGCCCAACAATTGATCAAGAGATGTCCGCGTCCTTCTACCACTGATCCAATTGCTCCACTTGACGTTGATACTCCAAATAGGTTGGACAATAAGTACTATCTCAATTTGAAGAATAAGAGAGGAGTGTTAACCTCAGATCAGACGCTATGGAACAGTCCTTCAACGGCTAGGATGGCGAGGAGTAACGCGATTCATGGTGCGAATTGGGCTCATAAATTTGCTCATGCAATGGTGAAAATGGGATCTATAGAGGTTATGACTGGGATACAGGGAGAGATAAGGAAGAATTGCAGGGTTGTGAATTAATCTATTAATACTTTTTTTTTTTTGTTCTTGTAATTGTATCATCACATTTTTTTTATTCATTTTAAATGTCGATAACAAAGTAACTGATTCTTTTCGATTGTCATAATTTAAATATATTGATTTAACAGATTTTGCTTATTTTCATGGTAAAGATATATGTTGGACAACTTTTATTTACTATTTCTTTGAGAAAATTGCTCAAAAAACTTCAGAAAGTGCACTTGTAAACGTATTTTGGAAAT
Source organism: Solanum habrochaites (assembly GCA_027704765.1). Taxonomy (NCBI): domain Eukaryota; kingdom Viridiplantae; phylum Streptophyta; class Magnoliopsida; order Solanales; family Solanaceae; genus Solanum; species Solanum habrochaites. Next base: position 90,173,542 of record JAKWJA010002489.1, read on the forward strand.
GTTCTTATTGTCAATTTCCAAGCAGTTGGGTGATATTAAAATGGAGCAAAATTATAAGAAAAAATTAAATTAAATTAAGGAGCAGTTTTCCAATATAAAGACCAGTTCCCAGTTGCCACTCTTAACTAGGAACACTTCAAATATGTACACATTTGAAGTTTGTATCATGCAAAAACCAAAAAAAAAAGTTGATATTCTTTTTTATTATAATATATAATATTAAAATCTGATCAAATTTTTTTAGAAAAAGGCCTCCCTCTTTGAAATGCTATGCGTAAATAATGAGAATAGTTACCTCATACGGATTAAATTAATATTTCAAACTTGAATACGTTAATGAACTGAAAATTGTGAAAACAATATGAAAATGATTTGACGTAAGGCATTCAAACTTCACAAAATATAATGTTTTACATGAAGAGTTTGATAAAAGAGAACAAGTGAGTATTTTATTTTACTGGTATACAAATTTTAACTTGTTCAACGTCATCGTAATAAATAGTTAACACGAAATTTGTAATATCAAATTGCGGGGATAGCTCAGTTGGGAGAGCGTCAGACTGAAGATCTGAAGGTCACGTGTTCGATCCACGTTCACCGCATTTCTTTTTTATCTCTTTAATTTTGGACCTTTTAGGCTTGGACCCGCATTCCACTTTCTTGGGCTTTATAGTAAATGGGCTTGGACCCGAATTACAATTTCTTGGGCTTAATTGATTTTAACTCTTCTACTTTTCTCTTGAAAATTTTGACATGGCCATTTAACTTAGGAAAAATTGTATATAATAGCAAATTAATAACTAAAATAAATGGAGTAGATAGGGTTTGATTTAATTGTGCTTCATAGCAAACATTTTGCAAAAGATTGTCAGGCGCCTCTCTCCCAAATATCTCGCTCGCCACTCTCCTCCAATCTCTCGCTCACTTCCTCACTTTTTATACAAACACAAATGTATAAAAATTGTTTCTAATTGTATACAACAGAGAAAATTATATAAATACATATATTTTTGTTCCCCTCTCTCCCCTCTTCCAGATCTCGCTCGCCACTCTCCCTAATATCGCTCACCACCCTCGCCTTTCTCACTTATACAAACAGAGGCGAAATGTATAAATTGTGTTTCTGTTTGTATAAAGCGTGAGAAAATTGTATATACACATGCAAGTACATATATTTTCGTCCTATACACTTATAATTATACAATAAAAATACTCACCTGCACAGTTTCTTTTGTCTTTCTCTCTTTCTCGTTTTATACAATTTTCAAATTGTATCTAATTTCTCTCTTTCTCGTTTTATACAATTCGATTCAATTGTATATTCCTTGTCAAGTCTCTTTTGTCTTTCTCTCTTTCTCATTTTATAAAAATTCAAATTGTATATAATCGTTCTATAGACTTATAATAATACAATTCGTTTTATACAGTTCTCTGTCCAAGTGTCTTTCTCTTTCTTGTTTTATACACTTCATTTTATACAATTTGCTTCAACTGTATATGTATAGCGAATTATATAGTTTCTATACTTGTTATGAAGCGTAATTATACAAACTTTGCTATAACATATAAATATAAATTTTTTATTTGCTATATGTGAAAGTTACTATTTAACTTATACCTCTCTTTTGACTTTTATAACTTTTGCACGTATACTAAATTCAAATATAGAATATTTGAAGTTAAAGCTTTGCCAAAATCAAACTTTAGAAAAAATTCCTAAATTTATCAAGGGATAAAGAGAGAAAAGAGTTTATTGAAAATGGAATGTGCATTGTATCAATTGGATTGAAGTCCGACTAAACTTATTTTCGTGCATTGCAGTAGACATTTTTGGTAATGTCATTGCAACAAGATTTTTGCCTAATAGTCATATATGGCATAATATAATTGGAATTTTGGACGCATAGATTTACTTGTATAATTTTATATAAATTTAAATATCTACTTGTGTATATTTAAAATTGAAATATCGAACATGTGTTTCACTTTTTTAAAAAAAAATTAAAAAAAAAATTGAACCTATTTGTTTTAATTGTGCTCTTACTATTATATTTCAAAAAAATAAAAAAATGAAAGAAAGATAGTTTATAAAAATAGATGATTGTTATATCACTACTGCAATCAGACTGGAGTTTTTTTTTTTTCAATTTCTTGTCTCAATATTTCTTGCTAAAATAAATTGTGAGACAATGATTGATTAGTAATTTATTGTCATATTTTTTTGTTTTGCTCACAGATAACTTAGTTTGTTCAATCATCTTATAATGCGTAGAAGTTGGTTGGTATGCATCCTTCAACCGACAGACGTCTCAATAAAAGTAATATACTTTTCTTCATTTTTATTAATTGAATTGCATCTAAAATCATATCTTAATGTTATTAAATTAACTTCCATTCAGATATGTTCCACCTTAAACTTTATATATTTACTTTGTCCTTCCAAAAGTATTTAGTAGGTGTGATTCATGTTGAGATAGTAAAATTGATATTAAAGAATAAAGATGTAGCATTATTGAAGGAAGACTTTAAGAACATCAATATGCTCAAGTGGCTATATTAATTTTTGTAATTTAGTTATTTTTATGAAACTAATATAAATAGTCTCCAAGTTTTTATATTAGAAAAATAGGGTTAACAGACTTTGATATAATATAGAAGAAGGCTTTTTATATGAGTTCATGGAAAGATGGTATTTCTTTAAGTAGGATTTTTATGTACGAGTTCATTTATCTTTCCCGTCCTTTTGAAATAAAATGTATTTTAATTGAATCTAATGATTAATATACTTTTATCATACATTTGATAAATAGTAGTAGCTCATAGTTGTGTTATTAATAAAATATTGTTTTATGATTTTAAAATTCTCTACTATCTAGTTTATTATAAGAATGATAATTTTGTACTAAATTTATGAGTACTTTTGATTTTTTTTCTTAGCATTTATAGATATAAGTCACGTTTTATCGTGTGTGTTTGTCCATTTTTAAAAATTAAAGTAAATTAAAGCCAAATTTTTTCCCCACTTGTATAGTACCAGTACAGGAGTAATTATCATAGGAAAACTAGCTGTTGCGACTTGCGATGTCATGGGCGATGTCATGGGAAGGCTTTTTCTTTTTTGCTTTTAAGGATTTGGACATAAAAAATTCAATTATATCTGCGCCATTGTTTTGTATGCAAGATGGAATAAACAACGCATTTAAGTTATTAGAGCTTAAGAGCAAATAATTAGTGAAGTTAATTTCAAGTTTTATTATTTTTTCTATTTTATTTTATGTGACATGTTTCGTAACAGTTTAATTTTGATCGGACACTTGCGCATGAAATCTTCAAATTTTTTGAAACAAAATTTATATATTTGTAAACTACGTAAAGAATACTATAAGTCACAAAAATTGATAATTCAATATGTTAAAAGAATCTATGAAAAAATTACAAAAAAAATAGACTTATCTTAATCTCAAAAAATGAAAAATGTCCTACAAAATGAGACGGAATAAATATAAAATTATTGGATTTGTCCCGGTAACCAATGACCTTACCGAATTCTGGTTGAAGATTATGAAAGATTATAGATTGGGGCTGGTTTCAAAAATATCTTAGCAGTTGGATTTCTGATTAAATATCATAGTTATTGCCTTATTGGAGACAATTTAATACGCGCTGCACCGACGTCAAGGCTAATGAATTCTTGATAATATATTTATAAGTTTTTTTTATTTTTTATTAGAGTTTAATTAAATTTTAAATTTATATAAAAAATTTTATACAAAAAATAAAACGCTTTTTAATAAAAATAACTTCAAAACAAAGTTAAATTTATAACCTCTAATAAAAAATAAATTATATTTGTCAGTCTATCACGATACTTTACCACAAATAATACTTACTGCTCAGGATTATTTTCCTTTTTTGTGTTTTGTTTTCCGGATGCATTTCCTTTTTCTGTTTGCGTTTTCCGATGCAAAAATTAAAAACAATTGCTGCAATAACGGTGCAGATTGTTTGTGTATTTGGATGCTTCATTGTGCATGTGCTTCATTAATGTCACCAGTCACGAAGAGATCAGAGCCAATCTACTTACACTATAAAATACTCGTTACAAATTTTTAGTGTTTTTTTTGGTTATTTTTATTATAAATAGTTACTTTATAAAGATAATCTATACAGATTGTGACATTTTACAAGTTAGATCGGATTAATTTAATTTTATTGTGCATCAGAAAATAATCGGTTCAACTCACAAATATGTGGATTATAAATTTGGCGGGTTAATTCAATTTTTTAAAAATCATATTTTTTGTACTTATATTATATTATAAATTATAATTTAAAAATATTATCATAAATATCTAAAAAATAATATTATATAATGTTAATCTTACTACTTGTTAATCAAATTCACAAATAAAATTATCTTTATAATATTTATTAAGTTTTTTTTTCAACTGAAAGTATAAATATCTTTAAAAAAATTATATTAGCCTAATTGTTTTTAGGTTGGACTCTCTTTAATTTTAAGTTTTTAATATTATGTTATTTTTTGAATTAATTTTTATCAGGCCACTGGCCCTACCGATATATCTCAGGCCCTACAAATCAGCAGACTTATTCAGTCCGGACTAAAAAACTCTTTTCTTAAATGGGTTCCAAAAAACTTAGCCCACCCCTATTAAATTTCAGATTAGGACAGGCCGGCAAAACCGACCTAGCCCACATTAACGGCTCTAGTTACAATTTTTTGCATAATAATATGATAAAAAATGGACGAGGGAGTAATATTTTTCCTATTTTACCTTTGCAAACATTTTTTACCTTTTTAACTTAATAATTATTTAACTAAAATTTGAAAAATGATCACTTTGTTTTAAAATAAAAAAATATTATAATTTTTTTAGTTTTCCCAAATTTTCTAATGGGTCAAATTAATTAATTAAAATAAATTAATTTATTTTGTGTAAAAGTCGTTTGATTAATGGAATAAGATAAATTAGTATTCCAAATTGTTGATCGTGAGATTTAGCTAATTAGAATAAATATTAATAATATAATTAAGGAGAAAATATAAATATATCTTCAAATTATTACATATCATATCTAAATACGTATACCTTCCATTATACTTTGAATCAAATAAATGAGCTTTCTTACAATATTAAGATAGCATTCTTTTCTTTTACCGTTGCTGTTTGAAATTCTTTTTGCCCCTTCCGTTATAACGTTTCACCTCATTTTGCCCTGCAAACATTTGGAATTTGGAAATAGGAGCATATATATGTCACGTTTGACTTCAACTCACTTGAGTAGTTAGTTGACAGTCTAGTCTAAGTTTACATGTAACAGATTAAAAAAAAAAAAACAAGATTGACCCAGCTTCTCATCATTAAAAATTAAATTCAAGTACGTAATTAGACTGTAATTGTACTAAATGTTGATTAGTCTAATGTTATACCAGGAGTTGATTCCTTTTAGATCTCAAAAAGAATTTGTTTAGTCCTAGTTAATTTTTCAATTGGTGGGAACAGTATCTATTCACCTTATCCTTCCATGCTGCATGTGTCATGCTGTATCTGATATTTTGATTCAGTGGTTTCTTTAAAAAATGAAAAAAAGAAAAAGAAAAATTCAATGGTCTAATTTTAAATTAACAACGTGATCAATTCAAATTTCATTGGTCTTTTGACTACATAGTCATTAATTTTTTTTTAATTAGTTCCGGTATTAATCATCTAAGTGGCAACGAAGCTAAAGTGGACTGATAGGTAATCACACAAGTATGTTTTGAAAATATCTTAACTATATGTAGTATTATTAGTTAGTTAAAATGAGGTAACAATTAAATGGGTTAATAGCCGAAACACTATTATTCTTTTATTTTACAAAGAAGAAAAAAAAAAGGGTCAGAATTGGCAATTACGAGTTGAGTAAGTTACGCAATATTTGTGCTAATGAATTATAGCAAATACTTTGTATCATGAGAAAAATGATACAAATAATATCGAACTTTGAAAGCGACATACCCTTGTACTATTTGATTTTGTATCTTAAAGGTATATATGTGATCATATAGATATTATAAATATTATATTATTATAAAACGTAATATATTTACGTGGACACATATAATATGTCTCTAAAATACATTATCAAATAGTGAAGGAGTAAAAAAACATTTGATAACATAAAAATAATTTTAACTAAAATTAAAATATTTTTCAGATTCTTTTTTCCTAATATAACTGATTAAAATATGTGTAAATTGAGTCAGACATCACATTTTGATTTTTTTTTTTTTGACAATTAGTAAGTTAATTTCCTAGGCATTATCAAGTTACAATATTGTTATTAGTGTCAGCTGATAATAGGCTAACACCATGAGAGAAAATGACAGGATTGAACATTTTCAAGCAAGTTTAATGTGAAGGTTGGTGAGTGGCTTTCACCAAACCTTTCCAACTTATCATATAATAATATATATAATATATAAAAAAAACTTATACTAGGTTAGAGTTAATGTCGCGAAAGGACACTCAATTTTAAAAATTTATCTAAAAAAATCATTAAACTTTATTTTGTATCAATAAAATGCTCAATTTAGACTTTGATTTCAATAAAATCATTTAACTACTAAAAGAACATTTGATATAGTAAAAATAATTATTTTCTATGTCATATAAATATGCACCCTACAAATGAATAAATTTTTTTTAGAAATGATTAATAAACTTTAGGAACAAACTTAATTAACGAAATACATACTTTTATAATATTAAGTACGTAAGCATTATGACATTATTATAATTATTTCCAAAAAAAATATTACACAAAATTGACTAATTAAAGCAAAAAATTAAGTTAAATTTTTTTTAACGTTATAAAAAAAAATCAAGATTAACAGAGCCAAAATATTTTTAAGCTTCAATGAAGAAGTACAATAACATATAACATTATTTATTTTATTTTTTTGAAAAAAAGTTACAAAACAAAAAAGACAAATTTTATTAGATAATTTGTTTGTGCTACTTCTCTGAAAATTTATTAGTTAAAAATTAATACTACTTTTAAAAATTAACCTAATTAAATTTATGAATACAAATTTTATCGATAATTTATTTGTGCTAATTCTCAAAAATAGATACACTAGTGAACCAAAAAAATAGAACTCCTAGTTATTTGTTTTTATTTAGTCATTAGTATATTAAGATGAGAGTATTTTGTTTCACTAAAGAAGTTTTCCATAAAAAAATTAAATTAGTTTTTTTAATTTTATTTATTTGTAGGGTCTATATTTTATATGAAACAAAAAAAATAATGATAAATTTTGTTTAGTGATTTTACTAACATGAATGTCTAAGTTGAGTGATTTTATTGATATGAAAATCTAAGTTGAGTAATTTTTTGATACAAAATAAATTTTAATGACTTTGATAGATCAATTTCTAAAGTTGAGTGATTTTATTGATATAATAATTTAAGTTGAGTGATTTTTTGATACAAAACATAATTTAATGACTTTGCTAGATTAACTCCTAAAGTTGAGTGATCTTTTAAGATATTAACTCAAATGGTTACTTCAAATAAACTAAAATGTTCTAATTTCAATGGTTTATTAACTTATCTATATATTGCATTTTTGTAATAGCACGTGAAAGAACCAACACACCAAATTTTTATGATCCATACATGTGAAAAGATTACAGTAAAGATATTTGTTTTGATTTTAAAAATCGAATAAAATTAAATAAATTAAGATGAAACACCTCTATAAATGATTAATACTGAAACGAAACGCCTCTATAATTGAATTGATACTGAGACGAAACCTTCTATAAGCCCGAAGTCAATAGCCCAGCCCGGCAATGGCCCACATAAGGGAGTTGGTAAACACCATATCAACACTAATTAATTCTGTTTTTCCATTAATAAAACAGGATAAATATAATTATGTGTATATGCCACCCTCCTTACCCACCCCAACATTTCATAACCGTTAGATCAACACCCCACACCTCATCAACGGTTCAGATCATTATCAAACAGAAATCAACCACCTTAATTAGTCAGAATTAAGGACAGCACGTGAGCAATGGATGATAAGACCATGGCCATGGAGGGTCTATAAATAAGACTCCAAAGTCTTAAGTAAAAACTCGCAAGCATTTGGCGAACCAAAAATACAAAGAGGTTTTTTCTCTCAAGGGGTAAAAAGATTGCCCCTTTTCGACATTTATAAACCTCTTTTTCTCTTTGTTCGCCGTTGGGTTCTTCACTTTCCTGTTTCTTGAGGTAATTTTAAGTTTAGCTAGTTGAATACTAGTCTTTTTCTGTTTCTTTCATCGGTTTTTGTTGTTTTCTTGCTGGGTGTTTTATGATAGATCTGGGGTTTTTGTGCAAAATTTCTTTTGGGTTTTTTGAAGTGATGAAAGATTGTGTTTTTATTTGTTTTGTTTAGGGTTGGTTGTGTTTTAGCTTGAGTGTTGGGAACAGGGGAGGGAAGGAACAGATTCTTGAATCTGGAAATGAACTAATTTTTCCTGTTAATTTGTCTTTCCATGAAAATTTTGAAATGCTTCTGTATTTTTGCTCTTAAAAAACCCTGCTTTATACTGAAAACTTTGATGTTCTCAACATGTTTGTTTTTTTGTAAAATTATTTTTGTGTGTTCTGGGTGGTCTTTGTTTCTTTGTATCATGATTATAAATTACAGTATGTGTTGTTTTCAAAATTGCTTAGAGATTAGAAGTAGTTGATTGGTATGGTGGAGGTTTTGTCTTGTAAGAGATCAGCTAGATCTAGTGCAAATATGCTTTTGCCAACTTTGGAGTAGAAGATTCTAGCTCAACTCTATTGTGTTTTTAAAAGTTGCAGATCCTTGTCAAAATTGGTGGTCCAGCTTGATATTTTATAGATAAAAAGATATTTGATTGGGCCTTTTTTTTAATTTTGTCAGGTGAGGATAAATTACTTTAGTTGATATACTATAGGAATAACTTATTTAATTGAGAGAATATTTGGCATAGAATATCTTTTCTTGGTGCATTATCCGACAGCTGTTCTTGCGGTTAGGAATATAAAATTTTAGCAAGTTGGAGAATTTTGCTCAGCATTTCATTGTTTGTTATGTGAAGAAATTGCACTGATACTCTGTATAAAGTATGCTGCAGCTTTATTTCTCTTTATATTGTGCCTTCTTTTATATACTTGAACTTATGTAATTGATTTTATCTTCTTGTAGAATGGAAACTTTCTTATTCACCTCCGAGTCTGTGAACGAGGGTCACCCAGACAAGCTCTGTGATCAGATCTCTGATGCAGTTCTTGATGCCTGCCTTGAGCAAGATCCCGAGAGCAAAGTTGCATGTGAAACTTGCACCAAGACCAACTTGGTCATGGTCTTTGGTGAGATCACAACCAAGGCTATTGTAGACTATGAGAAGATTGTGCGTGTCACATGCCGTAATATTGGATTTGTTTCTGATGATGTTGGTCTTGATGCTGACAACTGCAAGGTCCTTGTTTACATTGAGCAGCAAAGTCCTGATATTGCTCAAGGTGTCCACGGCCATCTGACCAAACGCCCCGAGGAGATTGGTGCTGGTGACCAGGGTCACATGTTTGGCTATGCAACAGATGAGACCCCTGAATTAATGCCTCTCAGTCACGTGCTTGCAACTAAACTTGGTGCCCGTCTTACAGAAGTCCGCAAGAATGGCACATGCGCCTGGTTGAGGCCTGATGGCAAGACCCAAGTTACTGTTGAGTATAGCAATGACAATGGTGCCATGGTTCCAATTAGGGTACACACTGTTCTTATCTCCACCCAACACGATGAGACCGTTACCAATGATGAGATTGCCCGCGACCTTAAGGAGCATGTCATCAAACCAGTCATCCCAGAGAAGTACCTTGATGAGAATACTATTTTCCACCTTAACCCATCTGGCCGATTCGTTATTGGTGGACCTCATGGTGATGCTGGTCTCACTGGTCGTAAAATCATCATCGATACTTATGGTGGTTGGGGTGCTCATGGTGGTGGTGCTTTCTCTGGCAAAGACCCAACCAAGGTCGACAGGAGTGGTGCATACATTGTAAGGCAGGCTGCAAAGAGTATTGTAGCTAGTGGACTTGCTCGTAGATGCATCGTGCAGGTATCTTATGCCATCGGTGTGCCTGAGCCATTGTCTGTATTCGTTGACACCTATGGCACTGGAAAGATCCCTGACAGGGAAATTTTGAAGATCGTTAAGGAGAACTTTGACTTCAGACCTGGAATGATGTCCATTAACTTGGATTTGAAGAGGGGTGGCAATGGAAGATTCTTGAAAACTGCTGCCTATGGTCACTTTGGACGTGATGACCCCGATTTCACATGGGAAGTTGTCAAGCCCCTCAAGTGGGAAAAGCCCCAAGACTAATAAGTGCTTGCCTATGTTTTTTATCTTTGTTGTTTGCTTGTGGCTTTAGAATCTCCCCTGTGCTTGCTTGTTTGTCTTTGTATTTTCTCTTTTGACCCTTTATTTTGTTATTGTCCTGTTTCCATTGTGTTGGATGGATATCTTAGGCTTTGAAATATTAAGGAAAGAAAAAGAAGTATTATTATATACATAAAAATTAGTGCTTTTGTGGAATGATTTTCTTCATTGAAAAAAAGATGCTAAATGATGAGTGCAAATGTGCACTAGGAAAACAAGCAGCTGTGACGTTTTCTGTATTATCATTCGTTGGCTGACAATGAAATTACTGTGTTGTAAGGACCATGTGTTTCATGTTAGTTTGGTTTATCTACCGACAAAAATGTTTGTTTCCACCACTCCCTTTCGCAAATCAGCCAACTAACGAGATTAAGGCATGACAAAAAAAAAGTTCCCAATACATCGCAACTACTTTTTGAAAAGCTAATATTTTTAATGAGAATTTACTACTTCCCTATATGTGATCCAAGTTAATGAATCTGTAATTCCAGACCAACAAGCAATGGTTTCTCAAAGGAGTAACTTTTTTTTTTCTGCTTTTGTTCATTTGAGAAAAAAACGAAAGAAAAAAAAGGCGTTGTTTAAGTTTACAACAATGAATTCGACAGTGATTGTGATCTTGTTGTGTTATATTAAAAGACCACCGATCCTTAGTTACAGATTCCAGAATTGAGCAAAAATGTTTCTAAGAGTCGCTATAATAAGTTTTTATTGTGCAAACTCTAAATTAGTCAGGCCAATGAAAATACAAACACTGTTGGCTAAAGGAAAGTCTATGGAAGAATGCTGGGGGCAATGTTATAGGTCAAATAGGATTTGAACATTGAACCCTTGACTATTGAAACTAATATGAAATAATATACCACTTGAGACGGAATTTGATTTGCTCAGTCATTGATAATATTAAACAAGGGAAACTATTGTAAAAAGCAAATTGCATTCCTAGTCAATTCAAAGTAAAATTCACCATGACCCAGACCTGAACTGACTCACCAATAAGTCTATAGGAAGTAGTGAACACCTTGTCAAATAATTGTTTTTTTTTTCTTTCATATTTCCTTCATATTAAATGATGCAACACACTATTTGTCTTTTTTATTTACCAATAAAATCTCACCAGTCTAATGTACAAAAGGAGGAGGGGAAGTATTTAATTTGGATAATATATCAAAAGTTTCTGTAAATTAACAAATGAACAAGTTGCAGCATCACCTTCTTTGGAAGTTCAACCTCCCAATGAAAAATGCAAATAAAGAGGCAAAAACTAAGGGGTATGCAATCAAAACAACACCTACAATAGGTAATTGATTGTGGTGAAATCCAAAATAGTCCCTAATAAAGGCTGCTACTGATTTCTTATCTCCAAACACAGTAATCTCTGTATCAACATCTCCATATTGTGAAGTAAGCATCCCATTCAACGTCCACGATGTAGGTACTAGATAATAGAACCAGATCCACCATTTTGGGATTTGCTGCGATGACAGGAAAAGGAGAAAAAGATTCAAGTGTAAATACACACACATAGACAGTAGTAATTATAAAATACTTGTTGATTTCTATAGTCAAGGAGGCTTAAATTCTGATCCACTTACAGCTTTTGGTATCAAGAATCCGGCAAAGAGGTTGAACATTGTGTAAAAGGATGACTGAAGAATTGCAGCTACTGGCAAGTTTGGTGTCAATGAAACAAGCATCATTCCCAAGTATGTGAAGTACAACAATGTGCAGAACATCGAATAGAAGTACCACAAAACCTTGTGGGCCGACCAATAATATCCAATCATCGGATAGGTGATGACAGTAAATGAAAGTGCTTGAGCTAAAAGATATGGAATTTCAATTGCCACCTACAAAATCAAGGTACTCAAGACTCAAATATGAAACAGTGAACCATTGAAGACAAGTGTAAGATATGTAGTTACTGAATTCCCCATTAGTCTTAACAAGTCAACATGCCAAGATTGAAAGCCTTATATCTTACCTGTGCTAATGCATAAGCCCATGATGCATACATTCCAGCAAATCTTTCCCGGTATAGGACTGATCGCTCCGTGGTCACATATGGTAAAACTGAAGATGAATTATTTATGCCACAGAAGATTACTGCAGTGAACATAGAACCAAATACACTGAAGACACTCTGCTGGTCATCTCTGTCAAAAAGGACGAAGAAAACCAAAAAGGCAGTATAAGAAAATATTTAAGTTGTTCAACTATATAGCATATACATACAATGCATGCATAACTAAGTCCATTATCATCGATGGAGAACTTCAGTTCTGCTGCATCAATTTTCACACGCGAAAAATGGAACTCCAGAGTTCTGTTTTAACAGTGTGGGTGATGTCAACAAAGAAGAGATAAAGCCACTTTTAAAAAAGTTAATAAACCAAACAGGAGAAGAAATTATAGGATCAGACAACTTAATACCCTTATCAACTGGATCATGCCTATCACTCAATTAAGCATCACTATTGCAAAAACATGTTACTCAGGATGTAGAAAGTTTCAATTCCCACGGCATAATGAAGCATGTAGTCGATAAGATAATTGAGCTTTGGTTGATTAGTATTTTATTGTCTTACAGTTTCTTCCCCTTGTTCCAGAAAAGCAATCCAAAAACAACCGAAGCAAAAAGCATGTGCAGAGAGCGCATCAAATTGTATGAAGGACTCCTCCAATAGGACCAGTATTGCTTCCAGAAGCAAGTCTTGAATTGTCCCCAGCCATTCTGTGAAAATTGGGTGGGGAAATGCAAATCTTTTGAACCAGCTGGTGGGAAAGTCAGTTTTTTCACAAGCTCTTCGTTATTTCTACAGGAAGTGTAAACCAAAAGGAATCATGCATTGGTTACAAGCAAAATGTGCTTTAAGTGACACAATGTGTAAGATGCATTTTAAAACTAACGCAAAACTAGATGAGGTGAAAAGCTATGACTAACTTGTGTAGAGCAGAATTCTTATATACTTCAGCGAAGTCTATGCTGGTCTCAGCTTCACTAGATGTTGATGTAACCTCTAACATCCATGTTGCTGGATTGTAGTTGTTCTTTATTTTAGGCACACCAGAGATACCCTGTCAAATCGGAGAAAAAACAGCACTCTCAGCTACTATGCAAAGAAGCTCTAGTTACTAGCTTGCTGCAACATTAATAAAAAGGGAGATTAGCGCACCTCAAAATATTCGATCATTTTACAAGAATTTCGTCCGAGTGGTCCCCAGTAGATCATGCGCCCACCACTTTTCAATAGAATCAGCTGCAAAAGAGCAAATTTCAGACAAATAACTTTTTGATGATATCCATGAAGGATGTATAGTTACACAAATTGAAAGATACTTCTAAGTAGATGTCTTTACTTTTACTTCAAGATTTCTGCATTACTTAGTACAAATTGCTCCTCACATACATCTTACCTCATCAAATGCTTCAAATATGTCAATGCTTGGTTGGTGGATGGTACAAACTATTGTTCGTCCTGTATCAGCAACATTTTTCACAGCCCGCATGACAATTGCAGCTGACCTTGCGTCCAACCCTGTTGTGGGTTCATCCATGAAGATAATTGAGGGATTTGCAACAAGCTCCACAGCGATTGTCAGTCGTTTACGTTGTTCCGTTGAAAGCCCACTAACACCCGGCATACCAACCAACGTGTCTTTTATACCATCTAGCTCAATGGTCTCGAGCACTTCTTTCACAAACTCCTGCACAAGTGCCCCATCAGTTCAAATATAGATATCGCCAGAAGGGATAATGTTCATGAAAGAAACATCAATTCAAACTTTATGCTATTAAGCTCGTACATATTTCGTTCTGGAATCAATCTGAGGATGAAGTCGTAGCCAAGCAGAAAATATAACTGATTCTTCTACAGTTATCTGAGGAGAATGTATGTCTGTCTGCTCACAGTAACCTGAAACTCTAGCGAATGTCTCTTGAACTTTAGGGTACCCACCAACTTTTATTTCTCCTTCCACATGACCACTTGTTTTTCTACCGGCAAGAACATCAAGCAGGGTTGTTTTTCCAGCCCCACTGACACCCATAAGGGCTGCAAGGACACCAGGTCTAAATGCGCCAGTAATGTCTGAAAGAAGTTGGAGCTTATTTTGTGTGAAACCGAGCTCCTTCATTGCCTGAAATGGACATACCATCACAACCTCAGCCACTGAAATTTGGTTTCAACAGCTTTCGATTATTCAAAATGATGCAATACTAAATGAGATAGGTTTAGAAGATCACCGCAGGAGTGTCAACAGAGTACTGAACGTCTCGAAACACAAGAGATAGGGGTTCAAAAGGTAGAACCATTCTTCCTGGAAAACAATAAGAGATGAGAACGTACAAAAAAAATGTTTCTCATATAATAATTCATGCAATAGAATAAGAGGACAACCTGCTCCTTCATGAGAATCCATTGTGGTCTTTGAATTTTCTTTTGCATCAGCTTTATCAGAAGAATCGCTGCTTCCTTCTATTTGGGAGTACTTATCCTTTGATATAATAGCACGAGATCCAGGAGCTGCATCACATTTTCAAGAAAACCAGCAAGTAAACTACAGGATCTATTGTGCAGATTCTTCATTTCTGTGGAGTACAGAAAACGATGAGCATACCTTTTAAGAAAGTTAAGGCCAAGGTGAAACCGATGTTAAACAATATTGTAAAGCCAAACAAGGCACAAACTGATATCCAATACAAATATCCATCAAAGTTTAACCCACGGCTATCAAGGACTTCATTCCCTAGAGTTGTGTTTGTAGAGAGCGTCTGCGTTAACAAATGAAGCATGTGATATGAGTATTGAATAGATAATAAATTTAAAATCCTCTATAAGACGGATAAATATATTTGATTCAAGTTATAGACATATATGTATCAAGGTAGAAAACATTTAACGAGGCTGCTAATCTATCAATTTAAGTTATTCTCTTCATGTAGAATTTTATGGCACATTTTAGAGGTTACTATAGTTAAAACTGGTGTACCCTAGTTTGAGAGGAAATTCAACTATCGAAACTGAGTGCCGATGAAGTACTTCAATGAATAGTTAAAATACGAATACTATCGTCAAGCACATGGATCCAAGGTAGCCTTTATAGTTTATATTACTATTTCTCTTCAAGGAAAAAAGTACTAATGCCTTCCGAAAATGTGATCTGTTGTGTATATGATTAAGAACATTGTATGTTCAGGTGTTTATGGTGGAATCAGAGAGAATTTGTTACAAATTTGAGCCAAGTCACCGCCATTGACATGGATATCTGTCATCGAACTTTTGGAACCTTCTCTATATAATTTCAGATAACAAAAAAGAACAGACAGGCGACAATACTTTTATCATTTTTTAATATGGATGATCTCTAGTTCTTTATTTTTGGAGTGTAATTTCATGACAAAAAATAGTGAATACTTTTCAATATTGCATGTTGGTGCCCCAAAACAACCATTTTGCTGAACTTGTCTTCCACATGCAATGTGCATAAGACAGTTAAACAACTGAAAGAAACAAAGTATTTGAACTATTATTGGCTCTCACCTTTTGCCACCTTGGGGCGAGAAATTCATTTACAGCAAGACCTATCTCACCATATGTCAACGGAGAGATCCAAAATCCCCATTTAAGCCAAACGGGCATTGATGCTGTAGTCAAATAGTGGTATTTTAGTTATGCTACTCACCCTCACATGAGCATAATAGCAAAATGAATAAAGAAGTAGGAAACCTTACGTCTTGGTATTATGAATCCGCTGAATAAAAAGACAAATAAGATTGATAAGCTACCAGCAGCTGTAGAAGCAACAACAGTACGGCAGACAGAAGCCAAGAAACGGAACATGGAGATCGATGTCATGTGCACAGCAAATAATAGAAGTAATTGCCGGAAGAACCTGTAAGTGACACAATTTTGACACGAAAATGCTTGAAATTTTGTTCAAATCATTGCTTAAAGATAAGTGGAATTGGTAAAGTTTAAGCTGCGGATGGAAAGCCTATTGGAGATGGTGAAACATAACCACCAAAACTATAGTTAAGGAACAACAACAACAATTTAAGTAGAAGATATTTAGATGTAGCACTAACCTTCCAGCCTCAGGGCTGAAACCAATAACATAGTAGGTCAGACATGTCCAAATGATAGATTCTAATATAGAGAGGGGAATCTTGAGAATTGCAGCAGGAATTGCATACGCCCATGCTGGGTAAAAGCACAAGTCGTTCTGTTTATAGAAAACTGCAAGTCTAGCTATTGTCATGGTGAGCTCAGGGAATCCATCCACAAGAAGAATGATGAGAGCAAAAAACAGAGCTCCCAAATAATAATTTGCATGTACAAGATCAGTATGCATCCGAGTTCTCAAAAATACGGTCATAGTTATGAATGCAATGATGACAAGCTGCATAATAGAAGCATAAATTGCAATAAGTTGTGAGAAATCTCAATAAAGAAAATGTGACTTCTATGGTTACTTTGGATAATTTGAATGAGTATTACAATATTTTATAGCTTGAACTACCATAATAAAAAAGAATGACTGATCACTGACCTGAACAGTTTTGAATATGTAGATAAAAGAATTCCTTTTCATCAGAAGGAATTCTCTTGACATACAAGCTCGAAAGAGTTCCCATTTAGGAAGTGAATAGTCACGAAAGGTTATAGAATTTTTATGACACCTGGACTTATCATATGCAACAGAAAGTTCATCATTCAGCTTTTTCCTGTATGGAGATTCCTTAAATTTTCTTGATAATGTATCAACTGACAGAAATTTATATGTTTCTTTAGTTTCATGCCAATACTGTGCTTGATCCTTTTTCGACGTAACCTGAAAAAAAGAACAGAATTTATGAGCTTCTAATTGATAGATAGAAATGAACGAACCATTTAACTACTATGGACTTGCCTCCTGGAGGAAGTCAGCCACCCCTTTCCTTTCAGGACATTTGAACCCGCAGCTTTCAAAAAATTCTAAAGCAGAATTTCTCGGCCCATGGTAAAGAATTTTCCCCTCAGCCATCAGGATTATATCATCAAAGAGATCAAAGGTTTCTGGAGCTGGTTGAAGAAGCGCGACAAGTATAGTGGCATCTGTAATATGTGCCAGCTGCTGAAGGCAAGCAACAATCTGGTATGTAGTCGAGCTATCTAAGCCATTTGATATTTCATCCATAAACAATGCTTTTGTGGGGCCAACAATAAGCTCTCCTGTGTCACACAATTAGTTAGTTGATTTATACTTGTTTTTCCAAATGATAGCAAGTACATTAGCAGACTTATAGGAGAAGATATACAACTGACAACTTTGTTACAAAGCAGGTCATACTTTAAATTTACCTGTTGTTAGTCTTTTCTTTTGACCACCTGATATACCTCTTCTCATGGCATCACCAACCAATGTTTCAGCACAAATATCAAGTCCAAGAATCTGAACACATACAAGAATGTGGCAATCATCAACTTCTATTCCGACCTCTAGAAATAATTGTCAAATAGGGTCCTTCAATAAAGTTACCTTCAGAATATAATCCGTCTGAAGATTTGTCTTTTGTCCTTCAACAGCAATCGCCTACATGATCAAGTTTGATTTAGAAGGTAAAAGCCATAACAGCATTGACTGCAGAGGAATGGTATAATCTTGTCCAATAAATACAACAATCAACTTATCGCTCAACAGAAATGAAACGGGCACATCTTGATGTTAAAACTACCTTCATGTAAGTATCTATATCTGGATCAGGAACAATCCCTGCTTCTTTCTCCCTTCTGCTTAGGTCAATCATAATATCTTCAAAAGGAAAGGCAGTGCTTTAAAAACTACTAATGCTGGAACGTATTCATCACTTAGGGTTAATCTTCTACGTGCTCAAAGACATACCTGCTCTGCTTCCGACTCCTTGAAAACGAGACGAATAGTCTAATGTTTCTCTAACAGTCATTTCAGGGATGTGTAGGTCATTTTGGCTTATATATGCAGAAGTTTTCTGTGGTACAAACTCCTCCAATTTATAGCCGTTATAAGAAATCTCCCCAGAAACCTGTTAGACATGGACAGAAGCAGACACAGTCAGATTGACATCAATTCCAAATATTATGAACTCTATCCATACAGAATTCTACACCATTCTCGTTCAAGTGAAGGAGCAAAAATTAGCGCAACTCTTCACTAGTTTCTTCTTGGAGGAGGCGTTGGTGAAGTCAATAAAGCTTCTGTTCTATTGGTGAAACTGGAGAAAGATAGGAATTAAGTGTTCCCTAGCTGAGATCTTAAAGATATAAAGGAACAAAAAGTAACTAAGAAGAACCAGAAGAAGTCACTAATAAAACAAATACAACAAATGAAGACCTGGAAAAGTTCATATCATTGAAATAGAGAACTACTAATTACAGTATGTTGTAGATCAAAGTATTTGCTTATATGAGCTGAAGGATTTTATATCTTTTAAGAAAGTATTCCTATATTTTTCTCTTGCTGACATTAAAGCAAAAACAGCTTTCTTTTTTATCTGACATTAAAAGAGAAACAACTTGAAGAGACCTTAAGAGAGTTGTCCAGATTTCCTGAAAGTGCTTTCAGCAGTGTTGTTTTTCCACATCCAGGAGGTCCAAGCAGTAGAGTCATACTGTTAGAATAGGAAAGAATTCGAGTAAGTTCAAAATGACAGGTTCAAGAACTCACATGTTAAAACAATGACTTCAGAATGAAGAGCTAACTTTCCATTCAGAACATGCTGCTAAAAGGTAGACTGAAATTAGCCAGAAAAAGTAAGCTGCAGTCAACCCTTCATCTCAAAATTATCACAAATGCAAGACCAGTTCAGACACTTGGTCACATAAAAACCAAATATACCTCAAAAGACCCTCTTGCCAGTTTATGTTATGATAATATAATCACTAAATAATCACTTGCATCGATGCTAGTCAATTTACTTTCTGCAGAACAATACCATGCAAGCAAGTATATTATTCATCTTTCAGTTGCAATTATGGAGAGGCTGAATGTTTTTTTGGTTCACTTAACCGTTTCTCTTACATACCACCAAAATGACCATTACTGAATAGGGCTATGTAAATATCAAGTGATAAATAAAACAAAGGATGACTAGTTCACAAGCAACAACAACAATAATATATGTAGTACAGTCCCACAAGTGGGTCTGGGAGGTGGGTGTATATACAGACCTTAACCCTACCTTTGTGAGGTAGAGAGGTTGTTTCTAATAGACCTTCGACTTTTCACAACGTGGTTTAAATGAAATGCAAGAGTTAAAAGTTATGATTATTGAAGAAAGAGAAGTACTGGTCATAAAAATATTAGAGCTAGACAAAGTAAAAGACACAAAGTAGTAAGAAACTATAGTAGTTCACAAGCTATGATGACTAGTTCACAAGCATGTTCACCAATACTGAGTTTAATACAATCATCACATATTCTGTTTTTGTTGTTCTTGTTCAGTCAACAAGTGACGATTGATGAGACACTTATTGCACCAGTTATGAGATTAGAATAACTGGCATAGTAATAATAATGTCTAGGAAAAGTTTGTCTCCTGCAAGTCAAAACTATAAATCCAAGTGGTTGGCATATTTGTTTATGCATACATTGGCATAACTATTTAAATTGAGTATATGCCATGGAAAAGCTTTGATGACATACCGTCCGGGTTTTATTACACCACTGACATCATTAATGATTTTAATCTTGGCCATTTCTGACTGTAGGCCTGGAAGCCTGGCAAGGTTCTGTCGAAAAAATTGAAGCACTAGATTAAGAGAACTGTCAAAATCACAAGTAGCACAATAGAATAACCTAATGCTGGAGCTTGCACTTTCTGTATGCATGAAATATTTGAGTGCTGAAACCAGGATTACTTTAAAGTTGCTCATTAAGTCTCTTACTTGTTCTAGCAACATTGATTACAGTGCATCAGAAAAATAACTTATTGTTGTCACATATAGCTAAAATCAACTAATGGAAAATACTAATTAAAAGTAGACAACCCAGAGTATCGGACTGGACAGATTAGCACAAGAAAGATTCAAGCATTCCCAGTTCAAGTGGTTCAATTAATAACGCCTTCTATTACATGAAGTCCTAATAAATGCCTCCTGATGATCAATTTTTAAACCCAGCGCCTGCAACTTTGATTTGAACTAGCACATATGTAAGAGATCAGATTGATGACAATAAAAACGAACTTTAATCAAATAGCAAAAATTTACCATTATTGTGCTTTTGAGAGAATTCCAAAGAGTAGGGAGAGGCTTTCCATGAACTAGCTCACATTCTGCTTCAATGGTTAAATTTTTGTATCTCACTTCCACAGTAGGCAATTTTACACCAACTCTACAAGAGTCAACCGTAGCCTCAGGTCATTGAATTAAGTCTAACAGATAAAACTTTGATAAAATGAGAAAGAAGACGTTAGATATGCGGATAATGATGATCATAACTTAGCATTGTCAATCACCAATAAAAAGATAGCAACTTTAAATGCTAGAGCAATGACCTTCCATTAGTGTCAATAATTTAACTTACAGTGGCAAGTAACTAACAGAAGTCTTACTTGTCAATTCTCTTTCTGATTTTGTGCAACAATTGAAGGTTGTCATGTTCAATGTGTTTAATCATCTTTTCAATGAAAACATGCCTTTCTACAGCTCCAAGCTTGGTAACATCAGTTACTCTTTTCGTCTTAACATTGGCCTCATTGCCATTGACTTCCTCAAATACAGATGATCTCAACCTGTCATACGTTGGCAGTCTCTCAATTGCTGCCCAAGCCAACATGTTCTCCTCATCCACAACGTCGTCCTTTTCAGAAGCACTCAAAGCTGAATTACTCCTCAAAATCGAAGTCTGGCGCCTGAATGATGATCTAAAGCTTCTTCCAATCTCTGAGAGATCCATTCTAATTGACTCTATATCGTCCGAACTAACAAGCTGCGCCATTTTTTGATGTAAATGTTTTCAGCTCAAAACCTGCATTTTATAGACGGAAGAAAAAAAAAAGGGGGTGCACCATGTATGACTAACATAAAATATTCATTCCTTGCTTGAATGTCTAAAGTTAAACTGTAAGATAGATGAGGTAAGGAAATACATCATTCAACTTTTTATAATGAATTAAGGCATTCTTGTTTCGTTATAAAGATTACGTAAATGAAAGAGACATACAGAGATGTTGTATAAAGGCATTCTTATTTACAAGTGATAATAAATAAGGATTGTTGAAGGAATAGAAAAATAGTGCTGCACATTTCTCTAAGATACATACAAAGTCAGTTGACTTCCCTTAAAGGGATTTGATTATTCTAAAACGCTGAAAGTGCATAAATTCCAAATATCAAAGACTTAAACTATAAGATTCCTTCCTTTATAGCTTGATCATGCCACTATTTATTAGTTGGCAAAAGACACAAGAAAATAAACAAATTAAAAAATCTTCATATTGTTTATCATATAGCATATATACATTATAATATTCTAAGTATTCTTCATATCTTTGTAGTTGGAGGGAGGTGGGTCGGGGTGAGGGTGATTTCTGTATGTGAACTCTTGAAAAGGCGTGAGATACTCCAGCTTAATAGAAGGTCCCCCATGAACAATACTATAAATCCATAATATAAGAACACAGAAAAATTTAACCCTTTTTTATTTATTTTAATAACCCTTTTCACACCTCCGCTATTTCCATAAGATACCCACCGCAATATTTACTAGGTAAGTACTATATACGTTAAAACTAGAAAAATGAGATTGTACAGTGCTCAACCCACTTCATCAATCACTGAGTCACATCATTAAATGCAGAATTAAACCTTATAAATATCAATTGAAATAAAATAATCAACTAATCGAGGAATCAAGAATGTAACTTGGTGGTTAATAAATTGAATTAAAAATTATAAAGTCTCAAATTCAATTTGTAGAAAAAAAACAGAAAGTTTTAACAAACAGAGTTAAGCTTTGTCATCTCAAATCATTCCAATACTAAGTAAATAAAAGAAAAACAGTAAAGAACAAAAAAAAAAAAGATGAAGAAAAAACGACGGGAGAAAATAGGAAGAAGAAAAACAATTAGCTTATACTCTTTGATCCTTTCTTCTTTCTTTAATTTTGAACTTCTTGATTTAACTTAACAATGTTAACAGCTGTTTCGCCAAGCGACCAAGATTTTTGTATTTTCTAAAAAATATTTATTTAAAAAGAAAATGAGGGAGAAAATAATTGTTTTGGATAAACAGAAGCTAGTTTCCATAACTAAAATAAATAATCTTTAAAAGATTATTTTAAAAAAAAACAACAACTTGTAGGAACATGCAGAAACATTGAAGATCTACAGTTAATATTTAAGAAAAAAAATATCAGGTTGAGACCAGATCAAGCATGTTTTATGTTTATAAAAAATATTAAAACCACTCGATTGGTTTTTGTGCCTTCTCAAGATTTCTATCAGTTATATTCGTTTTCCTTCTATAAATTTCTTTTTATCCTGTTTGCTAAAATATTGTGTCTATTCAACCTTTTTAATCTAATAAATACATATAAACTTTTAATTTATAACTGATAACTAATTAAAATGAGCTACTGAGTTTGGTGACAAATTCATAATTAATAAATTTTAAATTTTCAATCTTATCTTTATTTTTTAAAGATATGCTATTTTGCTCTTAGTCTATAAATCTCGTGTGTTTCTAAATTTAAGTGAACACAGTAGTGTAATTATAGTTTTGAAATTAATTTATGCGTTTTATTTTCTAATCGAAAAAAAAAAGATGCACTATTTCTATAAACTTATAGAACTTATGATGTAAATAATGTTTATACAATCAAGTTATTATTTATAAGATAATCCTAATAAAATTTCTATAAGAAGAACTAGTTGGTAATTTAATAAAAATGTAAACAATTACTTACTTAAAACAAAATAAAAAATACTATATGTTAAACTATAGTTATGGTGTGAAAAAATATAAATTTGTAATATGCTCATCTATTTTTATACTATAAGAGCCTGTTTGGCGCATCTTAAAAACTGGTCAAACTGACTTAAAAGCTGGTTTTTAACTTATTTAATTGTTTGGCAATACTCAAAATAACTTATTTTAAGTTTAAAAAAAAATATATTAAGCCAAAAGTTAAAAGGTGGGGTAGGGATGCTTTTTTTTTTAGCTTATAAGTTGTTTTAAGTTGACCACATTTTTATTTTTTTGCCCTTAATATTTTTATACAATCTCCAAAATATCCACATAATCCTAACATCTCTTTCTTCCATTTTTCCCTTTTCACGTTTGGCATAGCTATTTAAGCACTTTTATCCAAACGCATAGCTGCTTATTTTAAAAATAAGTTTAAACACTTTCAAAAATATTTTTTTAAAGCTGCTTTTATTAAGCCCATCCAAACGGGCCCTAAATATCCTGCTTGTCTATTCACGATAGAATAAAGGGAAAATTATGTGGATAAACAAACTTATACTATTTAATTACCCATCATAGCTATAGTTTGCTATAATTATCACTTGCGACTAACATTATACATTAATTATGTAGACTGACTTCGAGTTTGTATAATTAGTCATGTTTGTATATGTATAATTCGCCAGGATATACAAATAATAAGTATAATATACAATTTTTTAACTTATTTACATATACAATTCACCTCTCTCCCCCTCTCTGCCCTCTCTCGCTCGCCTCTCTCCTCCCTCTCCCAATCTCGCTTGCCATTTATACAAATGTATATGTATAATATACAGTTATATACAATTATATACATATATAATTCACCTCTCTCCCACTCTCCAACTCAAAGATCAGGGAGGGAAACTCTGACTCTTCTCTTACCTCGTACCTCGCCTATTAGACCTCCTATCGAGTGAAAGTCTT
Source organism: Solanum habrochaites (assembly GCA_027704765.1). NCBI lineage: Eukaryota > Viridiplantae > Streptophyta > Magnoliopsida > Solanales > Solanaceae > Solanum > Solanum habrochaites. The sequence continues at coordinate 90,197,915 of JAKWJA010002489.1, forward strand.
CGCTTGTATCCAAACCTCTTATTCAACTCTAACTCTGTCATTTCTCGCTCGCCTCTCTCCTCTCTCTCTCCCAGTCTCTCTCGCCTCTCTCCTCCCTCTCCCAATCTCTCTTGCCATATATACAATTATATATGTATAATATACGATTATCTAACCAATATACAAATTGTAATTATCAAACTATAGCTATAAAGAATAATTAATTATTTTTAAATGGATATATGTGAAAGTTTCTCAATAATACACACCACCTAATACGATTGGTAAAGCATATTGCAAAATGTGTCCGTTGGCATTCGAGTCCTTTTCCCTCCTTTTAGGGCTTATTTGAAGAAAAAAAAACTTATATTTTTTTATTGTAAAACATGATGTCTTGTAAGGTACGTAGCATCTTTAGAGAAATGTATCAAATAACTTAAAAGTGTACGAAATTCATGTCGTCAAAGGTTAGACGATTGTTAAATGTAGTTTATATTTTAGATATGGCTTGGGATCGATTAAATATGAATATGTGAGAAGATTTAAAGTCTTGATTTGTTAACCAATAAACATTTGTTGAGTGATAATAAATTCCATGATCTTATCTGATAATAATTTAATATAAGAAATCTTAAGTTTTGGTGCCTTGTATGACTTTGTTTACGTGATGGTATTTAGTGTCCGTGAAAAGAGTGAGTTACTTTGGTAGTAAACATTTCTCATTTTCAATTTTAATATTATGGGTTTATAATATTTAAACCTTTATGTCTCGTTTCGACATAATTGAGCGGTTTGTGATTTCGTCTTTTCTATCTCAAGATAGGCAAATTTTGACTATCTCACACAGAATAACGTGTTAGAATCTAGAGTCAAGTTCAAAAAATTATCTAGAACAATTAACTTCTAGTTTATTGACATATTATAGACACTTGTGTCTAATTTCTACATAATTAAGCGAATTGTAATTTCAATACTTTTACCTAGAATATGATTTTCTTTAGTGTCATTGAGCAAATTTGGAACTATCGATGTGTTAAAATCTAAAACTAGCTTTGTAATAATATCTTAGATGATTCCAAAGATATATTTGATACCTTGTGTCTTATTTCACAAGAATTAAGCGGCTCGTAATTTTTTTATTTCTGCATCAGGATATAATTTATTTATTTTTAGCAAAATTGCATAAATTAGAAATTTTCAATTTGAAAAAATTTAAAGTGAACTTCAAAAAATTATTTAGAGCGATATTGAAGTAGTTCCATATTAAATTTTGAATATATTTTAATCAATAAGTTTAATTTTTGTAAATTCAATCTAATCATGATTTTGATTTTTTTACAATAAAATATATATTTTCTACTACAAACATGTCAAGATATAAATATAATGATGAAAACAACAAAGAAAGAAAGTACCGTATCGTCCTTGCTGCAAATCGTTCTCAAAACTATTGTTGAAGACCTCAAGAAACAATGCTACAACTAATGAGAAGCATAATCTATTAATAGACCTCAAAAACTGGCTGACCCTTCATGAATTTGGTCAAGTTGAGGCGGCAGACGTATCTATCACTTCAATTCATACAAGAAGTTCACTTTAAATAATCTCATATAAGTTCGTTCATTCAACAAGTTCACTTCTTTCATAGGTGAGCATTTTTTTTAAAGGAAAAATGACAAAAAGAATGTTGGATTCAATCAAAATATTTTTATGTAGCTAGTTCAATTTGCCCTTAATGTTTGCAAGCGTCAAAAACCGTGGAACATTGCTTGGTAAATTGTCAATTTGCAAAAGAATGTTGAATTCAATCAAAGTATGGTTGACAGGATGTACTAGGAGATTTTGTGGCATGCAATGCAAAAATGAAAATGGAGGAGGTAGTCATGATTTTGTGGAGCTTATGGAAAGCCAGAAATAATTTATGTTGGAATAACCCGCCGCCACTTTGTACCGTTCGAAGGAGGAGTTGGAGGAATGGAGGAGCGTCAATTCAGGAGCCGAGATGACTGTTATTGTACAAAAATGATTGCTAAATGGGAGCGACCTTTGCTTGACACAATTAAATGTAACACTGATGCCTCTTACGATATCAATACCGGTTTGGCAGGGATAGGCATGGTGCTACGTGATCACTTGGGTCAATTTATTGTGGGAAAAACTTTATTTCTTGGTCATGTGGCTAGCCCGTTGTTGGCCAAGATCATAGGGGTGCGTGAGACTCTTAGTTGGCTAAAGGAACGATTCAGTAGAACGAGGTTGGTTGTGGAAACTGATAATCTACTTGTGAAATATTAACCTAATTGTTTTGAGTTCAGACTCTCTTTAATTTTAAATTTTAATATTTATATTATATTTTTTAATTAATTTTATTGGTCCACGGGCTGACTCTATCGATATTTTTCAACCCCCTCAAATCAGCAGGCTTACTTAGGCCAAGCTAAAAAATCCTTTTTTTAAATAGGCTTAGTTCATATTGACGACTCTAGTGACATCTATATTTCCAATACATTAATTTAGACGAAGTAAAAGATAATCAAAATGGTATGAAACATTAATTTATTCCTATTTATTACTACTAAAAAAAGATGTATGTTTCATTTTTTTTTTCTGATTTTCGGTTAGTATTGATATTTATATCAAAATTTTGATTGATTATGTATTGTAAAATTTATTTTAAAAATCAAAAGGGTCATATTTATCTTTATATATAATCTTAGAAAATGGTTATAGGTACTCTTATCATATATTTTTTGATATATTTACTCCAATTTTGAGTCCATATTTAAATGGGTAAATATCATATCACCACTTTTATTATTCTAACGCTTACATAGCTTTTACATGAATATATTTTCTTAGGGCAACTTTCACAAATAGTAAACATAAAATTCATATTTGTATGCTATAACAAAGTTTGCGTAATTGCGCTTCATAGCAAACATATATATGTATAATTCGATATACATATACAATTGAAGCGAATTGTATAAAATGAGTGTATAAAACGAGAAAGAAAAAAAGACTTGAATAGAGAATTGTATAAAACGAAGTGTATAATTATAAGTGTATGGTATGATTATATATAATTTGAATTTGTATAAAACGAGAAAGAGAGAAAGACAAAAGAGACTTGGGCAGAGAATATACTATTGAATCGAATTGTATAAAACGAGAAAGAGAGAAATTACATACAATTTGAATTTGTATAAAACGAGAAAGAGAGAAATTATATATAATTTGAATTTGTATAAAACGAGAAAGAGAGAAAGACAAAAGAGACTTGGGTAGGGAAATACTTTTATTGTATAATTATAAGTGTATAACACAGAGATACATGTATTTGAATGTGTATATACAATTTTCTCTCGCTTTAAACAATTAGAAACACAATTTATACAATTCTATCGTATAAAGAGAGAGAGCCGAGCGAGAGTAGGAGAATAGCGAGCGAGAATATGAGGGAGAGCGGGACTGACAAACAGTTTCTATGAAACACAAATAAATCAAACAATGTTATTATATTTATTTATATTATTAATTTGTCATTCTATACGATTATCCTTTTTTTTTATTATTATTATTATTATTATAATTCTATTTCTATTTCCTATTTAATATTTATTCGACCCACTTTAAAATAAAAATCCAACTCATCCAATTAAAAAACCTACCCAAGGCCTATTCCATTTTTATTTATTATAAATAGATTATTAGTAATATGATAAACTCACCCTGAGAACGCGGGTTCACCAGTGATGCCCAAAAACACGGAGGGGAGAATGCGCACACACGCCAGCTATGTTGTTGTTAACCAAAACGTAATTTTTTTCTTTTATCTTTTATCGTTTCTTGGAAAATCATAGTATTTCGTGTCAACAAGATAATCAAATCACATGGTTTAATTTCTCCATAATGCTAGAATTCTATATCTCAGGTTTGGTTTTCTCCGTCAATTGCTACCCTTTTTTGTTTCTTTCCCCCTTAAAATTAAAACGATGATTGATCTGTTGATATGGACATTCTCAATCCAAGAATTTAAAGGTTGTATATTTCTTTAAAATTGAATGTGGGTTTTTGATTTCTCTCTTATTTGTGTTTTGTTCTTGTTTTGGGGTTTCGATTTGAATGTTATAGATTTGGGTGTCCTCCTTTAATGCTGATATTGCTGTTTGTCTGCATTTTAATAAATTATCTGTACCCTCATTTACAGTCTTGTTATACCCTTTTTGGGGGTCGAGTGGGGGTGGGGGCTGCTTTCCTATATTTGGGCCGATTAGATGACTAAAAATCAATTTCTTTACCCTCGTTACAGTCTTGTTTTTACCCTTTTGGGGGTTATTTGAGAGGCTGCTTTCTCGATTTGCGTGATTTGGGGCTGGTTAGATAACTAAAAGTCAATTTCTTATGCAATAACCAGATGGTGATGAAAAATGTTGGATTAAACTAGGCGAAATATCCAAAAACCAGGTCCTTGGTGTATGATACTAATTTATGCTGAGGCAATTTTCAGATTCTCTTTTAATATTTGGAAGGGGTCTAAAATTTCTCTTTCTTCTTCATAGGATGAGACACTGCGGAAATCATCCCACAAAGATCATTGGTGTTAGTGAAGTATTTTTCAGGTGAATTTATCTAAGATGTCTTTTTTGTGATAAATTGGAAAGGTTTTTTTCTACTGTTGTGATGTTTGTATCTATTAATAAGAGTACCATTGTTTTGCAGTTCAGGGTTTAGGAGATTCTGTATTACTGGTCCATGCAGTTGGGAATGCACGGAAATCTTGTGGCAGTAGTTTAATGTTCTATTGGAGTGTAGTCTTGGGGTTGTTCTAGGTTAGCAATGGAAAGTAAAGTAGTAGATGAAAATGAGGAAGGTCCGGTTGTTCCCATGCGAGTTGATAGATTTGGTTTTGTGAAGCAGGAACATGGTCCTACTGAAGGATTAGCAAGGAGCCGGTCGGCCTTTGAATATCAGAGGTAGGGACCTCTTGTTTGATTCATTAGTTATGTCCTATTTCGACTTCTCCAACAGACTCTTGTTCTCTTTCTCCACACTCACTCAATTTGCCATCCTGAAGACTGAAATATAAACATATTTTGGTGATATCACAAAATTTAAATGGTGCTTCTTCAGATGTTTAATCAACAAACTCCATACTAAGGAGAAACTAAATCTAATGCATTGCTCCTGTGCGATGAACAACTTTGTTTCTGAAGTATTTCTACTGGTGTTTGGGGCAATTGAATCATTATAATGTAATATTCGTGTACGAAAAGTAAATCGTATGGTTACACATATAAGTGAACATATTTGTGTCAGGAATAATAGCATTAAACTGGTACTAGTAGAGTAGAATGGATATATGGATACAACTGAACCAAATTTGTTTGGAATTAACATGTGTGTGTATTTTTAGAAAGGTAACAAAGAATTATGGTGTATTAATTGATTCACTGATTCTCTTATTACATTTATTAAAAATATTTTGCAGAGATGAAAGAAGGATTAGGAAATGGAGAAAAATGATAGGTGTTGGAGGAAGTGATTGGAAGCAGTATGTTAGGAGGAAACCACATGTTGTTAAAAGACGAATACGGAAAGGAATTCCTGATTGTCTGAGGGGGCTTCTCTGGCAGCTAATTTCTGGAAGTCGAGACCTCTTGTTGTTAAATCCTGGAGTTTATGAGGTAGGAGTTAACTTTTGTCTGGTTTTATTCTTCTTTGTTTTCTGGAAAAAGTCTTGATGCTTCAGTAACTAATGGAGATAGATAATTTGTTTGAGCCTAGGAGAAAAGCTTAAAGTCCTACCTTTTTGGCTAGTTCGGGCTAATTCTGCTTGTCAATTGATTGCTCGGTCCTTGACATGTTCTTTTTTGCTTTACCTGTGTAATGGAGATCACTCATCTGATTAGTGTATTATCTTCTGCAGCAACTAGTCATATATGAGACATCAGCTTCCGAGTTGGACATTATTCGAGATATTTCTCGCACCTTTCCTTCACATGTTTTCTTTCAGCAGAGACATGGACCTGGTCAAAGGTCTCTTTACAATGTTCTGAAAGCATATTCTGTCTTTGACCGAGATGTTGGATACGTACAGGTATACATCTTTAAATTATTGATTCACATGTGATCTAGTGTATGGTTATCGATTTGGGTTGATACTTATCATTTTGGTTGCAGGGCATGGGATTCGTGGCAGGTCTGCTTCTTCTTTACATGAGTGAAGAGGATGCATTTTGGTTACTGGTTGCATTGTTGAAGGGAGCCGTTCACACTCCTATGGAAGGAATGTACTTGGTAAGCCTTTACCTTCAAGCAGCTTGTTGCAGCCCCTGATAAATGTATATGGTCAATGCATTTGAACTAAAAAGAATTCGGTTGTGAAATATCTGATCAATTCTTTAGCATGAAGAATTTGACTAGTCTTTTAAAACCCTGCTTTGACCATGGTATCCAATTTAAACACCAAACTTTATGCTTTTTTATCCTTAATGCGATCAACTGCATACAATTCCAGAAAACCACTTCCATAGTCTAGGGTCCACATAATAGTTAAACATAACTACATGATGTGTCTGTGTGTCCATATAGAGCCTATATCTAGTATCAGCTACTCTCTCCTTTCCTATTTATACCGTGCTGTTTGATTTCGTACATGTCTATCCAATTTTTATGATGGTGCTCAATTTTGACATAGTTAAAGATATTCATTTTTGTCTTATGTATTATATCAGTTTGTAACGGAAAAAAGAGTGAATTAATGGTTGAAAAGTTAGCTTGATAGAGAAAATGTCGCTTGAGAGTTAAATATTTATATAATTAAATGGATTTGAATTCTTAGAGTGGTGAACGTTGGATAGAGATTAAATTGTGTCTAATATTTTGGAATATTCCAAGCTAGGGTCACCTGTTAAATGATTTCATTCTTACATTTAATATGCTAGTAGTTACATAAGTCCCCGATGCCGTATCTTTAAGGTTTCTACTGGATGTGGAACGGAGGGGTAACCTCATCTGCATGTGGAGCAATAGGATTATTCTAAGTAACTTCGAATAGTTTTATGGCAAGGTTGGAATGCCTTATTCTCTTGGACGGATTGCGTTCTTTGTGCTCTTCCTCCATATGCTAATAAAGTGAGAGTTGGGCCTCCTCACATCTTTTGTGATCTGAGTCCAATATAAAGTTGGCATCACATATTGTTATTTAAACACTTTTACTGAAGTTGGAACCTGCAGCATAATTGCCTTGAGGTTGCTTTTCAACCTATCTGAACTCTGAAGTTTTCAAAGTTTTGATAAGCTTGTCCATTGCTTTTTTTTTTTTTTTTTGCAGTGAATAAATACTTGTGATAAACCAATCAGTTAAGAACGATTTATGAGAATTAATGTACCAAGTTGTTTGTTGTCCAGTTCTGTTTAGTATTTAGATGTTACATGAAATTCTGTCATTTTTGACGATGTCCATGAATTCTGTACTATCATGATCTCTGATCCTGGCTGTTGCTATATTTCTCTCGAGACTTTCAGCTGCTTCCACACATCAGGAAGTCTGTTTTGATTACATAACATCTGTCATATGGCCTACTTTAAAATAATAAATGTTGTACATGCGGATTAGGTAGGATTGCCTCTAGTCCAGCAATACCTTTTTCAATTTGATCATTTGGTGAAAGAGCACATGCCGAAGTTGGGTGAACATTTTGCTCAGGAAATGATAAATCCCAGCATGTATGCCAGTCAGTGGTTCATAACAGTTTTCTCATACTCTTTCCCGTTTCACTTGGCTCTCAGAATTTGGGATGTCTTTCTTTTTGAGGTCAGTAATCTATCATTATTATATCCACTCTCTGGTGCCTGGATTTACTGTTGAGCTTACCTAGTTCACTGTACCAGGGTGTTAAAGTAGTCTTCAAAGTTGGCTTGGCTCTACTGAAATATTGCCATGATGATCTGGTATGTTTTAAATTCAGAAAAGTTAATAAGTGCTATTTTTCCTTGCTCCTACAGGTTAGAACAACTATAACACTCGCTTATTCACAGGTAAAGTTGCCATTTGAGAAACTCATACATGCTTTGCGCAACTTTCCTGAGGATGCCATGAATCCAGATATACTTTTACCAATGGCTTTTTCAATCAAGGCTAGCCTCCTCTCTCTCTCTCTCTCTCCCTCCCTCACCCCCTCCTTCCCTGTGATTAGCCAAGACTCTCCTCGCCTAACAATGATATGTAAGGGTTAGACAAATGCTTGTAGGTTCCTATATTATTTTTCAGAGTGATACTTTTGATTTCTTATTTATCTTTCCAAAGACTCTTTTATGGGAAGGGATGGAGTTGGTATAGCTGAAGAAAAAAGTTTAAATTGGAATTAACACACAGATAAAAAGGAAACTACTGGAAACATTAACTTGTGATGATTTTGTAAAAGACAAGCAATATGCAGTACAATTTTAGCAACTTGAGGGGAGGTTTACATGATTAATCATACTTCAATTTCACCAGATAGGGAAACATCCTTGCCCTCCTAAGACATTTGCGAAGAAACCAACTAAAAAACAACAATAAAAAAAATGAAAAAAAAGAAAACATTTGTAGTCAAAGCGCATGCACTGCTTCCCAATATGTTCACGTGGAAAACATTGGTTTTTCTTATTTTATTGAACTAGGCAATAAAACACTGTTTGTTGCATAATTAGTTCAAGTTAATTGACTGTTGTTCCTTGAGCGAATTTTCTAAGTAATGTTTGTTTTCTTTTTCTGGTGCTGTGTCTTGTTATCTACTGGGCGTGATTTCAGGTGTTCTGCAGTTCTTAATCAGTGTTTATACGTCTCCTGTACATGTGATGGTGCCTCATAACTTTGACAATTTTATGTCAAGCTTCAGTCTGAAGTGTGAAAATGTTGAACTCAAACTAGGCACTCTACCTTGTATTGAAATTTATTTCTCATTGTTATACATGATAACATTCATTTACTTTTTTATTTGTGGGTAGTTTTGCATCAGTTGTGCTTGTGTTTTCTCTTGCATGTCTATTTGTACATCTTCCTTAGCCATTTTGATGCATTCCTCTTGTGGCAGTGGTGTGGTTAATCAGCAGTTCATAGGTTGAACTTAAATTGGTGGATGTTTAGCAGCCAGACTTGTGAACCTAGAATTGTCTCTATGTGGATCTACATACTAGAGTAGTTTGAGTAGATACGAGTAGAATCTAACCAGTACAGGCTTGTTGTAAGGCTGCTGAGTTTGGCTCAAGGAGAGCTTCATAAAAGGATTAAGTTCAGAAGCAAAACTCTAGCATGATAATTGATGAATATTAAATAAAATTGAATGCATATAGATTGCAAGCCTGTCGGTTAAGTAGCACTATAAAGCTGTATGTGGCAAAGATTGTTTCCAAGCCTATGCAAGGATTAAAAGGAAGGAATTGTAATTAGTTAAAGAGTAATTATAGGATACTTGATGATATTTCTTTACATATCTGATTTCTCAGAAAGAGTAGTTAATCTGGATATAACACAAGACTGAAACAATCTAAAGGGAAACAAAAGGCTCTCAGCATCTGAATGAATCCTCATTTGATTGCTGTCCCCCACCCCCCTGTGTCATCTCGTTAAGCTATTTCTCATTTGTGTTTGTTCTTTTCATTTAATAGGTTTCCAAGAGTTTGGTGGAACTGAAGCAGGAATATGAACAGCAACGACTAAAACCTCCTGAATCCCCATTCAAACAGTAAGATGTATCAAATGCAAAATACTTCTGGAGAAACAATCAAAACCAGCTTTTGTGCATAAACTTGGATTCTTTAGTTCTCTGTTTAAAAAAAACTCTCTCAGCTGATGTACATAATCACATTGATCAGATTACCCGATCCATACAGTTTTTAGTACAAAATAGTCTATTATTTGAAGGAGAAGGCGCCTCAGTCTTTGCCATGAGGGTCAATTGTACAAGTCCAACTAGTCTTCTTATGTAAAAATGTTATGTCCATTTCTCTCTTTGTAAAGGTAGTTTTCTGATCAGCTTACACGCATTTAGACTGTTCCGCTAACTGTGTGGTTTGTTATGTCAATTTTTTTTAGACAGCTGAATAATGGTGTAGTTTCCGTCCTGTTTGAACGTGGAGGAAAAAATTTAGCAAGCCACTAGGATAATTTCAGTGACTTAGTAACCTTATCCTGTGATGTGTGAGATTTGGTTCCTGTCTCAATCTCTAAGCTGAGTCAGCCTCATTACGTTTAGCTATAACTAACCACATGAGTTAGTTGCATTTTAATATGTTTTAGCTGGATTTGTCAGAAGAAAAACATGCATTTTGGCAGTGGCAAAAATCTTTGCTTCTTAATTTTTTGTTTTATATATTTACATAAACAGATCTCTAAGACTTTATTTTATAGTTTCTATATTATTACAACAATGTAATTTCACAAGTAAAATTTGGTGAGGGCAAAGTGTACATAGATTTTACCCACTTACCTTGGTGGGGTAGAGAGGTTATGGTTGTTTACAATAAATCTCTCTCAGAGTCAGGAAAATGTTAGTTATACTAACTTAACTTATTTCGCACTCTAAAGATGAAATGATGTTTTAAGGGGTCTTCAGCCAAATCAATGCCTTTATCTTTAGTAGGCCTAGGGGGTGGATAGTGAATGGTGATGGTGACTCCTATCAACTATTTGCAAACAGGAACTGTCAAGCATTAATAAAAATGCTAGCTCTTGCTTGTTGCTACGACATATTAAGGAAAAATCAATTGTTTCCTCAACTTGCATTACTAGGGTACAGCTGTTTTACCATAGTAGTACAAATCAGTACCAATTGAAGTAGGACCATCCAAACCAGCCTGTGAATCATCCAAACTATACTTTGGATGGTATCACAGGAGTTTCCTTCACACTTCTCTCTTTTTTTAAATGTGATGGTAGCCGAGGCCAACTTGTGTGCATCATCGACTATTCCACCAGAAAAACCAGGTCATTCTTGAAACTGATTTTGCCTCTCACCAATTCAGTATAACTAGCAACTCTTCCTGTCAAAGCTTAGGCAGATGAAACAAAATCACAGTGCATATTTTGTTTCTGCTAGAATTTAAACCATGGTATTCACTTTAGAAGAAAATAAATTACAATACTACTTGAATAATGTTGAATACCGAAGCAAGAAATTCTTCTGTACACAAACCCCCGCCCCTGATTGCTTCCAGTTTAGTTACATGACCATTAAGTCCACAACAATTTACTCCCTATCTACTTTCATACAAGGAAAGAACCAAAATAAGAAGAAAAAAACAAGATACAAATAAAAGATATTAAGAAAGAATAGAACCCTTGAAGGGAGAAGAAAAGTAGTCAATCTCTTCTGACCAACAATATACCAGCAGAAACAGTTCATCCTCCTACTCATTTGATCCCGTAGACTTTCATTATAATGAAAGCTTTGTTATGGCACACTTCTCATGAAAGACCAGAAAGATGTGTCTTTGATGGTTATACTTGATGGCTTCTTCTACTTTCAGACCTTGGATCTGGGTTGTCACTCTTGTCAGTGTCATAGTTTTGAGAATCACTCTCCCCGTTACCTGCTTGAGATCTTCGTTGCCTTCGATCCTGCATTGGAGAAAATGAAAATGATACTTAAGTTTCTCATTTCCTATGTGAATGAGTTGCTGCATTTCTCTTCTTTCAGCTCTACAATAAGTTGAGCAATTGACAGATGAGATACTTTTGACGATGATATATTAGGCATAGTTATCATTTGGTACCCTCTCTAGCCTATATCAAGATGACACACCAAGAAGCAGCAAATATTAGTTGTGCTCACATGGATGTCTGTTCATCCTACCTTTATTTATCTACACCTCAGGAAACAAGTTAATCTAAAGAATGGTACCAACACACCCACACCCACCCTCCATCAAGTGATAAAGTTCCTACATAAGAAAAGAATGACCAAAAACGTAAAGCCATATTCCTAAATTCTAGGACATGAGTGTGCTTATCCAACAACTTCTACAAGCAATGCAGATTGAATAAGAAGAAATTGCTAGTAAGCTTCACAAAATTAACACATCTGTTCAAACAAAGACAGAATTTATTGGATCTATAACAGGGATCACAGTTAAACAAAATAAGAAGCATGAGGGTCCAAAACATGGCAAGAGAAGAAAAGAGAGGACACAAACACGGACACCAACCTCTCTTGGTATGGGATATTCCTCTGATTCAAGCATACGAACAACTTGGCTCATCTTTGGTCTCTTGTCAGAATCTGGATCAACACATCTCAGAGCAGTCAGAAGGGCTCTTTTGAGAGCTCTTGTTGGTGGCCTTGTTTCAATATTTGGATCTACTACTTCCTCAGAGCGCCTGCTTCCAACCATCATTTTCAACCAATCGACAAGATTCACCTACAACCGCAAAAGTCTAATACTTTAGGAGTCTGTTTGTAGAGCAAAAACCAGAGTAGGATATTGGTATAAAAAAAGTGGCGAGGGAGATTGAAAAGGACATCAACATAAAAATTTAGAGGCCAAAATGAAAAACGGAGCAAATCCTCCAGTAGAACTCAAGCTCTCATGAGAATTCTTACCGAGGTTGGAAAGATTCAGATGTGATTCTCCTAATATCCATGTCATAATATAAAACTTTATGGCCCATTGGTAGTGAAAGACCATAAAATTCAAATATTAATCAGCTTCTATTCACCTTTCCGTTGGGCTTGATGGCGTGAGGTATAAGATTACTATTTATTACCAATTAATGGACAGCCGGAAGATATACATACTGACCACACAAAGCACCAGATTAGGACACTAGATAGCTAAGCTGTTATGAATGTTGTCTTGATATGTACAAAATATATTTCATTAAGACATGGTGAAAGGAGATGAAAACCAACCAAATGTTGTCTCGTCAAGAAATCAAGAAATAGCAGCATTACCATTTACCAATACTAGCTTTTTCTTCAGATAATGTAATGAATAGTGAACAAGTAAGGCTTTGCGTGGGACATTCTCTTAAACTATAATTCAGCAGAAGGCTGAAGTATCGAGCATGTTTTAAGACAAGATCGATTGCTGGAATCAGGTGAGTTGGAATACCCTTCTCAAAGATTCATAGCATGTGAACATTGGTTATGGTACATGATATATCAAGACCAAGTAATCAGGAGAAAATTCAAGGGAAACTAAATAGAAAATGACAATGAGACAAATATCAGAAAACCAGCAAGGCGAGTATTAAGAAAGATCTTTTCTGCCATAGATCTGGGCACAATCAGTTTTACAGCTTCTTCAATAATGAAGATGCATATAAGATATCTACATCAGTGTGCTAATTAGATTTGAAGTTAAAGGACGAAGGATAACAAACCTCTTGGGCAGGACGGCCATAGTCCACAGGATCTCTTCCTGTGATCGATTCTAACAACACTACCCCAAAGCTATAAACATCACTCTTTTCATTCAAGAGACCAGTATTTGCATATTCAGGAGCCACATACCTGTCAAATGTTTGTAATGGTGTGAAATGATACAATACTGCTTAACTTCTGTTTCAACTTTTTATATCTAAAGAGTAATAAAACATGACACCAGAAGTTGAAGATTGTAAAGTCTAGAAGACCAGAACGTGAAGCAAGTCGGAATGGAATCAAAAGGAGCAGAAGAAAGAAACTAACCCAAAGGTACCCATGACTCGAGTTGTGATATGACTTTTACCAGCACCGAGCAGTTTGGCCAGACCAAAATCAGAGACCTTCGCATTGAAGTCGTCATCAATCAATATATTACTTGATTTTATGTCTCGATGAACAACTTTGGGCTCAATATTCTCATGCAAATACGCAAGACTGCAAGAAAAGATAGCACATCAAGAGATCTGTATTATTACAAAATAGATTTAAGCATTTAGCTGAATGAGCTTACGCTTTAGCTGTCCCAAGGAGAACCTTCATCCTAGCCTCCCAAGTGAGATACCCGTGGTGTCGCATAGCTCCATGAAGCCACTGTTCCAAATTGCCATTGTTGACATACTCGTAAACCAGCATCCTGAGATCATGAATAAGAACAGAGCATTTTTAAATGCTAAACAAGAAACAACTTAATACTCATTCAACAACTTCACATGCGCATGAAAGTAATTGAACAATCCAAAGCTTCATTTTCGTGTCCGAGAAATGGTATAAGACTATCATGGACTTCCATATAGGGAAATACCTGTGAGTTCCTTCAATGCAGTATCCTAGAAGGCGGACCAAATTTTTGTGACGCACGTGGCCAATGGCTTCAACCTCCACTTGGAACTCTTTCTCGGCTTGGCCTCTGGGACAAAGATCTTAAATTCAAACTCAAGCCGGCAACTAAAACAAAAGGACCAGTAAGGAAAGCATTAAATTTGATTTTATCAACTCACAGATTGTTGAGGAGCTTCTTAATAGCTACAGGTGTTCCATTAATCAAATTCCCCCGGTAGACAATGCCATATCCACCCTCACCGAGAATATTCTCCTTTGAAAACCGGCCTGTTGCAAGCTCAAGATCTCTCAATGTAAACCAGTGGCCCCAACCCAAGTGAGAAAACTCAGGTAATCCGGTTAGAGGAGAAGGAGCAGTTATTGGATGTGAATTATAAGCTTTATACATTGCACTTTTGCATGAACTCCCTTCTTCTCCTGATTGCGATCCACAACCTTCCTTGTCAACATGATGGAAGGAACCTGATTGACTGCTGTTATCTCCATTCTTTTTCCCCATTCCAAGATGAACCAGAACCTTATCTGATTCTTTATCACTGGTTTTGTCATGAATGGTGAGAAGAATTCCGTCTCGTGGAGAAAAATCATTTGTTGATACTTGCTCAACACGAACTTCTTTAATTTCCTTAGAAACTGAAGGTATTTGGCTGACAGGGAGATTGTCTGTACCTCTTCTCGACTTCCTCCGTAAAGTGAGATATAATGTCAACAGTAAGAGGATTACCACAATAAAAATTCCAACAAAAATTCCGATCAATTGCCAGACCTTGAGACCGAAAACAGCAGTTTTTTTGGATAATTCATCATTTAGACTACCAGCCATATTCTAGGATGTCAACAGACCTATAAAAATAGTATAAATTGAATGGTTATTGGCAACATTACACGAAAAACACACATCTAACACAGTGTAAGTAAAATCAAACCCAATATGTAACTGAAGTTCTAATTGCAACTCCAAGTCAAACAGAAAATATGAGCATTTCCACACACACACTTATACTACCAATGAGTAGAGATCAAACCACAAAAAAGCAAACACCAAATTCATAAACTGGCCCAGTCAACCAAGAGATCAGATAACAAGATCCACTAACAGAGAATGTAAAGCAACACAAACAAATGCCCCTATGAAACCCCTGATGCCAATGTTGCTAAAGTGAAACAAGAAATGCAAAAACAATGGAAACACACAGAAATGAAGTTGATAACTTTATGAAAGTTCACATTTTTATAATCCCCATACCTTCCTGAGATATTACCCAAAACCAAATCTTCAATGCCCAGATCTCAAGAACTCCATCATCATTAACCAATCCCTACAGATCTTGACCAAGAAAACCCCAAAAAAGACAACGTCAAAATGACCCAATTCCAAGAACACACACAAATAAACCCTCTTCAGAGCAACACAAGTTAAATAGCAAAACTAATATTACAATCTTGTATCTGATTCTTCACAGCATTGAGAGATTCAAGTCCAAATCTAAGCTGAGATGGTGTTTTCTTAGACCACCACCTGCCCCCCCTCCCTCAACAGTAAACCAGATAACAACAACAAAAGTAGTAAATTTACAAAAGAGAGTAAAGATACATAGAATTGTAATAATGTATATGATTTATTTTTGTGGACAATTTTTTTAGCATAGAAATATGACAGAGAGAGGAAAGGAAGGATGGAGTTATCAGTGGTAGGTGATGAGGAAATGCCTTACAAACAGTAAAAGGGAAGTCATGGAAGAGGTGGAAGGCAAACTCTTAGTTGGCACCCCCAACCCCTTTTTTTAATTTCTCATGAAGATGACTGATTATCAGAATTCACAAAGAAAATAAAAAAGAAAACTTTACTACCATTAACATACTAGTATTAGAAAAATCAAGACAAAATTATTAATAATATAAAACAAGACAAATGTTATTATCATATACTAAAATTCTGATACCATAAGTTTGGCTTTTTTTAGTTTTCTTACCAATCTTGGAAGAAGATAATCCACAGAGGTGATGTATTGTAATAGTGTGTACTAAAAGTAGAGTAACTTTGTACAGTCTTTCTTTCTTTTACTTACCTTTACCTCACTTGTAGGGAGGAAAGGATAGAAAGAAACAAGAAAAAGTTAGAAAGCAAATGACAGTCTTTGTTTTGGATGAGGGGAAGACACAATGTCAGTAACTCACTGACTTGGGGTTTGGGTGGATGACATCCTGGACTCTTGTGGACCAATTCAACAAGTTTTTCTTCAATTTTCAGGTTGTTACTATTCCTGTTTTTCCAATGTCATCTCTTCTTCATTTTCGTATTTTCTTTTTTCTTAAAATCCTTTTATCAAAATTGATCATTCATCAAACTTTATTCGTGATGTTACATTAGATATATTGTTATTGTTATTATTATTTTATTGCTCATTACACAATGAAAATGTTTTCCTGAAAAATAAGTAGATTTTGGACTTATTTTCTCATGTTTGATTGGTCAGTAAAAAATATTTTTCGGAAATGATTTTTAATGTTTAATTTATGAATGAAAAATATTTTTGAGGAACATATTTTATTTTTACTAGAATAAAAAATAATTTATGACATTGAAAATATTTTTTTAAAAATAATTTTTTTTGGGTGGTGGTGATAGGGGGTGGGGGTAGTGGGGGGCAGAGGGAGGGGGTAGGGAGTGCAAAAAAAAATAAAAATTTGAAATTTATCGTATTTTTAAAAAAAACAAAACTAATCTTTTTTGGGGGTTGGGGGTGGGGTGAGGGGGCTGGTAGGGGTGTGTAGGGGGGCTGACCGGAAGGGGGAGGTAGGAGCTTAAAAAAATAAAAATTTAAAAAGTTGAAAATATTTTTAAAAAGCCAAAATTAATTTTTTGTGGGGAGGGGTTGGTGTTGGGGGGAGGGTGGTCAGAGATAGGGTGAAAAAATAAAATTTTGAAATTGAAAATATTTTTTTAAAAATTAATGTTTTTTCCAAAAAAAATGTAATTTGAAATTGGAGAAGAGCTTTGGAAAATGTTTTCCTTAATTTTCGAAGGGAAGTCATTTTCCTTAATTTTGAGAAAAATAAGTTAATTTGAAAAATATTTCCAAAACATTTGCCCTAACCAAACATGAAAAAATTGAAAAATATTTTCAATTTTCCTTCGTACCAAACACACTCTATATCTCAATAATTTTCTACTATCCAATTAGCATATGAATATTGAGTTGAGCTACTACAAATAATGTGTAATGTATGTAGGGAGATCGGACACATATGATTTCAAGGGAATCAAATACTAAATAATAATGATTCTACACCCAATTGAGAGATAGAAAAAATTAATTGAGTGCAAAATTTATTTACAAGTCGTACCTTATTATTATCTTTAATGTATTTTAACTTACTATAAATTGAATCAATCCACCTTCAATGTAAATTATGAGCGTTTCTTTTGAGAAACTTAAAAGCATATTACAATAGAGAATATATACTTTCAATTTTGAGTTATTAACATTGAGGGATCAGTTGTTAACTGATGGTATACATTAATATTTTATGAGAATATTCTCAATTTTTTAATTTAAATTTATTATTTTAATTGTTGAGTTATTATTATTGTAACGATAAAAAATTGTTATGAGCAATAAATATCGTTTATTACATATATAATTGCAAAAATTAGTGACCTATTTTTTACACTATAGACTTAGCTGCACCCACCTTGTATTCCTAAAAAAGTGATGATTAAACAAGTTAATTGATGCAACCAATCAAAAATCAGTCTTAGGAAGTATGGTCAACAAACCCATTTAGCCGTATATTAAAGAGGAAATGCTCTATCTTTTAATTTAATTTTTATTATTATTGGATGTGATTATAGTATGGCAAAGTATGAAAAAGAAATGAGGTTGTGTCTGAAAAAAAATTTCGTAAAATATTAATTTAATTTTTATTATTATTGGATGTGATTATAGTATGGCAAAGTATGAAAAGGAAATGAGGCTTGTGTCTGAAAAATATTTTTCGTAAAATATTAATTTAATTTTTTTTTTTGTTTGATTAGTTTAAATTTTTTGAAATATATTTTTCAAATTAGATTTTTTTTTCCTCCTCAGATCTAATCAAAACGCTCATTCAACTTTACCTTGACTTACAACCCCAATTTAACTTAGGTTAGGGTTGGATTTCAGATTAACATCGAGATCGAGAGTCAAGATCGAGAGTTGAATTTCAAGTCGGCGTTAGGAGTCAAGACTCGGGTCATGACAGATGGGTTTCGGGTTGAGGTCAAACCCTGAATCTATCTCGTCAGTCATGAGAAGTTGGGTTTGGAATTAGAAATCGAATCGGGTCGGAAATTTAAAGAAAAAATGTGAATTATTTAATCAACACCTAATTCACATGGACCAGAACTATACCAATTTAAAGAAAAAAAAAGTCTCTTTTTCTTTTAATCTTCTTTAAACTGTCGGTTAGTTATTTTAAAATACTAATGCGGCTGATAATGAGGAATCTAATTTGCTTAAAGGACTTTAATGAGAGATAAAGGTTTTGCCTTGTAGTTGAAGCTAATAATAACGTAAATCATCATTATAAATACATGATAGAGAGAATGTATTAACCTAATTTATAAGGGACCTTGCCCTACATTTGTAGGTTATAAGAAATTTTATAAGGTTTTCCAGGGTCCCCTATGTCTCAAATTAAAAAAAATATTTGGATTAAAAGATAAAGAAAAATAATACTATCATGGTTTTGGCCAACCGCATTAACTTTGTTATGAATCACTATAATAAATAAATTATATCATTATTGTGATAGTCTTTGAAGGTACCTTCCATATATATAATATTCAATAATCAATAATTAATAATCAACAATCAATAATTCATCAGTTATAATTTGCCAAGTTGAACACAAATGTTCTATATTAGAAAAGTCAAACCAATTCTACTAATATTTATATATACTTACTTTTAGTTCTGGCAGAAAAAGAACAATTGTACTTTGGTGAACTAGTGATTTGAATTTATTAATTATTATTATCAGTGGGCAACTGTATTGTAATGTTAATTTCATTATTATTATTATTAGTATTATTATTGGTCAAAGAATCTACAATTTTACGATAATTATTTCTAAAGATGTATGGGCTATACCTACCTTGCTAATGCTACAGTTGGAATTTCTTGTTTTTCATACACCAAATGAGTTGATTTCTGTAGGAATATATATATTATTTCGTGGTAAGTAGTTATGAAAAGAGGGAATTATAGTTAAATCTCTATTTATGATAAGATAATTGTCACTAAGAACCAATTAAGGAATAAGATTGCGGACGTTAATTACGGGTTAATCATATCTCATTTGTGGCAAGGACGGTATATATAGTCCTAAACCAAATTAAGCTTTTTATCATGCCTCGTCACAAGTGTGGTAAGCTTATCAATTCCGTCAAATTCAATGATTTCAACTAAAATTCTACAGAAAATTTGTGTTAAATATAAAAAAAATATTATTAAAAACTTTAACTTTATAATATTCAAATCTCAATTCCGTTCATATTGATAGGCTAATTATATTATATTTTGGGAAAAGACTCAAATATGTCATCAAACTTTCAGAGAAAACTCATTTATGCCATCAGTTAAAAGTTTGATTCATTTATACAATTACCGTTTAGGAAAAGACCAATTTATGCCATTATTTTTTAACAATGATTTTGTAAAGTCATTTTTGACATGTGCCAACTATAATTTGGCCACTGCATTAATTTTAAAAAAAATCAATTTTTATTTAGAATTTTGATTCTTTTATTTTAAAAATTCATGACGTGGTCAATTATAATTCGACCACGTCATCAATTTTTTAATAAAAAATCAAAAAAAAAAATTCAATTTTGTTTAAAAAATTGATGTCGTGGCTGAATTATAATTGGTCACATGTCAAAAATGATTTTGCAAAATCACTATTAAAAAATATTGGCATAAATGAGTCTTTTCTTTAACTGTAATAACATATATGTACTAAACTTTTAACGAATAACATAAATAAGTTTTTTCTGAAAGTTTAATAATATATTTGAGCTTGTATTTATATTGAGACCAAATGTGTTCCTTTCGTTTATTGTCCTCCATTAAATTTCTTAGTACTTCTTTTCACATGATCCAACTTTTTCTCTCTTTCCCACTTTAATTTTCACCCGGTCACATGATTTTTGTTCAATTTAACTTTTAAATGATGAATCGAGTATTTGGTCAAACTCAGTCATCATAAATTTTACAATAAAATATATTACTGCTACTCCCTCTATGCAGTTTCTTTTTTTTTCCTTTTCTTTAAATTGACTTTAAAATGTCAAAGTATGCTAGGTGAAATTCATTTTCTATAATTAAACTTAAAAGTTTAAACTGAAACGACATGATAAATTATACAAAAGTACGTAAAAGGTTCAAAGGTTTTTTTTTTCCTCAAACAGTTTACCTTAAAATATAGGCAATCGTATAGGATAAAAAGTTTGTATAATTAATTATAAATATTGAATCCGGGTAAATTTCTTATTTAATGTGTTCCAGCAAAAAATGCAAGGAAGAAACATAGCAAATTAAAAAGCTGATTACGTTTAATTTTAATGTTTTGTTAAATTAAATATAAATAGGATAATATTCTCTTGCTTACTTATCAAACACTATAAAATAAATAATAAAAAAATACTTATTTTTTTAAAAATATTTTCATAAAAATATTTTCCTTCCTAACAAACATACATGTGAAAAATTACATGGATCTTTACCTCTTCCTTCAAGTGTTTTCCTTCTAGATGTCATACCTTATTTATTACCTTTGTCTCTTCTTAAGACTTTTCACCTAAATTTTTGAGAAAAAAAAGTTGTGAAGGGGGAATATGTTTAGGACTTTAGGTAAAGTAATAAAAATAATGATTACCAAATAGATTGTCAAAATTCTTTTGGACAAAAGAGGTTATTAAATCAATGTTGCTATTAGGATTCGACGAAGAAATCCCACCAATTTTTGTCGATCTTAAAGACATTTTGCCACATAAATATAATCAGTAATTAATTAAAGTCAACTTTATAATTTAGTGATAGCAAAAGTCCATTTAACTGGAAAATCACATTTTGATTCTCAGTTCTCAACCTTCCAGAAATAAAGAAACAGTTTTTTCATGTTGAAAAGTTATTACCAATTTTTCTTCTTTCATTCTAATCACTAATAATGCCCACGTAATTATTTAAATTAGAAATTGAATATTATAATCTAGTCATATTAAGTGTGGAGTTTGGTGGTTGTTAATTTATGTATAACAAGTTTTCTAATTTCTAATTACGGACGTGTCATGTTACAAGCGTTTTCCTCCAACAACTAAATACATTAATATAATAAGCAATGTTCTAATCTCACTTTATACTCGCAGAATCAAAGTTATTACTATTTTTAAAACACGTTCTTCGAGAAAGAAAATATATTTATTCTTTTTGTAATATTTATTTCTAAGCTGTGTCCACCTATTAAATACAATTATAAATATATATAACATATAGGCATGGTTCTGGAATTTCAGAATTTCTTTTGGGGGTGGTTTAGACATACAATATGAAATCAGATTAATATAAAGTTGAAATTGTGTTTTAATATCTTATATTGTAGTATGTTTACATGGAAATTTCATGAGTAATGAAAATTATTTTTAAAAAAATCAATTCTTATCAATTAAATCATAGTTTATAAATAAAATATTAGAATATCATAATAAGGTTCTGCACTGTAAAATCACATATCTCCACGTTTTGGTTATAAATAAATGGTGTATGGAGCCTAAAGGGTACAAAATATTAACAAAAATTCCAAAATGGTATATAAAATTTTATATTAACCAAAACGGTAAAATCGCTGCATCAACAGCGATTTACTTCCCCAGAAAAAGCAAAATCACTACAGAGGCAGCGATTTTGCAAAATGTGAATTTTTTTTTAAAAAAATGAAATCGCTATCTAGGCAGCGATTTTAAATTTTTTTAAAAAAAGTCGCTGCCTAGGCAGCGATTTATAATTTTAATTTTTTTATAAAAAGAAAATCGCTGCCTAGGCAGCGATTTTTTTTAAAAAAAAAAAAAAATTGAAATGTGGAAGTCGCTGCCCAGGCAGCGACTTTTATAAAAATATTTTTTTTGAAATATGCAAGTTGCTGCCCACGCAGCGACTTTTATAAATTTTTTTTAAAATTTTTTCTTAAAAAAAAATGTGGAAATTTTCTTTTTTAAAAAAAATAAAAAATTAAAGCAGCAATTTTATATAAAAAAAATTATATAATATTTTTTTTATAAATTGCTACTTTAAATTTTATTTTTTAAAAAAATTATTTTTGGAAAATTGTAGCGATTTTGATATTTAAAAAAAAAATTATAAATTCGCTGAGCGATTTACATATTTTTTTAAAAAAATTATAAATCGCTGCGTAGGCAGCGATTTAAAAAATTTATATATTTTTTTTAAATATGAAAATCGCTGCGATTTTCCAAAAATATTAACCAATTTATAAATTTATAAATTTTTTAAATCGTTGCCTACGCAGCGATTTATAATTTTTTTTAAAAAAAATATGTAAATCGCTCAGCGAATTTATAATTTTTTTTAAAAAATATGAAAATCGCTGCGATTTTCCAAAAATAATTTTTTTTAAAAAATTAAATTTAAAGTAGCGATTTTATAAAAAAAATATTATAATTTTTTTTATATATAAAATTGCTGCTTTAAAATTTCTTTTTTAAAAAAAAATAATTTCCACATTGTTTCCACATTTTTTTAAGAAAAAAATTAAAAAATTAAAAAAAAAAAATTATAAAAGTCGTTGCCTGGGCAGCGACTTGCACATTTCATAAAAAAATTTTTTATAAAAGTCGCTGCTTGGGCAGCGACTTCCACATTTCAAAAAAAAAAATTTTTTTTTTTTTAAATCGCTGCCTAGGCAGTAATTTTCCTTATATAAAAAAATTAAAAATTATAAATCGCTGCCTAGGTAGCGATTTCATTTTTTTAAAAAAAAAAATCATATTTTGCAAAATCGCTACCTCTGTAGCGATTTTGCTTTTTCCGGGAAAGTAAATCGCTGTTGATGCAGCGATTTTGCCGTTTTGGTTAATATAAAATTTTATATACCGTTTTAGAATTTTTGTTAATATTTTGTATCTTTAGGCTCCGTACTCTAAATAAATGTTATAAAGACCCACTAGTCAATAATAGTAAAATAAATTGCAATAACTAGGGATTGTATAATATATAATTCTTTCAAATGGTTCAAACAATCTCTTCATATCAAGTATGAGTGGTTTTTTTTTCTTCAAATTTATAATGATATATTTTTCTTCATAAAATATGAATTTATAAATCAAGTTTTACATAAAATCGAATCTTTTTGTTTTTTTTTTGGAGAATTAGGAATATGAAATTATAATCCCAAATTAGATCATGTCCAAACACAGATTTTGTATTGTTTTCAAGTATAATTACGTTTAGCAACTCTCTCTATATATACATGATGAAGGTTTAATTTTGAGCAAAGTGGTGCTCCGCCACATAGGGATATGACTTGTAGACTGAATATCCCATTAATGATGTTACAAGAAATATCACTTTTAATTACATTAGATTAGATGTCGATTGAAGGAGACAATGAGATATTACTGGGACATGTTCATGGATTGTCTTGCTAATTATTGGATTTGCATAATTGATCATGTGTGATCTTAACCGTACGAACACTTTATTTGGTAAGTGAAATGTTTTCTCTTGTCACATTTTCACATCAAATCATATATAATATATATATTCAATTCTTTGCAAAACGTATATGTAAGTAGTGGATGTTTGATTTAGCAGTTGACACACTCACACATCTTGAAAAGTATTGTCATATATAAATGGTATATCACTCTTGCGGATGGGAAATAAAAGTCACGATTTCAAATTAATATTCGAATATATGATTTGAAATTTCAAATCTTAAAACTTAAAATTAAAATTTAACTTTTAAATTTATATTTTGTAAAAAAATATTTAATATTTTAAATTTTACAAAAAAAAGTCAATATGATTTCCATGAAGAGATTATACGTCATGTGAAATAATTATATTAAAGAATAACTAGATCATACTGTTGTTGACTAATAATTTTTTATAAATTTGTGTGTGTTTGAATATTTGTCATTTCAAATATTTAATATTAAAACGAACATGAGTATACATGATTTATCAATGTGAGACTCTAGAATATTTTGATATCTTATTAATGAACTATAATTTGCATAGGATTTCATTAGATTTAAGAAAATTTTAATAGCTTTCACAATTTTTTGCAATATATATGTTTACGCAGAAAAAAATACAAACTTAAAAATATAAATTTGCATATTAATACAAACGAAAATTTTATATTAATTTAATTTCATATTGTTCGTCCAAATGAGCGATAATAATCCTTGGGGAGTGAATAATTGATTGGGATCTATTAGAGTTGTGATGAAGTGATAAGTATTCATCCATACTTAATCAAGATGTCTCAGGTTTGAGCCCTCTTAGATACAAAATCGCATCTGTTAGAGAGCACTTTACTTCCTAATTACGAAACTTATCGGCGCGAATCTAAATTTAATCAGATTCTGATATAAATATCGAATAACAAATGAAAAAAAAAACTCAAAATGTGGCTATAAATTTCCTTACAACAAAACGTGTGGTCGGTGGGATATATGTTAAGTGGAAGTGTCATTATCTATTATGCTTTTTAGGGAAAAGGGTTTGATATACCCCTCAATTTTGTCATTTAGAGCTGATATACCCTTTGTTATGAAAGTGGCTCGTATATACCCCTACTTGTAAACAAATGGTTCACATATACCCTTTTCCTCTAACAGAAATGAAAAAAATAATAATTTTAATCTAAATTTTTTTTTTCTAAAAAATATAATCCCATATGAGTAAATTTAATCCTCGTCAAACATATTTTTTTGACTTTTTTTTGTTTCAGTGACTAATTTATAATTATTATTTTGATAATCAAATTTATTTATGTTTCACTAATATTCTTGTAAAACTTATTGTAGATGATCAAATTTTTTTTTCGAATATGAAATTAATTACAATACACACAAAAAAAATAGTTTAATTTTTTATTCTTTAAACTAAGGAATGAAAGAAAAAACAAAATAAGAATAAGAAATTCAAATAATTATAATAAAAGAAGTCAAAAAATAATTTATGTATGAAAAAAATTAAAATATACCTTGAACTTTGATAGAAGAATCATATATACCCCTAAATAATTTTTAAAAAAAAATTAGAAGTAATAAATATAAATTTAAAACTAATTTTTTAAAATTCGTTAAATGAAGGGTATATGTGAGCCATTTTGTAACTGCAGGGGTATATGTGAGCCGTTTGTATAACGGTAAGGGCATATATGAGCCACTTTTATAACGAGGGGTATATCAGCTCCAAATGACAAAGTTGAGGGGTATATCAGACCCTTTTCCCTGCTTTTTATGACATAATTTGTGAATATTAACATACCAGATACAAAAAAAATAAATATAAACTTATAACCTGAGAAAATGTTATTTGTTAATTTGATTTTAGAACTATTTTGGACCACTTATTTATCATTGAAAATATTAAATGATAAAAATTAAAGTCACAAATTTAAAGGGAATAAATTAGAGATAATTATATAATTACACAATTTACGATAACATTATTTCTTCCATTTGAATTTATTACAAAATTCCCTATTTCCTTCTCTCTCTTAATATCGAAATACATAAATTACTCAACCTCCATATAAATTATAACTTTGTTTATGCATAATATGTGCAGTATAAATATTATTATTGATACATAATCTTAATTCATTCAAACTTAAATTAGTCTGAATTTGATTTATACTTACATATATGATACATAACTTATGTATCATATGTTATGTAGATAGGGAAAAAAAGCAATGTATACACCATGTTCTAAAAAATCGTTAATTATTATAATTTGGAAAAAATTTCAAAGATAGTATGTAATTATTGGGTTTCTATACTTTATACTTAATTTTGGGCGAAGAAAGAAAAGGGCTTTGTGCAAATGTTTCCTAATGTTCCAATTGTTGGTATATGAAGAGCCCATTAGTGTCTTTGTCAAACCCAAATCCAAACCCGAACGTTTGTTTCTCTTCCCGCTCAATCGCCCAACTTTCAAAATTTCTGCACACTTTTTATATTTCCCAGAAATTTCTGCTTACTTAGAACTGCAGTGACAAAGACATTTGCAACGTTACAATTGTAAGCTTCAAAATTGGCATATCATCATGACTTCACGATCAGGTATAGGGCAAAAATTTCTTCATTCTACGATTAATTTTTCATCAAGATTCGATTCTTAGGGTACTAATACGCTTGAATTTGAAACGCAGTTGATTTGTGGGCAGAACTCATAGCTGCTGAACAACAACACTTTGATCGTTCCTCTCAACAAATTCAAGAACCTAATATTGCTGTTGTATATCGGCGGCAAAAGCCCCATAGTGTTACCCCCAAAGATGCCGAAGGGTTCTCTATTTTTTATCATTACCTATAATTCTATTTTGTTGGTTTGGTGGTTCGTTGACTTCTTACTTTGATTTGTTTTCAGGAGGCAATCGACTTCGAATTCGGGTAATGAAAATCGGTTGAGTTTTCTACCTGTTAAACGAATCAGTTGGAATCGTTCCCTTTCCACCAGGTTTTGTCTTTTGCCCTAATTTGTATTTTTTACTCTAAATTTCTCATTGACAACCCTTATTTTACAAAATTGGTATCAAGATCAATCTTGTTGGATATACTTAAAAGGATTATGCCTGTAGTGGATAGGGATGCTGTTGACTTGCATGCTAGGCTTATCAAGATAGTTGTACTTGTGTCCCTTCAGGCATAAGTTTTCTTGAATTTTCTTGTGACTAACTTATTAGTACAATTTTTAATAGATTAATTAGCTCACCTTTTCAAACAATGGTATTATCTATAATTTCTTGATTAAGGGGAAGCTGAAACAAAGTTAACTCACCAATTAATGCCAGAAGTACTAAGATCAAGGTTATATTCCAATAAGAAAACCAACAAAAGGGAAGAAAAATGTGTAAAATCATTTGTCAAGCACTAATCTAAACGATCAACTTTGTTTTTATTTTAGAAGTATGTTCTTGGGATGAAATAACATGGACTCTTTTAGTATAGAAGACCCCACAACCTGCTCCTTTCCCACCTGAAAAAGAACAAAAGGGAGACTAAAAAGAAAAGAGAAAAACAAAAATTTGTAGCTATGTCAGCAAGGTTCTCAAATAAGGATGCTTATGCATTGTGGATCTATATAGTGTTTTACATGCATATAACTTATCCCCTCCTAAGAAGTTGCTAATCTTTCCAGTTGCTGCATAACTTGCTATCAGCTGATTTGTTATGAGCAATTTTCTTTAACTTTTTGATCATTGTAAATAATCTGGTGTCCATTAAGCTTCTGAGTTTTCAAATCTTATCATGTTTTTGTGTAATATGACGACAAACAATCAGTACTTTCGAGGAATGTGCCTTTCCTGTGTGAAGCTAAAGGCTGTGTAAGTTTCATATATTATTTTAGCAGAGGCCTTGTCTCCAGCATACCGTCCAGGCAGATATAAAATGTATAATATATATTTAATGTTCGATTTATGTAGTAATAAAGCTTTTCTGATAGGCTAATTTGTGAGGTCCATCCCCATTTACCAAACTTTGAATATCTTTGTGCCAATTTCAAAGTTTGGTAGAGTTGGTAATCTATAAAGAAGAAAAACTTATTTTGTGCCAATTTCAAAGTTTGGTAGAGTAGGTAAGCTATGAAGAAGAAAAAAATGTTTTTCTTCTGTAGCACATTTGGAGGGTAGTGTATTTGTTCTCTATAAAAGGGAGGAGAATTCTTCATTCTAAGTACACCAAAAAGAATTACAAAAGGAGAGAAAGAAGAGTGAGGCATCACAGAGGAAAATAATCTGTGAGGAAAAAATAGAGAGTGTGAGCGATATTGTAGTGAGGTGGAAAAATCAAAAGAGTGTATTTCTTTTGAATGTGTAGTGGTCTTTGGAGTTTTACTCAGACATACAAGTGTAAAATCCTTACTATAGTGATATTCGTTGCTCCTCTCTCGGTCGTGGTTTTTCCCTTATTTAGGAGGGTTTCCACGTAAAATCTTGGTGTCATTATTCTCTTTTATTCTCGTTGATTAACCGTATTGTGTGTTCCGCATTTGTTGCCTTTATTACCGCAAATATTTTTGTGTTACGGATTTATTCCCAACAATTGGTATCAGAGCACAGGTTCTGCTCAATTACAGAAATATTTTTTGCAGCTTATTGTACTATACTCAATAAAAAAAAATGTCTGGAGTAAAGTATGAGGTAGCAAAATTCAACGGTGATAGCGGTTTCTCAACGTGGCAGAGAAGGATGAAAGACTTACTCATCCAACAGGGTTTGCACAAGGCACTAGGCGGCAAATCCAAAAAGCCCGAATCCATGAAACTTGAGGATTGGGAAGAAATGGATGAAAAGGCTGCTAGTGCAATCAGATTGCACTTAACAGATGATGTAGTTAATAACATCATCGATGAAGAGAGTGCATGTAGCATTTGGACAAAGTTAGAAAATTTATACATGTCCAAAACGCTGACAAATAAATTGTACCTAAAGAAGCAGTTATATGCGCTACATATGGGTGAAGGTACAAATTTTTGTCTCATTTAAATGTACTTAATGGACTAATCACGCAGCTAGCAAACCTCGGAGTAAAGATCGAGGATGAAGATAAAGTCATAGTGCTCCTAAACTCGCTGCCATCTTCCTACGATACTTTAGCAACAACCATTTTACATGGCAAGGACTCTATTGAGTTGAAGGATGTCACATCAGCCCTTTTGCTTAATGAGAAGATGAGAAAATGGCCTGAAAATCACGGACAGGCTCTCATCAAGGAAAGTAGAGGCAGAAGTTACCAAAGGATCTCAAATAACAATGGTAGATCCAGAGCTCGTGGAAAGTCCAAGGTCCGATCAAAATCAAAGGCCAGAAATTGCTACAATTGCGATCAACCAGGACACTTCAAAAGAGATTGTCCAAATCTAAAAAGGGGCAAAGGGGAAAGCAGCGGCCAGAAGAATGATGACAACACAGCTGCCATGGTGCAAAATAATGACGATGTTGTTCTCCTCATAAATGAGGAAGAAGAATGCATGCACTTGGCAGGTATAGAGTCGGAATGGTTGGTCGACACAGCAACATCTTATCATGCCACACCGGTAAGAGATCTTTTTTGCAGATATGTAGCCGGTGATTATGGCAATGTGAAAATGGGTAACATAAGTTACTCAAAGATTGTGGGGATCGGAGACATTTGCTTAAAAACAAATGTTGGATGCACATTAGTGTTGAAAGATGTGCGCCACGTACCTGATTTGCGTATGAACTTGATCTCGGGAATTGCTTTGGACCAAGATGGATATGAGAACTACTTTGCAAATAAAAAATGGAGACTCACCAAAGGGGCATTGGTGATTGCAAAAGGAGTTGCTCGTGGCACGTTATACAGGACAAATGCAGAAATATGCCAAGGTGAATTAAATGCGGCTTACGAAGAAAATTCTGCAGATTTATGGCATAAAAGAATGGGTCATATGAGCGAGAAGGATTGCAAATTCTTTCCAAAAAGTCACTCATCTCTTTTGCCAAAGGTACAACGATAAAACCAACTGTAACTACTGCTGCTTATTGGTAAACCATAGAGTCTCATTTAAGACATCATATGAAAGAAAATCAAATATACTTGATTTGGTATATTCTGATGTTTGTGGTCCAATGGAGATAGAATCGATAGGAGGTAATAAATACTTTGTTACCTTTATTGATGACGCTTCTCGAAAATTGTGGGTTTATATCTTGAGAACCAAAGATCAGGTGTTTCAAGTATTTCAAAAGTTTCATGCTCTGATAGAAAGAGAGACAGGTCGAAAGCTAAAACGTCTCCGAACCGACAATGGAGGTGAGTCACTTCAAGAGAATTTGAAGAGTACTGTTCAAACAATGGAATCAGACATGAAAAGACAGTTCCTGGAACCCCACAACATAATGGTGTAGCTGAGAGAATGAATCGCACCATTGTTGAGAAGGTGAGAAGCATGCTCAGAATGGCTAAATTACCCAAGACATTCTGGGGTGAAGCAGTTCGGACAACGTGTTATCTTATCAATCGTAGTCCATCAGTTCCGTTGGAGTTTGACATTCCGGAGAGAGTTTGGACCAACAAAGAGTTGTCTTACTCGCACCTAAAGGTGTTCGGTTGCAAAGCTTTTGCACATGTACCGAAGGAGCAAAGAACCAAGCTAGATGATAAATCAGTTCCTTGCATATTCATCGGATATGGAGATGAAGAGTTCGGATACAGACTATGGGATCTTGTAAAGAAGAAGGTCATCAGAAGTAGAGATGTAATCTTTCGAGAAAGTGAAGTTGGAACTGCTGATGATCTATCCGAGAAGGCCAAGAAAAAGAATGGTATAGTTCCTAATCTTGTTACCATTCCTTCTTCTTCTAACCATCCCATAAGTGCAGAAAGTATGATTGATGAAGTTGCTGAGCATGAAGAGCAACCTGATGAGATTGTTGAGCAGGGGGAGCAACTTGGTGATAATACTGAGCAAATGGAGTACCCAGAAGAAGAACAATCTCAACCTCTGAGGAGATCAGAAAGACAAAAGGGTAGAATCAACCAAATACCCTTCCTCAGAGTATGTCCTTATCAATGATGAAGGTGAGCCAGAAAGTCTTAAGGAGGTGTTGTCTCATCCAGAAAAGAGCCAATGGATGAAAGCCATGCACGAAGAGATGGAATCTCTACAGAAAAATGGCACATACCAGCTAGTTGAACTTCCAAAAGGAAAAAGACCACTTAAGTGCAAGTGGGTCTTTAAACTCAAGAAAGATGGAAATGGCAAGTTGGTGAAGTACAAAGCTCGATTGGTTGTAAAAGGCTTTGAACAAAAGAAAGGTATTGATTTTGATGAAATTTTTTCACCTGTTGTCAAAATGACTTCTATTCGAATTATTTTGAGCATAGCAGCTAGTCTAGATCTTGAAGTGGAGCAATTGGACGTGAAAACTGCATTTTGTTCACGGAGATTTGGAAGAAGAGATTTATATGGAGCAACCAGAGGGATTTGAAGTATCTGGAAAGAAACACATGGTGTGCAAATTGAATAAGAGTCTTTATGGGTTGAAACAGGCCCCAAGACAATGGTACAAAAAGTTTGACTCTTTCATGAAAAGTCAAACGTACACAAAGACCTATTCTGATCCATGTGTATACTTCAAAAGATTTTCTGACAACAATTTTATTATTTTGTTGTTATATGTGGATGACATGTTAATTGTAGGACAAGACAAAGAGTTGATTGCAAAGTTGAAGAAAGATTTGTCCAAGTCATTTGACATGAAAGACTTGGGCCCAGCACAACAAATTCTAGGGATGAAGATTGTTCGAGAACGAACAAAAAGAAAGTTATGGCTATCTCAAGAGAAGTACATTGAACGTGTACTAGAACGCTTCAACATGAAGAGTGTTAAACCTGTTAGCACGCCTCTTGCGAGTCATCTGAAGTTGAGCAAACAGATGTGTCCTACAACAAAAGAGGAGAAAGAGGGAATGGCTAAAGTTCCTTATTCTTCAGTAGTGGGGAGTTTGATGTATGCGATGGTGTGTACAAGACCTGATATTGCTCATGCAGTTGGTGTTGTTAGCAGATTCCTTGAAAATCCTGGAAAAGAACACTGGGAGGCAGTTAAGTGGATACTTAGGTATCTAAGAGGTACCACAAGAGATTGCTTGTGTTTTAAAGGTCTGATCCAATCTTGAAGGGCTATACTGATGCTGATATGGCACGTGACCTCGATAATAGAAAATCCACTACTGGATATTTGTTTACATTTTCAGGGGGATTATCATGGCAGTCAAAGTTGCAGAAGTGTGTCGCACTCTCTACAACTGAGGCAGAATATATTGCAGCTACTGAAGCTGGCAAAGAGATGGTATGGTTGAAACGATTTCTTCAAGAACTTGGATTGCATCAGAAGGAGTATGTCGTCTATTGTGACAGTCAGAGTGCAATAGACTTGAGCAAGAACACCATGTACCATGCAAGGACGAAGCATATTGACGTGAGATATCACTGGATTCGTGAAAAGATAGAGGACGGATCTATGCAGGTCATGAAAATCCCTACTAGTGAAAACCCTTCAGATATGCTGACCAAGGTGGTATCAAGAGACAAGTTTGAGCTATGCAAAGAACTTGTCGGCATGGACTCAAGCTAGAAACCTGGAGCTACCTCCTTCAGGGTGAATGGGTCTGGAGGGGGAGATTGTGAGGTCCATCCCCATTTACCAAACTTTGAATATCTTTGTGCCAATTCAAAGTTTGGTAGAGTTGGTAATCTATAAGAAGAAAAACTTGTTTTGTGCCAATTTCAAAGTTTGGTAGAGTAGGTAAGCTATGAAGAAGAAAAAAATGTTTTTCTTCTGTAGCACATTTGGAGGGTAGTGTATTTGTTCTCTATAAAAGGGAGGAGAATTCTTCATTCTAAGTACACCAAAAAGAATTACAAAAGGAGAGAAAGAAGAGTGAGGCATCACAGAGGAAAATAATCTGTGAGGAAAAAATAGAGAGTGTGAGCGATATTGTAGTGAGGTGGAAAAATCAAAAGAGTGTTATTTCTTTTGAATGTGTAGTGGTCTTTGGAGTTTTACTCAGACATACAAGTGTAAAATCCTTACTATAGTGATATTCGTTGCTCCTCTCGGGTCGTGGTTTTTCCCTTATTTAGGAGGGTTTCCACGTAAAATCTTGGTGTCATTATTTCTCTTTTATTCTCGTTGATTAACCGTATTGTTGTGTTCCGCATTTGTTGCCTTTATTACCGCAAATATTATTTCTGTTACGGATTTATTCCCAACATAATTCAACTAGAAACGAGCTCTTTCATAATTGAGACTTCAATAGGTGTTCGAGAATGGGATTCTAGAAAATGTAAGCTCACTGGCAGAAACATATTGCCAGAACAATACATAGTTAAAACAAGATGTTTGTCTCTTGCAAAGAGAAGTTGTTGTAACTCCCGTTAGCTACTCCCATTACTTCCACTTTCGTCTTACGTAACAAGATTTTTTCCCTTTATTTTGTTGACAGGGGGAGAACCAGTATAGCTGCTGTATGTGCCGAAATACATCCTCCACAAAGGAAGCCTGGTCGAAAAGCAAAACCACCTCTTCCAAGAGTAAGTTGTTTAAAAACTTTAGGAACTCCCACAAATCCATGTTTTACTTGTTTGTTTTTCCCAAAGGCATCAGCTAGCTAATAATTTGATTATCATAAACAGTCACACGTTTGGTATTTCTAATTCTTCATACTTTGTAGGGTAAAAATGTTGAAGCTCCGAACTATGATAAGGAGCGAGCATATTTTCAAGAAGTTGATGATTTTGAACTAATGGTGGAAAGCCCCTCCCCAAACAAATGCAGTACATGGACTGTGGGCATCCAAACTGATGACGTTGTTATATCACGCCTGTCCTCAGTACTACAGAAATGGTTGATTTCTAAGAGACTCAACGATTCCTATGCACCTCCTGCTTCATTATCAAAGATATTAGAAACCCCAGCCTCACGCAAAGAATCTTCTATCAGATTTATTTATGGATCCTCAACTGCAAAAACCCCAGAGAAAACATCATTGCGAATTCCCTCTGGTTTGTACTCCAGCCAGAATAAACACATTGGTTTTATAAATGAAGATGTGTCCAGAGAGCAGCCTTTATCAGAACAAGGCATTGGAGAAATATGTCCCATGGATGAGGAAGGTTGTGAAGATATCGATGTAGCTGTTAGTAAACTTTCTCTGACTTCCAGGCCTTCTTCAGTGGATGGTCACACTTGGGATCCATTTTTGGCTCTATTGGCAGCATGTGGACAGTCTGCCCCTTTAACATTATTGGAGATATTATCAAAGTATTGGTGCGGCTCCTATGACCCTTCCACTTCTTTACTACTTTGTATAATCGAGTATCATCTTAGTCATATCTTTCTTCTTAGTCGAATTTTTACTGTCTTTTTGGTACTTGTGGAGCAGTGGGGTTAACTGAATTTTTTGTTTTAGCTGATACAATGATCACCAAGACTGTTAACTCTTCCTTTTGAAAAACTTTAGCCAGGAATACACAAATAATTTATAGTAGCAAGAATGATGTTGTCACCTTGGTACTCTTAAGAATGCATATCCCTGAGGCTGCTTAATTCTAAACCTCCCTTTTTAATTCCTTTGGTAAGAATGCTCTTGAAATCATGCTTTTGAACCATGAACTTAAGAGAGATGAATATCAACATGGATTCCCTTGACTGTTATTATGAACTCATGTACTTAGGGCTCTCTTTTGGTGCATATGATCCTTAGCTTTGAAATATATCTGAATGGTTGTTTAGTTAATACTTGATCAATCAGTATCCATTCACTTTCATGGAAATTTCAATTTCATATTTTTGTTGGCGGTAGACTTAGTTCAGTCTGATCTTGCTCTTAATCTTAGCTTCTCTAAGCATCTAATTTTGCAAAATTGTACTCAGTGAGGCGCAAACAATTGCCAAGGTTGGAGAAGGCACATTTGGGGAGGCATTTAAGGTTGGCGAAAATGTCTGCAAAATTGTCCCATTTGATGGAGATTTCCGAGTAAATGGAGAATTACAAAAGGTATCCAGTTCAATTATGTTTCTTGTGCAATTGAATAGGCTCCAATTTTATTAAATTGAAATATGACCCAAGTAACGTGCATCAGCAAACTAAAGTTAGTGCAGTGGATGATCATAGGATCAACAACTGAGCTTCTGAAAATATTTAAGTTACTCTGATTTGAAATCTGTGCACTGATACATTTCAGAAATCAGAAGAGCTACTTGAGGAAGTCATACTCTCTGGCACCCTTAATAGCTTAAGAGCTCATGAGGGTCATCTCCTGAACTCCTGTTCCACCTTTATACAGACAATGGAGTAAGTTCCACATATTAGTCTTAAAGCAAATTTGCAACTATTTAGTCTTCTTCTGAACCTCTGTTTCTAGACAAAAGCTATGTTTAGGAACGTCTAAAGGTCTTATCTGATCAATCTTCCTGTTTGGTTTAAACTTATGCATAACCTCAGAATCTGTTCATGCATACTACTACCTCAGCTACTTAATGAGAAACAGTTTTGTAGAAACCTTATCTATAATAAGTCTTGAAATAGGCATCCTTATATAACTGTCACCTCTAATGACTGATGAAATTGAAGCTTCTCCTGCATGCTGTTATTTGCACTCTCCATTGTATACCATTTCTTAGAATAAGAGATTACTAATAGTTGATCACTTATGTACAATTGGTTTTACCTTTATGCAGCATGAGGGTGTGCCAAGGCCATTATGATGCATCCCTATTAAAAGCATGGGAAGACTGGGACGGGAAGCATGGTTCAGAAAATGACCATCCTAAGGAATTTCCAGAAAAGCAGGTTCCTAGCAAAGCAAATTTACTTCTTTTCTCCTAATTGCCAATAGTTGCCACCCATTGTCATCTGTTGTTTGAGTGGATCTTGTGTCTAGATAGACCGGTACTTTTGTTGCAGCTAGAGGAAATTACTTAGAGAACTTTTAAGTGTTACTGACTAAACCATTACATACCTTCTATAGTGCTATGTTGTGTTCGTTCAAGAACATGGAGGAAAAGATCTTGAAAGTTTTGTGCTGTTAAACTTTGACGAAGCCAGGAGTTTATTGTCCCAGGCAAGTGATTTCATATTTTTCTTTTGGCATTGTCAGCCTAATATCTCATTCATTATCTTGACTGCAAAATCTGAATTCCAGGTAACTCTTGCTTTGGCTGTATCTGAGGCTGCATACGAATTTGAGCATCGTGATTTGCACTGGTTTGTTTTTCCATGCAATGATTTGTTTCAACATGTTTTACAATCTAGAATGGGACAATGCTTTTCTGTGCGTAACAATTTTCCTATCACAGGGGAAATATTCTACTAAGTCGGAAAGGGTTAGATACAGTGCAATTTACTCTTGAGGGAAATGAAATACATGTCAGAACATATGGATTATTGGTTTCAATAATTGACTTCACTCTTTCAAGGATAAATGCAGGTGTTCACTCTTTCTGTTTCTCCCTTCACAAACTTGAATTGATTAGAGATTCTTATCTATGTAAATACATACTGATCACAGGTGAAGACATACTTTTTCTGGACCTGTCATCAGACCCCGAACTCTTTGAAGGTCCAAAAGGAGATAAACAGGTAAGAAGCCAAAGCAGTCCCATCTATCTTAGGTGTTTTGATAAATATTTGTATTTCATAGTTTTTTGGCATGTTTGCAGTCTGATACATACAGGAAAATGAGAGATGTCACAGGCGAATTTTGGGAAGGAAGGTATAAATACTAGCCCATTCACTTGCAAGTAACAAATTGTTTTCAGAGATAGAAAATTGCCTTTGGTTTATCACAATAGTATTCTTCCATTTTAAAATTTATGATCAGTCCAAAAATGTGTTTGGACGTTGGATGTCTGGAATTCACCACTAAAATAACAACCTATTTTGTGAAACCTGCTGTCAGAGAATTTGAATTGGATCAAAATTACAACTGTGTAAATTTTTTGTATGTAATCAGCTAGCTTTTTCTATGACCACTGGCACACAGTAAAGGTTGTCGATTTTCTAAATAACGGAAAGTCGGAAACCATCACCAGGAAAGGGTTTCCTGTTTAATGGTGTTTCATGTCTTACTATCCGTGGAATTTTTGGTCGAGATTCAGAAGCACAAACCCATAAAAAGATCTAGTACTATATCATTTGTATTTTTTAGAGTTTAGACTGCCAAAGAAGGATCATGCTTTTTTTTGTCATAACACTGGTCTGTTTGGTTATAACACTTGTTGATAAGTGTAGTAGCTTTTTATTATGGTGTGGCTGAATTTGAAAACTAAGCTCTCTAGCAGCTAAGAAGTATCTTTGTCATGCAAAATCACGAAGTCTTTAGCGACTGGATTATTTGTCTACGGATATTGACCTTTTTGCCTTAAATTTATTTATTTATTTGTGTCGACAGTTTCCCCAAGACAAATGTGCTATGGCTACAATACTTGGTTGACATACTGCTACTAAAGAAATCATACGTGAGTATTAACGATGTTGATTCCATATTATTCGTTTATACCACCTCATTGAAACTGTATAGTATTATGGATGGGGTATGTCCTCATTTTATCCAATTGGCTTTCTGTTCCTAATATATGCTGCAATATGTCCGTGTAATTGCTGCAATTTCAGCTGCATGCAGTTTGCCATTCTATTAGTTGATTTTGACCATGTAGTTCTATCCTCTTCAAAACAGAAAAATGAAAAACAAAATCAAACAAATTGGTCAATCTCCTTCTATTACTATCATTTGTCTGATAGTCTGATACTTGATAATTGGGGATTCAAATCAAGCTCATAAAATATTCTTTTTGATTCAAAGTTAAATGGCCTAAATCTTTTAATTGTTGAAGGAAAGGAGCTCCAAAGATGAGAGGGAGCTACGTTCTCTGAAGAAGCGTCTAAATAGCTATGGTTCTGCAAGAGAAGCAACATCGGATGTTTTCTTTTCTGACTTAATCATTAACCTCTAGCATTGATTGGCAAGAATCCCTCAAGAAACAAAGGTATTTGCTTTGCGACTATGCTATTCTTCCAGGAATCTGAAAGTGTACTTTACTATAGGATGTTTTTGTATCAAGAAACCAACTTGGTTTCCCATGACAAGCCCTAGAAACAGGAATATCTTTCCTTTCCTTTACTTTCTTGTCTTCATTTTATTTATTTTTTCTTCTGTATTATATTTTGGATTATAAATGTAATGTTAAAACCCCTTAGTCCATCCCTATTAGTTGGGATATGATAAGCATCCCTGTGTGCTAGCCAAATTTGGAAAACGATTTTTCTTATCTGTCTAAGCCTTGATGGTATAGTTATCTGTCTATATGTCAGTAAGAGCAAGTTCGTCCGGACACTATTGTTATCAAAAGAAGAAAAACCATTGCCCTTTAGCATCTGCAGTGACCAGCCAAACATCAACTGTACCAAAGGATCAACTTAGTAACGTTTTTATCCTTTAAACCATAAACTCCTCATGCTGTGTCCCAGAAGAAGTGGACATACAGCTCATGCAGACAATGCCTATCATCTTTTTTCTCCAAAACTTTTGTTTTTCTTACATATATTTTATTAATGCCTGTATTCTTGATGCTACAACTTGACAAGAAATCTATTGTAATTCTTCTCTTTATGGCAAATTGTATCAGCAGTCACAAAGTTCAAACTTGAACTTTATTTATCACTAACAATTTTATAACTGCAGGATTAGTGGGACACTTATCTTGACTTTTAACCCTTATCTATAACATACACACTTATCTCGAAATTTTATTTAATTGACTAAACATACTTATGTAGGATGACTATAACACTTGTGCCGATATATCAAAGTGGAAAGCAAAATAAAGAAAAAGCAAGTAGAATGTTGTATTGGTTGTTGCTTTATATCTTTCCTTTTTGTAAAAAAGAGTGAATAGACAAATTTGTTTATTGAATTTAAATGGGCTGATCAAATCTTTTCAGCTGTGGGATGACTCAGATTTAATGGATTACAAATTAGCTCACATGGGAATGGATCCCTTTGATTTGACATCATAAATTTCAAAGCAAAATTCACATTTTAATATCCAAACAGCTAGAGCAAAAAGAGTAGCCGAACCTTTGTTGATGATGGTTGCATGATCATAAAGTTTTATCTTTTTTTTTTTTTGCTAAAGGAGACCCAACCCAGCACATGTATTTCTGGACTATAAATTATAGTCCAATGATCCTAAAGCAAATGCACTAATTCTTGATTATCATTTTTTTAATTTTGATCGTCTTCTTTATTTCTTTCTATAAATTTTCACTTTTTTCAGGATTAAATGTAAATGGTTGGTTTCAATAAATCAATAACGTTTAAAAATATTATACATACACAAAAAAAATTTAAATTGATAGATAGAGGAGAGAATGAGCTTGTGACCTTATAATTTGTTTGATGCTCTTAAGTCTGCCTCATGCTATAAGCTAATTTTGAACTTCACTTTATCCCTATAGAAATAGTAGGATAAAAGACAATCTTCGCCTTTGATAGTAATGGAAACTTAGTTATCTTTTGATCAGATTTTTTGAGGTTGGTACTTTCTATTGAAGTAGGTCCCAAATGCATGCCTAACTTCACATTTCTTCATTTTTGATTAAAAATTTCAGTTTCAAACTTGGAAAATATGCATAAAATTTTTTGGTGATGACTGATGAGTGTTTTATCCCTTAAGTGGTAATGTCTCGCACGAATCTAAATTAATTGAGTCGATAGGCTTCGAATATAAGTGTATAAATGTTAAAGAAAGTATGCATGTTTAATAAGTTAATATGAGGAGAAACTGAATTTGAAAAACATAGTCGTTTGCTTTGCCAAGAAAAGGAGTAACAGATAAAAAGGCAAACAGAAAGTGTCAGCAGATCCACTTCCTCCAAAACATAAATCTCATATTATCTTTGACCATTTTAAAATAAAAATAAAATTGACATTTTATATTTTTTTTTCTTTTTTATTTGTATGTAATTTAACTTTTCCTTTTGCAAAGCAGAATGTGGATTTTGAGGTGATTAAATTGAATCTGGACAGGGGCATCCCACGATACTATCGTACATAGCCTCCTTTATGTAGACTTGGACTACTACAGCTTATCCTAACTTGCTTCTTGTTTTTGTTCACCACCAACATAACTTCAATATATTTTAAAATATAATATCCTAATATCGCATTTGAAAAATAATGTAAAATAAACATTAATTCGACACTATAATTTAAGAATATGGCATAGTGATTAATGAAATAGTTATGAATCAAGAAATCTTATTTTTAATTGTGTAGATGAAATTAATTGACATATGTACAACTATTACGACTTTCGTGTAAAAGGAGAAAATATATCAGACAATGTATCATTGCTCATTATTTTTGTCCTGAATTAAAATAACAGTTAAAATAAATCTATTAAGAGTAAAATCTAGTGGTAACTTTTAGATTTAATTCTAAGAAGAGAAAATTGATTACACTCTACAAAATGATTGTCCAAATTAAGTTGTTTTTTTTACTTTCTAAAAGAAAAACTTTATTTACCCAAAAAAAGTATTTTCTCGTCCCCCACTTTTATTTTAAATTTTAAAAAATGTTAAAAATCTTCCTAGATTCAAATATATGTTCCCTTTCAACCTATTTTCAGTCCCATTTCCTTTTTTTGTATCTATATCCTACCACTTTGTCACCTTTCCCAACAGTTACAGTTACATTCTAAAATTAGCAATAATTAACTTTCCTGTTTTTAAACTTTTATATATAAATTAAGTATATAATTTCGACTTTATCTATATAAAATTATTATCATATGATCAAAATATTATTGATTTCAGCTATAAAAACACATAGAATACAACCTCGATAATAGTATACAAAATAAATGATGCAGTGAATCTGGGGAGAAAGAGTGTGAGTTACATCAAATAAGAATATTATGTATCTCCTGGTCTAACTCCCATCCTTTTCTGAATACTCTAAAACATGGCTCCACCGACCACTGTTAAGGACCCTCTACCCCATCTCCTCCTCTCTTTTTTTCTTTTTATAATATAATATTTTCATATACTCACATTTTATCAGTTTATTCATATCTCGACTATTTATTCATATCTCAACTATTTTATCAGATATTTGTTACGAAAACAAAATGAGGCAGCATAATGATCCTTTGCTCCATTCAAAGATAAGGTTTCCAATGCATGTAGCATTTGTCTGCAATTTGCCAAGTGTTCAACTTTTTTTGTTTTAGTATGAACTCAAACTTTCAGAAATTTCAATAATAATTTATGCTTTACCATAGTAGAGAAGCAAAAAAATAATTTTCAATATTTTCTTCAGCACAAAGTAATCACCTTTTTTTCTTCTTCTTAATGTTATTATGATATACACTAGAAAGTTAATATATATTCGTTTCTTTTTTAACTTTTATGTCCTACCCCACCATTGTTTATCTCCTACTCATACCTTTTTTTTTTCCTGCCCCTTTCTCCCTTTTGCTATTTAAATGGTACAACTTTTTTCATTCTATGTTTAAAGAAGAACATTATATACTTAAATCCTATTATAGTTCCATTGGGGTCTCTTTCTCAAGTAACAACACATTGAAGAAAAATGCCCAACACTGTAATGACTAGAGGAGCTTCAAAATTCATCTTCTTATTCTTCTTGTTTATTCTTCTTGCCTGCATTTCTGGTAAGTCTACTTTTTTTTTGAGTATTTCTTTATTTTACATGAATGGGGTTTCAGTGTTGGTTAAAAGCAAGATTCTTGTTTTTGCTGATTTTTTATTATGTGTGACTACTGTGTTCTTTGTCCAGATTTAAGATTTGGAATATGTAGTGTGTTTATGTTTAGTGTTCCTATG
The DNA here is from genome assembly GCA_027704765.1 of Solanum habrochaites. Lineage (NCBI taxonomy): Eukaryota > Viridiplantae > Streptophyta > Magnoliopsida > Solanales > Solanaceae > Solanum > Solanum habrochaites. The sequence goes on from JAKWJA010002489.1 coordinate 90,239,828, forward strand.
TTTTACAAGAATGGGGTCTGAATGTTAGTTAAGCTCAAGTTTCTTAATTTTTGCTGATTCATTTGACTAGTGTTTTCTGTTTATGTTCAAGATTTTGAAATGCATTTTCCCCATTTTAGCTCCATCATTCTTAGACTAGATCTTTTCCCCCAAAAAAGTTCTTTTCCTGTTTTTCAATAGAATCTTTAGGCCCTAGGTTTTAATATTTGTGTGGGAACGTGACCTGAGTGACTTTGATAAAATGGAGCAAATGGTTTATTTGAGCTTAGTTTACATCATTCACTAGGGTGGTAGAGCAAAGCTTATGCTAGAGATAAGACTGTCATCTTATTCTAGAAATGTTCAGCAAAAAAGATGAAGAACTGGGATTTATCATCAGAAAAGACGTTTACGGTTAACTGAGCATGCTAGATTTTATCATGTTCACTTGAAAAAGGGGGCTGCATTGGTTGAGATTTGATGTTATAAGAGTTGAGAAACGTTTAAGTTAAAATATTGCAAAACAAGTTGCAGCAAGTTAAATATGTAATAATGTTCTTTGCAGGATTATCCCCAGCTAAAAGGACTGAGCACAGAGAGCTTGAAAGGCAAAAGGAACAAAAAATTCATATTTTCGGGAAAGGACTGCTTGAGTTGTTACCCATTAGAGCTCTTAAACATGATTTGATGGATCCACCAGCAACAACTGGATTTCCTACAACCCCTATAGTAAATCCTGTCACAACTCCATCTAATATGCCTCCTGATAACTCAGCTCCAACGGTTGTTACTGTCCCGTCCACAAATCCTAACCTTGGAATTCCAAATTTTGGGTCTATACCTCCAGCAGCTCCTTCTGTGACCCCTGTGACTGACCCAAACCCCAATCCTCCGGTACCACTAACTAATCCAGTTACCACTCCCAGCACAAGTACACCCGTAAGTAATCCTGTAACAACTAACCCAAATCCTGTAGGGGGTGTTCCTGCCACCACCCCAGTAACGCCTCCTGCAACCACAAACGCTCCTGCTACTGGAGGGCAGAGCTGGTGTGTTGCAAAGAATGGAGCTGGAGACACTTCACTTCAGTCGGCGCTTGATTATGCTTGTGGGATGGGAGCAGATTGCTCAGCCATCCAGCAGGGTGGAAGTTGTTATAATCCCAATAGCCTGGAAGGTCATGCATCATATGCCTTCAATAGCTACTTCCAAAAGAATCCTGCGCAAACGAGCTGTGATTTTGGGGGTGCTGCCATGATAACCAACTCAAACCCAAGTAAGCAAAAAAAGACTCTTTATTTACCTACCTTGCTGTTATAAACCAGCATCTTATTGTTTTCTGATCCTTTACATGCTGACATACAGGCACTGGTTCTTGTGTTTTCCCTGCATCGGGGTCTTCTTTGTCATCGCCTACAACAACTACCACGCCGATGTCTGGAACTCCAGCGCCAACAACATCCTCATCAACTGGTGCAGCAATACCAGGGTAAGGGGAATTTTCATTCGCTCCATCAATATAATATCCTCTTTGTTGCATTTCCTGTGGTTATGTTTTTCTAGGCAAGGAGTTAAAGAAATGAAAAAATAGCTGCACATAGAAACGTTTTCTTTCTGAATTGTCATATAAAATGGATGAAGTAATCGATATGCTTTTCACTAACTTTTTGCACTGTAATTTTTCGCAGCTTAGCACCTCCAACAGTGACAAATGGTAACGACTCAGGTTTTGGAATGATGCCCTCAGGCATCGGTGATAGCATTCCTCCAACTACTACTACCTCACTGTCCATGTCAAATGAATTGCAACCCCTAGTTGGCTGCATCGTTCTAGTCGCCTCCATCGCGACTAGTAAGCTGGTGTTGGAGTTTTGAGGACAAGAGAAGCTCAATTGTCAAGTGAGAAACTGGATTTTCGGTTTCAAAACAATGTACAGTTCTCGTGGAGGAAAAAATGGAAGCAGTTAGGAGTATTCTCAGAGGTTTAGACATTACACACCTATACACTGCTTTAGTATAGTTGATATATCCTGCATATCTACTACCTAGATGTAAAATTCATATATTAATTTTAGAGGCCATTATCTATATTTATCACTTTGAAATAGTAATTCTTAATTATCCAGTATGTTCAATAGGCCTGATGTTACTCTGCTATATTACATATTTCCCTGCTTATGAAGGATATATTACATCTCATATCATCAGTTGTAGCTGGTTATTACTTGCTATAAATAGACTTGGGTCTATGTTTCCAATTAAATTAAGGTTTGATATGTTGGATAAATATCCCTTGAGACAGATATTATTGTCTTATTCATTGTTTGTTTACTAATTTTGAGAAGTTCTATCAAGATTAGTAATTACTACGTGAAGAAACATTGAAAAATGACGAAACTACTACTGTTCAATCTATTTTTTTCTAAATAAGGTGGACGTACTTTTGTAATCAAACAATTTCTTTTAAGAATAAGAAATAGTATATAATTAATCTGAGCAATACTTTTCTTAAATCAAACGACCCCTAAATGCATTAAATCATTTTGATATATGCATGCCTTTTGTTCCTTCATAGGAATTAAGTTGGGTACAGCCATGTAGAACAAAGTCAAAAGCATTTTACAGCCATCAACATCAAAAGAAAAGAACATGAAAGAGGCTAATGATGCGAGTCCGAAACTCAAAGGGTAGAAAATATTAACAAAAATTCCAAAACGGTATATAAAAATTTATATTAACCAAAACGGTAAAATCGCTGCCGAGGCAGCGATTTACTTCAACTGAAAAAGTAAAATCGCTGCTGAGGCAGCGATTTTGCCAAAAAAAAATTTTTTAATAAAAAAATGAAATCGCTGCTTGAGCAGCGATTTCAAAATTTTTCTTCTTACAAATCGCTGCCAGGGCAGCGATTTGATATTATTTTTTAATTTTCTTTTTTTTTAAAAAAATAAGGTATATCGCTGCATTAGCAGCGATTTATAAAGGAAAATTTTTTTTTTTTTATATAAATCGCTGCTGTAGCAGCGATTTACAAAAAAAAAAAATTTTTGTATATAACTTATAAAAAAATATACATTATTTTAAAAAAATTAAAAATAAGTAAAGTAATAAATATATTTTCTTTCTAAAAAAAGATATTATATTAAATTTAAATTTAAATACTATTTGAATTCAAATATTAATTTTTTTAAATAAAAAATTAAAGGAGAAAAATTATTTAATTTAATTTTTAACAATATAATTTTAACAAAAAAATTAATAACAAAATTTTTTTTTTTGTAAATCGCTGCTACAGCAGCGATTATATATATAAAAAAAAATTTCTATATAAATCGCTGCCAGTGCAGCGATATACCTTATTTTTTAAAAAAAAAATAAAATTAAAAAATATATCAAATCGCTGCCCTGGCAGCGATTTGTAAGAAGAAAAATTTTGAAATCGCTGCTCAAGCAGCGATTTCATTTTTTTTATTAAAAAAAAATTTTTTTGGCAAAATCGCTGCCTCAGCAGCGATTTTACTTTTTCAGTTGAAGTAAATCGCTGCCTCGGCAGCGATTTTACCGTTTTGGTTAATATAAATTTTTATATACCGTTTTGAAATTTTTATTAATATTTTCTACCCTTTGAGTTTCGGACTCCTAATGATGCCGTATTTTTATATATATTTTTTTCAGTGTGGTGTATTGATGGTCACTTTAAGTTTGATTAATCAATGAGCGCCATGCACTTGCGCAAATTACGTGTTTCTTCAACGCCCTACACGATTAATAAACAATTATTTAGATTTATAATTTATACTCCCTCTTCTCCCATATAAAATAAATTATTGGATGGATCATAACCTGAAGAAAAATAAATTTAAAGACAATATAAAAGGCCATTTTATCAGTATTACCTAATCAATCCTAATGAGGTAACAAACCTCAATTAACAATAAAGTAGTAATTAAAAGCTAGAAAAATTAAGAATCTTGTGATCACCACAAAATACCAGCTATGATGATCTAGGTGGCTTAGATCAGCGGACAAAAAATTAAGCTAATAAATATATACGTGTTCAGTCTAGTAATTCTAGGTAGTAGAAAGCTATCTTAAAAAACCTATGAAGATAGCGTTTCCCAAATAGTCAATACATTTATAACATTGGATGCTGATTTGAATTTTTGAGACTAATTCAATAATTAACATCAGAAAACTAGGCTTTCTCACTAAGACAAGAAAATAATGCAACTGGGCCCCTTCATATGGGAGTTTCAACGATACATTTTTAAAACATGATTATGTAACGTTGTGATTATATATAATATCTAATAATTGAACATCGAGATGATGGATTCAGTTGTGATGCCCTTAAGGTACAAAAAGATAGGGCCCCATATAGTATGATTAACATTCTAATATATTCAGCAGCAGCTCTACAGCTTCTAAGTTGTTAGTAGCTACACTTCTCCTTTTTACATTGTCAACTATACTGATTGTAACTATTACCGCTTTGAAAAGAGGACTAACATCAGCATCGACATTGAAACGACAACCTTGAATCCTGAGGTATCCCAGAAGTTCTGATTATTGTTGCTGGAAGTTCCAACTTGCTTAACTGATAATTGGTCTCTCAGTTCCTTAATAGCTTTGTCACGTCGTTCCCCCATCTGCAATTTATGTTTGCATGAATGGCATTAGGTTTACTGTATTAGGTATAATTTCATCAATGTAGTAGTAAAGAGTAGAATTACCCTTTGGAGCTTGCGAGTTTGACTTCGAGTCTCTTGTAGACAGAATTCCAACTTCATAATCCTCTTTTTCAACTCTTGATCAGCCCTACGATGCTTTTCTAACTGTCCAGAAAAGAGGTTGATAATCGTGAGGAAAAATCACTCATTAAGTATCATGGAGTTTAGAGAGCGATGGGAAAGTACGTTACCAAACCTGAGATTCCAACTCCTTGGTTTTTAGCTTCCAGTGGGCAGACATGATCCTGATTTCGTACCGGAGTTTGGCAAGTTCTTCATCTTTGTCAGTCAACAGCTTGTTCATCTTCTCGATGTTCTTTGGCGAGACCTCATCTAAGACCTTCCTCAATTCACAATCTGTGTTTGCACCAGATTTTGCTAATGCTTGCATGATATCATGCTCGATTCTCACTACTTCATCTTTCAATTGCCTTTGGGATGATTCTCTTGCTTGAAGATCCTTCTGCAAAAGATCTAATTGCTCACCAAGTTTGTTTACACGAACTTCATGTTCCTTCAGTGAACTGTTTTTCTCATCCAACTCTTTCAAAAGCACCAAACACTGAAGCTGTGCAGATTCAGCTGATGCAGCACTTGCATCTGCAGTTGCTTGAGTCACAGAAAGTTGTGATTTAAGGTCATCCAACTGCTTAACATACTGAATCACATTAAGACCTGATGTTATTAAAAATGCATACCAATATCCTAGGAAACCATTCTTATTGTAATGATGATGCATGATTAATAAAAATATATGAAAATATCACACACAAGTGAACAATTAGTATCTTAAATTAACCAGATGAGAAGACATTCTTTACGAAATAAAAGACTTTTCAATTCAATCTTAAAAAAGCAAAAATAAGTGAAGGGTTTAAAAGGAATTGGATCAATACGGGATACTGTATTATTATATTCAGATTTGGAGTTCTGTCACTTTTTTTAGTAAAACTATAGGAGTTTAAGTACTGCCATTATGTGTTAGTCGCGCAAATTTCCTTCAAGTTAACTTGAATCTACTTAAAGTGGATGTATCTTCATACATTTACCGTTATTAGACATCTTTCTATCAACTCAAATCTCTCATTCCTAAAACACCAATATGGTGTCAACAATATGATACAACCACAAATACTCAGGCTATCCCAGTCATATTTATATATTTAACTTTATCACACATAATTGACGAATTTAACATAAGTCACCTTGAATTGCTACATAAAGATGCTCATTCGAGCACACTTTATTGGAATCAGCCAGACACCATGTTATATCCAACTAATCATTTCTCCAACAATCTGAGGACAAGACTCTCAATGCCAGAATATTCAGAGTTGGAGCAATGATATATGCCTCAATATCAAAGGCACCTCAAAATACATAATACCAAGAGAACTAGACTCTAACAAAAGACAGTTCTAGCACTACTATAAAAAAAACCTCAAATCATATGGCATCATGTCTATATTATTTAATTATATATGCACTACAAAGAGGCAGAAAGTGATGTTTACAACCCAGTGCTATCCATCTAAAAGCCACTAACAAGTGAATCCAAAAAGTAGTTTGATTTATTAAATGGTAAATCATCGTAGATTCCTCTTTATCTCACTAACTCAGCTAAAAGAAACAAAGTTTTCGACCTAATTCAAAACAAAGACAAAGTTTGTTGGACCACTATACTCAGGTTGAACTACTAGAGACAATTATCATCTATTAATTCTTCAATCCTCAATACTATTTCCCAAAAAGGACAAACAAGAAATGCCAGAAAATAGCCTCAAAAGATATCCATCATAATATGCCTTTCAAGTACCTTTTCTTTTAGTAATTGCAAATTAACCCAAATGCCCCACACACAAGATCTTTGAGCCCAACTTATCTCTCATATAAACCCACTAAACTACTCTCAAATCAAACCAAAAATACATAATTTTTCAAGAAATGACACCCATGATAATTACCTTCTCAGTGTTTAAAGCTGAAAATTGAAGCTCTCCATTCTTTTCCTCCAAAGTCTCTTGCAATTTGTTTATCTCTTCTTCCATTTTCTTAGCTTTACTCTCTGCTTCCTGTAAATAAAAAACAATAAGCACACAATAATCAGACCAAGTCCAAGAATACCTGACCCACACTTTCACCTGCTTTACATAGGAAAAGACAAAAAGTTTTTTTTAAAAAAAAAAAATCAAACAATCATAAATCAAAACTCAAATTGACCTGTCTGGTTAGGGTTTCACGAACAAAAGACTGTTCTTGATAAGCAAGACGGCTGCGAACCTCCTTAAGCTCCGCCGCAAGCGACACCACGTTTCGCCGGAAATTCTGTTTCTTCTCACTCAGATCCTTCAACAACGGATCCACCACTAAAGTCGACGGCCGTTCTTCCCCCGACATCACCGTAAAACTCCCGAGAACAACAAATCCAGGATGAACTTTGTTTCTGCTACGATATCCGATGATTCACCTGTGAAGCGTATGGAAAGAAAAAAAAAACTTAATTGCTTCTTCGTATGACCTCCGTAATTAAAGCTAACAACCAAGCACACTTTGCATGTGAATACGTAGGGTAGCATTTAAGTCGCTGACCCAAATTTCAGAATTTTCAATTTATTGATAATCCAAGAGCAATAATGGAAGCATAATTATTATAATTGTAAGATAATGCGTTATAATACTTCAAAATTCAAATTTTTTATATGGTTCTTACTATTTCATGAATCAATTTCAATATGGAGAGAGAGAAAAAAAAGACAGATCAGTGTTTTGAAAACGAAAGAAAGAGAGAGAGAGAGAGAGGAGCAAGTTGACAGTAAAATGGAGGTTTATTCCACACGACTCTTACACTTCTAAGCAACAATTAAGAAACACGCTTCCCACACAGCTAAAAATATAGCACTAATCAGTTTTGCCCATAAACACACACAGAGACAAACATGCATCATGCATGAACAACTGATCACCGAGGGAGTAGAAAATCACGAGAAATGACTAAATCTAATTGCAGAGATTTAGAAAAAAAAAACAAAAAACTATAATGCTAATAACACCCCAAGATTAAAAAATTATATGTGTATGATGGGGAATTTACCGGCGACGATTGATCTGAGTTGAAGGATCGGACGGCGGAGGAAGAAATGAGAGGATGAGTGGGGTGATTTTGAGGGGGTGGGTGGGTGGGTGGAAGAGTTTAATAGAGCAGTGAATAAGGGAAGCTGAGATTCACTGATATGTCTATTGTCTAAACAGAGACAAAGAGAGATGAAGGTGATGTGGAGGTTCGGAATTTGAACTAGAGGTTCGGTGTATCCAAGCCTTCGGTTTTCGACTTGACAGATAGCGTTCTGGTTCGGAAATAGGTGTAGGTTCGGGTTTTACGAGCCTCGGGTTTTGGGACAAAGGACAAATTTCGAACCTGGACATAGAATGACCTCAGCGCGGCAAATCTGAAATTTTCATCAAGGAACCATATCCCTCCACGTGGTGTGAGTTATTTGCAACCGTTAGATGGTCTAAATAATTATTAAAAGAAAATTCTTGATTATTTTCAAATGCAATTGGATGTGAAAATAATAAAGTTTATTTAGGAAAATAATTTACATTCCTGTCAGAGATTTGTTTGACTATGCTTAACTAGAGTAAGACAAGAAATCCTGAATATAGGAAAAAAAAAGGGATTAGAAAATAGTCAAGATTTGAATGAAGGAATTAATTATTGCTTCTATCAAAGGAAAATGGTATCAAATCTCAAATAATTAATTTAAATTAAATGTTATAATTAATTATTTTTTTGTTATTCACAGTAAATACTTTATATTTTTTGTCAGCAGGATCTATTTATATACCAAAATATATAAATGCAGAATTTATTTGTATATCAAAATATATATGAAAATTCATTTGTATACTGAAATATATATAAAAAAAAGACCCATTTGTATACTGGAATATATAAATAAATTCAAATAGAAAAAATTTATATATATGTATATCGAAATATAAAGATTAATAACCAAAGCAAATATGAAATTTATTATGGGGCGCAATTATATAAATTATAACTATGACATAAATATAAGATTTTTATGTTTGTTATTTATGAAAGTTGCTCTTAACTAAAGAAAATTGTAATTAATTCTAATTAAATGATATAGTCATGATTTATCTTATTTGTAATTTGCAGTAAACATCTCATTTGTTTGGCCATATGATTCGATATGCAATTAGTCATTTTCAATATACAATTACTCATTCGGTAAATAATTGTATTAAATGTGTTTGTGATTATATAAGCAAGAAAAAAGTGTATATACAGATATAAATACATATATTTTCGTCATATATACTTAGAATTATATAAATACATATCTTATTATACAAATTATAATGTATAAATAAATTTATACAAAACTGAACAATTTGCATAAAATTGAATGTATCTAGCGAATTATATAAATCAAAAATTCTATAACAAATATAAAATTTGTTATGAAATGTAACTATGCAAACTAAAGTCATAACATATAAATATAATTTCTATATTTAATGTAAATAAGAATCGCTCAATTAATTATTTAAAATGAACCTTTCAATGGCAAAAGAGTTCCTCTCTTTTCCTCTTTACGAAAATATAAATATGTATCTTCAGAATAATTTATTATTGATCATCTAATTTTGATAAGCTATTTCGTATTTAAGATAATATGAAGTTACCTTCCCGTGATGGGAAATCTTTTATTTTTTTCTTCTTTTTTGAGTACAAAAATATATTTTGTTCATATTCCAAAAAAATAAATGATTGTTGATCATTTTAGATTGATGTTTATGTATTTTAATATTAAATGTATATGTTATATTTATTGTATTTATTTTACGCTTATCATTTTCTCTTTCATCAAGTATTTTGTATCAAACACAATAAATCAGAGTTGACTTATATATTTTATTTCATCTTTACTGAATATTTCGTATTTAAACATAAATTATGAGGTTATCTTCATTAAGCAGTACTATATATTTTACCTTTAGAGTGTGTTTGGTACGAAGGAAAATGTTTTCCAATTTTCTCATGTTTGGTTGGGGCAAAAGTTTTGGAAAATGTTTTCCAAATCAACTCATTTTCCTCAAAATTAAGGAAAATGACTTCCCTTCAAAATTAAGGAAAACATTTTCCAAAGCTCTCCTCCAATTTCAAATTATATTTTTTTTTTGGGAAAAACATCAATTTTAAAAAAATATTTTCAATTTCAAAATTTTATTTTTTCACCCGATCTCTGACCACCCTCCACCTCGACACCCCCCCCCCCCCGCCCCCAACACCACACCATCCCCAAAAAATTATTTTACTTTTAAAAAATATTTTCAACTCCAAATTTTTATTTTTAAGCTCCCACCTCTCCCCGCCCCCGGCAGACCCCGCACCCCCCCTACCAACCCCAAAAAATAAATTTTATTTTTAAAAATACTATCAACTTCAATTTTTATTTTTTCATTCTACCTCCTCCCTCTGCGCGCCCCCCCCCACCACCACCACCACCACTACCCCCCACCCCTTATCACCACCACCCAAAAAAAAATTATTTTTAAAAAATATTTTCAATTTCATAAATTATTTTGTATTCTAGTAAAAATAAAAAATATTCCTCAAAAATATTTTTCATTCATAAATCAAACACTAAAAATTAGTTCCGAAAAATATTTTCTACTCACCAACCAAACATGAGAAAATAAGTCCAAAATCTACTTATTTTCCAGGAAAAGGAAAACATTTTCCTTCATACCAAACACACCCTTAGTATGAAAATTTCTAATGTAACTTCAGAACTAAAGGGACATAAATTTAGGGTTGTTTACGGTTATGATTAATAATCAAATCAAATTATCATTTAAATCGAATCAATTAAAAAAAATTGATGTTTGGCTAGGTTTGATTTTAAATTTTAAAAATTAATATTATTTGGTTTGTTTGGGTTTTGATTTTACTAAAAAACAATCGGAAAAATAATCAAATCAAACCGATAAATTGGATGTATAAATTTTATAATTATTTATATATTATTCATAAATAAATTAAAAATATTTTGTTAAATTTTAGTTTAACTTAAGTCTTTAACTTTACCATTTTCTCAAGTCCATCACTTAAACCCAAATATAACAATCTCAAATCCAAATCTATCAAAATTAATTTTAGTCTTTACCTACTGTACTTGACATAAAATAATCACACTTTCTCTTAAATGAATTACTTTGTTCGTGTACTGATAACTCTAAGATTGATTAATTGCTTGGTTGAACCAACATTAGCTTTTCAATAGATTATTCATGTACTTGGTGTTTGTGTCTATCGAGATACGTACATCCTCAAAAATTATTACTTTCAGACCGAATAAACCAGAAAAATAGAACCAAATCGATAATAACTAAACCGGTGGTTATTTTTTTCGTTCGATTTGATTTGGTTTCAGAAATTGAAAAAACCAACTATATTGGTTTGATTTTGATTTTAATCAATAACCGAAGCATGAACTCCCTTAGACATAATAATATGATGTGCGAGCATTATAAATAATCATGACTCATATTTTTTTGAAAAAATATAAAAAAAAAATTATGAAAATTTTTAGATATGTGACTGCTCCCAAACAAACGAGCATCAAAAATATTATTTTTTTACAAAAGCAAAATATTTTCATCAATATAATAATAAAAGATAATAAGTATTTCATGAAATAATCCAAATATCTAATCAACATTTTCAAATACAATCGCTATAGAAAAATTCTAAAACTAAATTTATAAAAGGTATGTATCTTTAAGATCGATTATTAGTGTCATGTATATAAGAAGAGGAAACAAGCTCAACTTTGACGTGAATCATGCGTAGGCCTTTCGAACTTACTATGTTACGATTAGGGGTGGGCCTAAACAACGAAAAATTAAAAAATCGAATCGAATCAATTTTTAAAAAAATTTTTGATTTCGGTATTTTGATTTGATTATCAGTACGTATTATTTTGGTTTTCAGTATTTCAGTTTGAACCAAAATATTATACTATAATTTATATTATATTAATTAATTATTATTATTGTTAAATAATATTTTTTAAAAAGAAAAAGAAAAAAGAATGTCAAGTATTCGGTACACAATAAATAAAAATTGAAATAAAAAATCGAACCGAAATAACAAAAATTGAACCGAATCGAAATATTTCGATTCGATATTCGATACACAATTTACAAAAACTGAAAACTAAAAAAAAATAAAAAATGAAACTAAACCCAAATGCCGAATGCCCACCCCTAATTACGATTGCTTGTCTTATTATTTGTGTCACACGCTAGAGCCTTTGGTATATACTCATTTGAATTTAATTTGTTAGCTTGTTTAGTATTTATCTCATTGTTGACATTAAAAAATAAAACTCGAAACAAGAAAGTACTATGTCCAGCTCGATCGAGTTATTTAGAATGGGCAGAATATGAAATTAATATCAAAAGTTTAGTATTAATTATTTTATTTCGTCATGAAAAAAATCATGCCACATCAATAAGTTTAGTATTAATTATTTTTGCATACTTTTCACTTTTATCAATAAGATTTCAATTTTCTTACCATAAATAACTTTTATTTATATTTCTTTTGTTTTTGTTATATTTAAAAAAATATTTTATTCAAGAAGTGTATCAAAAACTTTTTTATATAAGAAAATTATATAATGTCTTTATAAATTTATAAATCTATTTACCTCCACGTGTCAGAAGATTTCCAGTAGTTGCTCTGGTGAGATCGAAGTGGTTCAACAGCATCAATATGGACACAAAATGATAATTTTGTGGTTACAATTGTAAGTCAGTTATTTACGCTTTGCAAACTCCTTTTCTGATTTGAAAGCGAGTGTGTATTAACATTAACTCACTTTAATTTGTCTACCACTTTTAAAATAATTAAATATCCATTCAAACAGCACATTAAATACGAAACTTTTAGAAATGCATACCAAATATCATAGTATTAATTTACAACCTTAATCATGACTTTGGGCCGTTTGGATATAATTTCTTTTATAATTATTTTCAAGTCCTTTTTTATGAAATAAAATTTATTTATTTAACTGTATGTTATATTAGATTTTCAAATCCAAACATGAAAAATAGTTTGAAAAACTCACCAGAACTAATTTTCCAAATAAAAGATTATTAATTTATCCCAAATCTTTGATATCTTTTCGAGGTGAAATTCATACTATACGACTTCAAGTTTTAAATGTTATTCTAACTCAACTAATCATTGCAGAGTTAGGAGCTGCATTTAATATAGAATTAAAAAAATGGTAGAAGTATAATATTAAGTAATATAGTAAAAGGCAGTGCACATGTTATGGTACATCATATTATTCATTCATTCTAATACGGGGTGTCGAGCGATTTAAATTGAAATTAAAGATATTAAAATGATTGTGATAGAAAGTGGATTATATTTTGATTTGCTCAAAATTAATCAACGTTAGATTCAAAGATAGTGTCACGTATGTTAAAAAAGGATAAAAAATTATTAAAAATAATTTCAGGGGTAATAAAACTTTATTATAGTATAAGTGTGTCTCTGAAATTTCAGATATAAAATAATGAGTACTTGTATATTATCCTTTCTTTAAAACAAACAAAACAAAATGTTTTTTACATCTTTTTAAGTGCAAACTATTCATATGTATTTAGTTGGATAAAATATTCATCGTGGCAAAGTAAATTGAATAAGAGGTAATATGTTGAAATAACAACATTTTATATTACGTTGAAGATATTATGTATGTTGGAATTTTCTATATCTTTTGTAGGAGTATTAATTTTCTATACAAATTCTGATATCGTAATTAAACCTTTAATTTTTTTATTATATATGTTTAATACAATTTTTTAAATGCTTATAAAATATTTATAATAATTATGAAAAATGAAACATCCAAAAGTTATGAATAATATTTAAGATTAGAAGTTATAAGTAGATGAAGAGACATGAGTTATAAATAATTTAAATGTATGGTTTATTACATTTGATGTCTAAATAATTAAGCATTTATTTTATTTTTAAAACAAATTAATGAAAACAAGGAGGAAAATACAAAATATGAAAAAAAAAAATATAATAATCGGTGACGGTATAACAATTATAAATTCATTTCAAACAAAAAATAATGGTGACGAAACAGATTGTTACACACTAAAGAAAATGACATCATGAAATTAATATTTTATTTTACCTTTTTTTAAGTATAATAAAAATGAAACTCCTAATCATCGTAATCTTTTTGTTATTGAAATGGGATAATTATATCGATTGTGTTTTAGAACTAAAAAGAAAAAAAAAATATCAAATGATTAAAATTGACAATATATGTTGCCAAATTATTTATACAAATAAAAAAATAACAATTCTAGAAAAAGCAGCATAAGTTACTAATACAAGTCAAAATAAAAATGAAAATCCAGCATAGATAATTTTTAATTAGGCTTTTTTTTCTTTCTTTCTACCATCTTTTTTGCAAGTAAATCCGTCATCATATTTTGCTTGATATGTCAAACTCTTCAATCTTCATCATATGCAATCAATTAAATTAAAAAAATGTTATATAAATAAAAGATCATGTACCAGTTAAAAAATAATTATACCAAGAGAAAAAAAGAGATTTAAACTACACATAATATATTTATATATTATTTTTTAATTGTACCAACAATACTAAATATTAATCATTTGTTGAGATCTAAAAAATATTATAATTACTACATTATATCACGAAAACTGACTGTTAGAAAAAACAATTACGTAATGACAACACATTGAGAAAAATTACAAAGGCATTGTGTTTTTATTATACTTATTTGGTGAATGATATATAAAATATATATGAACAAAATATTAAGAAAGCATGTTCAAATACATAAAAATAAAAATCAAACTTGAGAATAAAATATATATCACCTTCATGTACTTATTTTTTTGTTACATGTTAGATAATTCACAAACAAATATAATAAAAAGAATAATGATAATTTCAAATATAAATCTTCATGAAACTAATTATGAATATATAGACAAAATAGAACAAATGAAAAAATAAAAACTTGAGAATGAAATATTACTTATTATATGTACTTTTTTTTTTTCATGTTAGTTCATTCACAAATCAAATATGAATTTATATAGGTAAAATTAAAAAAGTAAAAAAATAAAGACTTGTGAATGAAATATTTTTTACTTCATGCACTTCTTTTTTCACAAACCAATATGATGAAAAAGAGAAAGGCTAATCTTGAATGTAAATCTTCATGAAACTTAAATATGAATTTATAGGCAAAATAGAAGAATATCATAGGACATCATAAACTTACATATTTAAATTTGAAGGTTACGGACATAAAAATTATAATAGTTATGAATATTATTAAAAATTATAATTAAGAAGAAGTAAATTATGGGTAATAACTCTTTGTAAATAAATAAAAAATACTTAAAATATATGAAAATATTATCATTTTATGATTAAAAGTGAGACAAATAAATAAAATAGAATGTGAAGAGTTTTTGTTGTAAATGTTCTTCCATTAATAAAATATTTATTTGTAATAAATTAAGTTGCTTTTATAATGCAATAATTGATTTTATTTTTTAAAAAAGGCCAAAAAAAGAAGAAGAAGATAAATATATAATTTTTATTTTATGTTCCCCTACTCGAAAATGTCATAATGTTGTTGGAATATTTATGTAAGCATCTAAAGGAATTAACTACAAAGGCACATCCATATAGAGTTTGTCGAGTGCTCGAACATCCATTAATATCGTCATGAAATATGTATACATAATTATATATCTATATAGAAATTAAGAGGTACACTACATAAAAATGATCATTTGCGACAATTAAGAATTAATTTTTAATTGTCGGTAAATATATATTTTTAGCGGCAATTAACACTCTCTATATATATCCCTGAAATCTTTAGCAACATTAGTTCTAATAACACTTAGCTAAAATCGGTAAAAACTTTATCACTCTTTCAGTCTTTCTTAATGTTAAAATTTAATGTCGCTAAAAATTATTTTTGCTATAATGATATTTGTATAAAATTAACATAGAACACCCAATAAAACAAATATATATATATATATTTAGAGAATGTGTTTTTATTGGCACAACAGATCGAGCTTTAACAATAGAAATATCAAATTTATGCAATTACATCAAGTGAAATATTCTTAAACATTTGTACACAAACACACGTCAATAATTTCTCTAAATTTACGAAAAAAAAGTAAAAATATAATTTCATGTGAATACAATTTATAAAATGATTATTAGTACTAAGCTATTCCTCAAACACAAGTATTTTGTTAGAACTTTATACCCTAAAACCTTATTCAAATCAGTGTTTCTACTCTCAACAATCAAAGAGCTGAGTTGTCAAAAAGAGAACCCCCCCACCCCCACCCCCAAACATAATTCATAAAGTGGGCGGAGAACCCAAAATAGGCCCATGCCCAAATCTATTCCATGGAATGGGCTTCACGGCTTCACCTTGGGCTTTTGTTCCCATACGGGTTCTGATTGGGCGGGGTTAAATCCGTAAATTCCAACTTTCTTTTATATTTGAAAAAAACATATTTATTTTCAT
This sequence comes from Solanum habrochaites, assembly GCA_027704765.1. Classification (NCBI taxonomy): domain Eukaryota; kingdom Viridiplantae; phylum Streptophyta; class Magnoliopsida; order Solanales; family Solanaceae; genus Solanum; species Solanum habrochaites. The sequence continues at coordinate 90,256,207 of JAKWJA010002489.1, forward strand.
AAAGTAAAAAAAAAAAAAGAAGGATGGTGGGGGAAGGTATAACTCTTTTTGTCATGTGGCTTGCATTAACAAGGCAAGTTATGAATCAAATATTTGCAAATTCAATAACATAAGTTTACTAATGAAGCAAAGATCCATGGTTATATTCTTAGGTTTTTACTTTTTAAGATTTCAAATTTTAATGTATTATAACCAAAAATATATCATTTTTTTTTCATATTATATTTATGCGTCAATAGGCAAATTAAATCGTATATATTAATTAATCACACTGTTTATCGTATTATATCTCGTATTAAATAAAATATCAATTTCCTTTTTAAAAACATCTATTGGTATAACTATACATACACATCACTAATTAAGATTTATGTTGCAATTCTAGATATTCTTTGTCAGTTATTTTTATTAAATTAATAATACTCTTTTTTTTTATCTTTAACAAATTATCAGAGAAATAAAAAAAATATATTAAATAAATAAAATATTCAACGACCAAACATCAAGGAAAATATTTACGAGGTTTTGATAGATCCAATTACAAACTTGTGAATCTGTGTTAGAATTGAAAAGTCCATATTCAAGACTTAGAAGAGTTGATGATACTCCAAAGACCAAGAGTCAATGATCAACCTTGAATGCTACACTTCAAATAAATAGAATACCTCGTCAAATCTTTTGTTTTTGGAGTAATATAAATATCAAATATTAAGTGAAAAATAAATAATAAAATAATAAAATAATATTTATATTTTAGTTACAATAGCATCTTATATAGTTTGTTAAATAAGTTCGAAAAGAGTAGAATATACATAAAATAGAGAATAAAAAAAATATAGTGGAGTAATAAAATATATTAAGCAAGTAAAACATTTACTTATATTAATATAATGTAATTATTGTCAGCCAAAAAAATTAGATGATAGGATTTATATATTTGCTAATATAATTAAATAATAAATCTATTTATATAGCTTACAACACATATTTAATGACTTACCATAAACGTCAAATGCAAAATAATTTTTTTTTTTCCTTATGAAGTAATGAATTCAAATCACGTAAAAACTTTCTTCATGATAGTATTTTTTTGAAAGAAGGAAAATAAATTATGACGTGGAGAGATCCAATCAAGGCAACCCATATAAGATTGGAATGGAAAAAACAAATACTAATATTTTAAAAACTGAAATGGTAGTTGAAGACGAAGAGTCAATGATCAAACAGTAACTGCATTAAAAGAGAAAATAAAATTTAAGATAAATTACTTCTTTCTTGTTTTTATATTACTATATATACTTTTCCCTTTTTAATCAACTTCAAAAGAAATAATTATATGTATAATAATAAATTTAATTTTAAATTTGGAAAATACTTTTTTGAGCTGCTACATCTAAAAAAATTTATGAATTAATTATAATATTCTGTTTAATTATTTTGAATACAGATTGTTGAAATAATAATTTAAAGAAATTGTAAGTTGTTTAAATTTTAAATAATTATTTAATAAATATGTAGTTAACATTTATTTAATATATATAAAATTTTTAGTCCTAGTTGAATTAAGATTCAAATTATTTTTGAGTTTATAAATCATAAATTTAAAGACCAAAAGTACACCAACTCAGCACTTTCCTCAAATGGGAAGTCAAGCTCCGTTCCTCACGATTCTGCTGTACATACATATTTACGTTTTTGTCCATTAAATGGAAGGACATAATAGTCATTTCAGAAACCCCTCATGAATCTTCCACCCGTCACAACTACGGCAGTCCCCACTCATCACAATATAATCCAACACTCTCTCTTCCATCCCTTCTACTCTCTCCATATCCTCTTCTAATCCTACGCACTCCTCAACTAACCTCACGCACCAGACATACATAAAAAGACTAAATTTTACACATCGGTATACGCTATCGTGCGCTATTTCTTCTCCGGCAACGGCAACTCGTTGGAAATGGGTGGTGCAGGCGGAAACGGGAACGGCGGAGGGGGAGGGCCGCAGCCGTCGGGTGCGGCTGAGGCGCTGTACTCGGCGGCGAGGATTTCGGTATGGTGGGATATAGAAAACTGTCAAGTGCCTAGAGGATCTGATCCTCATGCGATCGCTCAGAATATAAGTTCTGCGCTTGTGAATATGAACTACTGTGGACCGGTTTCTATTTCCGCTTACGGTGATACAACTAAGATCTCTTCTTCTGTTCAACAGGCGCTTAATAGTACTGGAATCGGCCTTAATCACGTTCCTGCAGGTATACTTTTTGTTGAGACACATTTTTCCTGTTTGCATCTTTGTTAGTCTCTGTAATTCGAATGAAAATGACTTGTTTTTAGTTGATTTGATGTTTGGTTGAGTCGATCTATGTTTTAAAAGTTGATTTTTGTGTCACTGGACAGGATCGGTTAGATCTCATTGAATTTTACCTATGATTGTTTTGTTTGTGCTGATATATAAGTCAACGGAGTGTTTTTGATGGTCTAAAGAGCATGAATGACTCTTTGAATCCATGCAAGTGCCAATCTGATTTTTCTGTGGTCGAATTCACTGTCAGATGCAAAATTGCATTTTTTTCCAGTGAAAATAGCCATGTTTTCCAATTTAAACAGGATTTTTACTAGGAAAAAAGCGTTGATTGTTTTTTTTTTTTTTTAATTTTCTCATACAAACCCACTATCAGTGATATAGATTGGGTGTTTAATAGTCTGTTTAGCACATACTCAGAACTTGTATGATTTGCTGATCTTTTGTTTCGGAATTATAGAGCTCATTTTCTCTAGATCATGAAGAAATCAGAATAGTGGTCCGCGGTAGATCCATGATTTTAAGTTATCGGGTGTGAGTACTACTGCACAGTCCATACTCTTTTATGGAACTGTCCTTTTCATCAACTCTGAAGGTAGGAAAGAAGACTTTATTGAGAGTGAATCAAATGAGCTCAATCTTCTTGGCGGGAAGTTTTTTTTTAAACGTGTATGGATAATGGGCGTGGATTATGCATATGTATTTTTTAAATAACATTTTCAAGTATATATAGTTGGATATGGCTCCTCCTCCAGTTCCTTCAGTTCTAGTTTGTAATTATGACGTGTATATAGTGTCGTCTAGTATTTTCAGTGTTTTGAAAAAATAACAATTGTAGTGCTTGAGATTTCAATTTGGAACTGTAAGTTGAATTTTTAACCCTCATAATCACTAAGCCAACCTCTAATTTTATTTTTAGGAGGTTCAAAACTTATATTATACTTATTTTTTTTGTCAAAATACCTTATGTATACTGTGTAACTTCTCGCAGAGCAAACCCCCTCTCTGCCTTCTATATCCGCCCTGCACGTGTTTACTTAATAATTTAATAGATCTGATATATTTTAATAATTTCTATATTTTTTTACGGTAATTAAAGGACAGTCTATTTTTACCATAGTTAAAGTATACTCTCTGCTGCCAAAGTGTATAATCCGTTTACCATTTCTAGCTTCTGAACCTCAAAAGTCTGGTGGAAAACCACCATGAACCTCTCTTTTTGTTTCTCAATTTGATTAGACCTAAAAGCTTCTTCAAAGAATTGCACACAAAGAACTTCAACACCAAGTCAAATTAACTTGAAGCTAGTAACTTCCACCAAAGAGTGGGGAGATTAGCATATATATTTGAGACTGGGAGAATAAAATACTGAATTTGCTTTCTGGACGGCCGATCGGGCAAAAAAGTTGAAGGATCCTCAAAATTGTCAATCACAAGCTGGCAATTCAGAAGCAGCGGTGGAAATCAAGGCGTGCTTTGTCATCTCAGTTTCTTTTTGTGCAAAGAGATTGAAATGATTCCGCCCTTCTAGCTTGCTTCCGCCCTGCTCAGAAGAAAGATTTAGTGCATCCATCACTTGAATTTTCTTCCCAATCAGAAGACAAATTAAAACATGTTTCGTTGGCTTTGATGGGAAGGCTCTCATTTTGGCTGAGCTTCATCAGTTCTCTGTGAAATATTTGGAAGAGAAAGAAAATTTACTTTTCATTGTGTGTGTGTGAGAGAGAGAGAGAGAGGGATTGTGAGTTGATTTTTGACCATACTGGTGGCATCTGCTGCTATACATACAACCTTGGACAAAAGTGAGGATTTGGAGCTGATATGTGGTCGCTTAATGTTTAGTTGAATTCTCATCTTAATTGAGTCGTAAGATAGCCCTTGAAGGTAGTGTATAGACCAAGTGAAAAACAGTGTATTCAAGGTTCTTATTTTTAACATTTGTGGTAGCGCGATTTTGATATATTTAGAACTGCTTAGACTCCGTCATGACAATTTTTTGTCCAAATGTGTACAGGTGTTAAAGATGCAAGTGATAAGAAGATTCTTGTGGACATGTTATTCTGGGCAGTTGACAATCCTGCACCTGCTAACTATTTGTTGATTTCGGGAGATCGTGATTTTTCAAACGCACTTCATCAATTGCGCATGCGCAGATATAATATTCTTCTCGCACAACCTCAAAAAGCTTCTGTTCCCCTTGTTGCTGCTGCGAAGACTGTATGGCTTTGGACAAGCCTTTCATCTGGAGGACCTCCACTCACAAATAGTGAATCAAGTCAACTTGTTAATAGCAGCTACAGTTCTTTACCCACTTTAGACACATTATCAACATCATCTAGTGACTCCAGTCTGATAAACCAGCTTGACACTTTCCATGAAAACCCACAAATGAAGTTTAACAATTTGGGAAGGGGTACAGATATTAAGCAGAAGGGCAAACCAGTTCGTAGAAGTGTGAATCAACCCAATATATCACGAACTTCATCTGGCACACAAGAAAATCATAGTGCTGCAAACTTTCATCAACCAGGATATGGATATCCTAAGCAGTTCAATGATTCAGTGGAGTTGCCTGGAGCTCATAATTCAAGAACTCCTTTCAGTGGGCCTGTACCGAGCGGTGTTCCTGGTAATGCTGAGGCATCCTGGACGAATGGAAACAACTCACAGAACAATTATCAAAACAATTATCCTCCAGGAAGGCCAAACAACCTCCCAGTATCACCGATAATTCCACCTGGTAATTTCTTACCACCTAATTCGCATGTGCATCATTCACATTCAATGCCTCCTAGGTCTGATGCAATTGGCTACACCTCAGTCCCTCAAATATCTATGCCTGATATGGGTAAGCTAAAAGTCAGTGAAAACTCCACTAATGGTCATAATCGTCCTTTTTCTCAAACGTGGAATGGAGAATCAAGACAACCTCCTAACATTGAGAATTCTTATACAAATACAAATGGGCCTCATAAAGGACACAATTCGCAGAAGAAAACACCATTTTACGTTGAAAAAGAGGTAAACAGGCATCCACATCCCAGCCCTGAGATTCCACCACCGTCATCTATAGCAAATAGCAGTAATGGACCTCTCAATGGTGTGTGGGGAGCTCCAGGATGCCCAAAACCTTCTGATTATGTTCAAGGCCTTATTGGAGTCGTTTTACTTGCATTAAACACCCTTAAAACTGAGAAGATTATGCCTACTGAAGCAAACATCTCTGATTGCATCAAATATGGAGATCCAAAACACCGCAATACTGATGTTAAGAAGGCTCTCGCGAGTGCAGTTGAACAACAGCTGGTAGTAACACGGAATTTAGGTGCTTTGCAATTATATGTTGGTAAAAATGAGAACCTATGGAGGTGTGTGAATCCCATTGGTGGTAATATGAAACAATATCCCAAAGAAGCATGGGATGACCTCCAGAAATTTCTATCATCTTCTGCCGGACGAGCCGCCATAAGCGCTACTCAGTGCAGGTAATGGGTTCTCATTTAGTTTGAACCTTTGTGGATATTTGCGGAAGTTTCTAAAGTTCTTATTTAGGTGAAGCACTTCCAATTTAAAATCCAATTAAACATTGTATTGAGAAAAAAGCATTTAGATTCAGGATTATGGCAAACACATTTTTATCTTTGTAAGGTCCACTAAAATTTTTCTGTGTAGTTTTATTTTACCTTTTCAAATAAAAAAGAAGACACAAGACGATTCCTTGTGTGTGTCTTGGCTGATATGATCTAATTTTGAACTTGCTTATTTACGTTTTCCTTCACTAGGTTTGAAGCAGCAACAGTTATTAAGAAAATGTGCTTAAAGGAGCTTGCTTTAGGTGAAATACTTCAGATCTTGCACATGGTTGTTAACATGAAGAAATGGCTTGTACAACCTCAATCCGGATGGCAACCAATTAAGTTTACTCTCGCAGAGATCGTCCCCGATTCAGGGGTGGTAGCTGCTACATAAGATCTGCGAGATCTGGTTATGGACGGGGAGAGATGGCTTATAGGTATTTCTTATCAGTTCCTTCATGAGCTTACCGACTGAACTGGTGATAAATCAATCTAGTACATTTCTCCTCTTAAAGGGTCGTAATAGGTTAAGTTGCTGTATTTATGGTTTTAAGTAGATTGTTCTGTAGTAGATAGTTATAGTTTGGCTGTTTTATCTTTTTCCCGGGAAATCACAAAGCACTGTGACGGGAGCTTATGTTGGATAAGAAAAACCTTCTGAGGGATTGAGTTTGGCTGGGATTATGGAATATCTTAAGCGAGAGATTGCTTGCTATACATGGGTGGTGGGTGCCTCATATTTTGGGCTATTTCGTCGTTGCCCGGATATTGATTATTGATTAAAGGGATCTACAATTGTGGAAAGTCACGGACTGTGATTCTGGACCTCTTCGAGTAACGTATGTGAGAATATCCTAGTTGCTTTTGTATCAAGCATATACATTTTGGAATCTAGGCATCTCAGAGCTGGTATCATGTATAAAATTCGCCGAAAAAGGATATATGCTTGTTTGGTTCATATTAATGACAAAAGTACTGGTGGTGGTAAAGTCTCTGAAGCTGTTGGAGGCTTGGAGCTGATTTATTGTTAGAGTAGTTTTCAAAGGTGTATCGGTGCAGTATGAAGATATTCAGATGTTGCTGACTGGGTAGAGAATCGAATGCCTAAGACCCTCGTGTTTAAACAAACAGGACTAAGCAAACAAAAAATATGTGGCAGATTATGGTATTATGCATAAATCAGAGTTTGTGCGAAGACGACTGATAGATCAAAATCTTCCTTTCAACCGTATATCACATTTCACTTGGAATTATGGAAGTTAGAAACAAATGACTACATCCTTGAAGGTATGATGGATAATTCTCGTTATGACTGCATACAAAGAGAACTGTATGCTATTGTCTCACTGCATGCTTTAGGTCTCATTTGCCCTGCTGTTTTAAACTATTGTAGATATGTGTTGTAATTGCTGTAAACTTGGAAGGAGTTCATTTTCAGCATTAACTTTAAAAATAAAACTTTGCTTGGTTTTTCTTTGTTTCTTTTGTCTAAATACCAAGAATCATTAGACTATAATTTTGCTTCATTATTCAATATTAGTGTGTAGGAAAATAGTTTATTTCATTCGACTATCCTCTCTTTTTGTTTGGGACTGCTCCATACTAAAACAGGAACAATTTAAGAACCTTGTCTGGGTTCAGAAGCAATGAAAAAGGTCCCGGGCAGTATCATTTTTTCTTAACTCGTCGAACAGGATGTAAACTGAGAAGATAATCTGTCAGAGTTGAAGAATGCTAGTGCAAATTTATAATGATGGGTTGTTACAGGCAGGGACTGACATACTATGTAATGAACTTGATATATATCATGTTCAAAGTAGCATCACCATCAAGCATGTGTATTGACGACTTGGGAAAAATAAGTTTATCCATTGCTATCCTATCGTATATCTGCAATTGCCTTTACTTTAAGCGAAAAGGTGAACCAAAAAAGGTCTTTAATCAATATAGAAATATTTATATTCACATCTTCTGAATTTGCCTTAACCTTTTCATGAACATAGTAAGAGTCCGAAACTCAAAGGGTAGAAAATATTAACAAAAATTTTAAACGGTATAAAAAATTTATATTAACCAAAACGGTAAAATCGCTGCCGAGGCAGCGATTTACTTCAACTAAAAAAGTAAAATCGCTGCTGAGGCAGCGATTTTGCCAAAAAAATTTTTTTTAATAAAAAAATGAAATCGCTGCTTGAGCAGCGATTTCAAAATTTTTCTTCTTACAATCGCTGCAGGGCAGCGATTTGATATTATTTTTTAATTTTCTTTTTTTTTTAAAAAAATAAGGTATATCGCTGCACTGGCAGCGATTTATAAAGAAATTTTTTTTTTATAAATCGCTGCTACAGTAGCGATTTACAATTTTTTTTTTTTTTTGTAAATCGCTGCTAGGCAGCGATTTTTATTTAAAAAAAAAAAAATTGTTATTAATTTTTTGTTAAAATTATATTGTAAAAATTAAATAAATAATTTTCATCCTTTAATATTTTATTTACAAAAATAATTATTTGAATTCAAATAGTATTTAAATTTAAATTTAATATAATATCTTTTTAGAAAGAAAAATATTTATTACTTTACTTATTTTTAATTTGTTAAAATAAGGATAGTTCCTTATAAGGGATATACTAGAATTTTAAAAAATATACATTATTTTAAAAAAATTAAAAATAAGTAAAGTAATAAATATATTTTCTTAAAGTTATATACATAAATTTTAAAAAATATACATATTTGAAAAAAATTAAAAATAAGTAAAGTAATAAATATATTTTCTTCTAAAAAAAGATATTATATTAAATTTAAATTTAAATACTATTTGAATTCAAATAATTATTTTTTAATAAAAAATTAAGGAGAAAAATTATTTAATTTATTTTTAACCATATAATTTTAAAAAAAATTAATAACAAATTTTTTTTTTTAAATAAATCGCTGCCTAGCAGCGATTTACAAAAAAAAAAATTTTCTTTATAAATCGCTGCCAGTGCAGCGATATACCTTATTTTTTTTAAAAAAAAAGAAAATTAAAAAATAATATCAAATCGCTGCCCTGGCAGCGATTGTAAGAAGAAAAAATTTTGAAATCGCTGCTCAAGCAGCGATTTCATTTTTTTATTAAAATTTTTTTTTTGGCAAAATCGCTGCCTCAGCAGCGATTTTACTTTTTCAGTTGAAGTAAATCGCTCTGCTGGCTCGGCAGCGATTTTTTGTTTTTATATATAAATTTTATATACCGTTTTGAAATTTTTGTTAATATTTTCTACCCTTTGAGTTTCGGACTCCAAGCTCGTAATGCCAAAGACGAAGATATAATAAACCTCTTTAAATGTGTTTGGATCATACGTAATTAAATACCACTACTACAAATTCTTTTATTCAGTGTATTTGGATAGTAAATACTATAGAATCTTTATAATTTTCAACCAAAAATAAAAATAAAAAAATTTTGACCAACGGCGAGAAAATTTCTTTTCCAATTTTTTGAGGACAGCAATAAAGGGTTTCACTTCATTGAATCAAGTTGTTGAGATAATCTATTTTTACAGCGTTATGATACCGGAAGGTTAATGGCTAATGCTCGATTAATTAAGAATATGAAGGACATTAGAAAAATGAAAATTGACATTTCATGTCAATTCTAAATTCATCGATTTCACGATAATATCTATTTGCTTTTAAGACCATTAATTTAAGGAAGTTAATTTTGGAAAACTACATGCACACAAAGTATATCAGAATCTTTAATACTTACATGAATAATAGATAATCAATATCGTTTATGCTAAAACAAATATCATGCTAGAACACATAAACATAATGAAATTTGATTCAAGAATTACCTCTTGAAGAGTGAGCGGATACCTTCAAGCGAATCTCCAAGTTAAACGGATCTTCAAGCGAATCTACAATATAGCTACGGTCTTCTACAGTGATCCCATGTCACATTCGAACTCTCTCAATACTTGGGTGGACAAATATTGAATAGAAAACTAATCATTTTTTTGTAGGTTAGGGGAAAATCTATTTATAGTGATTTCTTCCTAATCCAAAAAAGACTAGAAAACCTTGTTTTTCTAGAAAACTAGAAAAACCCATATTCTTTTTTTTTTTTATAGAAATATGATTCTGAGTTCTAGTTAAATATATGCAATATAGGGAACACAAAATTAATTACTGAGGCTTCTTATTATGGAAATAATTCCAAATAATTAGTTTGAATTATTCTTACCATAATAAATTACAAATTATTCCACTAAAAATTCTTAATTGCACTCCTCTATTTCGTAATTCCCTGTTAAACACTTATGTAATTCCCCATGTTAAGATTTCAAATACTAATCAATAAATTAAATTACTGACGAATTTAACTTAATGATTAATTTTCTTTAGAGCATTACTTAACTTATTTCATGTGTCGGATTTATAAATCCACTTGTAAAATTTGACACGATGAAAACTTATAAGTTTCACAAAAAGGAATATCAATCAACCTCTATAACGAGACATGAATTTCATCAACTAACTTATTATTTCACCAATATATATTATTATCATCAAACTTACCAGACATATTGACCCATCTCAAAATCTCACCTTTTAATAAATCAAAACGATAATTAATATATATACAAATCATAATATTTATATCAAGATTAAGAATATAAGTACATTTAATAGTTTAGAGAATATGTTTTTGTAAGTCAGTCTAAAACAACTATCTCTACTCGGTCCCGTTCAATACATACAAAATGTACTAGCACACGAAGTTGGAACTATACCGTTCCCATAATTAGGACAAATTACATATAATCTTGTGCCACATTTGTACCCGATGACATGTCCAATTTCCATTCTAGATTGCGAACCAAAAACTTTATACTTATAAAAACCGATGATTTAATTCTCTGTGTATAAACTAAAACTCTACACACTAAATTATCTACTATATAAGTAAATAGACATCATTAATAAATATTTATTCTCTAATAAATATTATTTCTTAACATATGGTTAATAGTATATATCTCAACAGTTAAAGACTTAGGTCTCTCATGGTTTTCAAATTGACATTTTATGTTGAAGCTAAATTTGTCGATTTTATGGGTAATTCTTATTTGCTTGTTAAGGCGGCCATTAATTTAAGAAAGTTCAGACTTAGGTTCCTCGTGATTTTCAAATGTCGACTCTTATACGTGACAATGTGCGTGCAAGAGACTATTAATGCTCTATATAAAAAAACTTTTTCACATATATAAGTCAGATCATGAACATTTAAAAACAATGAGGGAACTAAGTCTTTAATTTCCTTAAATTAATGGTTTTAAAGAGCAAATATCTCATCTGCGTAGTTTTTTTTTCTTCTTTTTTTTGACCTTTCTCTAGTTTTCTTCCGTTGGGTCTGTTCTTCATTCAGGATTCACCATTCACCTTTCTTAGTTCCCATGATTCTGGTCCCAGGTTAGGATTCAGTTCTATACCTTTTAAGGTTGTCTCCTTCACTTCAACTTTGTTCGATTACCATGTATATATATTTTTTGTATTTACTGGACATTTTTTTAGCTTAATGTTTTTTTAAGTTGAAACATAAGTGGCCACTCGGAAGGGAGAGCAACTTCAATGGTGATAAAGCTCTCAACTTTATTTCTTCCCAAGAAAATTCCCAAATGGGTTTGTTCAAAACCCTATTTTTCTTCACTTTCTTGTGCTTGTAAAATTCAAAACAATCCAGAATCCAAACAACCCTCTACCAGTTCTTCTGACTTTGAAACCAAGATTCAATATTTAAAGAATAAGCTTCACCCAGAAACATTAGTAGGCGTTCTTCATTCCACAGCTGATTTGGATTCTTCATTGAAGTTATTCAAATGGGCTTCCCTTCAAAAAAGGTTTCATCACTCTGCTGATACTTATTTTCAAATTATCTTGAAGTTAGGTATGGCTGGGAAAGTAGAAGATATTGAAGGATTTTGTAATGAGATGGTAAAGGATAAATGCCCAAATTTTGAACAAGTTCTTTTGGATTTGCTAGATATATTTGTTAGAAATAGTAGGCTTAGTGAGGCTTTATGTGTTCTTTCTTGTATAAATTTTTGTACCTTAAATCCCTCTATATCTGTATTTAATCAATTACTGGGCGCACTTGTCAAGGAAAAGAAGGAATTTAAGGATGTATTGTTCGTATATAAAGAGATTGTGAAAGCTGGAATTGCTCCCAATATTGATACACTTAATTCTCTGATAGAGGCTTTATTTGCTGCTGGTCGCGCTGATGCTGCATTGGAGCAATACAAACGACTTCATAAGAAAGGTTGTAGTCCTAATGGTAGGACTTTTCAGATAATTATTGGTGAACTTGTTGAAAGGGGTAGAGTGGATGAGGCACTTGTAATTTTAGATGATATGTTTCGTATACAGTGTGAACCGGATTATTCTAGCTTTTATGCTCATATAATACCTTTATTTTGTGATATGAATAAATTAGATGTAGTAAGGAGGTTGTTTCCTGTGATGAGAGCGTCTAAAGTTCTTCCGGATTCATCCACTTATGGGGCAATGATAAAGTGTTTGTGTTGGAATCTTCTCGTGGATGATGCTGTAAAACTTGTAGATGAGATGGTGTATAATGATGTTAGGCCAGATAATGATGTGTTCATGAGCATAATAGATGGATTATGTGAATTGAATATGTTGAGTGAAGCTAAGGAGTTTTTGAATGACAAAGAAGTTGCAAATGTATTGCCTTACAATGCGCTTCTTGAAGCTATTCTAAATGATGGCACCTTTAATATGGCAAGAGATCTGTTTGATGAAATGTTTGACAGAAACATCACAGATCATTGTTCTTGGAATATCATGATTCTGTTCTTGTGTGATAATAAGAGATTGAAAGATGCTTTGAAATATGTTGGTAGAATGATTGTTTCCTCCGTTAGTCTTGATTCATCTACATATTCTGCTCTCATCGTTGGCTACTGCAAATTAGGTGAATGTGAGAATGCTTTGGCATTGTTTCATCAGCTTAGGTCCAAATCTGGGTTATTAGATTTGGTATCATATGCTCAACTTATTGACTGTCTTTGCCAGAAGGAAGAGATTCAGGAAGCCACCAAAGTGTTTTGGTTCATGTCAACAAAGAGACTTGCTCTTCAATCGACCTCGTTTGGCAAGATTATGGAGGGACTTTGTGCTAGTGGGTACACAGTTAGAGCAATCAAATTGCTACCAATTGCATATTATTGTGGTACATTGTCTTCTCCTTCTGCTTACAACAGCATAATGCGAGGGCTATTCAGTTTAGGAAGAGCAAGTGATCTCTTTATGGTGCTCTCAAGAATGGTTGTGGATGGTTGTAAGATGGATGGGGAAACATATTGCGTTCTTATTCAGAGCATGATTTCGCTTGGACATATAGAGAAGTCGGCTCTATTATTGGATATGATGCTTAGTCAGGGTCTATTACCGAATTCGGAAACACTTTCTAAACTTCTGGAGCATCTGGTGGAAAACAATCAGGTCCGCATGCTATTTTCTTCAATAGATAAGCTAGTCTCAGAATTTGAAGTTGTTGATTCATCAATGTACAATATGCTGATAAATAGTCTTTTGAAAGAGGGATACAATGACAAGGCCTCTTTCTTGCTGGATTTAATGTTGGAAAAGGGCTGGGTTCCTGATGCTGGTACTCATGCTTTATTATTGGGTTCCAGTGTGGAAGATGAAACAGATGCTCAAAATTCTTCATGTGACAAATTTATCACACAGGATATTGTTGGCAATATACTTGCTGAGGGCCTTGGGAAATTTGATGGACATGACTACAGATTATAATACTATAGTTGGGATCTTGATCCAGTAATCAATTTGGCACGCACAGATGCGTGCATAAAGATATATGCGGTCCGGTCTAAGAATATTATGACATATAAGGGCTTATCTCGTGGTTATTGCTGATCATCTCTGTTTTCCACATCATCCATTAGATACCTGCTTCAATTTTGAAGGGCTAATCAATTTCTCAAAGCATACCTAGAAGTAAGTTTTTTCTGTTATTTTATTTCTTGTAAGCCCTACACATACTTTTATGTTTTATTAACTCTATAGAGTAATCTGAAGATGGCATTACCTTTCAAAGGGATTATACTGTTTATCATACTTTAGTAAGTTGTCTTCTGATAAACTATAAAAGGTAACTTTATGAATTATGATAGTTCGGAGTTTATCAGAAGATACTCATTTTTCTGTAGTCACTTTACATTTTAAAAATTCAATTACCAATATGTGATGACATTGCTACATAACCCTTTACAGGAGAATGTTTCAAAATGTTAAACCACAATTTGATCTTTCACTTGCAGACATGAGAACTACTAACTACAGTTAGAACAGCAGGCTCCCTTCAATTTACTCTACACCTTTGTTAGACGAAAGCATCAGAATGATTAAAAAGTTAACAGCTACTTTTGAGCCTCTCAATAGCTAAATTGTCTAAATGTGATTTATCACTTCACTTTTGTAGCTTGGTATAAGCAACTGTTTTTCTTGTTATGTTATGCTCAAGCAGTTTGGAGGTGGAAAAGATGTCTGCCACTGTGTCACATGTTGGATTTCTACATATAACTCTCAAAAAGTTTTGCTGTAACTAATAGCTAAATATCAATATCCGTTATGCAGTGACAGTAAAAGCTGGTATAACATCAACTGTTTAGTATTCCTATCAGCAGCGCTGAACTGTAATATACCTTTCTTTTTCTCTTCTGGCTGAGATCAATTGTAGCATCTGCTCATATCAGTGCTGGTGAATAAGTTTTTTCTGTTGGAAGGCACAATAAATGCTCAGGGAAGTTCTAGCTAAGTTGGAAGGAATAAGAAGGAAGATCAGAACACTGCTTAGCTAGTCACTCGAGCTGTGAGTTCCGCTATTACTAACTTTCTCGTTTTAGCTATTTCACCAACCACATCATGTATATAGGGAGCTCACTTATTCTGTACATCATACTCCAAACACAAATGAGTGAAGTACTGAGCCTTTTGTTGCTCATTTCGTGCGACAGTTTATTGTAAATTTGTTGTTTTCCTTGTCAAAACAAGATAAATTCAGTTGGTTTGAAGGGTGGTCATCTACGAGGATTATCTGGGATCTCCTCAATGCCTTCTGTAGTGCACACAAGGTGCTCACATAAAGGCAAAGGTCATAGTGGCTGCGATTTATTTTTATCTCTACTTGAACGAACACTTGTTAAAGAAAAGTTTCCAGTCATTCAACTTTGCATAGTTTAATTAAATTATCTTTCTACTATCTTACCATCATAGTTATGTGGTGCAGATTTAGAATTTGTATAATTCGACTTTTAATCGTACAAATTTAGAATTTTTGTAATTTGCTTCCTAATTATATAAATCCATAATTTATATATGTTTACCCTAGCTTGTATATAATTATTCTGTTGATATATTTGATTTGTATAAGTTTTGAAAATTTTCTAATGTATAAATACATAATTTGTGTATACTAATTATACAATGTAAATATTCATAGCAAATAAAAGTATAGTTATGAAACATAATTAGACAAATTATAGATAGTTTATTAAATTTAGTCTTTTTGCTATTTATAAAATTTCCTTTTTTCCCAACAGTTTTTCACCGTTAATCTTGCACACCAAATGAGTAATTGAGGATACAAAACACTATGCTTGTTTGGATTGTCTTAAAAATAGTGTTTCCTTGGCTTAATAATAGTTGTTCACCGTACAAAAAGTAATTATTTAATAATATTTGTTTCTTTTAAAAAATCAAAAGATGATTTACTTTGAATGACTATTTTATCCTTGATATTGAATCCTAATTTCTCCATTCCATATTAATTTGACTTTTGAGGCATTTTCCATTTTTAAAATTAAAGTTAATTATTCAGATTTTATTTAACTTTTAGAGTGTTCTTCTAATTTTACCTTTTATTAATTAGTATTAAAATTAGTAATTAATTAATAGTTAGTTATTTCAATCATAAATTTGATAATAATTCATAAGGATAAAAATGAAAAACTAGGTTCAATTTATGTCTTAATATATTTTTCTTAAACGGTGTGAAACACCTTAAAAATTAACATGAAACAAAGAGAATACTATTAATCATCGCACAATTTTAAAACACTAAATTTAATAAAGTTAAAGGATAATATAATAATATTACCCTGATTTATTATTGAGTAATTTTTTAAAATGTCATTATTTTAATATTTAAGGGGTGTACCAAATTAATAATGGATAACTGTGGTAGAATAAAAGAAGTAGTATTGTATTTGCAAACACTTGCCGATTTTAAATAAATTTGGCCAACTTTGAAGCCAATTCAAATATCCCCTTTAAATGGTGTCGTTTTGGTGGAGTTCCTTTCTCTCTCGTCTTGCTCAACAATCCCCAATATAGAAAACCCTAATTCAAGAACACAGAGAATCCTTTTCACTCTCCTTGTGCAGAAAAAGAAAACCGGATTATCAGAATCTGTCTCACTTTATACATGAAGTTGCTCTTCCTTTTCCCCTGTTTCATGTTCCGATTTCAAAAATGACGAAACAAAACTTTCCCAACAGCTCCACCGTCGCCCCTCTCCCCGTCCCTACCACCTGCGGCAACTGCAACATCGAGGAAAGGTGGTTTCTCCACAACGTCCGCCACAGAGGATTATACCGTCGACTTTGCACCAACTGTGTCCTCAGACTCCACATTCAATCGTTTTGCCCCACTTGTTTGCTCGTTTATAACCCTACCCCTCCACCTAACGCGGCTTCAAACGGCCTTGTTTCTTGTTCCAAATGCTATTCGTATTCTCACAATTCTTGTGTGGGTGTCAACCCTCCTCACCCTTATCATTGCCCCCTTTGTGTTAACCCTAATACCCCTCTTTTTTCACTTAAGAAGGGAAGAGAGGTTGGTTTGGGTAATGAGGAGTCTAGGGTTATTGATATGAAGGCGGCTAAGGTTTTATTAGCGGCTGCCAAGATCGCTGCTGGGACTGTGACTAAAGCAGCTTTGGCTGCTAGGGTTGAGGCAGAGAGGAGGGCGAAGGAGGCGGCATTTACTAGGAAAAGAGCTAGAGAGGCTATAGACCATGTGGCTTATCTTACGGCT
The DNA here is from genome assembly GCA_027704765.1 of Solanum habrochaites. Lineage (NCBI taxonomy): Eukaryota > Viridiplantae > Streptophyta > Magnoliopsida > Solanales > Solanaceae > Solanum > Solanum habrochaites. Next base: position 90,273,220 of record JAKWJA010002489.1, read on the forward strand.
AGGGATAAGCTGAAGAAGAAGGATATATTGCAGTATCCTTCTAATGGCCCAGGATTGGGTTATGGCAATGGGAGTAACAGAGGTAGTAATCAATGCCTTAGTATGGTGGTTGCAGCTCTGCCATTGGAGGAGGAGAATGTCATGAATGCGGAGAGGTTGGATGGGTCTTCTGAGGTTTTAGTAGCTTTGAATTCTGTGGACTTGAAAGGGCAGAATCCGACCCTGGGGTTGCCAGGTGAGAATAATGGATCTGCCATGGATGTGGAGATGAATGGGGTAGCAATGGTGACCCCTTCACCTGCTTTTAGGGGAGGATTAATGCAGAATCATACCGGTGCTATTGGAGTTGAGCACGAGAAGTCTGGGGAATTGGTTTGTGAGAATGGCCAAAGGGAGATGATAAACCATGGAATGGTGGCTGAAAAGGATCAAGATCCGCGAATGGTGAATTCCAGTGCTAGGAAGGGGAATGGTAGTCTCCCTCAGCTATAATTGTAGCAGGTAAGATTAAGGTGGGGTTGAAAATATGTTGATTTGTGCAATCAAGTTATGATTTTGCGATTACTTGTGGGGTAAATGCCTTTTTCGCAGGTTACTTGGCTCGCAAAGGCTAGTGTCTGGGCATTCAATCTATTAGAATGTGAAGACTGGGATATGGTTGGTGTGGGTTGTTTTTATTAGACTAAGGATATTATTCCGTACAGCATTTTATTGTGTAGAGATGTTCTTTGTACTTTTAACTAATTAAAGGTCACTTTCATGCGGTAGTGCTTCCCTAAATCTGCTCAGGCTTGTTTTTTTTTAGTTTGGTGATCCCTTGCTTACATGCTTTCTTACATTATTTACTGTCATTGATAAAATTGTTGTGCTATTGAGCTTGCTATTAGTGTACTTGAATTGCAGCAAAGTTGCAAGGCATAATATAAACCTCACCTCCTTTTCTGAATTGCTTTGCTTTAACTTGATTTTAACATCTGAATATGGAAGGAATGGATGCATTGCATGTTCTTTTGCATCTTTTTGGCATTCTTTTGAGTTGTTTCCTGGATGAAGTATTGGAGAATAATAATTTGAACCTAGGAATGTCTACTGAGCAGAAAACTGAGTGCGTGTGTTCAAGATGAATTTTAGCTGGATGAAAACTTGTATCTTGTTTAATTCATATGAACTATTTTTTGCCTGTGCCAATCTGAAGAAATCTATATGTCAAAAGCTTAAAGAAGGATTGTGGAAAGAAGATATATAATTGAAAGGGTGCGCATCATTCTCTGCGGGATGATTATGCCTTTCCATGTACTTGTGAAGTTACCTCGAAACTAAATATTCAGCTCAGGTTGTTACTGGTGATTCGGCCATTTTCTTTTATTTTGTCCTAGCAGAGTATGGTCAAGTAAGATGGAAAAGTTTATCGTATTGAACCTAAAGAGATTTTAGAATTTTGGCAGGTTGTAGAGTTTCTTTGGATTTGAATCCCTGGAGTTTTTCTTTTTTTAACTTGTCCTGAAGGAGGAGAGAGCACCATGAATCTTAGTAGTTTCAGAGTAGGCTGATTGTATATAGGAGGTTCCACTTTCCATTTTGGCTGAAATTTTCCTTTTTAAAGTATGGACGTGTGTATGCTTTTTAAAGTAGGAGGTTTCAGTTTCCATTTTAGTTCTAATGTTTAATCATCTCTCTATTGCACCTTTTCTTCATTCACTAAATCTCTTTTCTTGTATGACGTTTCTATAAGAGCATTGACACCCAATCCCTCCGTCTCCTAGTCTTTTCTTCATATTCTCGTCGGGTACATGCATCCTCCATCAATTTATGTATCAACTAACTCTTCTAGGATGATATAACCTTTGTTTTGCTGCTGTTGCTGCTGGTATCCGATCCCTGATTTCTCATGGTATTCATCTCAATTTCACTGATCGCTAGTTCACATCCTTTAAGTTAACAACAAGGATTGGGAATTCGTGATTAGTTCATTGTTATATAAGAGGGTATTAGATTCAGTTGAAGTGGATCCAGATCCACTAGATCATGCTGTCAATTCTGGGAGAGCTTTTCTCTATGTATGCATATGCACTAAATACTTCATTCTATTTCACCACATCTCCTACATCTTACAAGTTTTTGTTGCCTTTACTATGGAGGGGATATTCTTTTGTAGAAAAATTACATAGTATTACAGATATATGCTATCTATTTACTATACATAGATTATTATTAGCAGCTACACTATCCATTTAATAGTTTATTTCAATTTAAGGGTGTATTTTCAAACATTGTATCTATTAGTTATTGTCCCTTTCCTCTTGTCTCTCTTCAACTTTGCATATAACCCCCAAACTAGCAGCTTTTCCCTCGTTTATGGATGACTTTTCTCCATGGATGTTTTTTTTGAATTCTCTCCAAATTCAAACTCAATAATTGTCATTGGCTCGTGATATTTAATGGAACTTCACATGAATGTAATGTGAAAGCATTATTAGTAAAATTGCTTGAAACTTGACATATGTTTTTTTTTCTTAAAAAAAAAAACTACTATCGAAGTAAAAATTAAAAAATCTATCAAATTTTAATATATGGACAAATAAAAACAAATGAAGAAATCATCACTTTAAAAGGAGTAAATATCTTAAAAGATCATTCAAGTATGTGAAATTGATTCAAAAAGTCGCTCAACTTTGTTTTGTGTTAATAAAGTCATTTTGATTTTCTTTATAAAAATCACTCTACTTGAACTATTTTTTTAGGAAATCATTATAACCAAAAAATAAAAGAAATAATTACCCAAACCACCCTTGAAGTTTAGTTTTGTAATACTTATTTTCATTGTAGTTTATAATATTATGTTGACTCTCTTATTTTATTTTCTTTAACAAATATTTTTTTAACCTAATTACTATTAACATAAAAATTTATGATTTAATTAAATTTTCATTTATCATACTGTATTTAATTATTTATAATTGATATATTTTCTTTTTTCCATTAATATATACCTTGGTGATTATTTGTGTATGATTACAATTTATAGACGTGTATCCATAATGATTAAATGGATATATTTGTTGCTGATTTTGGCTTCATTAAGTTGATTTGTACGTTTACAAGAAGTTTAAATTAAAGCTCAACGAAATACACTTATTTTTATGTACTTGAATCCCCTGCATATATGAGAATTGAACAAAAAATATTCTTTCATTATTAATTATAAGTGATTTTTAGAAATAATAAAGAAAAAATGTGCTTTTTAATTAAAATTTTCAAAGTAATTAAACTATTTTGAAAATATTTCTTGAAATGACGATATGGGTGGGAAAGAGGTTAAGATTGGGCTGGATGGTGGAGGGTGGTGGGGTTGGGGTGAAGAGGACGATATGATGGGGTGGGTGGGGGTGGAGAGGATTATCTGGTTGGGTGGAACGATTGGGGTTGGGGTGACGAAGACGACTGGACAAAGTTGAATTGGTGATGAATTTGTTTTAAGAAAAAATTATTATTTGAGTTTAAAATGCAACTTGTCATCAAATAGTCATTAATTTTTTTTTAATTCAAAAGTCATTATTTGAGAATTATTTATTTATTTAGAAGTAGTTTCATAATGGAGATTATGGTGATTTTAATTTACTTTCCGTCAGAAATTGAAATTGATACTCTGTTTTTTTTTCATTACTATTTGATAGGAGCAATTCCTTTCCTTGTGGTAGAATTGCATTGCAACGGCTAAAAGCCTATGATGACTTATTACTCAAAAGTGAATTTATTTTAATTTTGATGTATATCCGACCAGTCACATGATAAGAAAGTGTTTCACACTCACGTCACGTCATCACTATATACTGCCCCACATCAATAATTACGATGGATTTTTTTTTTTAAAATCCATGTGACCCAATTTCTTCTTACTTATACACCATCAAATTCACCATTAAATTACTACGGTTGTTGCTATTGTCATCAAATTCACTTCTCCACCACCATATGTTTCACCACCCATAATCAAATTCACCGCCGGAATCTTCTCACAATCATTGCATCATAAAAAATCGATAACAAACATCATAAATTTAACTAATAACCATTAAAATCATTTTACTGTCATTGAAATTCATCTCAATCATAATCATAAATTCACCATCCACATCTAAACACGAGTTTCATTGTCATCATTGAAATTAAAAGTCATACCACCACTAATCTTTCACCCATCACCAAACCACCACAAAAAATTATCACAATATACAAATTTCAATTAAGCTCAAAGAGGAGAATTGTGGAAAGTTGCAACATTTTAATTGTAAAGATTTTAGTCGGACAATTGAAAAATTAGTGTTTGATTTACTATTACTGATTTTGAAATAAATCCAGAGAGAATTTTTATAAGAGAGAAGAAGGATCTATGCACATAGATTAAAAAATAAAATTTTGTGCATAAACCCAAAAACATTTTACACAAAAAAAGCAGATCTGATTTTTTTTCAAATTTCAAATGCTCACAATCAACAAAATGACACAAAAATAAATTGAATAATTCATTTTTGACTTGACGAATTTGATATGAAACTAGTGTTTGTGATAAGAAAAAAATGGAGGAAGAAGGTCGGGTAATGTGAAGGAGAAGGGTGGAGGTGGGAAAAATTTGTTATTTTTTTTACTCAAACGCGCATTTTTTTTTATTTAACTTTATTTTCATGTCAGCTTGTATTAAATTCACTTTTGAATAATATAACTGTGTAATAGATCGTTTCAATAATTTAAGCGTATAAATAATTTTTCGGTACAACTTCAGAGAGTGAATCTATGCATTTTCCATCAAATTAAATGTCAATGATGATACAAAAATATTCAAGAAAGAGGTAACTTCACTGCACGATAACATGTATCATCAGCATTTCCTACCCTGACTAGCTACAGAGATACCAACAAATGTAGATCAAATACTTATTTGAGGGGCCGGGAACCAACAATTGATGATTTTAAATTTAAATTTCAATAGAGTCCTCTAACAAGGCGATAATGTGAGGTTTTAGAACTTTTTCAGGATGCGTGTATCCATCTTGATTGTGTTTATAAGTGACATCAATAATGCGAGCAAGATTGAGAATGCGAGTGAGAATCTCTGTAGAGACAGGAGTTGGTCGAAGGATTCCTTCATTTACATCTTTCCATGCTGTCTCAGCCATTTCTTGGAATTTTTCCATGGCCTCTTCTGTGGATACACCATAATCTCTCATGTAACATTCAATTCCAGTTGCAATCTGACCTCTACCCTTCTCAACATCATAGGTGGCTATGTCATCAATGACTCGACATAAAGTCACATTGGCTTCAAGGATTTTAGGGTTCGTGGCCAACCATTCAAAATCTTCCTTGTTAGCAGATTTCACGCCCAAGTAGGATGTAGTCGTAAGCAAGTAATAAGTGCTGGTAGCTAATGCATTGCTAAGATATTCAGAAACTGGTGGCATATATCCTTCAATGAACCATTTCGCTTCCACGAAATAATTTCTCACAATTTCTTTCATCTGTCAATAACAAGTAAAGACATTAAACCATCAGTACATGCATATTCGAAAAATAAAATCATACGAGGAGAAGAAGCTACTTAATAGGTTGAAAAACTGATTAATTTTGAGTTAACTAGTATAAGTCACGATTCATACTCTTTCTTTTGCGTATTGAACAACATCAGATCTACCATCATTTGACAGCTCTGTTTCATAGTCGTTGTAGAGATCTAAAAGTGCTTTGTAACTAATTTTCATGTACTCCGGAAGACGATCAATTTGGCTGATATCCCACCTATTAAATTAAAAAGGAAATGAATTTGATAAGTTTATCAATTCAGCATAACATACATCGTCTGGCGTATCATGATATGACCTCTAGACTTGTCTCCAATAACAAATTGTAGTCATAACTTCAAAATTGTACAAAAATATGTGGTTTTTTCCCTACTTTATGCAATCATCTAATGAAAAATCTTAAATTGTTCCACAAGTAGTTCGTACCTCTGTATGGCATCGGTGTAAACCTCCAGTTCTTTTACAATGCCATAAGCATCGAATGTGTCATCTACTATCGAAATCATTGCTATAGTCTTAGCAAGCATGACACGAGCCTGAGAGTATTGTGGTTCAGCATACACTCCCATCGTCCAAAAGTAACACTCAACTGCTCTATCCCTAGCATATGGAAGCGTTGTCACAAAATCCAAATCTTTCCACCACCTACAAAGTAAGTTTTAACATATCAGATTCTGAGAGACTACATATCAACAAATAATAGTAATTTATTTCATCTAAATTACTAGCGTACCTTGATACTTCACTTAGTTCTTGTTTGTGCAACATCTGAAGTAAGTTGAAATCCAGTTTTGCAAATCGAAGTAACACGTCATTCTTAAGTTCCTCCTCTTCGTAGATAGAGATGAAGTATCGTGTCTCGACTCTTGGAATGCTCTTATGGAGAGACTGCTCAAGGGCATGTGTCACTTGCTTACTCAAAGGTGACTTCAAATGTGGAGCTGCAGATTCAAGATGAGTAGTAGAGAAAGCAAGTGCCTCTTCCAAAATATCTTCTCCATGAGTCCTTACATGTGAAGCTTCGTATAAGTTCAAAAGACCCTTGATGTCTTCGCAAAGTGATTCCTTGAACTTACCATTCGCATCTTGGAATCTGCTGAAAATTTCTGGTTCAAATCGAAGACAAAAAATTAGTCCTAGTAGTAAAACAGAATAAAAAAATAAGATTATTTAGAGCTTTGCTAGATATATTACTTGGAGAGATATTGTAGCCATGTTGTCTTAGAATTCGAAATTGAAGGGATAGAGTGCATAAATCATTGTATTGATGAGCCTCAAAGTTAGGATCAATGCTAAAAATGTGGTTCAACATGTCGTCTATTTGTTTTTCAAAGTGATAGGAAATTCCAAGGCGTTCAACAATATCAATGAGATTCAACTTTTCAGCCAATGTTTTTCCTGACATTAATATACTCCTTGTTTGTTCCTTCAAAGTTTCAATCTCTTCAACATACTTTTCAGCAACCTGCAATATATATATTTTTTTTAAAAAAAGAAAATGAATGTTGAATGTCAGAAATGAATCTCCTTAACAAGACATGTACAAAATAGATAGATAGATAGATACCTGATTATCAAGGGAAAATGAATGGAAACGATCACCCCAAAGACTTGGAGAGAAGTCAGCAACAGGGCGAACAATCTCCTCCTCTTCTTGGCAGTTACTCATCAATGCAGCAGCTGGGGCCATTTCTAGTAAATTTAAGCTTACTGAAAAACAGAGAATTTCCTTCTCTTTAATTTGTTAAGTTTTCTTTTAATAGAGAATCGAACAAAAGATGATGGAATTGTAAGAGAAGGAAATGAGTATTTATAATGAATTAATTGTGAGAGCCATCTTTCACAATTGGAATTCTTTATATTATAATACTATTCTGTACAAGGCGGTTGCCTCACTTGACTATATACTGCTACGTACATATATAAAAAAACTGATTCCATCGGTAACTCCTTAAATTTGATATCAATTTTTACTTAGAAATTTCAAGTAGACTTTGTTCATTTTAAACACCTCAAGTAGGAATTTACTATGTCATTTTGATACATTTTCGCCAATCAACTAAAATTACAAAGTGTGTGTAATACACTTGCGGATGACATGTCATGATGAATAATTAAAAGCTGACATGTGACATTTGAATGTAAAAATAATAATTTTAAAATAAATTATTAAAAAACAACTAATTTTTTAACAAAAATAAATAAATAAAATTACTTATTTTCTATCATCCTATCCTTACGTTCCTTTTGCCTCCCCAACTCTACAACTATTTTCTTGATTCTTCTTTCAATATTTTTTTTATAAAAAATCATTAGATTTTAGGTATTTTTCAAATTGATTTTGAAAATTATATATGACATTTTTCTAATTTTTTTGAAAAAAAATGTGTGTCGTATTCTAAAATTTTTTTTTTCAAAATTAGTGTAATGATTTTTAAAAATTTGTTCTTGTAAACGTTTTTAAAATTAGTGATAATTTTTTTTCCGTATTTTGTAAAATAATTTATCATGAATTTTCATGATATCATAGAGAAAGGTGGAATTAGTGGTAGAGCTAAAAAGTGAAGAAGAAGAAGAAGGAAAATAAATCTAAAAACAAAAATTCTCAAGCGCTCAAAATGAGTGTAACACACACAATATGTCAAGTCAGCAAAAAGTGTCAAAATGACACAGACATAACTCAAAATGAGATGTCTAAATTGAACAAAATCTAATTAAAATATCTAAGTGAAAATTTATGCCAATTTCAGAGAGCTACCATTAAATTCAAACCTATAAAAAAAATAAATTTTCAGCTATGATTTTTTTGAGGACGAGTGTTTAATAATTGGTTACCTTTTACAATTTGTGGCTACATAACTGGATCTATAGATATTTTAATAGACCTTAATAAAATGAAAACGTATTTTTTTTAAAATTTTATGGATTATACCTGTAATATAAATGCAGCATACAACTTCTATTTATCACCGTATGTGTATGTGCATCTAAGTTCTTGTGAACAACATGCCTTATCTTCAATAGTAAACCTCCTAAATTAATATTCGATTAATTAATAATCTCTTTTAGATAATATTTTTATTTCTGTTTTTATTTGGATCAATAAAAAACATGACAACTAAATGAAATACAAATCTTTATCCCATTATTATTTTCTTACTTCCATCACTGTTTATTTTTATCTATCACACAAACGAACCCTAAATCTACAACTGAACAAGGAACAACTCCACGTTTTCCAAACACCTCCTTGACTATTTATTTTACCCACCATCTTTACTGGATTATATATTTCAAAATTACTAGTGGTGAAAGCCTAGTGTAGATTACTATGTATTTGACGGATCCACTACCTGAAGGTACAATTTATTTTGTGTAAATGTAAAAACTATTTAGATACAATTGTGAATAAAATTAATGAAAAAGTTATGTTCAATAATATTAGTTAAAAAAAAACCTCAAATTACAAATTATAATATACTCAACGACTTTGTATTTTTAAATTAAAATGAGTAATAATAATATCGCTTATACTTGCTAATATCTTATATTATGCTTTACATAGCGAATAAACAACTTTATAAATATATAAAACAAATTTGATTTATAGTTTGGATGAAAAAAGTTGTAATTTCATAAAGAGAAGATGAAGCATGCAGTTCAAAAAATTGTAGTAGTATAATCTCAACAATTGCTAATTCTAAACTAGCACACACCACTTACTAACCACCAAAAAAGGGTGAATTGTTCTTTTATATATAATATATATATATATATAATACAATTTTCTGGTCAAGATGGATTCGCCCCTGATTAGAATCTTTCTTGTTCTAAGATGTAAAAGGAGGTTTGGCTTTACTTTCCTTTCATTTGGATGTTAAAATTATATGTTTTTAAATAAGACATAAATAGAAATGTTTTATCGAAATGAAAAGATCGTCCTTTTTTATTAATTTTCTTTTTACTAAAAATATCATTTTTACTTTGTAAGAGCACACTATATTCACTCGCTCTCCTCTCTCAGCTCACTTCAATGAAAATTAACAAGGTCATTAATTATATAGTTTTTGTACTATTTATTGTCTGATTATTAATTAATTATATAGTTTTACGTGATATTTCTTATCTATATATTTATATACATTTTATGTCGAGATTAATGAGTGTTCAAATGCCTATAAAGCTTTATATGAGTTTAACTCGATATATAATAAAACATATAATACGTAAATGAATTTTTTAATTTAACCTAATCTTAAAATGCAATTAAGAATCATCGTAGAGAGGTAATTTAACCTGATAATTCTTTCATTCACATTTTCCCACGCTTATTCAATCATCTTTTGAATTCTTTTTATTACTCTCTGTTGATGTACTTTTAGTCTTTTATATAGCACTCTACTCATGTTGTAATTTGGCCTCTACTCTATTTTTTTTTAACCTAAACCAACAACAGTAATGTGGAATGATACTATTTTGACACATAATAGCATGTTGCTAGAAGAGTCACTTGAAAGAGTATACTGAAGACTGAGAGTATTAAAAGTATAATTCTAAAGCATTTCGAAGACTCAAATATAATTGATCAAGAAGGTGATAAGAACCTTCCTCAACAACATTAGAGTTTGGGTAGCCTCTATATATGACTATGAAAATAGCCAAATTTCTTTTTTCAAGTTCTTTGTAAAATATAACTTATTTAGGAATTAGGATTATTGCGACCATCACTTGTGGGTGCCTTACTTGACTAAATATTTGATTGAACATTAATTTTTGGTCAGTGGATATACATGCCACTCAATTTTAAATAAATTAGTGATCCCTTACGATTAAAAAAATTGTATTTTTGTGTGTAATGTCAATTTTGGTTCAAAATGTCTAATATAATAAGTATTAATTCCAAAAGTATTAGAATTTTATTTCTAATATCACTCTTAGCACTGAAAGATTAAAATTCTAACCAAGAATTTGGACTTTAAATAGTAACTATGAATTTTACTTGCCGTTTGAATTTTATGTACATGCTTAGAATAATTAGGTCCTCATGTCGTCAACTTTAGGAAAACTACACTGTTACGTTCTAGCAAGATCTAATTCGACTCCTCTAGATTTTATTTTATTTTTTTTAAAAAAAACTAAAAACTCATCTGATTCAATTTATTTGGAACTATGTTCTAACTATTAGTCCGTTTCAAAAACAATGTTACATTTAAATATTTAAAATCAATTAATTTTCAGTAAGAAGTTTTAATAATCAAATGAAGGAAAGCATGTTTGGAGAAAGTTATGCGTAGAATATTTCATATCATCTCTTCCGTTGAATTAGTTACATCTGTATTTGCATAAAATCAACATTTAGTAAAACACGATGGCATAGATGATTCAACTTTGAACAGGAAAAATAAGCGTGCAAATAATATATGTTTCTTCTATCATTCAGATAAGCCATCAATATTGAACTTTTGAAATATAGATAATTCAATAAGTTACTTTATTGGAACGGCTATTTGTATAGTATCGACAGCGGATTCAAAATTTTTATTAAAGGAATTTAGAAAAAAATATAGTATCTAAAATTCGAATTTGAAATTCAAGTTGAAAGTTTTAAAGGGAAAATTACACGGTTAAACAAACTTATACTACTTAATAACTCATCATAGCTATGATATGCTATAATTGCCACTCACAACTAACATTATGATTAATTACGTGGGGTGACTTCGAGTTGTATAATTAGCCACGTTTTTATCATTCGTTACATTTGTATAATTTGCAACTAACAATTTTTATTTTGAATTGTATTTTTATACGACGATCTGTATTTGTGTATGACGATGATTTCCTTTGGCTTTCAATTTCGTCACTATATACCTTCAATCTTTTTGTGTATGACATTTTTAAAGTTTATATAAATGTGTAATTTTTGAATTTTGCATAATATATTTATATAATGTAATTTGTATAACATATTCAATATAACTATTTAAAGTTCATACGTTTATGTTTGTATCAATTCGTTATTTTGACTTTTATCATCTTTGTATAATTTCAGACTTTATATTACTGAATTATACAAAATACACGAATTATACAAATATATCCACGGATTATATAAACGAGATGCGAATTATACACGTTATTGCCCTCTCTCGCTCATCTCTCTCCCACTCTCTGCCCTCTCTTGCTCGCCTCTCTCTCCTCCATATCCCAATCTCACTCGTGTCTCTCCTCCCTCTCCCAATCTCGTTTGTCACATATACTAATATATATGTATAATATACAATTAATTATCTAACCGATATACATATAGAATTCGCCTCTCTCCCACTCTCTGCCCTCTCTCCTCCCTCTCCCAATATCGCTCGCCTCTCTCCTCCGTGTCACAATCTTTATATCCCCCTATAACATGTACCTACGAATTGTAATTAGTAAGCTATAGATATGGAGCATAATTAGGCTATTTTTGAGTGACTATATGTCAAAGTTCCTCAATTTTAAATTCCTCATCTACTAAGCCAACCTCTATTTTTTTTTTAATTTTTTAAACCCCTCTCGATTACCGAATTTTTAACCAAACTAAGTCATTATATAAAATAATTTACCAAAGTAATACATTTTTCTAAAAGTTTACAAAACTAGTATAAACGTATTTCACGGTAACGTTTTAGGGTATATTTTATTTTTTAAAAACTAACAGCATTAGGTTGATATACGGTACTGTAAGTAACGTTTTACTCCTAAAACGTTATTTTCAGTAACGTTTTACTCCTAAAACGTTACTATGAGTAACGTTTTAGGAGTAAAACGTTACTGTGAGTAACGTATATCAATCTGACGCCATCAACTTTTAAAAATAAAATATATCCTAAAACGTTACTGTAAAATACGTTTATACTAGTTTTGTAAAATTTTAGAAAAATATATTATTTTGCTGAACGACTTTATATAATGACTTAGTTTGGTTAAAACCTCCTCGATTACCTCTAGGTCTGCCGTTACTATGTCCATTCAATCTCCTTGGGGAGAAGAACTTATAATAATGCACTCATGCTATAATTACATAGTAAGCTTATGTAATACTATATCTTTTTCAAGTTGAAATAGGAAACAATAGCATTGGATCAAGACAGACGCCATTGAAGGAAAAAAAAAACCTTTAAAAATAAACAAAAGGAACACTTTCTTGGTCCCTTCGAGGCAATATATCCCATTAATATAAAATTATAAAACGAAAAAAATTACAGACAGCCGCCCAAGGAAAGAAGGCGGACGTCACTAACGGCCATAATGTATTTTTCCGATAATGGAACTATATATAACGAATAAAAAACATGAAGATCATCGAGTATAATTAATTTTTATAAAATAAACGCCACTTACACTATCATATAATATAAATTTAAGTTTGGTTGAACTGAAGTTACATAGCCTTCTGGTTCACTACGTTAAAAATGATTATCCACTAATACTTGTTTAATTTAGAATATTTAATTATTACTTATAATTATCTTATATGGGTATAGGAAGATGTACTAGATATAAAAAAAATTGATCATTGATTTTGATAAAGACTAGAAAGAGTATATACTATTTGTAATATTACTGTGGAACGATTAATTAAATCTATAGTCAAAGTAAGGCAACGGGATGGACTGCATGCATCACAAAGAATTTCAAAAGAGAATGCATTCTCACCTCTATAAATACTCAATATTCCTTCTCTTTCATTTCCATCAACACTTCAATTCCCTATCAACAACTAACCAAAGAGAGAGAGAAATAAACAAAGGCTTTCTGTTTTCTCACAAAGCTAATTACATCCTTTTCTGAAGAAATGGCCCTACCTAACAACCAAGATGAGATTGTTCGCCCTGTTGCAAATTTCTCTCCAAGTCTTTGGGGTGATCGTTTCCATTCATTCTCTCTCGACAATCAGGTACTTACAATATCCTTGTCGATCGCTTAATTATATTTGGTTAATTACTACTAATCCCAATCAATGAACATTTTACAGGTTGCTGACAAGTATGCTCAGCAGATTGAAACTTTGAAGGAACAAACAAGGAGTTTGTTGTCTGCTGCTGCTTGTGGAACAACACTGGCTGAGAAATTGAATCTGATAGACATTGTTGAGCGACTTGGCTTAGCTTATCATTTTGAGAAACAAATAGAGGACATGTTGGATCAAATTTACAAATCAGATCCTAACTTTGAGGCTCATGATTTAAACACTTTATCCCTTCAATTTCGAATATTGAGACAACATGGTTACAATATCTCTCAAAGTAGGTCTAATACATATACATGCTGCACCTTTTTTTTTGTTTCTTTTTCCGCAAGAAAACTAATTATCTTTTGCTTTTTATTCATGATCCAGAAATTTTCAGCAGATTCCAAGATGTGAATGGTAAATTCAAAGAATCACTTAGCGACGACATCAGGGGAATATTGAACCTATATGAAGCTTCACATGTAAGGACTCATGGAGAAGATATTTTGGAAGAGGCACTTGCTTTCTCCACTGCTCATCTTGAATCTGCAGCTCCACATTTGAAGTCACCTCTGAGTAAGCAAGTGACTCATGCCCTAGAGCAATCTCTCCATAAGAGCATTCCAAGAGTCGAGACACGATACTTCATCTCCATCTACGAAGAGGAGGAATTTAAGAATGACGTGTTGCTTCGATTTGCCAAATTAGATTACAACTTACTCCAGATGTTGCACAAACAAGAACTCAGTGAAGTATCAAGGTACGCTATTAATTTAGATGAAATAAATTACTATTATTTGTTGATATGTAGTCTCTCATAATCTGATATGTTAAAACTTATTTTGTAGGTGGTGGAAAGATTTGGATTTTGTGACAACGCTTCCATATGCTAGGGATAGAGCAGTGGAGTGCTACTTTTGGACGATGGGAGTGTATGCTGAACCACAATACTCTCAGGCTCGTGTCATGCTTGCTAAGACTATAGCAATGATTTCGATAGTAGATGACACATTCGATGCTTATGGAATCGTAAAAGAACTGGAGGTTTACACCGATGCCATACAGAGGTATGAACTTATTAGAGAGGGTTAATTTCTTAAAAGAGGAATTTACTAAATGTTTCTCTTTTCATTTATTAGGTGGGATATTAGCCAAATGGATCGACTCCCAGAATACATGAAAGTCAGTTTTAAGGCTCTTTTGGATCTGTATGAAGATTATGAAAAGGAGTTGTCAAAGGATGGGAGATCTGATGTTGTCCAGTACGCAAAAGAAAGAGTACGAACTCACTGATTTCTATTTAAAATCACTACCTTAGTTATACTTGGATGGATCTATATATATATTATTGAAATTATTGGATTTTTTGTTAAACAGATGAAGGAGATTGTGAGAAATTATTTTGTAGAAGCAAAGTGGTTTATTGAGGGATATATGCCACCAGTTTCTGAGTATCTTAGCAATGCATTAGCTACTAGCACTTATTACTTGCTGACTACAACATCCTATTTGGGAGTGAAGTCAGCAACAAAGGAAGATTTTGAATGGTTGGCAAAGAACCCTAAAATTCTTGAAGCCAATGTGACATTATGCCGAGTCGTTGATGACATAGCCACCTATGAAGTTGAGAAGGGTAGGGGCCAAATCGCAACAGGAATTGAGTGTTATATGAGGGATTATGGCGTATCAACACAAGTAGCAATGGACAAATTTCAAGAAATGGCTGAGATAGCCTGGAAGGATGTAAATGAAGGAATCCTTCGACCAACTCCTGTCTCTACAGAGATTCTCACTCGCATTCTCAATCTTGCTCGTATTATAGATGTTACTTACAAGCACAATCAAGATGGATACACTCATCCAGAAAAAGTTCTAAAACCTCACATCGTTGCTTTACTGGTGGACTCCATTGAGATCTAAATCATTCACTTTTTTTTTTTTGGTTCCATCTATATAAGATAGTACTCTACTTAAAACGTTTTTGTACCATTAATTCTTGATATCTTTATAATACTTCTTTTGTACCTAGCTTGATCTTCTTTTTATTTGGTAAAATAAATTGTAATATGTTAAGCAAAGAAACTACCATATTGATCATCTAACTATAAGGAGAGAATTTTTTTAAAAAAAAAACAAGCATAAGCTTTATCTAAGTAAAGCAAGTAGCCCACTAGTCCTAAAATTCTAATAATATATACTTGTGATAAGTATAAGGGTTAATAGTACTTTTAGTCCTTTCGTTATTCATAAACTTAATGTTAATTTTTATGATATCTAACTAAATACATTTTATCTTTAGCTAATTAAAATAATGCATTTTTAAAATTCTTTTGGTCATAAATATTTTACCAATTTTCTATGATTATAAACTGTTCCATTATCTAATTCTTGTTGATTTGTTGTGTTAGGTTAAGTTTATAATATTTCTTCATAAATATAATTCTAAAAATAATCTGAATATAATATATATTAGGGCAACTTTCACATATAGCAAATAAAAAATTCATATTTGTATGCTATAACAAAGTTTGCATAATTGCGCTCCATAGCAAACATAGAAACTGTATAATTCGCTATACATATACAGTTGAAGCAAATTGTATAAAACGAAGTGTATAAAACAAGAAAGAGAAAAATACTTGGGCAGAGAACTGCATAAAAATGAAGTGCATAAAATGAATTTTATTATTATAAGTGTATAAAACGATTATATACAATTTGAATTTGTAAAATGCGAAAGAGAGAAAGACAAAAGAGACTTGACAAGGAATATACAATTGAATCGAATTATATAAAATGAAAAAGAGAGAAATTAGATACAATTTGAAAATTGTATAAAACGAGAAAGAGATAAAGACAAAAATATATGTACTTGCATGTGTATATACAATTTTATCACGCTTAATACAAACAGAAACACAATTTATAAATTTCGCTTCTGTTTGTATAAGTGAGAAAGGCGAGGGTGGCGAGCGAGATTTGAGAGAGTGGCGAGCGAGATCTGGAAGAGGGGAGAGAGGGGAACAAAAATATATGTATTTATACAATTAGAAACAATTGTTATACATTTGTGTTTGTATAAAAAGTGAGGAAGCGAGCGAGAGATTGGAGGAGAGTGGCGAGCAAGATACTTGGGAGAGAGCGCTTGACAATTTTTTGTAAACGTTTGTTATGGAGCACAATTAAATCAAACCCTAGCTACTCCATTTATTTTAGGTTATTAGTTTGCTATTATATACAATTTTCCCTATATTTTATGCAAAAAAAAAGTAGATTAAATTAAATATATTCAAAACTGAATTAAAATCGATAACTCTAATAAAAAAGGTTATTAGCTCATTGGTGATAGGTTATTGGTTTAATGATTTTGGTAATGATTTTGATTTTTTTTATTATTGGGTTATTGATTTTTAACGGATTGAAGTTTTTTCTTAACATAATAATCGATAATTAGATAATAAATTAATAAATAATATTAATACTATTTTGGTATATAAAGTCCTTTGTATACAGTTTCAAACTTTTAATTATTCTACAATGTGTTAGTGTTGTTTTTAGCAAGATACAATTTATCAACTCATATTCATGGTTTATTTGGTTTGTCATCATGTTTTAAGAGATTTTTAAGAATTTATTCTCGTGTCAAATCATAATGGTTAAATAAATAGCTGAACCAGTAATGATCAATAACTGATGAATTAATAAGCAAATTTCTTAATGGTTCTTAACGATTTAGCATATCTTCAAATCGATAACCAAACAGTTGAACTGATAAACTTTAAAATCGAACTGACCATTAAGCGGGATATATCAAAATCAAAATTTGTTGGTATATAAATGATGAACCAAAATTATTTACAAACCATTCTAATGTGCTGTATGTACATCGGAAGTGACATTAGTACTTTAAACTCCAAAAATACTAACTAAAATAATTGCTTTACACTCTAAAAATTGAATGTCTCAACTCTCAAGTGGATCAAGTTATCTTTTTTACTCTAAAATAGAATTGATCTATTTAATGTATAAAATAAAATTGTTGACATTTCACTCAGTGATAAAAAATTTAAAACGTTAGATGATGAAAGTTTGAAAAACTTTATCAAGCCAAAAACATAATCGATTTGTACTATTCACGATGTAAAAAATAGGTTTTGACATTTTTTATAGAAAAATTGTTAATTGTGAATTTGATGAAAAGAATATTACATTAACCTTGAATATTTCTTAAACATTATGTAAGTCTTTATGAATGATAGTAATACCATCATTATTAATCAAATTTGAATTAAAAAAATGCAAATATTATTATTATATAAATCAAAGCTTAATTTATTTTAGTTTATATAATAATCTTCGCTTTTGAAATTTGTAAAAGGACTTGACACATTTTTCTATTTGGAGATTTCTTTATTTTTAATGTCAATGTCATCCATGTAACATTTGTAGAAGACATTTTAGAGTCATAAATATTGTTTCTATATCCAATATAGACTTTTTATTTAATTTTAACACAAACATGATTTAAGTTCCTAAAAGAATGAAATAAATTAATACTGACTTTGATGAATAAAAAAAGAATTGGTAGAAATTTTCATAGGTGAAGCAAATCAAAAGTTAGATAACATTTTTTTAATTATTGGGGATATTTCTAATTTTAAAGTGGTTTTATTCGGATAAAGATCCGGTCAAGTATACTTAGGTCAAGTAATGTTCAATGATCTTATAGATTCATGCCATGTGTACTATATAATAATTTATGGTTGAGATTCATTTAAATTATAAATTTATCTTAATAATAAATTTGATTTATATACTCATCTTAATAATTCAAGCAACAAAGCTGTCAACTATTTTTATTTTTTAAAAACTATCAAATAAAGCAATTAAGTGTATCCAAACTATTATTTTCAAGAATTTTTTTTTTTTAAAGATTGGCGAGTATGCGGATCAAGAATTGACGATAGACCCAATTTGATAATGCAAATACTTTCAATCAGGTATATTAAATTTTCTTTTTCAATCTTAATTTTTCTATTTGAAAATATTAACTTGGGTATACACTTAATTGTTTTATTCAATAGTTTTAAAAAATAAAAATAGTTGATAACTTTGTTATTTTTATTATTAAGATGAGTATATAATTTAAATAAATCTCAACTATAAATAATTATATAATACACATGACATGAATTTATAAGGTTATTAAACATTACTTAATCTAATTATATTTAACTGAATCTTTATCCGTTTTATTCTTAATGCCCTTCAATTATCTATCACTGTTGAATGATACGTGTCAAATCTCTTTTTATAGTATAAATCAATTCAATTGAAGTATTTCTCTTCTCATTTGTATGCCAATTTTGTTCCAATTTTAGTTTTTATTTATTTTCGGTCAATTAAGAATAAATTTTCGATCTATTACAATATTTCACTCATATTTGTGTCTTCCTTTCTATGTAACCTTCTTTTTTTTTTTTCTGTGAACTTATTTGTTTTCATTCACGTTCTTTTCTATTATGGTAAGATTATCCATCTAAGTAATTTCATGGTATTAGTCAAAAAGCTCATTTATTTTTAGTCATTATTACTTCTTTTATTTTTTTTAAAAAAAACACAATTCCACTAGGTAAGGTGTGCATTATTAAAAAAAAAAAAAGAGCTCAGGGATAACTACAAGGAGAAAAGTACAAGTAAGACGTATTTGAGCAAGTTTTGGGTAAATTATAATTTCTTGGTATGTCTCTTTTGGATAAACTAATTTTGATTCTTTAATTATAATAAAAATGAAGATACAAATATTTATAATTATTTTGGAGATATCTTGAATATCTTATGTCTTCATAATTATATCGATTTGTTGTTTTAATGTCTACTATGAAACTCTGGATAACTAAATCTTCATCTTCTTCTTTTAAAGCATAAAGCAACTTCCAAATTTGTGGATTTGGATCTTCAATTATTATTTTTTTTAGAAATTAATAGTCTTTCACTAGGAGTACAATTAATGATGTATTTTGATACTTACAAATGATAAAACAAAAAGGAAGGGATAAATTTGAGAAATTCTCTGTGCTTGAAAAAAGAATTTGTCAATTCTCAATCTGTCCCAATCGAGAAAATAAAAGCATGTTATGGAGAGAAAAAAATTGCATTTAGTTTATTCAAGTGAATTAGTTACATTTCAATTTTTATAAATTCAACATTAACGTAATAAAATAGGATGGCATAGAAACTCAACCTTGAACCGGAACGCAAAAATAATTTATGTTTAAGCCATCAATCTGAACTTTACAAATAATATGTGTTTAATTTAATAAATGAAATTAACTATTGCATGTCATCCTTTGTTTTTCTTTTGGGACATGATTTTCAATTCAAAGTTGCTACATTCTGCACTCAAGGAATTCCAATATTATTATATTTTGGATGCCATCGAAATAGACCTCAAATCAACATTCCAAATACATGGTGCAAATTGTGACAAAAAAGACTAAGAGAGACAAAATAATGCATGTCTCGTAGTAGTTGTAATATTTTATGTTGTAAGTCGTTTTGTGAATTGAGATTAGAGGAAAATGGGACTTACAGACAGACGCCAAAAAAGGAAAATAAAATAAAAAATGGAATTTGATTAAACTTTCAATAACAATGTGAAAAAGAATACTGTAACATTTTTTACTATATAGGCCACTGACCAGTACATAGTCAAGTGCGGCAACCAGAGCGGCAATTGATGGCTGTGACAAAAGACTCACCATGCATTATAAATACTCATTTCCTTCACTTCCATTTCCATCATCACTTTGTTCAATTTCTCTAACTACACAAGCTAATTAAGTGTAGAAGAAATGGCCTCAGCTGCTGCATTGATGAGTAACTGCCAAGACATTGTTCGCCCTGTTGCTGATTTCTCTCCAAGTCTTTGGGGTGATCGTTTCCATTATTTCTCCCTTGATAATAAGGTATCTGAAAAATTCTAGTAAGGAACTTGGAAAAACTCCATTGAAGCTCCTAAGAGCAAGCTGATTTGAGGAAGAAGAAAGGAAGTTCTTATTTCTGTTACTCACAGATCCTGCACCTCTCCTTTATATACAAAATGCATATTGTGTTTTCAATATTGAATTTCTAACTAACTCTAATCTTCCACTAACTATTACAACTCATTTACTAACAGAATATATTCCTAACTAACTATGTGCAAAGTAACAGAATGAACAGAAAATGTGACACTTAGAAGAGTAACAGAAAACGTGAAGGTTAACACTCCCCCTCAAGCTGAAGGGTGCAGTATGTTAAGCACTCCTAGCTTGCCTAACAGATGTAAGTGTTGAGCCTGACTCAATCCTTTGGTTAATAGATCAGCAATTTGTTGATGAGTGTGTACATACTCTGTTTGAATCAATCCAATCTTAACTTTATCTCTAATAAAATGGCAATCTATCTCGATGTGCTTGGTTCTTTCATGGAACACAGGATTTGCAGCTAACTGAATAGCAGATTTGCTATCACTCCATATTTTGATTGGCCTTTGAATGAACACATTGAGCTCATTGAACAATCCTGTCAACCATGTCACTTCTGCTACTGCTGAAGCCATGCTTCTGTACTCAGCTTCAGCTGAACTTCTAGACACTGTCTGTTGTTTCTTGGACTTCCAAGACACTAAAGAATCTCCAAATTTTACTATATAGCCTGTTACTGATCTTCTAGTATTAGGACAAGCAGCCCAGTCTGAATCACACCAACATGTTAATGTTGTGGCTGGCTGAGCCTTTAGCCATATGCCCTGACCAACTGTTCCTTTCAAGTATCTCACCACTCTGATAGCTGCTTCCCAGTGAGACCTTTTTGGATGCTGCATAAACTGACTTAATGTTTGCACTGCATAGCTAATGTCAGGTCTTGTAATGGTAGCATACATTAATTTTCCACTAATCTTTGATAAGCTGAATTATCTGTTAGTACCTCATCTCCTTGTAGTCCAGTAGTCTGATCTAATTCTATTGATGTCAACCTCAAGTTGGTTTCTAATGGTGTGTTTACAGGTTTTGCACCACTCAATCCTGTATCAGAAATAAGCTCTAATATGTATTTCCTTTGGTTCAATATAACACCTGTCTTTGACCTTAACACCTCAATTCCCAAGAAATATTTGAGTTCTCCTAAATCTTTGAGCTTAAACTTCTGATGCAATACTTCTTTTGCTTCTCTGATTAATAACTCATTATCACCAGTAATGAGTAGATCATCAACATAGATCAAGACAACAACCATCCCCTCTGACTTCTTCAAAGTGAACAATGAATAATCATGAGAACTTTGGATGAAGCCTGCAGATAATAAAGTGTTGGTCAATTTGATATTCCACTGTCTAGATGCTTGCTTGAGTCCATATAAGGATTTGAGCAATTTACAAACTTTGGTTGACCCCTGAGATCTGAAACCTTCAGGCATTTCCATATATACTTCCTCATCCAAATCTCCTTGCAAGAATGCATTGTATACATCCATTTGGTAAAGAAACCATCCTTTAGAAACAGCTACTGCAATAACACTTCTAACAGTTACCATTTTTGCAACTGGTGAAAATGTATCATGATAATCCAATCCTTCTTGTTGACTATAACCCTTGGCTACAAGTCTAGCTTTAAACCTTTCTATGTTTCCATCAGCCTTGTATTTGATTTTGTAGATCCATTTAGAACCAACAGCATGTTTACCTAGAGGTAAGTCAACCACCATCCATGTCTTGTTATCTTCAAGAGCTTTAATTTCTAATTTCATGGCCTCAATCCATTTTGAATCTTTGCTAGCTTGACCAAATGTTTGAGGTTCTACTGATTCTGAAAACTTTGCCAGATAGCTATGATATTTTGATGACACATGATCATAGCTAAGATGATTTGCCATAGGATACTTACTGTTATGTCCACCATCAGGAGCCATATAATCCTTCATCCATATGGGAGGTTTAGTATGTCTGGATGATTTTCTAGTAGAAATTAGAGGTAGTGGTTCTACTGTATCAATAGCTGAGCCTTGACTTAACATCTCTTCATTGTGAACATGTAACATTTCACTAGAAGCATCATTCAAGCTGGTGGAAATCTGTGTGTCTGCATGTACATAATCCTCAGTTGCTGTACTTTCTGAATCATTAACTTCTTCAAAGCTATCAGATAATAAGTCACTAACAGGTGCCTGTGAGAGTTTTGAAGTGGCAAAAGGAAAGATGTGTTCTTGAAATACAACATCTCTATTTACTTGAAATTTCTTAGTCTGTAAATCCATCAACAAATAACCCTTCTGAGTTTCTGAATATCCCATCATGACCACAGGTTTTGCTCTTTCTAAGAACTTGTCATTTCTAGGAATAACAGAAGCATACCCAAGACAGCCTATGACTCTCAAATGGCTGATATTTGGAGGTTTGGAGAATAACATTTCATATGGACTTTTGTTATGAAGAACTGATGATGGTAGTCTGTTAATTAAATAAACAGCTGCTTGAACACAAATTCCCCAGAATTTAAGTGGCATACAAGATTGAAATCTGATGGCTCTAGCTACATTCAATATGTGTCTATGCTTCCTCTCCACTACACCATTTTGCTGTGGTGTGTGAGGACAGCTGCTTTGATGTATAATGCCAAGGCTTATAAACAACTCTTTGCACTGAGAGTTGAAAAACTCTGTTCCATTGTCTGATCTTACTGTCTTGATGATGTGCCCAAACTGATTCTTTATCAATATGAAGAAATTCTTTATAGCTACTATGGTTTCAGATTTAAGCTGTAATAAATGAACCCAAGTATATCTGCTGCAATCATCAACAATAGTAAGAAAATAGTATTTCTTATCAAATGTGGGAACTTTGTATGGTCCCCAAAGATCCATGTGTACAAGTTCAAAACACTTAGAGGTCTTTGATGCACTGATAGGAAATGACAATCTAGTTTGCTTAGCTAATGGACAGACTGAGCAACTAGTAAGTGAATCAATGTCTTTATTATTATGTAATAGTTCTAGGCTATGCAGTACTTGGTTTGAAGGATGACCAAGCCTCCTATGCCACAATTCACAATCTTGTAATGATACCTCTGCAACAATTTTCTGAGGATTTTGAGTTTCACATTTGCCCTTCATGCCAGAACCATTTCTGAATATGTACAGGCTTCCTTCTTCCCTACCAATCCCCTTCACCCTGCCACTGTAAAGATCCTGAAATATACAGAATTCAGGGTAGAAGGAAACAAAACAAGACAGTTCCTTGGTTAACTGTGATACAGACAATAGATTGAACTTAAACTCAGGCACACACAACACATCTTTAATCACTTCATTGTTAAACAAACATGTTTCTCCTATGTGTGTTATAGAGGCCTTATCACTGTAGGTAAGTTCACCTTGTCTTGATGAGAACTAGCTGTACATTTACTATTTCTTAGCAAATGTTCATTTGTTGTAATATGATGAGAGGCACCAGAGTCTACTATCCAACAATGAGAGGCAATATTAGTTGAAAAACAATTTGCCATACCTGTCATGTTGGCTTGCTTCGTTTCCTTCTTATCTTTCCCTAACATGTCCATTATTTGTTTATATTCCCCATCAGTGAATGCATGTCCTTTGGCAACAAAAGCATTGTTCACTTCATGATGACTAGAAGAGGTTTCTCCAGAATTCTCTTTGGAAATATTGTTAGCCTCTCCAGCATAATTGTAGCTATTTCCTCCAGATGAAGAATTCATTTGACCTGACCTTGAATTACTGAAACCAGATTTCTTTCTGTGTTTCCAATCAGCTGGATAGCCAATTAATCTGTAACAGTTCTCCTTAGTGTGCCCAGTGTATTGACAGTGTTCACATCTTCTTCCCTTATGATTCTGGTTTCCTTGATTGTAATTGTTTCCTCTATTACACTCATAGCTAATACATCAGGTACCTTATTAGCAATAGCTACACATGCAGTTTGTTGTTGTAGCTCATCCTCTATAATCATGGCATATGCTTGATTAATAGTAGGAGTAACACCTTTTAATAGAATCTGTCTCTTAGCCTGTTCATACGACTCATTCAAACCACTAAGAAACTGAATCAGTCTAAGCTGATACAGATGATCTGCATATTCTTTGGATTTTGGACATGCACAGCTAGGAGATGGTACAAGTGCATCAAATTCCCCCCACAAATTCTTCAACTTAGTATAATAAGATGAAACAGAATCAGTACCTTGTGAGATTGTGTTGATTTCTCTGTGTAGCTGATAGATTCTCATTCGATTGACTTTGTCGAATCTCTCTTTCAAGTCTTGCCAAACTGTATAAGCACTGGTAGCATACACTATTCCACTAAGAAGATCTTCACTAACTGAATTCATCAACCATGACAACACAATTGCATTGCATGTTTCCCACTGCTCATGTAATTCATCTCGATACAAAGATCTACTGCAAGCTCCTGTAACAAATCCAATTTTTCTCTTCCCTGTCAAAGCAATTCTCATTGATCTACTCCATATTCCATAATTTTCAGGTCCTGTGAGTTTGACAGGAATTAGAACTGCATTTGAAGCATCCGATGGACCTATATAGAGAGGATCATTTGGATCAATTCTTCCTACCACCATTGCTATCTTCTTCACAGCTTTACACTACTCTGATCTACGTCTTCTTTGGCTAACTAGATTACTAGTATAACCTGCTCTGATACCATGAAAAATTCTAGTAAGGAACTTGGAAAAACTCCATTGAAGCTCCTAAGAGCAAGCTGATTTGAGGAAGAAGAAAGGAAGTTCTTATTTCTGTTACTCACAGATCCTG
Organism: Solanum habrochaites; assembly: GCA_027704765.1. Classification (NCBI taxonomy): domain Eukaryota; kingdom Viridiplantae; phylum Streptophyta; class Magnoliopsida; order Solanales; family Solanaceae; genus Solanum; species Solanum habrochaites. The sequence continues at coordinate 90,298,614 of JAKWJA010002489.1, forward strand.
CACCTCTCCTTATATACAAAATGCATATTGTTTTCAATATTGAATTTCTAACTAACTCTAATCTTCCACTAACTATTACAACTCATTTACTAACAGATATATTCCTAACTAACTATGTGCAAAGTAACAGAATGAACAGAAAATGACACTTAGAAGAGTAACAGAAAACGTGAAGGTTAACAGTATCTGTTTAAAGAACAAACTAATATTAACTTGTTTTGTGAAATGTATTAGTACTTAATAAATTATAATTTATAGGTTGCGGAAGAGTATGCTCAAGAGATTGAAACGTTGAAAGAGCAAACAAGGAGTATGTTATCTGCTGCTTGTGGAACGACATTGGCTGACAAGTTGAATCTGATAGACATTGTTGAGCGCCTTGGCTTAGCTTACCATTTTGAGAAACAAATACAAGACATGTTGGATCAGATTTACAAATCACATCCTAACTTTGAGACTCATGAATACACTGACTTAACTACTTTATCTCTTCAGTTTCGACTATTGAGACAACATGGTTACAATATCTCTCCAAGTACGTAATATAATAATCAACACCGTTACACTAGCTATATAGTAATTAGTAACTAATAATATTTTTTTTTCAACTTGAACCAGAAATCTTTTGCAGATTCCAAGATGCAAAGGGAAAATTTAACGAACCCCTTAGCAACGACATCAAAGGTCTATTGAACCTATATGAAGCTTCACATGTACGGACTCATGGAGAAGATATTTTGGAAGAGGCACTTGCATTCTCCACTGCTCATCTTATGTCTGCAGCTCCACATTTGAAGTCACCTCTGAGTAAGCAAGTGTCTCATGCCCTTGAGCAATCTCTCCATAAGAGCATTCCAAGAGTTGAGACACGATACTTCATCTCTATCTATGAAGAGGAGGAATTTAAGAATGATGTGCTGCTCCGATTTGCAAAACTGGATTTCAACTTACTTCAGATGTTGCACAAACAAGAACTCAGTGAAGTATCAAGGTAATTAATATAAAAAATAAATAAATTGTTATTCGAGAGTTATTTCTCAAATTAATTCTAATTATTTTGTAGGTGGTGGAAAGATTTGGATTTTGTGACAACGCTTCCATATGCTAGGGATAGAGCAGTTGAGTGCTACTTTTGGACGATGGGAGTGTATGCTGAACCACAATACTCTCAGGCTCGTGTCATGCTTGCTAAGACTATAGCAATGATTTCAATAGTAGATGACACATTCGATGCTTATGGAATCGTAAAAGAACTGGAGGTTTACACCGATGCCATACAGAGGTATGAACTTGCCTCTCTAACAGTTAATGGATTTATTAGACAGGTTTATAAGAAGAGGAACGAACTTAATCTTTCTCTTTTCATTTATTAGGTGGGATATTAGTCAAATTGATCGGCTCCCTGATTACATGAAAATCAGTTATAAAGCACTTCTAGATCTCTACGATGATTATGAAACAGAATTGTCAAAGGATGGCAGATCCTTTGTTGTACACTACGCTAAAGAAAGAGTATGAATTTAATCATTTGTCAACCTAATTTTTTTGAATAAATAGTGATGTTTGAATGTCTTTGCCTGTTGTTGACAGATGAAAGAAATCGTGAGAAACTATTTTGTGGAAGCAAAATGGTTCATTGAAGGATACATGCCACCAGTTTCTGAGTATCTGAGCAATGCATTAGCTACTAGCACTTATTACTTGCTTACCACTACATCCTACTTGGGCGTGAAATCTGCTAACAAGGAAGATTTTGAATGGTTGGCAAAGAACCCTAAAATCCTTGAAGCCAATGTGACTTTATGTCGAGTCATTGATGACATAGCAACCTATGAAGTTGAGAAGGGCAGAGGTCAGATTGCAACTGGAATTGAGTGTTATATGAGGGATTATGGCGTTTCAACACAAGTAGCAATGGAAAAATTTCAAGAGATGGCTGAGATAGCATGGAAGGATGTAAATGAAGGAATTCTTCGACCAACACCCGTCTCTACAGAAATCCTTACTCGAATTCTCAATCTTGCTCGTATTATAGATGTCACTTACAAGCACAATCAAGATGGATACACTCATCCGGAGAAGGTTTTAAAACCTCACATTATCGCCTTGTTGGTAGATTCTGTTGAGATTTAAATAAATTATCACTTCTTGCATTCACAATTCACCTAGGAACACTTGCTAATTCTCAGTCTCTTTATAAATAAGTAATTAATGTATACCTTTGATGGATATCTTGTTTGTATTAATAAAAAATATTTGAATTTAATTACTTCAGTCTCAAATAACTAGTTAGCTTGATAAAACACATTAAATGCAATGGATTAAATCTCAAAGATCTTCCACCAAATTTCTCTTCATAACACTGGTATGTCTTGTGGATCTAACGATTTGAAGTCGTGGATCATATTAAACTGATGATTTTGTGTTCGTCAAACGAGACTATTTATGACCATAAAATTTTTATATATCTTTTAATTATTTTAAATTGTTAATCAATATAATTTATAGTACTTTTTATGTACTTTACAAATATATAAATTTTATTTTTAAAAAAAATAAATATTTCATGCGTAAATTTTCGATCAAAGTTAAACCGTTCAACTCTCGAAATATAAAATCTGTCACATAAATTGAGTCACAGGGAGTAAATTTTATGTAATAAGTAATAAATAATATTTCCCCCGTTCTATTTTATGTGACACTTCAAATTTTGAGATTTAAACAAGTTTATCTTTGACCATAAGTTTTTTCATAGATTTTTTAAAACATTTTAAATTGATAATCATTGTGACTCGTAGTACTTTTTACATAGTTTGCAAATATATAAATTTTATTTCAAATTAAAATAAAATTAAAGATTCCATCCTAAATTTTCAATCAAACTTAAATAATTTAACTCTTGATAAAAAAAATTATCACATTAATTGAAATTGAGAGGTGGAGCAATTTTTTATAATGAACTTAAAGTTGGAACCGCCAGAAAAATTTACACAATTTGGGAATATCTTCTATTCAAAGTTGCTACATTCTGCACATAAGGAATAAAAAAAATTGTAAGTGGCATCAAAGCAGACCCTGAATCAATAGCCCACGTGAATATGGAGTTTGAAGCTAAAATGTAAAAAATATTATCAAAAATTTTAAAGGGATATATTAAATTTTTTTAATCAAAAGGATAAAATTGTTATTGATATAACAATTTTATTCACATTGTTAAGTTAAAATTGTTGATCCACTAGCAATTTTGTTCAAATTCTTTTTTTTTTTTTTAAAAGAAATCACTGCCTAAGCAGCAATATTAGTGGATTTCTTTTTGGAGAATCGCTGTCTCGACAGCAGTTTTTTTCGATTTTTTTTTTTAAGATCATGCCTTGGCAGCTATTAAAGTATAATATTTTTAAAAAATATGTAGCTGCCAATTATTTTTAAAGAAAGTGTTTAATGTTGGTGATTTTTTAAAAGAAATAATTAAAATCCACATTTTTATAAAAAAAAAAGTTTTTTTGTTTTAATTAAAAAATCGCTTCTAATAAATTTTCTTTTTTTAGAATATTGTTGCCAATTATTTTTTTAATCGTTTTAATTTTGGTGATTTTTCTTTTTTGATTTTGATCAAAATAAAAATTGCATTACAATTTTTAGTAAAGATTTCACTAAATGATTTTTTTTAATAAAGAATCCATTTTTTTAAATCACTACAATTGCAGTATTTATGTATTAAAAAAATAGCGTTTTAGTGAAAAAGATTTCTTGGCAACGATTTTCGTGAATTTTTTTAATAAAAAACCGCTGCTTGGTGGAAGTTTTTTGAAAAAAAATAAATCAGTGCCAATATTTTTGATGAAAAATTGTACAATTATTTTTTAAATTGATTTACCAACATTTAATACGAATTAATAATTGCCAGCAATATTTTAATAAAAGTTATTTAACTAAATAGTTGTCAAGATTTTAAAAAGGAAGAAAGAAAAAAAATGCAAACATGCAGCGATTTGTCAAAAAAATATAATAATTTCCCACTTAAATCGTTGTCTAGGCAGCGATATTAAAAAAAATTAAAACAAAAACGCTGCAGTCAAAGCAATTTTATTTTTATAAATTTTTTTTTGCCAAAAACGCTACCCATGTTGCGATTTTCTTTGTAAATATCACTGATAGATCAGTGATTTTGAGCTTTTAACAGTCTTAAAGCCATGCAAATAAAATCGCTTCTGACATAGCGATTTAGCCGTTTTGGTTAAAAAAAAAGTTAATGTACCCTTTTAAAATTTTTGACTTTTCTTTTACTTTTTAGACTTCAAACTCTATAAATATGCAGTAATAACAAAAAGAACGAACATAATAAACAATTAATAACGCACACATAGAGTGTCATAATACAGATATTTTTTAAATGTATAATACATTCTTTTCTTAAGTTGAAATTAGAAACTCTTAATGAAGCAATATCGGACCAACAGATTCTCCACAGTCGCCGAAGAAGGAAAAAGAATACAATATGCATGGCACAAGGAATTAAGAAAAATGATATAATTTCTATACACAGAAAATGTATATAGATGACACATTCGATGCTTATGGCATTGTAAAAGAAGTTGAGGTCTACACCGATGCCATACAGAGGTATGAACTACTTGTGAACATTTTATAATTTAAAGCCAAAGGGGGGTTGGAAAGATCATATCAAACAACATTTTTTCATATCTTTTCCTACAAATTATAATCTAAAACATGCCTGGATGTCAAACTATAGATATTTCTCTTTTTTCATATGATATACATATATATTTTTATTAAATAGATTTCACTTATCAAATTCATTTATTAGGTGGGATATTAACCAAATTGATCGGCTCCCTGATTACATGAAATTGAATGCCTTTGCTTGTTGTTGACAGATGAAAGAAACCGTGAGAAATTATTTTGTGGAAGCAAAATGGTATATATATGCCGCCAGTCTCTGAGTATCTTAGCACTGCATTAGTTACTTACAACTACATCCTGCTTTGGCATGAAGTGTGCCAACAAGGAAGATTTTGAATGGTTGGCCAAGAACCCCAAAAATACTAGAAGCCAATGTGACCTTATGTCGAGTCATTGATGACCTAGCCACATATGAGGTATACATTGCATCAAATAAAGTTGGATATATGTGTTTACCTAGTTGCAACCATGAAATGATAAAAATTGATTTCATACTTTTACAAACACAGTCTCACTTCCAATCCAGGTTGAGAAGGATAGAGGTCAGATTGTAACTGGAATTGAGTGTTACATGAGAGATCATGGTGTATCAACAGAAGAGGCAATGGAAAAATTTCAAGAAATGGCTGAGATAGCGTGGAAGGATCTAAATGAAGGAATTCTACGACCAACTCCTGTATCTATGAAGATTCTCGCTCCTATTCTCAATCTTGCTCGCATTATGGGTGTCGTTTACAAGCATAACCAAGATGGATACTCTCATCCTGAAAAAGTACTAAAACCTCACATTATGGCCTTGTTTGTGGACTCCATTAAAATTTAAAGCATCAACTGTTGTGTACAGGGAGCACTTGGTGACTAGCCCTCAAATAAGTAATTGGTCTACATTTGATGGTATATCTGTGCTAGTTACGGTAGGTAATCAAATACTAATAATGAAAAATATTCAAAGTATCAATTTCTGACAGGATAAATTATAATCACCATAATCTCAATCATTAAACTACTTATAAGACGAATTATGATACTATACTGATACACCTTGTTAATATCCTTGTGGTCAAATGGTGTCTATATTGACTAGTTGCCTCATCAAAAATAAAATTATTGATTAGGACCATTTCATTATTTTAGCCATCACTAGTACCTTTTTTCGCGTTCTTGGACTTTATAATGACATAGACCGGAAATAAAAAGGGAAAATAGAGAGATTTTTTGGGGGAGGAGAGCCAGGGAAGAGGCTGTGCATGGAATGGGCAACTAGTAAAATTGTACATCTCATGCGCTGCCTCGTCCCTGTCTATCCTCTCCACTTTTAAGTATCATTCTACAACATAATTACCTCAACATATAGGGACTCCTTTCGCGAATAATGCTAAAAATGAGAAGGCCTTTTCCTGATGAAAATTTTCGATGAACAAAAGGTTAGTGCAATGGCTGTTTTATGATGGAGTAAGAACCAGAAAAAGAAATAGGCATAGTACAAGTGATAGTACCACTAATTGAGGAGTACATACATAGGGTCCCCCTCTGTTTCTAACTTTTAGTTGACTCCCATTGTACTGCAGATTCAGTTTGTAGTACAATAACAATGCTTGCCCAAAAATTAAAAGCTACGTTCAGATAAAAGCTCTTTAATACTCATCCAATTACGATTACAGCTCGTACAAGTAATATTTTTGGTCACGTTACAATGAGCCTCTCAAGACTCATGACTTTGTAAATTCGAGTCACCAAAAAAAAAGGTGACACAATTGTTGTGGGCACCAGACAGTCTAGCTGATTCAACTAACCAGACAATACACTGTCATCATATCATGCAACAACGAGCTATATATGTTGCCTATATCAGAAATGTGTCTTACATGTTTATCTTTAAATATTTAGCATAAATTTTGCATCACACGTCATTTTTTTTTTAAATGATGTAATATAGAATTAAATTTTCTCTGTGCTATAGAATCAAAACATAATAAAGAAAAATAAAAGCAACACCTCATAAGCTAAAGGTTAGAAAATCTTTGCAAACTAGATGATACTATAGTGACGTATCTAGTATTTTAATTTAAAGAAAAATGTATTTTGTAAATTAGTATATTTCTCCTAAAATTAACTTTCATGCACAAAGAATAAAAGTTAAATTGATACATACATTGAGTTGCATCATCATCAACCAAATGTGGTTAGAAGTCAGGTAGGCTCTCGCTTCGACTCAAACATATGAATAATTAAATAGTAGGAAGGAAAAAAAAAAAGAGATCATAAAGTTCTTGAAACTGAAGATATGGTAGAGAAAAATACTCAAAAAACTGTGAACATTTTAGTCAAATAAAATAGTAGAAAAGACTTATTTATAATGAAATGTTATGAGTAGTAGAAAAGATGCAATTCATTAATAGATATTAGGAGCAGTAGAAAAGACTTAATTTATTATGTGATGTTAGGAATAGTGAAAAGATCCAATTTATATATGAGATGTTTTTATTTTTTAAATAGAAATATTATAAAAAAAAAATAATTATTGTACTATTTAAGTAATTAGATTTTGTGTAATATTTTGATTTAGTGTAAGAATAAAAATATAGCATTTTAAAGCTTTTCACTTTTAGTATAAAATATAATATATATATATATTATATATATATATATATATATATATATATATATATATATATATATTTCAAGTAAGTAGAGGTGGATCAAACAAATAAATTAATGAATTCATGCTTTTAAGATTTTCAATGACGAAATTATTACATTGTTAAATTATTAGTTCTAATCTAACACCTGATAAGATTTTAGTAAGTTATTGTAATGAAAATTACGTCTCTATTTAAGATTTTTGGTAGTAACAATAATATTAATGTTCTTGCCATAGACAGTTAAGAAATTAGTAAATCAAGATAAGCTTTGATAATATTTACGTTCATGACTCCAAAAAAAAAATATTTACTTTCAGCATGTGTTTTTTCAAACATAAATGTAGAGCCGTCAAAATGAGCTTGACTCACGAGGCTAATTTAATCAAATTCTTACAATAAGTGGGATTAGACATAATATTTTTGGCCCATTTACGAACGAGGCTTTTTAGCCCGCCGCATTTGATCCGTTGGCCTCTTAGGTCCAACCTGCAAGTCTCAGAGGCCAGTCCGTGGGCTATTAATTTTTTAAGATATTTTTAAAACTATTTTTAATAGTGTTTTATTTATAAAGATTTTATGAATAAATATTTTGAAAAATAAAAAATCAAGTATTTTGCAATTTCATCTTGCATGGTGAATTGTAAATGAAGATGAACTTCTTAAGGAAATAATATCAAATGTTGATTCAAATATGATCGATGGTGAAAGTAGAAACGGAGTTGTAAAACATTAATTAATGAGTCATCTAATATTTAGAAATTTATCTAGATTTGTTAAGTATTTAGGTTGCCTTGTGTTGCTAGAAATCTTTTAAACCAACTAGTTTTTTTGGGAGAAATGATGGATCCGCTAAATCTTACGTTGGTTATCATGTATTTGTGCAAGTGTTCCACCAAAGTGTGTGATTCATAAATGTACTTTTGTAAGTATTCACTGAAGTGTGTGATTTATAAATAAATTCTTGTATGAATTTGATATTATGTTCATAGACGTCAACATTCGACACTCCTTCAAAGAGAAAGAGAGTAATATTGTTCATTTTTTGGTTGAAGGGTTAACCCGTCCCATTCCGTGGCCCGCTTAAGATTGAATTGGGCCACTATTTTATTAGTCTTTTAATTAAAAGGATTAGCCCGTCTCAACTCATTTAACTCTCTAGCCCATTAAGATTGGATTGGATTAAGCCAACCCATTTTTGACACCTCTATATATGCGGCAGTCCAGTACCAAGAACACAGAGATAGGAGCTTGTTTATCTTATTATTAAAAATTACAATGAATATGCAAATGTTATATTCTCAATGTTGCTTTTACCAAAAAAATACTTTGTATCATGAAAATTTTGCTTCCACACATTACACTCTAAACAGGATGGCTATTTAGTGAGCGAGATAACGTGAGATATATAAATTTGAAATTAAATTAATTAATAATGTATTTAGTTGAAGTCATAATTTATTCCTGAATATAATGTCAGCTCCTCAATCCAACTTGGAATTATAATATGGATAAATTAGTTCATAAACTATTATCGTGAGATAACTTCGTGTACGTACTAAACGAATAGCAAGTTCATCAAAGTAGACCCGGCTACTCCAATGCATAGGTACGTAAAGAACACAAATAAAACATTGTTTTATGAAGTTAAAAAGATCCGGAGGAAGACGAAATGCGCTGAAGGAAAAATAAATGAAACATCACACGAGTAATATATATAAAATTTAGAAGAAAAGGCATACATTTTAAATAGTAGTAGTTGTCTTAGTTAGCAAATATGTTAGTACTATTACATATAGTCAATGATGACAGCATTAAGCAGAATAAAAGGCATGCTGTTTACAAGAATTTAGACATAAGTAGTAACAAATTGTAGGCTGCAAGTTTTACCCAAAAAGAGAGAAAAAATGTGTTACCATATAATAATATATATTTAGAGCAGTACTTACTATGTGGTATTGTCAAGTGTGGCAACCGCCAACCGGACTACTATAGCATAGTATAGTATTATAAAGAATTTTAATCGTACGTGAAAGATGGCTCTCACAATTCATTCATTATAAATACTCATATCTCTTCTCTTACAATTCCATCATCATTTGTTCGATTCTCTAGTACAGTATACAAACATATAACATAACAAAGGAAATTTCCTCTGTTTTTTCAGAAACAAAGAGTATAGTATAAATGGCCTCAGCTGCTGCATTGATGAGCAACTACAGAGAGGAGGAGATTGTTCGCCCTGTTGCTGACTTCTCTCCAAGTCTTTGGGGTGATCGTTTCCATTCGTTCTCCCTTGACAATAAGGTATTCATATATTTTCTACGAGTTTTTCATTTTCTTTATCTTGTTGGATGACTTTGAATGTAACATACATTTTCTTTTTTTAAAAAATATTTGCAGATTGCAGGAAAATATGCTCAAGAAATTGAAACTTTGAAGGAACAATCAAGAGTTATATTATCTGCATCTTGTGGAACAACATTGGCTGAGAAATTGGATCTGATAGACATTGTTGAGCGACTTGGCTTGGCTTATCATTTTGAGAAACAAATAGACGATATGTTGGATCAAATTTACAAAGCAGATCCTAACTTTGAAGCACAGGAATACAATGATTTACAAACTTCATCCATCCAATTTCGACTATTGAGACAACATGGTTACAATATCTCCCCAAGTAGGTCTATTATACACATGTTTTTCGTTGATTGTTATATTTGTGTTTCTTGCTTACACCAAGGAATTTTTGTTTTTCTTTTTACTTTTTCTTACTTTATTTTTGTTTATGATCCAGAACTTTTTAGCAGATTCCAAGATGCAAAAGGCAAATTTAACGAATCTCTTAGCGACGACATCAAGGGTCTTTTGAACTTATATGAAGCTTCACATGTAAGGACTCATGGAGAAGATATTTTGGAAGAGGCACTTGCTTTCTCTACTGCTCATCTTGAATCTGCAGCTCCACATTTGAAGTCACCTCTGAGTAAACAAGTGACTCATGCCCTTGAGCAATCTCTCCATAAGAGCATTCCAAGAGTTGAGACACGATACTTCATCTCTATCTATGAAAAGGAGGAACAGAAGAATGATTTGTTGCTTCGATTTGCAAAACTGGACTTCAACTTACTTCAGATGTTGCACAAACAAGAACTCAGTGAGGTATCAAGGTATGCTAGTAATTTACATGAAAAATATTACTACTATTATTTGTTTATAGTGACTCTCAGAATCTTATATATATGTTGTCACTTACTTTGTAGGTGGTGGAAAGATTTGGATTTTGTGACAACCCTTCCATATGCTAGGGATAGAGCAGTCGAATGTTACTTTTGGACGATGGGAGTGTATGCAGAACCACAATACTCTCAGGCTCGTGTCATGCTTGCTAAGACTATAGCAATGATTTCAATAGTAGATGACACATTCGATGCTTATGGAATCGTAAAAGAACTGGAGGTTTACACCGATGCCATACAGAGGTATGAACTACTTTTCAAAACGTTTTATCATTTAATTGGAAGATCCCATAAAGGTGGGAAAAAACCATATCAAACAACATGTTTATGTCCAATTTTAATTTTTTGCCTACAATTTATTATCCGAGACAAGCCTAGGAGTTAAACACTAGAGATTTCTGCTTCTTCGTATGATATATGTTCTTTTAAATTGATTTTACTTCTCAAATTCATTTCTTTTTCATTTATCAGGTGGGATATTAGCCATATTGATCGGCTCCCTGATTACATGAAAATCAGTTACAAGGCACTTTTAGATCTCTACAATGATTATGAAATGGAGTTGTCCAAGGATGGTAGATCTGATGTTGTTCACTATGCAAAAGAAAGAGTATGAATCGTGACTTTTCTCCTCGTTTTTGCTTAAAATAAAATTAATTCTTCCAATATGTATTGATGATTGAATGTATTGGCTTGTTGTTGACAGATGAAAGAAATTGTGAGAAACTATTTTGTGGAAGCAAAATGGTTCATTGAAGGATATATGCCGCCAGTCTCTGAGTATCTTAGCAATGCATTAGCTACTAGCACTTATTACTTGCTTACGACGACATCCTACTTGGGCATGAAGGCTGCTAACAAGGAAGATTTTGAATGGTTGGCCAAGAACCCTAAAATTCTTGAAGCCAATGTGACGCTATGCCGAGTCATTGATGACATAGCCACCTATGAGGTTGAGAAGGGCAGAGGTCAGATTGCAACTGGAATTGAATGTTACATGAGAGATTATGGCGTATCCACAGAAGAGGCAATGGAAAAATTTCAAGAGATGGCTGAGACAGCATGGAAGGATGTAAATGAAGGGATCCTTCGACCAACTCCTGTCTCTACAGAGATTCTCACTCGCATTCTCAATCTTGCTCGCATTATTGATGTCACTTATAAGCACAATCAAGATGGATACACTCATCCTGAAAAAGTACTAAAACCTCATATTATTGCGTTGTTGGTGGACTCTATTGAAATTTAAATCATCTATTGTTTTGTACATTTGGGAGCACTTGCTTCCTATCCCCTAAAATTATAGTAAGTATTTGATTGATGCCTTGTTGGTATCTAAGATAGGAGTTGCTGGAGATACATGTTATTGTGCAGTGCAGTTAATTCGTTTGATTTTTTGTTGTACCATTATTGACATTTTAAATATATACATATCATTTCTTTTCATAGCTAGATAAAGCCCATGAAAACACATCAAAATATAAAAGCAAATTAAACTCCCAAATATAATGTAAACCTCTTAACAATAGTAGGAAGTATCAATTTTATACAGGAAGTAAAACATCAAAATCGCCTTAATCTCAAACACAATTCTACTTATAAGACAAATTGTGATAATATTCCTGCCATCTTTGAAAAATAAAAATGAAAAGTTCTTTTCTTGAAAATTTCTAATGGCTGCTTTATGATGGAATAAGGACTAGACAGTAGAAGAAAAGAAGGCAAAATATAGTCTTAGTACACCAGTAATTGAGGTGTACAGTCAAAGGACCCTCTCTGTTTCTAAGTGTTAACTGGGTTTGTAATACAAAAAAAAAAACAGATTTTCCCCAAAATTAAAAGCTACTGCTAATGCCTCTTTAAGTACTTACTATTTTATTACGATTACAAATTTACAACTTAGTAGAAAACGATGTAGAAGTAGTATGAGTGGTCATATTAGATGATTTAATTTAAAGTAGAAAAAATAAACCATGCTGTTCACAAGAATTAAGATGCACAAGTAAGTGATGAATTAAATCCAAAAAGAAGATTATGCCATATTAGAATACTGTATATCTATAGAGCAGCAAGTGATTAGTTATTAGTATATAGTCAAGTGAGGCAACCGCCAACCGGACTACTACACTATATTATAAACAAATTCCAATTGTGAAAGATGGCTCTCACAATTCATTCATTATAAATACTCATATCTCCGTCTCTTACAATTCCATCAATTTTTTTAACATCTAAGAAACAAAATGGAAAATCTCTTGTTACAACAGAGTCGTCCTGAATATCCTCACGTTTTCTTTTTAAATACATTTACAGGTTGCACAAGAGTATGCTCAACAGATCGAAACTTTGAAGGAACAAACAAGGAGTATATTGTCAGATGCTTATGGAACAACATTGACTGAGAGAGAAATTGAATCTGATAGACATTGTTGAGCGCCTTGGCATTGCTTATCATTTCGAGAAACAAATGTTGAGGCTCATGATTACAATCATTTGTGCACTTTATCTGTTCAATTTCGACTACTGAGACAACATCATATATCTTACTTATTAAACACTACACTACTATATGATTTGGAGAATTAAGCGCTACTACTTACTAATTTGCTTTTTTATATATAATTAATATGTTCTTGCTTATGCCACTGACATTTAATTAATTAATTTTTATTTTCAACTTGAAGCAGAACTTTTTAGCAGATTCCAAGATGCAAAGGGAAAATTTAATGAATCACTTAGCAACGACATCAGGGGTCTATTGAAGCTTCTTCACATGGAGAAGATATTTTAGAAGAGGCACTTGCTTTCTCTACTGCTCATCTTGAGTCTGCAAGTGACACATGCCCTTGAGCAATCTCTTCATAAGAGCATTCCAAGAGTCGAGACACAATTTAAGAATGATGTCTTTCTTCGATGTTGCACAAACAAGAACTCACTGAAGTATCAAGGTAATTAACATCAAAAAAAATAAATTGTATTTCTCTAATTATTTTGTAAAGATTTGTATTTTGTGACAACGCTTCCATATGCTAGGGATAGAGCAGTCGAATGTTACTTTTGGACCATGGGAGTGTATGCTGAACCACAATACTCTCATGCTTGCTAAGACTATAGCAGTGATTTCAATAGTAGATGACACATTTGATGCTTATGGAATAGTAAAAGAAGTTGAGGTGCCATACAGAGGTATGGACTACTTCTGGAACAGTTAATAATTTAAGTAGATCGTCCAAAAAATGGCAAACAACATATTTGAAGTTTTACCTACAATTTGTAATCGGAGACTAGCCTGGATGCCAAAAACTAGATGTCTCCTTCTTTCATTATGTTCTGTTAAACTGATTACAAGGAGCAATGGACAAATTTCAAGAAATGGCTGAGACAGCATGGAAGGATGTAAATGAACCAACTCCTGTCTCTGCAAAGATTCTGACTCGTATTCTCAATCTTGCTCGCATTATTGATGTCACTTATAAGCACAATCAAGATGGATACACTCATCCTGAAAAAGTACTAAAACCTCATATTATTGCGTTGGTGGTGGACTCTATTGAAATTTAATAATCTATTGCTTTGTACATCTGGGATCACTTGGTTCCCAGCCCCTCAAATAAGTATTTGATTGGTTGGGATTTCTGTTGCTAGATAGGGCAGGAGTTGCTGGCGGTACATATTACAGTTCAGTCAACTTACCTCCTCTTGATCTCGAGCTTGAAGTGTTGAACCTATTAATGTACAGAAGTTACCGGCAAAATTTTCAATCGAAGGTAACAAACATAAAGCAAACAATATGTGCAAAGGATGACCACAGAAGGAAAAAGCAAAATTTACATAAATAATAATATTCTAAATCAATATATATGGATAAAGCTTGAAAATATTTCCATAAATCAATTGTAAATATCAAATTAGGATGGAAATAAAATTCAAAACCACCATAATCTCAAACATAAAACTACTGAAAAACTCATTTCATTTTTAAGACAATTTACCTTCTTTTGTCGAGTTCTAGGACATTATGAAGTCATAGACATAGAAATAAAAGGGAAGAAAAGGAAGGATTGTGGGGAGAGGAGAGCCAGGGAAGAGGCAGTGCATGGAATAGGCAAGGCAAAAATTGCACATCTCATGCTCTGGCTCGTCCCCGTCTATCCATACCACACCAATTTTTACCTCAATAGACTTTATTTACCCATGATTTTAGCATTCCTTCCATCTAGAGGGAAAAAAAAAGTAAAGATGAATCGTTTTGATTTGTTTAAAAATGTCAATGGCTGATTGATTAGCGAAATGGCTGATTTATGTGGAGTAAAGACTAGAAGAAATAGGTATAGTACAAAGGCTAGTACTAATAAGTACAGCCGACCCTCTCTGTTTTGAAGATTCAATTATCCCTCACTGTACTGCAGCTTTCTGTTTGTAGTACAAATTTCCCCAAAAGCTAAAAGCTACTTCTAGATGAAAGATGATAATGTAAACTATTACGATTACAATTCATAGAAAAGCAATAATAGAAACAAACAGCCTGGACAGTCCAAGGAAATCTTTCCTTTTGGGTGGGAAATAAGTTCAAGGAAATCAACTAGATCGTTGGTTTTTGATACGGCGCATTAGTTTGATTCTGCTATTTGAACAAATGGTACCAAAAAGACAATCAGTTGAAGGACTGCTCTTAAATTTCACAGATCATAACTTACGGTTTTCATCACTAAAGGTGACAGCCTGAATGCAGAATCCACCACATTTACAGAAGAACAGGGAACGGGGAGTCATTCCAGACTAACAGAGAATCAAATATCCTCGTTTATGAGTCGCTTACATTATCGCCCAACAACTAAATAACTATCCAGCAACTTAAGTTAGAACTCAGCAATACAGATTGGAAGAATGATCGAGAAAAGCTATATTCCTCCCAAAGCTAGATTGCTTTTTTCATTGATCTGAAAGAAGAAAAAATAATATCATAAGAAGATATCAATTTGCCCCACTCCCAAATTAGACTTTTCAACAATGATATAAGACGAATGAAGAACCACACCTTTACAATCATTACGCATCCAACATATACAATAAAAAACAAAACCAAACTGAAATCCCAATACTGGGAGCACAAGGATATACAAGAAAACACATTGAGGTTGCTAAAGCAAGAGAAACAACCAATCTACGTGCAATACCATACTCGTTACACGGGTTATATTATACCAAGTCTGAAGATATGGTTTAGTTTGACTTTCATATCGAACTTAATAGTGCTAGGAGAAAACACTAAATTGACTGTGGAAGCTAATACAAAATCTGTTTGATAGAGAAAAACAGCATATTCAATTATTCAACTAGTGACTTGATTGAAATATGGAACTTCCTCTCAAGCTGTGTTACTAACAAATCTGTTAGAAAGTCTAGTAGCAAATTTTACAAGAACTTTCAAGTGGAAGAGATCATTTGAGTGGACTCAGTTGGAGATAGAAACAACTTATCACTATATGTTGGATGTGGGTCTAACATTTCAAAGCATCCTAAAATGGACAACGCATTCAATAAATATGTGATGGATTACTTGGAGATGGGGTAAATAGATAATTCTGAACCATCCTAACACGCTGGTACTTTGATATATTTGAGAACCTTCATTTATGGAAAGCATATAGATAAAGCTTTACTGTAAGCAAGTCCATAATTATTCACGCTAGCTTATTCAGTTATTGAACAAGAAAGAAGACTTAACAATCTATAACGCCACTCTGAGATCAGCTTTCTAATTAGAGTAGTATTATCTGGTCTCTAGAATCAGTAACCTTACTAAAGGAATCTATTCATTGCCTGTAGATGTGACTATCACCTCAGGCTTTACGGAAGAACTAACAGAACAATTTGAACATGCTGGTGCAGAAAAACTTCAGTAAGATTCTACATTGTTTAGCCTTTTTCTCTTTAAGATACATCGTATGTTGAGTTTCACTTTGATATTCAAACTAATTTCACTTACAGAGGTTTTGGTGTTGCCAATACCGTCTTCAATTATGTTGATAATCATTTTCCTTTTTGACAATCAATTTCAATTTATTAGTCGATTGTATAGGAAATACAGGTGTCATAAAAGAAAATACCTTATTAGTTCCAAGACTTTCAAGATTTTTCTCATCCTGAGAACTCCAAAGGAGTGAATGTCCTGTGGCATTTTCTTATATCTAAGTTCACTAGTTCACTGTAATGACCTGATATTTCTTCTTTTCTTATGACCGTCGTGTCGGGGCCAGCTTTCGCGCACCTCGACTAATTCTACGGGATACCTGTCACCTCCCACCAACAACACATATCTAGTAACTTTGTCCACCAAGGCTAGGACAGATGGGAAGAACCACTAGTGTTTTTTTTGTCTCCACTGAGTTTGGAATCTAAGGTTCTCAATCACTTCATTGACCATTATTGACCATTAGGCCACACCCTTTGGTGCCTATAGTGACCTAATATATCCACATGAATTCAAGAGTTATTTCCTTAACTATAAATTTGCTATTTTAACAGATTGCATACCAAAGTGGGTAATTAAAGGATAAATTTGTGGACCCGACTCTCATTACATAAGATGGTGTGATAGTCAGCTGCACCTTGGTGGAAACTTAAGGTGTAATAGGCCAAGCCCACTACTTGTTGGCATCTAAATAAGGGTTAGGACAAATGTTGGAAGAACTACAATTTCCAACCTAAAGAAAAGAAAGGAACGAGCAGAAGAGTGGTTAGTCAGCGGCGGCTCAGGGGTTAACGGTAGAGGAAATTTGTAATGAGAAATATAACAAAACTCGGAAGAAGTTGGTTTCTGATGAAAATGTATGCATTTGGATAAGTAAAGAGGGAATTGAGAATGCATTGGAGTAAATTAACACAATCTGAATGCAAGTAGTGTAAGTGTGTAACTGTTGATGTGAGGACGCAGTACACAAGGATCAGCCTGGTACAATTTATGGAAGGGCATGATCAGAAAGTAATAAGGATGACCCAGGATACATAAAGCATTATTGAATAGGATTACAGGATCATATCTACAATCCATGAGATCCAAGATGAAAAATTAGTAAATACTATAATTTCTCAGTTAATTCATTGTCAATCATAAAGGTCACCCACAAATAACCTTTTTTAGGTACATTGAAAAGTTAAATACAAGTATATAATGTAATATATAGCAGCGACAAAAGATATATAATGTGCTGTATATGCGCTAAGTTGTTCAAATTGCAGAGAGAAGAAGATATTTTCTTGGGGAGAAAATGCAATGCCAGAGCTCTATCGTTTGGCCTTCCATTCAATTATTTAAGTTATTTTACTGACTTTAGCCATTTTCCAAATCACTACACACTAAATTATCGAACTGAAGCAAAATTCTCACATTGCATCTAAGCAGCTTACACAAATATACATGTTAATAGCAAATAAACAAAGCTTGTATACATGTATACAAATAGAAAACAGCACCAAAAACCCCAACCGACAAGTAATAACAAAAAATAAAGTAAATACCTCTAGACCTTAGCTTTCCAGTAACACCTCTTTGCAAGTTGACTTATTGTGGCCTGTACCCTTGCATCTACTACATTGGAGCTGACGCTTAGTTACTTCAGTGGAACCCACCTTCTTAGTCGTTGGCCTCCCTGGTGGACGACGGGTGGGAGGAGGGGTTACTGTTACAGCAGCTTGAGAAGCATCCTTTCTCTTGGGCTTTTCTAAGCTTGGAATTGGATGTATTGACTCTGAATAAGTTGATCTATAACTATCTACAGTGAAGTACCTGGCACAATAGTCGTATGGATCACGACCAAGGCAACCCATGACAGCTATCGCATGGCAACAAGGTAAGCCAGTTAGCCCCCAATCTCTGCAACTACAGTCGCAATTGTCCATGTCAACTACTTCTATGGTATCCCCCTGGACCTCAAATTTGGTACCATTGGGCATCAACGCATGAATAGAACTAAATCTTAGGCTTTCCTTCTCTAGCTTTTCCTCCATAAATGGAGTTAGCCTTGTCACCCATTGATTGGATTCAGTCCGCCGGGTATAAATGAGCTCCATTATCTTACCTCTTATTGCATCAACCATCTGCGTGATTGGCAAGTCATGAGCATCTGATACCCAACCATAAAAAAGCTCTCCAAAGTTTGATGTCATGTGGTTATATCGCATCCCACGGAAAAAAGCATTTGCCCAGCTAATAGGCTCACTCTGCATTACCCAGTGGTAAGCATCTAGTGAAATACTTCTTATGCTTTCTACATACCTCTGGAAGCCTTCAGGCTTTGGTGCATAAGCCGCACCGTAAAAATCCTCAACCAAAAGGCGCTTGACTTCATGAGAAAATTGCCCTCTTACATCTCTGATAAGTTGTTCAGAGAGATAGCGTATACAGTAGCCATGAAAGACATCCTCACCCTGAAATATTTCAGCAATTGACTCTCTAAGCCCCTTCTCTCTATCAGACACGAAGGTAATACCACGACACATTGACAATGCAGTTCTAAGCTGTAATAGGAACCAATGCCAGTTATCATCAGATTCTGAGTCTACTATGGCAAAAGCAACAGGAAAAACATCATCATTTCCATCAGCAGCTGTTGCTGCTAACAAAGTGCCTTGGTATTTGGACTTCAAAAATATACTATCAAGGAAAAGCAGGGGCCTGCAGCCTTGTTCAAAGCCATAGAGTGAAGCATGAAATGATACAAAGAGCCTGTGAAAGCTTGAGTCATCCTTTGTTGTGAAAGTTGCAAGACTTCCAGGATTTGTTTCCATCACTTTTTCACAAAAAAATGGCAGCTGACTATACGCCTCCTTATATGAACCCTGAAGCTGCTCCTTAGCAATCTCTTTTCCACGCCATGCCTGGAAATAATTTAACTGGATTCCATATTCCTTTTGTATGTCATTGACAATGTCCTTTGGCTTGTAATTCGGGAAAACTTTCAACTTCTCCTTTATAATACTAGCCACCCAACTCCTTGTTGCCTGATAGCCATTAGTAACAACGGCCCCTTCACAGGTATGGGTAGGATTCATTTTTTTAATGCAGATTAATTGGGTGGTTGACAATCTTGATGCATGAATTCTCCATGGACAGCCCTCTGCTTTACATTTTACAGTCACTCGATGACTATCATTCTTCTTATACTTGAAAGCAAATTGATTTGCAATAGCATATTTTCGCAATGTCTCACGAAATTCATGTACACTATTAAACCTTTGGCCCACGCCAGTAATATCATTCTGCCACTGCTGAGCAGCTTTAGCATTCTTCTCATCATAATTAGCAGCAGCAAATGAAATAGGACCAGGCAATTCAGCTCCGATCGTAAGTGTGTCATCAACATTATTTGTATCACCTACGACATCAAAATTGGCATCAAGCAAGAGGCCAGACTCATTGGGATCATCCACGATATCCTCCACAACACTCAGGGGAGCTTCAACTGGGACGGCCATTTCTGATAAAGTCGTCCTGCTTGACCTGCAGCACAGTATGTCTATATAATTTATTCTTTTAAAGGGAGAATTCTACATATTTAGGCAGCAAGGAATCTACCTACTGCCAGGCATGTTTGAGAAATCAGGATCAACAGCTTCTTCAGTCATCACATAGATCTCTGCAGTATCAGAGTCCCCATGGAATTTGATCATGCGCTTAAGGTCTTTGTCATTGGAGATTGTTATAAGTGTCTTCCTGTTTCCAGGGAGAAAATATTTAACTGACATAGTAGCAAGGCTGCAGTTAAACATCTCAGCAACCTCCATCTTGAAATCATTGTAGTCCAGCTTTCCATCCACTTCCATAGCATGAGCATCTCCGCCTTTATATGAAAGGAAACCATCTCTATCAGTATCAAATTCACCACCTGACTGACATATGGCGATAACTCGCTTCCCAGCCATGACCTAAAGCAACATTCACAAATCAAATATAAGATAAAAAACATAATGCAAATATCCAGCCAATGGAGCACTAAGCTCTTGTTTGTCAAATATCTCAGAGGCAACCAAAAAAGATAGTTCATCTCAACGGAAAAATTAAATTGATGAAAAGCCTTAAACATTCAACAACAAGAATTTAAAAAAGGAAGTTCATTCATATCAAAGACAGTCAAAGGCGGAATTTGAGACAGAACCAGCTACCAATCTAAAATTTGTATAACCAAATCAAGGACCATCTTTCGAAAATCAAGGACTAATATCTACAAGTGCAAAAACTGCAGTATTTATGAAATCGGAGATCACCAACATTTAAGCATCATCATTAGCTTTGAGAGCGCTTTTAGCGCAACAAGATTTCAAAACGAAGATCACCCACATTTATAAGCGGAGGACAGCTTAGATATTTTTGTCTTGTTCAGAATTGGATCATTGCGGAAAAAAGAAACTTTGATCCCCCAAATTAAATAAAGAAGAAGACCTGACCTACAATGAGATACTAACAGTAGCGACGTGATGGAAATCATGGGACAACAGCAATAGAAAATGTCAATTCCAGAGAAGCTTCCTCACCAGATTATTGCCAAATTAGGAAACAAAAATTTGTAGGATATTAGGATGGTAATTTATTACTATTATTATACAAACTTGTTAAATATTCTACATGCACATTGTAAGTTTAGAAATTACTAGTCAAAAGACTTGCAATTATATAACTTGCATAAAATTTCAAAGTTTTATTTCAAAAATTTTAAGGTTTCTTTTTATAACCAAGAAACGTGTTTGTGACCTGCCCTTTGGACCAATCACAGCCTTCTAAAATCTAAACTGGCTGGAGAATGGGCCCGCCCCTCTATTCTTCTCCATTTAAATATCAAGCTTCGCTTTGCGTGGTGTGAGGCTTGAACCTTCGACCTAAGCCACAAATCCTACATCTTTTGCCACTCGAGCTAAGCCTTGGGGGGGGGAGGGGATTAAAGGTTTTAGTCTTGAACTTGTTAAAAATTGTCTTAGTTGTAGTCTTGTATAAAACTATCATCTTATTTTTTAAAAAAAAAAAGGGGAATAATGCTTAAAGATTTAAACTAATATGAATTTTTAAAAAGTATCACTAAGACTCCCCTTCCATTCTACTAAGACCAGGTAATGAGATGGGATGGGCTTACCATTTAGACCCCTTAATCCCGTCTCGTTAAGGCCATGTACCCCCAAACTCCATTCCACTAAAATAGGATCATCCCGTGGCTTAGGTTATTCTTTATTGACATAATTTAGTTTGGCTCCGCTTTCAAACTTAGTTCTAGAATTTTAGATGGTAATAAAAGGTTAAAATTGGACTTAGCACCCTCTCTTAACTTGGAAAGACAATTAATATAACTTAGTAAGTGTTTGGGTGATATAAAATTGGAGAAAAGTTCAAATGTTTCCCTCTCTTCTCAAGAACCAAGTGGGCTATTTCTTAGCAAATTGTGCTCAATTCGTATATGGCATTTCTGCGAAGATCTCTTTGTCAGTTGGAAGAAGAATCCGCCCAAATCGGATTATTTGAGGAACATATCATGAGAGGATTCGATTTGACTAGACAATGTGTGGTTGGCAACAAGAATTAGAGCAGCACACTAATTAGTAATTACTATGATTGAGCGTAGACGGGGAAAAAGTAGTAGCTAAAGGAAAGCTAAAAGATGTTGGCGAAAAAGTAAAGGAAAATCGGATACACATTGAAAAGAGGGAAAACTGAGCTAGCTAATTAAGGGGTTTAGATTCGCCTCTCCTTGGCAGAGGCGAACCCATGATTTGAATACTTAAATGCACCAATATAAACATAGCTCAAATATGAGGTCTAAGCTAAACTTAAAATAAAAACATGCTTAAGTGGGATTCGAACCTTGGTCTAGAGGGTGGTATCTCAAGCTTCTACCAATTGCACAAGGGCACTTCTATGTGTTTTTATGGGTGCATTGTTAACTATCTCTTAGTTTCTACCAGTTTTTCAAAATAGACATACACATAATTTTTTCGAAAGTTAGCGGGTTCACGTGCACCCCCACCATATAGTGTGCATCCGCCCCTGCTCCTTGTTTCCTTATCAGTACATACTACATCCATTCATCAAATGTTTATTTTACTTCTTTAAAGATTGAACACCATCAACAAAATTTCTGTTTTTTCCATCTTGTGAAATCATGCTTCTCCTTTTTTCTGTTTCTTTTTTTTATTCCTTGTATGTCCTATATATTTCATTAAGTACATATATTCGCCAGAAATGTCATCTTATCATTGAAGTTCCCCTGTTGACCCTATCTTTCTTGTATATAGAACTGCAATTTTCTGCAATCACTAAGGAAGACCATATGGTTATGAATTAATGGTCTATTCTAGTTAAGTAAGATTATTAAACAAACTGTTTTTTCGGTTGATTAAAGGGCTTACTATAAAGAAGGGCAAAAAACAAAAAAGGAAAGGGAGAATTAGTGAATGAAAGACACGGGATACCAAATGTCTCTTTTACTTGAAGTTTTGACCACGTGACACTTTCGTAAAGCAAAAAGCCATCAAGATCAAACTTAAATTTTAAGAAAATGTGTCTACTTAACTTTGTGGACTTGAAACTAATTGAGTAGCTCTGCTAACATTTGTAGTAATCCATCATTTCTTTTATTATATATATATGATCATACCAACGGAAGGAGATTAATTAAGAAATGACGAGAAATGATATGGCGAGTGCGCTTATGGTGGTTCATCTACTTCCCTCTATTATTAGGAAGTCCTTACGACTAAATTACTCTGTTTATATTTTAGTGATGAACTGCGGGAATAAGTACTGATGAAGATATGTAATTCAAATATTACAGTTTGGAGATCCCACCCACTCTTCATTTTTTAATTTCTTTTTGTAATGGAGATCATTGGCAAAAATGAATAAAAGATGAAAACAGAGTGATTGAAGTAGTTGAGTTTTGATTCTATATAAACAATCATTAACCCCAAATGTATAAACAGAACTTAAACTTGGCTCTAATTTTCATTTTGACATTTAATTTAGGGTTAGTATCTATTGAACTCTTCAATTCAATACAAATGTCTTTCTTTTTCATCGAGTTGTTATAGATCCTGTTCCTGGATTAACTTCGTCCTTGCACCCACCCAAGGCAGGTTCAACCCTAAAGTCGCCCAAGAAATAAGGAACTCAAAATTACACAGAAAGAAGCAAAAGGCCCCAAATTCAGTTCATAAACACAACGATACAGAAAAATTAAGGTCAAATATGAACACATATACATCCGAAATCGCATAGAAAATAAATAAAATTCGAGCAAGAGGCAAGATTAACCATAACATGAGATCAAACGAAAAACAGAGCAGTA
This sequence comes from Solanum habrochaites, assembly GCA_027704765.1. Taxonomy (NCBI): domain Eukaryota; kingdom Viridiplantae; phylum Streptophyta; class Magnoliopsida; order Solanales; family Solanaceae; genus Solanum; species Solanum habrochaites. The sequence continues at coordinate 90,322,527 of JAKWJA010002489.1, forward strand.
GAACACATAGAAAGTAAACCTAAAAGATGAAGGAGATACCTGGGAAGAGATAAAACAGAAGTAATGAAGGCGATGTGAAATATTAATTGTACCAAGCAATAGCAGAATGAACGTCTGCACTTGGAACTTCTAGCCGCTTATACTATGGTTAGTACTTTTTTTGGTTAGAATATCAATAATTTTGTATTTATTATTAGCATTAATTATATTTTCAATACTTTAAAATTATCTAAAGTACAAATGATAGCAACAAACTATTTAGAAATGTTGATTAAATATTCTGTTTTTTCGTTAAAAATGTCTATAATAAACGAAATAGTAATTTATTTGTGAATTATTATTTTATAATATTGACTCCTAAAATATTTGTGAAAGATAAATCTATGGTTTCCTATTGAAAAGTAAAATTGGAAAAAGACTTTTAAATAAAATATATAGGAAAAATAATTAATCTTTTTTTAAAAAGAGGACTAATTAATATTAGAAACTAATTGAGTGCATTAATAGTGGAAAAAACTACTATAATTAATTTTGTTTCGTGTTAAGATTAATTAAATGTGAATAAAATATTTAAGGGCAACTTTCACACATAGCAAATAAAAAAATTATATTTGTATGCTATAGCAAAATTTGCATAATTGCGCTCCATAGCAAACATAAAACTGTATAATTCGCTATACATATACAATTGTATAATTCACTGACCTAAATTTTATAATACGCTGGTCTATTTCGCTGCAATTATATAATTCACTATCCTATTTCACTGCAATTGTATAATTCGCTGCCTATTTTGCTGCAATATTTTTATAAAATTTGTTTTGCATACAATTGAATCGAATTAAAATGTATGTATATTGCATAATTAATAAGTGTGTAGCAAGAAGATATTTGTTTTTCTCTCGCTTTATACAAAAACAGAAACACAATATATACACTTCTGTTGTATAAAGCTAGAGAAAATTGTATTTCACTGCAATTGTATAATTCGCAATTGTATAATTCGTTGGCCTTTTTCTCTACAATATTTGTATAAAATTTGCATTTGTCTACAATTGAATTGAGTAAAATGTTTGTAAATTGTATAATTAAGTGTATAACACGAAGATATATGTTTTTGCATGTGTATATACAATTTTTTTTCTCGCTTTAATACAAACAGAAACAGAATTTATACACTTTGTGTATAAAGCGAGAAAGGCGCAGCAAGGGAGAGTTGCGAGCGAGAATGGGAGAGTGGCGTGCGAGATTTTTGGGAGAGAGGCGCCTGGCAAATTTTGGCTTACGTTTGCTATGGAGCACAATTAAATCAAACCCTAGCTACTCCATTTATTTTAGGTTATTAGTTTGCTATTATATACAATTTTTCCAATATTTAAATACTCCAAAGTTATAATCTATCTTGCTATAACTCTTCTTAGAATTATTAAATTTTAATTTGCAAAACATAATTTAATCTCTTTTTTTATTTTTTTAATTGGATTGTTGTTGAAGAGATTTTTAGTTGTCTATGACATGTATGATAAGGTAACCTAATTTTATTTTCACAAGAAGAAAAAATATTAAGTTAATTTATACATGATATTATATTATTAACAAATGGATAATTTATTTTTACAACATTAATCTTTTTTTTGTAAATCAAACCACTTGTAAGATTAATTTTTTTATAAACTAGACTTAATGAAAATTGTTATAAATGTGATGCAAGCACACTATATATGAACTTTTTGAGAATTATATGAAAAATGAGAAAATTAAAATTAATATATTTCGATGCATTGAAATAAATAACATTTATTGTGAACTTTGAGGATGATTATCCTTATATATATAATTTTAAATTTGATTAAAGTTGTAAAATAAATAGCAGATAGAGTGGTGATTTGGGTTCAATGCATTATATCTATATACCAAAATAAATAATCAGCTATGGAAAGATGATTATGGAGTAACATATAAACGTGGTTACCTTCCACTTTCCAATCATATACTATGACTATTTCTGTACTTTGCAATTGACTTCTCAATTTAATAATATCATTAATATATATATATATATATTATATATATATATATATATAGTGGTAAACTCACATAATATATATCATACTATAGTAAAATATAAATCTTCTCTAGGTATTTTTAAAATTACGCTCTTTTATAACATTATACGTTATTGACTTTTTTTCATATTTTTTCTCCACTTTCTCTAATAATACAGAAGTTGTTTACTTACAATATTAAGTGTATTACGATCAAATTCATTCATATAAAATTGTTTAAAGAATCTACGATAAGAGAATTTTTAATTAATAGAAATGAAATATAGAATAGTTTTTATAACTCAATTTTAGTCACTAGTTAGCTCAACTGTATTAGTTTCACATTAGTTGAGATTTTCGGTGATGAATAGATTTTGTGATAGATGAATAATATTGAAAAATAATGATAATATCATGATTTCTTCAAAATATTTGTAACATTAAAATAGTAGCAACTTAGATTACATGTGTTTTGAAATCTAGAAAGCTTGACTACAAGAATTAAGATGTTGGAAGAAAAATTCTTAAAAATTACAAAAGCAATATAAAGTTGTCTAGTTATTATCAAAAACTATTATTTGTATCAGGGAAATTTCATAAATAGTTAGTTATTGTGCATAGTTGATATAATTTCAATTGCTACATGTATTTTGATTTGTATACTTCACATGCTTTAAATAATTTATATTATTCAGAGTTTAAATTTCTTGTTTTTATGAAAATGAACAATAATTTTAAATAATTTATATTATTCAGAGTTTAAATTTCTTGTTTTTATGAAAATGAACAATAATTTCAATTGAAAGATGAAAATAATCTCATAAACTAATGAAAGTTTCATATCATATATGACTTCCTCTATATCTTATTTATTTATATAAATTGGTTAGTATCCATTGTTTTGCATTTTTTTTTTAATAAATAATTGATTATGAATCCATTACTTATAGGAGGTTTTGGTCGAATAAATGTATGGAAAAATTACCTAACTACACTTCTTTAATTATCTTAATAACCATTTATTCCTACTTATTATAAAATTTTCAAAAGTTTCTTATTCCCCCCAATTAAAAAAATATGAAAGATACATAAAGATTTCCCACCTTTTTTCACCCAATTGGCAAGTTTTACTTTACTAAAACAAAATTCGATTTTCAAGCTACTCACTTCCCCATTAACAGCCTTAATTAAAATCTACCATATTAATTTTTATTCCTTTTTTATTTTCCTATGTTTTAGGTGTATAATTGTCTAATTTGAATTCTCCATTCCACACGTTTGCAGTTTAACAAAATTTGAATTCAAGTACAAATTTGCAGCCATATCTATTTGATATTTTGTAGGAGTCTCCTTCTTTCTAACCAGATTTTCTAAGTTTTTAAAGGGTAAACGTTTTAGTCTCCTTCTTTCTCTTCATCGTGTGAGTTTACAAATATTATGTAAGAGTGTAAATCTGGAGATGGTAATTCACAACACCAACTGAAGATGACATTATTAACATAGATTAGTAATTAGCTGAGATAGGATGAACAAGTTTTTATGTTGTTTTGTGTTGAAGACAATTATCTTTTGTGTTTTTTTAAAAGCTTATTGGTATTACAATAGTTTGTTAGTTATTAATGTTATGTGTTTTCAAGTTATTGTTTTAGACACAGTTGTTGCTTTATAACGTGAAGGTACAAAATTTTTATTGTTTCATTTTAAGTCATTTTGACAGTTAATTTACAAAATGAAGTACATGACACTTAAGATCTAATATGTATGATACATTATTGTTTGAGTTTTAAGTATTTTTCACTTATAAAAATGATGTATATGACACATAAGTTATAATATATACATGTACTAATATTGCAGTTATATATTTAGCAACTTGAATTATACGAATGTATATGATACATCATATACATAAACAAACTAATCACAGATTAATATTACAGTGCAAAGCACCACTAGAATGTAATATATCAAAATTATAGTTCATAAGGCAGTACACACGAAACATGTAGTACACATTTCAACAAGTCAAGTTTTGGGACACTAGAATAACTCATAAGGGAGTATACACGAAAAGTATAACATATTTTCAATCATATGAATGTATCTGATACATAATATACATAAATAAACTCATCTTTAATTACTGTTACATTGAAACCCAACACGTTGAATATAATATATTAAATTTATAACTCATAAGGCTGTATACACGAATCATATAGTAAACAATTGAACAAGTCAATTTTTTTGTACACTTGAATAACTAAAAAGACAGTATACATGTAACATATAACATATTTTCAATGATATGCATGTATATGATACATAAGATACACAAACAAACTCATATAGCATTACTGTTACATTGAAAACGCACCACTGTTGAATCTAGTTATTTATAAAATTTTATCAGTTGTATCAATACAAAGCGGATACATGCCGATTCCAGATGCATTCTTTTTTACTTCGAAATAAAGTTTCACACCCATGTCGTTTTTTATTTTCAATGAACATGAGCTTCCCTCGACAATGTATCGTATTTCAATATCCTTTGTAACAGTGTCGATCTCAAGCTCTGATAAAATCAACGTTTTCAGATTCACAAATGAAATGGAATGGCCAACAACAATACCATCAACTTTGTAACCTTCATAATTAACATCGCTTATCCAAATTCCAGAATGCCGCAGCAGAATTGAGATATTCATCTTCAAACCTTTTTTTTTTATTTCTTAGTATGCAGATCAACTTTTACAAAAATAATTTTGATTTATGAAGATCATCTGATTTAAGATTTGAATTTACTAATCAGTTACACAAGCTGTATAACATTAATTACGTGATTTCAGTTACAAATAACAAAAATCACGGTAATTACTCCTAATTAATAGCAACAGATGCAAAATATGATGTATCAGGACTTATGTATCCCGCTTCCTTGAATTTTAAGAAATTTTTAATAATTTCAATTCTAAAAGGGATAAAAGGTCATTTTGTATTTATAATATGTGGTTCCTATAATTTATACTAAATGTATTCCCTAAATATATTAGATGAGATATATTCCCTTTTTAGAAAGACAAATAGGGAATTATGGGCCCACTAAGGTGGCATTCTAGCCATCTATTAAAGTTGAGAGAAATGTAACGGGGTCATTTACTGACATTTGGGCTGAATTTTGAACTCTATGATTGAGATGAAAAGACAACTACAACCAAAAATAACTATATTTGTTAATTCAATATAATAATCATATATTAATATAAACAAGTACCATTATTTTAATGAACAATTATTCATATTATAATTTGGGAAAATTATATATAATAGCAAATTAATAACCTAAATTAAATGGAAAAGCTAGGATTTGATTTAATTGTGCTCCATAGCAAACATTAGCTAAAATTTGCTAGCGTCTCTCTCCCAAAAATCTCGCTCGCCACTCTCCGTTCTCGCTCGCCTCTCTCGCTTTATACACAGAAGTGTATAATTCTGTTTCTGTTTTGTATAAAGCGAGAGAAAATTGTATATACACATGCAAAAATGTATATCCTCGTGTTATACACTTAATTATACAATTTACAAACATTTTACTTCAAATATTGCAGAGAAAAAGGCCAACAAATTATACAATTGTGAATTATACAATTGCAGTGAAATACAATTTTCTCTAGCTTTATACAACAGAAGTGTATATATTGTGTTTCTGTTTTTGTATAAAGCGAGAAAAACATATATCTTCTTGCTATACACTTATAATTATGCAATATACATACATTTTAATTTGATTCAACTGTATGCAAAACAAATTATACAATTGCAGCGAAATAGGCCAGCAAATTATACAATTTAGGCCAGCGAATTATACAATTTAGGCCAGTAAATTATACAATTGTATATGTATAGCAAATTATACAGTTCTATGTTTGCTATGGAGCGCAATTATGCAAAGTTTGTTATAGCATACAAATATGAATTTTTTGTTTGCTATACGTGAAAGTTGCCCTATTAATTTCTCAATTAATTATTTACAATTCAGTCATCTTGTCTTATCTTTTGATTTCCTATTTATATTAATAAAATAATAACTAGTATTATATTTATACTTTCACTATTGATTACACTACATTTTTTTTGTACTTTTTATTGTTGAGCATTTTTTTTTATTACAGGCGAAACTAAAATTTTTAATAAGGAGTTCAAAATTTATAGAAATAGATAGTTGAAGGGGATTCAACACATATAAATTTATTTTAATAGTATATAAATAATATAACGAGTATTATAATTTTTAATATATTCACGTATTGTAGTATAAGAATATATTGAAACTCTTTTGAATTATACATTTTTAATTGTGCGGGCATATGAATTATTTTTTGTCCCCATGGAATACACGTTTCATTTAATATTTTGGAATGTACAGAAGCCTACCATACTTGGGATTTGTGTCACCAATATTTATTTTGAAGTGTATCATCATTTCATAAATAACGATTTGCACCATGATTGATATCCCTTTTGTCCACATCTTCGCACGAAATTTCCAAGATATTTTCTCCAAGTTCGCGTGCATAAAAAAACTACTCATATAATATTAAGCTTCATTTTCATTATAAATTCTGAATTTAAGCTCTTAAAATTTGAAGTGGCGTTTAATTTTTAATTTTTTTTAAAAAGTATTTAAAATTTTAAAATTTATCTCTTAAAAAAACGCTGAACTATAAGCAATATCTATTAAAAATTTTGAACTTAATTATCAATGAGATCACTCAATTTTAGATATTTATTTTCAAAACTCATTTAACTATATTTATCATTAAAATATATTTGATTTGATAGATTAAATTATTTTTTGTCATTTAATTATGAAATAAATAAATAAAAATATAGAATCTATTTTATTTATACCTGATCTCCCCTATAAGCTCCCGCTTTACTTCTAATTAGATGAATATCACAAATTTAATTTGTTTTTAAATGGCATTTTGATAAGAAACGGACCTACTTGATTTGCAAAAGTGAAATCATACCAAATAAGGAGAAAAAACAAACACGGCCTTAAAAAAAATTACTTATGGGCTATAGAGTTTATGATATTATATGAAATAAAAGTAAATAGATTCCATAATTTTTTTTATTTGTGGCCTTATAATAAAATATCATAAAAAATAAAAATAGCTAAGTTGAATGATTTTTTTGATACAAACTTATCTAATTAAATATTTAAAGATAAAATTTCAGATCTACCTATCTAACCAAACACCAACTTAAGTGGGTATTTTTACCCCCAAAATATTCTTATAAATATGTCACTTCATTTAGAATTTATCAAATTTTGCTTATTTTTAAATATTACTTAAGTATTATTATTTTTTACTTAAATTAATACAACTTCAAAAGTGAAAATAAGTTAAAATTGAAAATACAATTCAAATTCAAATTTTAAATTTTCGTGATTAAATGCAATTTTTCTAACATAATGAATAATTATTGAAAGAATTTGATAACATTTCCTAACCCTATATCAAACTATCCCTATCTTAAAAAAATTAAATCACTCAATAAGATTTGAATTTGATCAAATTATTAAACCATTTAATAAGATTTAAATACGAATTTAAAATTATAATTTAAATATGATAAACAAACATAAATTTTAAAGTTTATGAAAAGTTAAAAAATAAGAAGAGGAGAAGGAAAGTGCGGTATTCGCACACGTAAGTAAAGTAGAATCACTTATTTCTACCAACCAAAAAAACAGCAACTTATTACTCACCAACCAAAGCTAAACCTTAAAAGAAAGAACTTCACAAAACAAACCCACAAACAAGATGTCAAATACATAAAAATATAAATAAAAATACATCAAATAAAGAAATTCTCTGATTTTTAGTTATACGAAAATAAAAGTGTCTAACTGAGCTAAAACTAAAGAGAATTGATTTTAAAATTAACTTACTATCTTTTTTTAAAATTTAATACTACATTCATTCAAATTTATTTGACATATTTGATATAGTGTTTTTTTTTTAAAGAAAGCTTTTTGAAATTTGTTATTTAAAAGAGGAATTTTAAAATTAAATTATTTATGTAATTGTAACCAACCAGGGTTATGGTGTAATGGCTGAGACTATTGACTTTTGAATGGACCTGTAATATACAATTCAAATTTAATTAGAACTCTAATATAAGCTCCGAACATATTATTTTAAGTGAGAAAAAAATAAAATTATTTCATTAAAGGTAAAATGAAATAATTTAAAATTGTATTATTTTTAATTATCATGAAGTATTCTAAAATTTACAATAATTTAAAAAAGAAAAAGTTTCACAAAATTGAACAGGAAAAGTGGCTTTTTTATAATAATTTTTGATAAATGTTTAAAAGATTATTTATTTATTATTGGGAAAAGGACCTAAAATATCCTTAAAGTATTAGAAACGGTACAAAATTACCATATTCAGGCTCCAAAATACCTTTCTATTCCCACCTATTGGCTTCACAATACCATTTTCATCCACATTTGGGTTCAAAATTGATCACTTATCTGACGGTTTCAAATTTAAACTATTTAAATATTTTTAAAAATATATAGCGCTCAAATATTTTTAGAAAATATCAAAATAGTTTAAAATTTAAAATCATTATATAAGTGGTCAATTTTAAATTCAAAGGTGGATGAGAAGGATATTTTGGAGCCAATAGATGAATGAGAAGGGATTTTGGAGCCAATAATACGTGAATGAAGAATAATTTTATACAATTTTCAATATTTTCAGACTATTTTAGGCTTTTCCGTTTATTATTTTCCCTTTGGTTCAAAGCACATTTTTTTTATACAATATAAATAAATTGATTCACGTGTCAAACAGTATGTGGTGTATTTACTTTAAGTTGTCCTATTGGCTATTTAATAGTATCTGTTTACTCTCTCTTCCATACTTCTTGTTGTTTCTCTGCTTTCTATCTAAAAACTTCTCCAGGTTTCCTTTTTATATACACTAACTTATCAGGTTTGACTCTTCAAAACTTTACCTTCTTGTTTCTAGTTTTCATCTAGATGATGATCAGCTGATGATTTTTCAGTTGGATCTTGATCTTTTATTGTAGTAAATTTCTTATAATTATCATGTTTTGCTTCTACTAATTAGTTCAGACGGAATAATCATCTATATATTGTTTAGCAGTTTAACTTCTTGAAAACCCTTTTTCTTGTTTTGCTTTTTTTGAGAGTCTAGTTGTGTGACTTGCTTTTCTTGTATCCATGTTGTCAATTTCTTCTTCTTTTTATGTTACCTTTCTCAACAAAAAAGTTCTTCTTTTTTCCCCATGTTCTTGGGCTACAAGATTGCTTTTTTTTGATTTGAAAGGAATCTTTTTTACACTTTTCAAGAAAAAAGAAAGATGGGTCTTTGATATTTTCTTAATCTTGGTTTAAGGTAGATGCAAAATAAAAATCTGAATTTCCGGATAAAGAGTCATTCATCTATTGTGATAGTAAGCAATTAATATGATGTTTGTAGCGTGTGAATGTTCTACTTTTTAACTAATCTTGGAGCTAGCAAATTTCATATGTTAAGTTCTTGGTTAGTGATATTAAGTTTTCATGGGAAGTGGATAGGGAATAGTTTCAGGACCCTTGCGAGTTGTGAGTATTCATTCTGTAATACTGTTACATGTGCACATAATTATTGTGGGTTAAGTTAATATTTCTCTTTTGTTAAGACTAGATTATGACATTGTAGAAATCAGAATATTCCTGTTTAGTTGTGTTAACATCTTGTTAGTCCCCTCTTTGGTCTTGTAGTGCAGTCACTCTGCAGAGATGGAAAAGAAGCATCTATGTGCTGCTCTTCTTTTATGGGCCATTGCTTGCTCTGCACTTCCTGCTTCCTCTGGTGATTTGTTTAGAATTGGTTTGAAGAAGCACCGCTTGGATGTTGATAGCATAAAAGCTGCAAGAGTAGCCAAACTACAAGATAGATATGGGAAGCATGTGAATGGCATTGAAAAGAAATCGAGTGACTCAGATATCGATATAGTCCCCTTAAAGAACTACTTGGATGCCCAATACTATGGAGAGATTGGTATTGGTTCACCTCCACAGAAATTCAAAGTTATCTTTGATACTGGGAGTTCTAACCTCTGGGTTCCATCATCGAAATGCTATTTCTCTGTAAGTTATTGTGCTCATTGTTGTTAAGTTTGTTATCCCTTCACTCGTTTATCAGAATTTCTTCCTTAAATTTTTAATAATGCTCTCAGATTGCATGCTGGATCCACTCTAAGTACCAGGCGAGCAAATCCAGTACATATACAAGAGATGGTGATCATCATGCTCCTTTGTAATTAAGAATCTTTGTTCTCTGTTCATATTTATTGTTCACCAAGTAATTTCATTTTTCATTTCAAGTCGCAGTTCCAGCTTGATATGTATGTCTTTTTCTGATTGTATTTTGCTACCTGTTATGATCTAGGGGAATCTTGTTCAATCCGTTATGGAACTGGATCTATTTCTGGCCATTTCAGTATGGACAATGTTCAAGTTGGTGATCTTGTAGTTAAAGATCAGGTGACTTCTAGTTTGGCTACTGGTTCTCGACATACCATGGTATGATCCTTCCTGTTTCCATATGATGACAATTCTGCATCAATTTTTCAGGTGTTTATTGAGGCAACACGAGAACCTAGTATTACATTTATTGTTGCAAAGTTTGATGGTATACTAGGCCTTGGTTTCCAGGAAATTTCTGTTGGAAATACTACACCTGTCTGGTAGTTTTTCCTATTTTAGGCGTTTACTTCAGTTGTCCATTTATTTCTTGTTCATTTTCTTTTCAGCTTCGTGGAGTCTGCTTGTCTTGTAGGTACAATATGGTGGGGCAAGGTCTTGTCAAAGAACCCGTCTTCTCTTTCTGGTTTAACCGTGATGCAAATGCAAAAGAGGGAGGTGAACTTGTTTTTGGTGGAGTTGATCCAAAGCACTTCAAGGGTAATCATACTTATGTTCCGTTGACTCAGAAGGGCTACTGGCAGGTACTTGAACGTTTTTTCATTTCCTCATTTCTTCTACATCTTAGATGCTGGTTTTTGGACGGGGGAGAAGGTTGGTGGTGCAATCTAAAAGCAGCTCATTTGTTATGCTATCCTCCAATTATTTTCCTTTGCCTTTTTCAGTTTAATATGGGAGATTTCCTTATCGGGAACACATCAACTGGTAAGTATTCCCCATCTAATCCCATGTAATCATCTACAGTATTCCTAACAGAGCGCAGATCATCACATGCAAGAAATGAATTTTGCCCTCAAGTTTGTTTATTGGAAAAGATAATTCTAGTCTACTGCTTTGAGGCAGTACCTAACTGTTATCCAGTTTTCATGAGTTATACAGAGACTTCTACCCTGTAGGTTTATATAAGTTATCCATGCGCCATGGCCAAAAACAAACTAAGTATCATTCTGAATAAGGTATACCATCTATCTAACACAGTTAATGAGTGTTTTAAGTTCTGGTCATGTTTTCCTGTTTCAGGTTATTGTGCAGGTGGTTGTGCTGCTATTGTGGATTCTGGAACATCACTGCTTGCTGGTCCAACAGTATGTTCTGTTATCTCTAACTTACTCGGGTTGTAAACTTTTAGACTACCTATTTATTTAAAATAATACTTGTAACTTATGGCAAATCTACTTCAGACCATCGTGACACAAATCAACCATGCCATTGGAGCAGAAGGAATAGTTAGCATGGAATGTAAAACTATTGTTTCACAGTATGGAGAGATGATCTGGGACTTACTAGTGTCAGGGGTCTGTTCCCTTTCCCTCTTTTGTTTATTTCACATTTCAGTGTGCTTCTGATAAGACATTATTGTGGTCTGCAGATAAGACCTGATCAAGTTTGTTCACAAGCAGGTTTATGCTTTCTTGATGGATCTCAGCATGTGAGGTACAACCCCACCTTCTAATTTTAATTGCTCTTCCTGGTATGGCGTAGTTAAACTTGAAGTTCATGTCATTGAGGAGGCTTTAGTAAAAGTGTTGAGCGGATAAAAAAAGTATGAACTACTTCCTGTATTTGAGAATTACTGTTATGATTACAAATAAGCACAGAAAAATCAAGAGAGCTTCAAGAGTTCTTGAAAAAATTATTATGTGAGCCTCAAGTATTATCTGAATTCCACACTCTCTGTCATCTGATTTTTGAATGCTCAGCATGATCTGTTAGACCTGAAAGGTAGGATTTGCTAATCCAACAGTATACAATGAGCATAAAGTTTTGAAAATGTTGGTTTATCACTTAGGCTCCAGATTTGCTATGCCAGATGTGAGTCAACTAATGTACCAAATTCCTTGCAGCTCTAATATCAGAACTGTTGTTGAAAGGGAAACTGAAGGAAGTTCTGTTGGTGAAGCACCACTGTGCACTGCCTGTGAGATGGCAGTTGTTTGGATGCAAAACCAGCTCAAACAAGATCAGACAAAAGAGAAAGTGTTAGAGTATGTGAATCAGGTAAAGTCACAGCTTTACCTGATGTCCAATAAATAGTATCAAATCGTCCTAATATTAAAGCTTTGATGCTTTTACAGCTTTGTGAGAAAATACCAAGTCCAATGGGAGAATCTGCAATCGACTGTAACCGCATCTCATCCATGCCAGATATTACATTCACTATCAAAGATACAGCCTTTGTGCTCACTCCAGAACAGGTTTCACTCCCCGCGTTTTTAGTTCATGTTCTTACATTGATTACTCGAGTACATTGAAATGTACATGTGGTATATAATCTTAATTTTGCACCCTGAGTTGTCATTTTACTCACTAAACAATTGAGAAAAAACTACCTATTTGCTTAAATAGTAATTATACCCTGAACTCTGACATTATTTGCTTAAATAATTATACCCTCAACTCTAAAGTCTGAATGACTCGTGAAAAATAAACTAAAGGACAAAGTAGTTGCATTTACTGAATTGCTGAAACATAAAACATAGTCGGCGAGAGGCTGCTCCATTGTTGTATCAAATATTTATTTACTTCATTTTGGTCAGTATCTGGAGAGGAGGTGTTTCACTGTCTTATTTGCTATGAAACAGAAAGTCATTTCTGGAATTATATGGTAGTCAAGTACTACTAATATTATGATACTTAAGCTAAAAGACATATTGTACTAATATTTTGATGCATCTACTAGCAAGAACATGTCACTAAACCCCCTTGCTATAATAAAGTAGTTTGGAAACAATACCTTAACTGTTTATATCCAACGAGCTTGAATTCAGGTAAGGCTACATTAAATATTAGTCAAAGAAAAAATTTGGTATTTATAAACGAACAACTTCACTTTAGTAAGACAGAATGTGATCGATCAAGATCAACTGCTGCCAATGGACTTGATGTGTAACATTTGTTATGAAATGCCTTTGATACACCTGATAACTAAAAGTTTTGGTTGACAGTATATTCTCAAAACTGGAGAAGGGGTTGCTACAATTTGTGTCAGTGGATTTGCTGCTCTGGATGTGCCACCACCTCGCGGTCCTCTTTGGTATGTTATCCTTGTACTTACAAGCATCAATGAATCAATGTTGACTACATTCATACTACTACATTACTCTATGCAAAAACTACAGAAATCATGTTTCATACAAACACGCCACTTTCTATTTCGTCATGTAGCTAATATTATGTTGCTGCTGTCCTAAAATGATATTCATATATGTGGTTGCAGGATTCTTGGAGATGTATTCATGGGGCCGTATCACACTGTCTTTGACTATGGTAAATCCCAAGTGGGTTTTGCTGAAGCTGCATAATAGCCTTTAATGTAGTTACACGCCACAGTTACTTTCGTTAAATGGGGGAAGTATTGTAAAGAGATGAATGAAATTGCTACCGCTATTATTATTGCTATATGATTGTGTTGTATCTTACTATAATATGGCACACTAGTCGCCTTTTTCTCGACTACTTCAGGTGCTACTTAATGAACCTTGTGCATGTCTAAATAATATATGCTCAGTTGCAGTAGTAATCACTTGCTCCCACTACAAGTAGAGTTTTAAAGATGCAAGATACTTGCATCAAATTCTAGCGTTTGATGCAAGGAATTTGTCTATGCTTTGGATCAATTAGGCCTTAAGAGGACACGACATATTTGACACTGATGGTATCTAGTACTCCAAACGGTCTACTTGTTTTACATGTTTTAGAACAATTAGTCAATCCACTATTGTCCTCTTAATTGTGCACACGTTGCTCACACTTTGTGAAAGAGTCCAAGGGCAAAAATACAACGTAAAACACAAATTTACCTCATAAATCTCGTGTAACATGTTCAAAACCATAGAAATAGAGTATATGGAATCTATCTATCAAATCCCCTCGGGGACAAACATCATCCAGTCATGACAGCAAATAAATGCTTAGAAAAGATTACAATGTACAACTCAACATAATACACTAACAGAAGAAAATGCATTCAGGTTCAGTATCTATCATTCATCAGTCTTCACCGACACCAGGCTTGTGTAGATGCACTGTTACTCCTCGTCACTTTCATTGCTGAAGACAGATGCAACAGTTACTACTCGCACTGTTACTCCTCGTCACTTTCATTGCTGAAGACAGATGCAACAGTTACTTTTGGCTTCTTTGCAGATTTGTTAACCAAGGTCGTCACCTAACAGAGAAGGGGTAGGCAGAAGGAGGTCAGGATCAGCTACAAATCAACCAAATCATTTCCTAAAGAACCTAAAGATTGATGAAAAGACAAATAAATTCACTTGTTTTCTTTTCCCATCCAGAAATGGGTAAATGACTACTTGAGTGCATTTGAAGCATGCCTCTTCACATTAATAATTATCAGATGACATCATCTTCTCCTCATTCCAAGTAATTTTTTCGACGGACAGCGGGAAGAGGCAACATATGCACCCCAAGACAGTTAACCAGGTAGTATATCTCACAATGTGTTCCACATAAATAAGAGGTTTGTGAATATGGAATTCCTACTTCCATATTATACTAGCATAACTTATCTTTTCTATTGAAGTTGTTAATCCTCACGAACAGCAATCATGATCCACTAGAAAATTCTTGTTTGACTGGCATATAGTTCTGCAGGATGTGACAACCAACCTAGCAAGTTCACATGGGAACTGAACAAATCAAATGAGTGCTCCCTTGTTTTGCACTCGAGGTGTGGCCTAGTGGGACAAGGAACACTAAGTGATTACTTTTCATCTGCATAAGCGTTGGTGGGAAAAGTTACAGGATACCTATGCAAGAGGGAGGTAGCAAGTACCCGGTGGAATAGTCCAGGTGCGTGCAAGCTGGCTTGGATGCCACATCATAAAAAGAGAAGGAATCAATCGGGTGATCCCTAGTTACACCCGTGAATCTCACTATATATCCATGCTTTAGCATCTTCTTTCTCTCTCAATAATTCTAATTATCTAAGGATTAGAAGTTTCTAATATCTCTTTGCCCTGATTTGGAAAATTAAAAAAATTATAAAGAGAGCAAACATAGCTGAGATAATCGGTAATCTAACTGCAAGTACCTTTGATGAGCCTCCTTTCGCAGAAAATCCGAACTTCAAAGTCTTCCTCTGATCTTGATCTGCTAGAGCAGTTGCAGTTCTAACCATGGAAGGGGCTGGAATATTTCCTGCTTCCTCTGGTGTTTGCTGTTCTTGCTGCTTCTTATTGGCAGCCCTAGTATAAGTAAAGTTAAAACAGATCATCACAAGAAACACATACCACAATATCAGAAAATAGATGCAGAATGGCCTGAATGGGAAATATCATACATTTGGGCGAATTTTGCCATCTCCCTCTCTTGACGTTGCTGTTCTCTTTTATGTCTATCGTCCCGGCTACTTCCATGCATTTCTCTCATTTCCTTGAAGCGCTACAATAGTAACAGAAGGTTCGATAACGCTTAATGGAGGAGGGGAATGAAGGTAATAAACTTTTTTTCTGAGGGATAACGATGAAGATAATATCAAAGAACTGGAAAATATTTTGAGATCTTAAGGAAAACAATTACCTTCCTGTGATTGTGATCATATGAACTTAGGTGAGCTTCAAACTCCATTGCTAATTTATATTGCTTGTTGCACAGCTCACAAAAGAAAGTCTTGCGTATTTCCTTCACGTCCGTTTCAATTTTGTGCTCGCGTTCTGCTAAAACCTGGATTTTCATAATGTGCAGGAAGCAGGCAGTAGAAGCCACCAGGTAATAAAAACTGCACGAAATTCTCAACATCTTCCAAAGTTGGTATCCCCTAATATACCATTCCCATCAAAAGACACACATATATGCAATATGCTGCCTTCTGTTATTAGATGTATGTTTCAGGAAAAGTAAAGTATCAAACTCAAATAGTCTAGTGCAACACATTTAATAGCTATCCTAAAAGTGTAAATGGCATACCTCCCGTTTTTTGGCAAGTTCTTCAGTCTCCTCTAGTTCAATATCAAGCTTACGTCTTTGAATATTTTCTTCTGCTGTAAAAAAATCATCTTCCTCTTGCTTTCCTATCCCCAACTTTGGGTCTCGCATCCCTGATTTTATTGGCTCAGTAATTCCTAGTCCCAAAAGGAAGAAATTAATCAAGACTAATTAATGCGCATGGATACATTACAGCAAATGTAACTTAAGAAGGTAGAAAGAAATATGTCAAGCAATTTTGAACAAGTAGCCTTACCTTGCTCATTTTTCCCAAGACCCTTCCCCTTCCAACCCATCTTCTGAAGAAGCCTGAATCCAATGTTAGAGGATGTCAACTGCGTATCTAAAGATGCTTGTTCCACATTTTCCAGGTCTACGTTTTCCGTAGGTCTATGATTAATAGGAAGGCGAAAATCCTCAGCGAGATCCTCTAGAACAGAAGCCTCATCAGCCTATGTTTCAAAAAGTTGAGACGCAACTTTGTTAATCAAAATAGCTGAATATCAAGATTTGTCCATGTTAGTAAAACTGCACAAGTCACAGAACATAACAGAGTATAAACCAAAATTCATAAGCATCCTTCGTTCCTTACAAATAAGTTGACTACAAAGGCACCGGTATTGTAACTTACTTCTCTCTACAACCCCCCCCCCCCCCCAAAAAAAAAAAAAAAAAAAAGAAGAAGAAAGGAAAAGGCTTGAGTTCTCCAGATTGCAAAAGAATCTTTATACTATTAGAATCATCCTAATTGAGTTTCTAAATAAAACTGAAGAGAAAGTAATATGAAAAGCCAATAAAGTGGAAATAAACGAGAGATCCGTGATGAATGAAGGAATTAGCCAAGTCACAAAGTAAGAACAATCAGCATTCTAACTCATACCTCTTCCATTTCTTGCTGGCGTCTATCTCTCATGCGCATATCAGGCCTACTATTGAACCATCTATCATCCATACCTATATGATAACGCTATTCACACAGAGCAAGCAACAAAGTTATTTACCAGTGTACAAAATAAAGAAATGTTGCACAGAAGCAAACAAAGTGAGGAAGTGGCAAAACTGAACCAAGTCTAAATTCCATAATGCTCAAAAGGCCACATGGTCCTTCTAACCATGTAATATAAGAAAAATCCACGCATTCTAATAGTTAAGATGCTTTTGTATATCATAGAATGTTTCGACAAAATCATTTTCTAGTATTTTCTACAGTTGAAATAAATAATTTCATCAGATAAGTATCTCAACTCATTGTCAACTGAAACAATGATTCAGAATATAGTTTCCTGGTTAAATCATTTTCACTAAACATTTTACGCTAATACTTAATCAATCAGATGGAATAGACGACAAATTCATTAAACAGTCAAAATCAGCAAACAGAACATTGCATAACAAAATACTCCTGTAAATTGTAAGATCCCAATGATATACCAGAAACCAAACACGGAATTCATTTTCAACGGTTCATTAGGTTCAGAAATATGCCGGAATCGGCACATCGGAAAAAAAAAATAGGACTTTGTTCATATTTTCAACGTTTACGAACAGAAATCAGAAGAAATAAAGACGAATAGCGAGAAGTAATTTGTACCTGATTGAAGGAATATCGGTTTCGTAGTAAGTGTTAGCTCCAGAATTGTCTGTAATTCAGGATTCAACGTTTGTTTGAGCGAAAGAGAAAGGGCAAGAATCTAGGGTTAAGCTCACCCAATAGGGACACAGTTGCCTCACTTGTGCCTTTGAGATTTTGCCACGTCGTTCATCTCACGGGTGTAATGTTTTCGGGTCGACCCAAATCCAACACCATTCTTTTTTCTTCTTTTCTTTTTTTTTTTTAAAAAAATTTATTTAATTTAATGATTCATGAATTTAAGTGTTACACCATGTGAAATAATTAAAGGTTGTAGCTAAAATAAGTTCAAAAGACATGAATGGACTTTTAATATGTATAACTTCTAATTTATATTTGTTTGAGTTTTAACTTATATCATATAGGTGCTTCAAAATATTTTATTTTACTTTATTTAAATATTATAAAATTATTTTATATTAAAAACGCTTAAAAATAAGTTGATTCAAACAAATTTTTGATCTTACGTTCTTGTTATGCTTTTCCTCTTTTTGTGTTACTGTTTTGCATCAAAAATGTATAAAGTTACTTGTCAATTCAGGCATCTAACATAAAGATAGAATTAGAAGTTTATAAATTTGATTTATATTTTAATGATATTCCAAAAGATATTTTTAAACAATACTATATACTCATCATATTTATTGTAAAATAATACACATGAATTTTCGATTGTTATAAGAAAATGTTTACGAGTTTGGAGGTATCTCTAAAGACAAATAACTTTTACGTACAATCGTATAATGTAATTTATTATTAATGCGATTTCATCTAATTATATTCTGCACTAGAAATTAAAAAGAGTAAATTAACTTTCAAGAATAAAATAAAGTGCGACATACAAGAAAATTGATAGTTTTAACTAGACTAATTAAAATGATGTTGGTAGGATGCCCATCTAGAAATTGAAATTTCCTGTGAATTGCACGCAATTCATGCCAAACATGCTAACTACCATTGATATGCAAAAGTTTATACGATTCTTAAAGAAATTTATTAAATTGAAGTGCTAATTAATTAAACTATAAAAGATTAAAGCCAAGGTTGATGCCCAATCCTCATTATATTGTTGTGGTCCAAAAATTGGCATTTGCATACAAAAGGGGATATTTGTTTATCTACTTTTTTTCTTTTGGAGTAAGATTTGTTGTAGGATTGTAGCTTATAAGGCACAACTCTAATCATTATCTACTTGTATAAAATATGATAAAAGTATCACTTTTTAAGATTAAACAAATAATTATAGATATGAACAAGACCAAATGAGACTGTATCGAAATCCCGTAGAGGGATTGATGGACCCCTTCTAAAACCTTTAATCATGTAGCAACACTAATCCTAAATGTTAAAAGGAATATATGAAAATGAAAAATAGCCCCTTTCTTTATTACATTCAATTAATACACGATAAAACTATTTCAACAAGTCCCTTCATGTGTAGGCCTGATTTTGTTTATAAGTTAAATATGTGATATCTGTTTATCAAATTATATGAAAGTGTGTACTCATCTCATTTAAAAGCTAAAACTAGATTTTTCAATCTCAATTAGGGGCGAAGCTAGCTTATTGATTGTGAATTCGACCGAACTTACTAGCTTTAACGACTTTTGTTTATATGAGCTGACAAATTATATTTTTTGATTATTTTTTTTGAGTGAGATATACACCGAAATAAATTGATGCACAAGCTTTAGCTTGATCATTGAATATGTACAAGATTACACCATATAAATTTAGAATTCAAAAACTTTTAAAAACTAAAATTTTGTTAATCTTCTTGTAGAGAAACCTTGAGTAGAAGAAGTGAAGAAACGAGAAGAGATAATCTCTTGAGAGAGAAAGAAAGAAGTAGTGAGGAAGAAGATGAGAGAAAAAACGTGAACCTCTCTTCTGTATATATTTTCTAATGCCCATTCTGTACACACAACTTGAACATATATACAAAAATAATAAACCAACTTCTAACTAACTTTAACAACTTCTAACTAACTTTAACAACTTCTTTAATGAATAGCCCTCTTAGTTACAATTATTTACACAATGAACCTACTACTAAAGCTTTAAGTAATGCCTTCTTTAATACTCCCCCTCAAGTTTGTAGGTATGAATAGATTCAATACACCAAACTTGGATAGTAGATGTTCATGTTGAGTTCTTCCCAAGCCTTTTGTTAACATGTCTGCTTCTTGTTCTTTGGTGCTCAAGTATTGAGTTTGCACTAAACCATTTTGTATCTTTTCTCTTATAAAATGGCAATCCAATTCTATATGCTTTGTCCTTTCATGCAGCACAGGATTAGCAGCTATTTGGATAGCTGACTTGCTGTCACTATATATAGTTACTGGAGTTTGTACTTCCACTCCAAGCTCCTTGAACAGCTTCACTAACCACACAACTTCAGCCACTGCACTTGCCATACTCCTGTACTCAGCTTCAGTTGAGCTTCGAGAGATGGTTGCTTGTTTCTTAGACTTCCATGATATTAGTGAACCTCCCAACTTAACCATGAAACCTGTAACTGATCTCCTTGTATGTAAACAGCTACCCCAGTCTGAATCACAGTAAACTTGAAGTTCTTTACTCTTTGCACTTGATAATAGAACTCCCAGTCCAGCTTCCTTTTTGATATATCTCACCACTTTGAGAGCAGCATTTAGATGAGATTGTTTAGGCTGATGTAGAAACTGACTTAGTGTCTGTGTAGCAAATGCAATGTCTGGTCTAGTGACATTTAGATATATTAGTTTTCCAACTAATCTTCTGTACACTGATGCCTCTGTCAACAACATATCATCTTTGTTTATTCCATTTATCTCATCATACTCTTTAGTAGTTAATTGTACATAGGGATCTAGTGGAGTAGCAGCAGGTTTTGCAGCACTAAGACCTGCCTCAGAAATGATCTCCAGTGAATATTTCCTTTGATGCATTACAATTCCCTCTTGTGATCTTGCAAATTCAATTCCAAGGAAATACCTGAGATTCCCTAGATCTTTCATTTTGAAGTTTTCTTGTAGGGTGCTTTTGGTTTCTTGAATGAGATTGATATCACTTCCAGTGATCATCAAGTCATCTACATATACTAAAAGTATAACCAGAGATGTACTAGTTTTCTTGATGAATAGTGAGTAATCAAGATGACTTTGTACAAATCCCAATTTGACAAGAACTTCAGTGAGTTTTGCATTCCATTGCCTAGGTGCTTGTTTCAATCCATAAAGGGATTTAGTGAGCCTACACACTGGTTTCTCCCCCTGCACACTAAAGCCCTTTGGAAGCTTAAAACCAAAAGGAAGAACCATATAAACCTCATCATGTAAATCTCCCTGAAGAAATGCATTAGACACATCCATCTGATGAACATGCCAATGTTCTTTAGCAGCTAAGGACAGCACACTTCTAACAGTCACCATTTTCACCACTGGAGAAAAGGTCTCCTGATAATCCAGCCCCTCTCTTTGATTAAATCCTTTTGCCACTAGACGTGCCTTAAACCTGTCAATCTCACCTGAGGCATGATACTTGATTTTAAAAATCCATTTGCACCCAATAGCCTTCTTGTTGTGAGGTAAAGGAACCACCTGCCATGTTTGATTAGACTCCAAAGCTGATATTTCAGCTTGCATTGCTTCAACCCACCTTGGATCCTTACAGGCTTCCTCAAAAGAAGTAGGTTCAACTACAGTACCAAATGAAGTAAGGAAGGCTTGATAAGAAGAAGACAAGTTGTCATAGCCAATGTACTTATCAATGGAATACAAAGGTCTATTGGATTGAAGCTGAGCAGATGCCACATAATCCTGTAGCCATATAGGAGCTTTTGTACTTCTTTGTGATCTTCTTACAGAAGGAGTAGCTTGTGCTGGAGCTACATCTGTATGTACAGCTGTGGTTGGATTAGGCTGGAACAAAGGTGCAACCTCTGAAGATTCATCAACCTTAGGAAACATTTGCCATGCAGTAGATGAAGGAGAAGCAAATGGAAATATAGTTTCTCTAAATAGTACATCTCTGCTGATGAAGAATGTTTTGTCCTTGATATTGTACAACATATATCCCTTTGTATGTGTGCTATATCCCATGTGTACAGCAATGACACTCCTAGGATGAAATTTGTCCTTAATGTGCATATTCTTAGCAAAACAAAGACAGCCTATCACCCTCATATGCTGTAAGGAAGGTTTGCACTTGTGAAACACTTCATATGGAGATTGACCATGCAAAACAGTTGTAGGCAATCTGTTTATAATATATACAGCATTAAGAATGCAGTGTCCCCAAAATCTAATAGGAATGTGACCTTGGAATTTGATAGCTCTTGCAACCTCAAGTATATGTCTGTGTTTTCTTTCAGCTATACCATTCTGTTGAGGAGTGTGTATGCAGGTTCTTTGATGAACAATACCCAAGCTTGTATACAAATGTGTACACTCAGTGTTAACAAACTCAGAACCATTATCAGTACGAATGCTTTTAACTAATAAGTTGAACTGAGTTTTGACTAGAGTAAAGAAGTTCTTCAATACAACACAAACATCACTCTTCAACTTTATTAGAAACAGCCACAACATTCTAGTACAATCATCCACTATAGTGACAAAGAATCTATTACCATCATATGTAGGAGTATGAAATGGACCCCAAACATCTATATGTATCAACTGGAATGGACTAGAAGATATAGTAGAGCTATTTGGAAAAGGAAGTCTTGGTTGTTTAGCTAGAGGACATATTGTACAGTTGTGAACCTCATTTGAACACTTTGTAACTGGAAAATTGAGAGTTTTAGCTAAAACATTAGATGAAGTATGACCAAGTCTTTGGTGCCATAGGACAGTTTGTGAGCTTGACACAGTTTGTGAGCTTGGAGAACCATCATGAACCAAATGAGAGTATGTTTGAGTATTATCTGCAGAAGATGAAGGATGAGGAATGAGATAAAGTCCAGCTTGTTCTCTACCAATCACCTTCACCTGCCCACTGGAGAGATCCTGAATAGTCACAAAATCAGGATAGAAACATACTGCACATTGTAGATCCTTTGTAATTTTTGAGACTGACAACAGACTGAACTTAAAGTCAGGGATAAGAAGCACATTATTGATAATGTCTTGTGAGGTCATACTACTAGAACCTGTATGTGTGATCACTGTACTATCTCCATTTGGTAGTTGTACACTTCTAGGTGCATCAATAGGCAATGGATGTTTATTAATCAATAATTGTGAGTGAGGAGTCATGTGATTTGTTGCACCAGAGTCTATAATCCATCCTGTATGTGCTATACTAGCTGAAAGAGCAGTAACATTACCTGATGCAGGATAGTTCTCTTGAGCTAGATTTGCACTGGAATGTGAAGTTGAGTCTCTTTCAGTGGTGTTTTGCTTATTTGATTGTCCAAGTATCTGCAGTATTTGATTATATTGTTCCTGCAATGCATTCAACCCTTTGTGATAGTCACCAGAATCTTGTCTATCATCTCTGCCATAACCTTGACTTCTTGGATTCTCAACTCTATTAAACTCAGCATGATCAGTATCACTAATTGCATTGTTAGCAGATGGATATGACCTCCTATCATTACTTGATCTTCCTCTACCTTGATTGTAAGTAGGACCAGTAGAACCTCTCTTCTTTCTCTCATAACCAGGTGGATATCCATGAAGTTTGTAACACACAGCTTGCATGTGTCCTGTTCTTTTACAATAATCACAAAATGCATTTGGATCATAGCTTGAACCTGTATTAAACCTTGGTTTGGGAACTGATGATTGAGCAGTAAACAGGGCATTTAGATCTGATGAATTTGAACTGTGAGAGGTCTGTGACATGATACGTTGGCTTTCTCTTTCAATAAGCAGTGAGTATGCCTTGTTTATAGTAGGCAAAGGTACCATCATTAGTATTTGGCTTCTAGCTTGTTCATATGAGTCATTTAATCCCATGAGAAACTGTAGTAACTTCTGATTATGCATGAACACTACAAATTCCCTTGAATTCACACACTCACAACTAGGAACAGGTGCCAAACTATCATACTCTACCCACAACTCACGTAGCTTAGAGAAATAGGTTGAGATTGAGCTTGTACCTTGGCTAACTGTAGCAATCTCTTTGTGTAGTTGAAAAATACGTGATCCATCAATCTTGTCATATCTTTCACACAAGTCCTTCCACACAGCTGCTGCATTAGTAGAATAAACAATGCCTGCAAGTAACTCCTTCGAAACACAGTTCATAATCCACGAAAGTACTATCGCATTGCATCTTTCCCACAGGTTTGTCAAGTTAGGACCATATAACTCTTTTCTGCATGATCCATCAATGAATCCAAGTTTGTTTCGACCTATAATTGCAATTTTCATAGCTCGACTCCATACTGAAAAATTATCAGCTCCTGTTAGTTGAATTGAACTAAGTAATACACCTGAATTATCTATTGAATGTAAGAACAATGGATGATTATGGCTCAGCTTCTCAGGCAACTCATTATCGACAGTTGCCATGGTTTTTTTTTTTTTTTTTGGCTGAGATCTTGAAGCTCTACTGTGTAGGCTCTGATACCATGTTAATCTTCTTGTAGAGAAGAAGTAGAAGTGAAGAAACAGAGAAGAGATAGAGAGTGAGGAAGAAGAAGTAGTGAGGAAGAAGATGAGAGAAAAAACGTGAACCTCTCTTCTGTATATATTTTCTAATGCCCATTCTGTACACACAACTTGAACATATATACAAAAATAATAAACCAACTTCTAACTAACTTTAACAACTTCTAACTAACTTTAACAACTTCTTTAATGAATAGCCCTCTTAGTTACAATTATTTACACAATGAACCTACTACTAAAGCTTTAAGTAATGCCTTCTTTAATAAATTTTGAACTCATAAACTCTAATTTGTAGCTTTTTCTACGTTAAATCTCAGTTTCTTTAAGTTCATTCATTACTAATTTAGAGTTAAGCAACTACATATGAAGCTTAACACATTCGATAAGAGAATACATGATGAAACTAAAGGATTAATTAGTTGTCATTTGAATGAACGCAGAACTCCCAATACTTAACTATATGAATAATTAAATTTCAGGAATGTAGGCCATCTTTCCTTCTAATTAAAGAATTAATAAATTATCGACACTTGTCACATAAAAACGAAACACTTGTTTAACTTTTTAGGCCATCTTTTTTGCATCCTTACAAATCCCCACTTTTAACGTTTCTAACACTGATTAGTTAAAAGATTATTCTTTCTTTTTTTCTCCAAAAAAAAAAAGAAGTGAATTTAACTACAAACATATTAGTATAATAAAGTGATCAAGACAGCAAGAAAACACTAGCTAATTAATAAAGTATAGAAATAACATAGGAAAAGAAAGTGAAATGTAGCAAAAAAAGGGTCCGTAGTTAGAAGTACAATTAAGGGGGAATTAAGATGGTGGAAGGACAGGACATTATGATAACAATGGTTAAGGTTAAAAGAAGAATCCTTAAAGCTAGACAGCTTGCAAGCAATTAACGTTTGTAAGGTTCTTAAAAAATGTGTTTAAGATCTGTTCTAATTTTTTTCAATAATTAAAAGTGCTGGCTCTCTACAGCCAATTATGCAATGTATGTATTCAAACATCTAAAAAGTCCCTTTTTGACTCTTTTCCCCATCTTTAACCTTTAATTTAATTGCTAATTATATCATTAATTAGTTTTTCTTTCACTTTTCCCTTATTATAATCATACTTCTTATTTCCTCTACATTTCATATTGACAGGTATAGATTCACATCTATCTGGAAATGATATTACTTGTCAAAATAATGTAATATATGTATCTACTTAGTTAGGTATATTATACATAAATAATTATATATTGACTAGAAAAGGTAAATATATATATATATATATATATATATATATATATAATATATATATATTAATTAAGGAGGACTTTTGTAAAAATATGTAAAAAGTCGTTAAGTGTTGTTGTCTTGTGAAAGTTACATTTCCTTGAATGATTGAAATAAAATTTCTTCTACCTAACACTAAAAGGTATGTTTGTCTTCAATTTAGGAACTAGTTAATTGAACCTTGGATTATAATATAAATTACTGTATCCTTCTTTAATTTATTATATTCTCTGGAAAAGGATTTCGACATGATTTGATTTGCTGAAGTGATTTCTATTTAGTAAGTTTAAGACAATTCTAGAATTTTCCGAAATTTAGTGCACATTTATTTTGCACCGATTAGTAATTTGTATATATTCGTGTATTGTCAAATAGGCATAGTAATATTTCATTATAAATGTTTGATTTTCTCTAAGAGCAATATTTCACATGAGAAGTTATTTTCCTATGACATCATTTTACCTATATTATTCGTTGTAGCAGCATACTTAATGTGTGTTTGGTATGAAAGAAAATATTTTTTATAATTTATTTTTTTATATTTGATTTGTGAGTAAAAAATATTTTTAGGAAATGATTTTTAGTGTTGATTTATGAATGAAAAATATTTTTGAGAAATACTTTTTTTTATTTTTATTAGAGTCGAAAATAATTTTTAAAATTGAAAAGATATATTTTTTAAAAAAATAATATTTTATTTTTGGGAGGGGGGAGGGGGGAGGGGGCTGACGGGGTGGAAAAATAAAAATTTAAAGTTGAAAATATTTTTTTAAAAATAAAATTATTATTTTTAGGTGTGTGGGTGTGGGGAGGAGGGGGGGGGGTTGGTGGGGAGGGGGGGGTGGATGCCTGGGGCGGGCGTCGATTTAGGGGTGAAAATATATGAATTTGAAGTTGATTTTTTTTGAAAAAATAAACTTAGATTATATTTTTTTTTTTTGGGGGGGGGGGGGGTGGCATGGGAAGAGTGGGTGAAAAATAAATATTTGAAAAATATTTTATAATTAATTTCTTTGGGTAGGTGGTTTTGGGGGGGGGGGGGGGGGGAGTGAAAAAATAAATACTTAAAGTTTAAAAAAAAAATTAACAAAACTGAAGATTTTATTTTGGAAGGGGGATAGGGTTGCAGTGGGTTGGGTGGTGAATCGAGGGGTAGGAGGTGAGAAAATTAAAATTTGAAATATATATTTTTAAAATAAACTTAATTTTTTCTTTTTTTTTTATTGGGGGGGGGGGAGGGGGGTGGTAGGGGGTGGAAGTCGAGGATAGAAGTGAAAAAATAAAATTTTGAAATTGAAAATATTTTTAAAAAAATAATATTTTTTTTTTTGGAGGGGTGGAGGGATGATCAAGTCGTGGAGGGCTGAGTGAAAATATAAAATTTAAATTTGAAAATATATTTTAGAAATTGATATTTTTCTTTAAAAAAATGTAATTTGAAGTTGAATACGAGTTTTAAAAAATGTTTTCTTTAATTATTGAGGAAAAGTAATTTTTTTTAATTTTAAGGAAAATAAATTAATTTAAAATATATTTTCTAAATTTTTTGTTCCAACCAAAATGAGAAAATTAAAAAACAACACACCCTTCTTACGCTGTAGTAATACTAATATTTGTAGAAACCATATTATCTATTAATTATTATTAATATCATAGACATAGTAAATTTTAAGTTTATATATCTAAATAGAAAAAAATATATACATTTCAAAATGATGCGCATAAATAATGACCATAACTTCATCAAGAAAGAGCATTGATAACATTAAATATCAATACATATGTAACAAAACCACACTAAAAAATCATAAAATTTTCAGTCAAACAACGCCTTTTTAAGTTTGAATGTAGTATTGTTTTTAATCGTATACTTTCCACACAAGATATTTTTTTTCCGGTAGAAAACCACTCATCTAAATGATTGATAACAATTTATATAACGTAAAAGCAAATTTAAATATAGCATTTATAATTGACAAGCAAGATCCATAAAGTCATAGAAAACTACGTAAAATGAATATAAGATTCTTTTAAATCATTTTTTTTTCTTATTGTAATAATAAAAAGACTTGGTAGAATAAAAGAACTCAAAAATTGGGAATTGGGAAGCAATAGTTAGGCAATATTGCAGTATGTATAGAAGATTGAATTTTTCGAACAAGTTTGAATTCAACTTCACTGCTTACCGGTAAAAACGCCCACATAAAGCAAGAATCATTTGACAGAGGGGGGAAAATTCGATAAAGAGGGGTCGTCAATGATTTGTTTGAAAAAGAAAGTGAAATGACCCGCTGTCCATTCAGAGCGACGGAATTAGAATTTTTATACAATTAAATGTCACATTTAAAATTTATATTATTTGAATAATAATTAAAAATTCTGACTCTGTCGATATTTTGTATCAGGTCTGTAACCATGACCCACGTCTTCCCAAAATTAGGATGTTTGGGTATCAAAAAAGATAGAAACCATGGGTACCCCATTAAGGATGTTTGGTCAGCTTTTAGAAGCAGCGGTTCTGGTGACTTGTTCTTTTGTCCGATTAGAGTTATTTTTAACAGCAAGCATTTTCTCCCTAGTAATTTCACTTCATTTAATCACCACCATCAATCAAAATGAACGGTTAGATTAGCATCATAATATCGTACACCCTTAGATCACAACACCCCTTAACACTATAAATTCAATAGAGGCCTTCATTCATTTTCCAAACCAAGTAACACTGATATAGTACTGAACATCACTTGAAAAGAAAAGAAAAGAAAAGAAAAGAGAGGAGGAGTGTTAGTTCATATTTTTTTCTTCCATTCAATTCAATTATGGCTGGAAAGAAGAGATCTGGATTTTCATTTTTCGGTTTATTTAAATCGAAAAACAGTAGTAGAAGGGAAGATAATTACTCTAGAGATGATTGTGTGAAGGCATACAAAGTATGGCCAAGTGATGAAGATAGAGGTCAATGGGTAGCTGATCCAGGTATTGATAACAAGGCAGCTCTTTTCATCTCTAACAGGACTGCAAAGTGGAGCAGCCCTGAAAGTTAAAAATTAATTATTAATCAACAAGACGAAGAAGAAGATTATTATATTTAATTTCCTCCATAAATTAAACATCATTATCGTCCCACATATTCATTATGTTCTATAAGGATTAGCTTTTGTATAATTTATTTCTTTCGTTAGTTAGTCAAGTACTCAGTTTGCTCCCTCCCCTGTATGTGAATTGCAAATAATATGATGATGAATAATGTAGTGATCAAGATTTGTTTATAATATTCAAAACCTTATTATTATTATTATTATTTCATCTCTTCTTCGTTTTCTTCTACTATATATATATATATGCTCATTAATTAAGTTTTTTTTTTTAATGTTTCGATGATATCCAGTTGAGTAAAGCTTCTCTGTTGCTATATCAGAATAATTCCCTCTAATTAAGTTGAACAACTTAATTATAAGATCAAATCAACAAATACATATATCGTTTACACACACTTTGAAAGGTTCAAGTATCGTTTAATTATTTTCATTAACCAACTCATGACAGATGATCCTCTTAATTATACTTTTAAAATTAATTAAGTTTGGTGTACATGGTGCATGTAAGTTTTCTCCTATTATTTTTGATAAAATATGCTTTTCTCATTGCCAAAAATTAAAGCTGAACTGACAATGTTAAGTTTCTCTTAATTAAGTCGTCTTTATGTAGTTAACCAACAACATACTTAATTAGTTCCATCTGTTTTCACTTAAAAGTACTATTTCATTAGGCTAAGGTGGTAACTATATACCTACCAATAAAATAAATCGCAAGTTCAATAATAATCCTACTTTTTTTTGTTTTCAAGAAGATAAAATTTCTTGTTAAATATTGAGTAAGATCATTATGATGGGAACTACAACTAAAAAAATCTTCACATCCTGGTATTTTTCATTGCTTTGTTATCACATGCACTAGTGCGATAAATTCTATCAACTATTTGTTTTTCCTCAAGTTTGTTATTACCCCAAAGGGGAGTGATGAATTGATTGTTTAACTATTTGATTTATGTTCAAATGATCATAATAAAGAACTTAGTTTTACTCCCTCATCGGCCTTCTGACATACGTAAATTCAAATTAATAGCTATTTAGCATAAAATAAATTTCAAATATCAAATAATTAAATAAATAAATAAAAAATGAGATTCCTTTATTTTGATGTTTCAATATAATAATGCTAACTAAAATCTTGAGAATTTAGAAAGGGGTTTGTTGAACGAAGTAATCAAATTATCAAGTATATTTTTTTTTAAAAAAAAACAAGAAGAAAAAACAGAGTATCAAAGGAGACATTGTTGCAATAATGGTACGGTTTGTCAGTAAGTAAGCTTTCTACATTTAGTGGTATGCATTCAAAGGAAAATTCTTGAGAAAGAAACAAATAGAAAGTGGAATATTAAAACTTAAAAAGTTTAATGCCCCTTTGATTTTATTTATTTATTTATTTTGAATCCAATAAAGCAAATAGACTTCCTTCCAAGAACAAGGGTGGTCATTTCTTGGACTTGCAATACGCTACAAAATTACAAAGTAAACACAATTTAATTTTGCTGTCATTCTGAAACCTAATTCTCCACCACCATCACCACCACCACTCTCCTGTATTCAAGTGCAAGAGAAATATTTAATTTATCATACGAGTTTAAATGGACGAACATTAATTAAAACAAGAAGTAAGCACTTTCTCAACTTTAAAATTTGTTAAAGAATAAAATTACTTGATTTGAATTGATTCACTAAAGTGCATGAGTGATAGCAAGTAATTGACTAAAATGATGGAGAATTCATTTGATACAAGTGAACGTGCAATTTCGACCAATGTTTCTAAGGAAGTGACATTATAGGCTCCATTGTCTTTGGACTTCATGCCCTCAAGAGTATATTGAAATGACTTATTTTTTGTTATTCTTTTTTTTCTCCTATAATTATTGGATTATTCTCACCACGAATTAAATTAGAATGGTACAACTTGAGTTAGGTAGAAACATAAGATGCCTAAGGTCTAAATTGTTCCGTCCAAGTAACATGGCATGAATTTTACCAGAAGCATCACACCAAATTACAGGTTATTGGCAGAATTGCTTATACCGTTTCGATAATAATTGTGTTTGAATTAATTTACGTGCATCTTAGTTTTTTTAAATGTACCGACTACTCCGATCTGTAAAGTACCTAGTAACTGTGCCTCTAGCTACTTGTTGTCTCTGTGTATTTTTGAATCCTAATTAATCTCCCAGGTATGTTAAACCACATATATATTTTGTGTGGTCTATTACTGTTAGAAGATATTTATCGTGAACTAGTAGATAAAATAATTAGAATCATGTTATTCCCTAGATCAGATTCAAGTATCGGCGGAAAGGTGTTTAATCATGAATCCAACTAAGCATAAAAGATAAAGCAAGATTAGGCAAAAATTGTGTCCTTAAACTATGTTTTAGCATATGCTTTTGGAAAATAATTTTATTTTAGGATTTTCTAAGCCCACAGATATTAAGTTAGAAAAATAGAGAAGGTGAAATATCCCATAATTTTCATTAGAACTTTATATATTTACATTTAAAATTTCCTTTATTACGTATTCAGTTGGAGCCTATTTGATGTTCAAAATCTGTATAAATTCATATCCCGCATGGTAGGGTCCATGCAGAGTAGCACTTTCAATATGATTTTTTCATACCTAAAATTCGAATTAAAACTTTTAACTAAATATGAAATAGTTCGATCAGTGCACCACAAGTCATGTTGGTGTATCTTTTGCTTGTTCGCTACTCCATATATCTTGACTTAGTGATTAACCCATTTTGAATAGTTTTTGATGTAGAAACTTAGTGGCAGGGGTCACCCAAAGCTAATAGAGGCTATAAGATACCTCTACAACAACAGCAAGTACTTTTAGACTAAAAATGCTCTCTAGGCTTGTTCTTTAGAATTCTCCATTTTCTACAATAAAGCTGTAATTTCTATTCACACAAAGGATGGCCAATTTCTGTTGATCCTTTTTTATGAAGGGTCCCTTCATTCTTGTGCTGTCTATTTCAACATTTTGAACCCTACCAATTTTCCACTAAGCAGTTTTCAGGAGTTACTTTAATTTGCACTTTTTTCAAGATTCATTGGGAACTTTTCTTGTGTGGGCAATGGAGTTCCCTAAGAATTAAAGAAAAATGAATAAAGTTGAAGGAAAAGGAGGGATTTTTTGAATTAATTAAGGCTATTTTTTTTATTCTTTAGGAGCTATTTTTGTTACTATATGTGTTTTATTCAATTATTTCTATCAATTTGTTCGTACAGAGAATCGCCAACTCCAACTACTTCATTACAGTCGTAGTAATCTTCTCATTTTATTTTATTTTAAACTTTTAGTTGGTGGGGGTGGCGGGAAACTTGATTTAGGAGAAATAGAAAAGGAAAATGAATTGTGCGAATTGATCACGTTACATGTTTAAATAAAATTTTATATCGATGGTTGAATCAGGTAAATTAGTTAATAATTTCTTTTAGAATTATAATAGACACTTATTACTAGATACGAGTGAAAAATATGCCTCGTGAATTTCAATTAAATTGAAGTTGACTATATAAATTATTATGTCTATATTGATTGTCTTTGTCCAATAACATAAAAATGTAATTCATTATTTTCAAAGAAAATAATCTAATTTGATTATGTAGATAGTTTTATGTTTCAAGTGTATAAATAAATGAATTCAAACTCAAAAGCATTTTGATTATATTTTTACCCTACAGTGTAAGTGCTGTAGTTTACTTTACTTTTATTTTTTGATAACGGCTTCGAAGTTTAATAAGTTGAGTTCGGGTGAAAAAAAGTCTCAAATTTTAAAAATAGAACTCCTTATTGAAGGAGTTAATTTTTCAATTTCAAAAATTCATCTAATAAAATTTAAATTTGATAATAAATGAAAAATACGTACCACTTCGGTGCTCATTTTTGTTTTTTTTTAATTAGTATATATGTAAATGCAGTATTCGAATCCACCTAAGGACCTCTTCTAATTTCTTCTATCTCTATTGGCTATTCAAAACCACTTTAAAAGGAATATTTTTATTTATTTATTTATTATATTCAAGAGAAAAGGAGAAGCAAAGTGCAAGTAAATCATAGGTAGTATAATATTGTTTCACCTTAAATGGTGACTACTTTATAGGAGTAGCTCTTTTATTTTATTTTTTTGACTGCAGTTTATTCTTCGTTCCTGCACAATACTTTGGCTTTAACTTGTCATAATGTTTGACCAAAAAAGGATTAAAACTAGTACTTAATTAAACATAACTAGTCTAAGAAAAAATGAGAAACAAATAATTGATTATTCTTCAACTCAAGGCAAGATTTAGGTTGAACGAATAAATTTTTGTGGATTTGGTTCAATTAAAGAATGACAAAAGTTTCACATTAGGTGGACTCTTTATAAGGCTTGGACAATCCTCTTACCGTTGAGCTAGATTTTGAGGTGTGAGTTAGGCCTAAGACCTAATATCACATGGTATCATAGCAGGGTCAGCCGCGTGGTGTTAAAGAATGACAAAAATCTCACATCGGTAATTAATGAAATAGGTGAACTCTTTATAAGGCTTGGACAATCATCCTACCTTTAAATTAGCTTTTGAAGTATTAGATAGGCCTAATACCTAATTTCATAGTTTCTAACTTTGAATTCAACACCTCCATATAGGCACATACTACTCTATTCTATTTAAATATAAATAATTGTATCATTTTTGCCTCTTATTAATTCTTTTTGGGTTAGTTGTTCTATAAATGTCTTCTCTTTTTATATCATTGGCAATTTATGGATCTTTTAAATGATGGTCTATTAGATTCCAGAAAATGTTAGATTACAGTATGGAATTTTGTAAGTTATTACAAATGTTAAGTGTATTTTAATATTTTATATGCAAGATTAAATAGATAAATAGATAGTAAACACGAGTCTAACATTGTCTAATAAGTTAATCTTCCAAGTACTATATTTGTATAACGATAATAAATCTAACATTGTTTAATAATGTAAGTTGCTTCTGCAGCAACTTACATTATTATTATTATTATTATTTTTTGCTTTATTTTTTTTAAAAAAATAAAATTAAATCGCTACCTTGACAGCGATTTTGAATAAATCTTTTTTTAAATTTTTTAAAATCATTGGCAGTGATTTTTAATTTATTTTTTAAATAAAATCATTAGCAGATTAAATTAAGTTTTTTTTTAAAAAAAAATTAAGTGTAAATCGCTGCAATTTTAAAAAATAATTAAAAAATTTAATTAAAATGTTGTCTTGGCAGCGATTTTTCCAAGATTCAATTTTAATTTTTTTTTAAAAATAAAGCAAAAAAAAAGAAGTTTAATATAAGTCGCGGCAAAAGCAGTAACTTATCAAAATAATTATAATTTTTTTTTTAATTTTGAAGAATCGCTCCACTTGGAGCGACTTGTTTAAATTTATTTTTTTTAAAAAAAAAGAGGATATTTAAGAAATCGCTACTACAACAACGATTTTGCTTTTTCCGACAGACAAAATCGCTACATCGTGAGCGATCTTGCCATTTTGATTTTAAAAAATTGGTATGTCCTTTTTGAATTTTTAAAATTTTTTTTTACTCTTTTGACTCCGAACTCGGTAGAAGACCTTCCTTTATATTATCATATTTTGATTTTTTTCATTTATAAATATATATAACTGATATATGTTCTTAGCAATTGAAATAACATGACAAAATGAATTACATAAATCGATATTAATGGAGTAAATTAAAAAAAATGAGAAGACTTGGTAATAACCATTGAATCTACACCCACTAACAAATTGCAAATGTCGACATATATGCTCCAAAAATATTGCCAGTATACATATTACAATCACGTTGAATTTAATTATTATTCATTTAGATTCCTCACGCTAATTAAAATTATACTTACAGAAAAAAAATTGTTGCTCGTGACTAAACGTGACTTAATGCTTGTGTCTTATTTATCTACTGTAAAAAATATTATTTAAAATTTTGGGATCCGTATTAAAAATTGCCTTTTATAATAGGATAATGCTACTAGTATTTGAAATCCACTAGGCACCGGCTTCTAAATTTTTTAAGTGAGAACGTTAGTGAAGCCTTAAATTTATTAACATGTGATAATTAAGTATGTTTATACACGACATGAAGTATCATTTTTTTTTGTATAAAGACATAGTAAATAAATGATCAAATACACGTGTTTTTTTAATTTATATATTTTGGTATAATGAAGTCTATCTGATTTCACCGGCCAATAGAAAGTATGTAAAGAATCAATTAACCCAAAGTGTTTAATAATGTGTGAGTTTAAAATTGCAATATTGTATGAGATGGTTGTAATTTAAATATATTAACGTGTGACAAACACATAGTCATTCCATATAACGTGCATTTTTTTAAGTCAATTAATCTTGTTGGAGACTTATATGTCAAAAAATATGAGGGATTTGTAATATTGGATACAATTTCAAATAAATATTACGAGTTAATATTTTCTCCGTTTAAAAAAATGACCTATTTTGACTTGAAATGGAGCTTTAAAAAAGAATGAAGATTTTTTAATTTTGTGGTTTTAAATTAAAGTTATATCAAATGTACTAAAATATCATTTAATCTTGTGATATTAAACATGTCACATAAAAAGTTAAAATTATAGTGTTGTCAAAAAAGAAAAGAGATCATTCATTTTGAAACTGGCTAAAAAAAATAAAGTCATCTTTTATGAAACGGAGAGAGTAATTTTTATGAAAAGGAGCACTACAAATTATGAATATACAACCAAAGAACCAGATAATCAACCCCAACTTTTTAGGTATTGATGCAAAGTAATTGAAAATGCGTAAAGCACCGATGAAATGTAGATATCTTATACAAGCAACCCAATATGTTCTCTCACATATTTTTCCGATCATATTAATATGCAAGAAATTTTAATTTGTAGTGTTTTTCATATGGTTTTTGAATATTTAAATTTTTTTATTTAAAATATCAAATTAATGTAATCTATTTAACTTTAAAAATTAATCATATTAACTTTTTAAAAGTGTAAAATGACAAGTAAAAATAAACAGATATATTACAATTTTTCTTTAAAAGAGAGAAATTTTAACCCCTATTGTTTTGGGAAATGGGAACACATTTGATTACAAATTAGCCATATACTTGTAATGACAAAGACATGCTTTCATTTGTATCAGTGGTCGTGGATTGAGCCATGACTTGCATTTTAGCCCCAGTAACTTTCTAACAAATTAATTATGTACTAATTAAATAGTTTAACTTATTTTTACCCAATAAAATGGAGCTCAATCTATTCATTTTTTACTCTAATTTGTAACTTTGTCTACAATTTGTTGAATACGAAATAATAAAAAAAGAGAGACCTCTGGCTCTATAATATCCAGAGCAATGTGCAAATGAAGTCAACAATTTACGCTTAACTATTTGCTACCCCTCTAATTATCACAAGCTGAATTAGAGATATTTCTAACAAATAAATCTGCATCAAATAAAAGTGAATAAAAATACAGACACCTTACAGAAATTAAAGATCCATATGTTAGGAACTATATATTTTATATATGTAAAGCTTATATTAGAAGTTTTATAACAAACAAGTTTAAGCATATTCTTGGAGAATAACTCGTTCTTATCCAGCTTTAATTTGCTGGGTACCCCCTTGGATAAAAAGCATAAAAAAATATTTGGCACGATAATATTTTATTTAAAACCTTAAAATAGTATAACAAGTTTATTCTGTAAAGCATGGAATTAAAGTTTATCTGCTCACATTGAAGTGGTTTTAAAGTTTTTGATATATGCCCAGACATGTCCAGTTGTTGGATTAAACATATTTACTGTTAAAGTAGATATGGTTGTTTGACTTTTATTTGCAATTTTGCACATTATTAGATTTTTTTTTTCACTCTGTACATCTATCATAATCAACGAGATCTCATTATAATGCAAAATTTATTTCGTGAATAAGATAGTCGTGCATACATAACTTCTAATTTCATCGAATATGAGTCTTTCACGAGCTGGCTAGTGGACGCACCCGACCCCACCAAATTAAAATCATGCTCAACATTAGTTTAGTAGGAATCTCAATTTAGTATTATTTGTACCAGTTCAACCTGCTAATGATATTGTTCGCTTTAGATATAGACCTACGGACTTTAAAACGTGTCACTATTAAGTAAAACATGCTTTATTTATATACACGACATTTCTTCATCACTGTGTTTTATTAATGTTGAACTTCTTATCTTAAGTTATGATATTACAATATCTTTCTTGAGATTTTATTAATTATGTCCTCAGTACAACTTGTTAAAATTTTAAGATTACATTGTATGACCAATATTCTTAAGAACAGTACTCTTAACACATCTCAAGTTAAATCATACTTTCCTTATGGGCGCGACATGCGACACAATGTCGTTATTGATGGAAGGATAAAATATTTGGGTATGATGTTGTTGAATAAAGTGATAAAATAATTGAAATATAAAGTAGATAGTGAATAGTGTGAGAATTTTAGAAGAGACAAAGTAATAATGGTACGGTGGGTCAGCTTTGAATTTAGTGGCTTAGCTTGCGTTCAAAGGAAGAGGAAAAATAGGAGCTAGCCACGGAATATTCTTTCTTCCAAGAAGAAGGGTGGTCATTTCTTGTTCCTATTCGTGTGCATGCTACATAGGACACATTTCATAGTTTCCTTGTCGTTCCTAATTAACAACTAGAATCTTTTCTTAATTTTTCCTTTTCATTTTCACCAAATACTTTCCCTCATTCACTTTTTGTTCTTCTCATTATTTTTAAATTTTATATTCATGTTTTAATTACGAGTTTTTAACCAAACTAAGTCATTATATAAAACTATTCACCAAAATAATATGTTTTTCTAAAATTTTACAAAACTAGTATAAACGTATTCCACAGTAACGTTTTAGGATATATTTTATTTTTTAAAAATTGATGCCTTCAGATTGATATACGTTACTCACAGTAACATTTTACTCCTAAAACGTTACTCATAGTAACGTTTTAGAAGTAAAACGTTACTGAAGATAACGTTTTAAGAGTAAAACGTTACTTACAGTAACGTATATCAACCTAATGCTGTTAGTTTTTTTTAAAAAAAATATATCCTAAAACGTTACCGTGAAATACGTTTATACTAGTTTTGTAAAATTTTAGAAAAATGTATTAATTTGGTAGATTATTTTATATAATGACTTAATTTGGTTAAAAATTCTTTAATTACCGGCCCTATTCATTGATTACTTATTCCTCAAATTGTTTTGCAAAATCTAATAGTACTAAACATTACAGGGAAATACTCATACAAATCATTATTCTTAAGAGTCTGTGTAAAGTCCAAAGTGAATATAGAAAGTAGCTTATTCCATAAGGAGGAAAATGTTTTCCTTCCAATATAATTTTTTTGATGTTTGATCACCGAGAAAAAGTATTATTCCAACAATATTGGTAGATGATTTTGGCGCCAAACACTGTGGAAATGGTGGGTAGAGGTAGGGGGTAGGACTACAGGGGAGACAATTAACTTATTTATTTCCATTCCCAAAAAGAAGTTTTTTTTTTTTTTTTTTAAGGGAGTTAACTTATTTTTTTGAAAAAATATATTCTTCAAACAATTTAATGAACCTTCTTTTTAATAAAAAAACTTTTGACCATACCAAACACTATAAATAATTTCACTTATTACACTATGATATTAGTTGCATGTGGGCATGCAAAATCAGGCAATAATGTTTCAAGTGAAGTGACATTAGAGTCTCCCTTGTGTTTGGACTTCAAGCACTCCACAGGATCTTGCCGTTATTTCTAGAATGTTGCTTTTCGTCCTCTAACTATGGGAATTAATATTCTTTAAGCCAAATCAGAACGCATGCATGGTGCAACTTGCATTAGTAACGTTCAAATAGAAGATACCATAGGTTTATATATTTCATTTCCGTATATATTGATCTTTGGTTCTTACCTTTTTTACTTATCGAAATACACCGTGATAATGTACAGGTCAATTAAAATGAACATACTTTTTGATTGACAGACTTATGAGAATTCCAACATCAAAATGAGAAAAGTAGAGAATTATAATAAAATTAAACATACCACCATTTTACATACAACATTGATACACATGCGTGCTAATATAACTTAATGTGAAATATATGTATCATGAGTTTGGATGGTGGACATACAAGCTAATTAGGTATAGAAGTTCTATTCGTCCTTTTGAATTTTTTACTAATTAAGAATATTTTTTATATATATCTTTGTCCATTTTTTTTATTCACTATATTATTTTTGAATGTTCAATAATATTTGTCCAATTTATGAAATTAATGAATAATTTATCATTTTCTATCTATTTTACTTTTGCTATTAAATATTACTATTCATTTTTTTTGTTTAAATTATTTATATTTATTAATAGGAGTGAATTGGTAAAATCACCGCCATCATTTAATGTTTCTTAATTTATTTGTCAAGTCAATAATGGATCACAACTATTTTTGCATAAAGCAAGTAACTATTGGTGTAATAAACTACAAATAATATAAATTACCGTTGAAAATAAAATAACAAAAATGAATAAACAAAATTTTAGGCTGAGGCGCAAACATCTTGCTCTCTTTGAAGAGATTTAAGTTACTATGGGATAAGCTACACCGATCCATCAGTATCACTCTTGACTTGTCTCCTCTCAAATACAACAGTCCAACAACGTCTTACAAATCAAGCAACTCCAAAATAGTTAAAGAGTTCAAAGCCTCACAAAAAAACCACTTCTTCAACATATAATTATTCTCTTATTTATACAGTGATTATAGCTGAAAACTTAAAATATTTTCTTTATCTCGATTCTTTCTCACTGTACTAATAACTCAACATAATACTAGTCTCTTTTTTGGGCTCTGTTGGCAGACAAAAAAAAGGTGAGAGACTCCACTATTTACATGTTCAGACACATGTTTGGATTAAAATATACACAATTTTGAGGGAGTGATTCATTGGTTCTCTAGGTTCCAGCTCACTCATTTAGATTATGTTAATTCTTGTCACACATCATTTTCAATATATATTGATGTAGAAAGATAGTGGCATAATTCACTTAAACCAAAGATACAGGCTAGAAGCTAAGATACCTCTACAAGTATTATACTTGAAACTTTGCTAGAATTATACTACCTTTTTTCCTGTCTTAATCACCATTCATCACTGAGATTGATTGGCCCATTTGTATTAATAATCCCTTTTATGAGGGTCTCTTGTTTCTTTTTGTGCTGTTTGAAACTTTGAGGCACATCAAATCTTCCATTCAATTATGTAGTTTCAAAGGGTTTATTTTCTTTGTCCACACTAAAATTTATGATTGAATGAATATCGTCGTTTACAACAAATTTTAATATGACACAAAATAAATTACAATTACAATAAAATATGAAGAAATATAGTTTTATTGATAAATATTGCGGGTAAAAATTTATTTTCCCCTGGTTTTTCTTTCATAAGATTCATTGGGATAAGAGGGCCGTGGGGTATTTCCCGAACTTGAATGGTTTGGACTTAATTTTTGTAATTCGAGAGCTGTTAGTGGCGTATTTCTCGAACTAGGATGATTTCGCCTTGATCTTCATAATTCAAGGGTGGCGTATTTCTCAAATTAAGATGATTTGAAATTGATCTATTCTCCACGAATTTGCGGAATATTTGAGATTTGGATCTTTTTATGAAAATTTTGAGATTATGATCTCTTCTTGAAATTTCCGAGATGTTTTTTAAGAGAATTTAGAGCGTGTTTGGATGGACTTAAAAGCTGATCAAACTGACTTTAAAAGTCTGTTTTTGACTTATTAAAGTGTTTATAATTATCAAAGTGACTTATTTTAAGTGAAAAATGACTTATTTCAAGCCAAATGCTAAAAACTGGGTGAGGGGTATTTTTTTCACCTTAAAAGTTATTTTATGTTGACAAAGTATATTATCTTTTTGCCCTTAATTCTTTTATTATTATTATTTTTTTAAAATATTATTATTATTATTATTAATTATTAATACGATTATTATTATTGTTTTTATTATTATTATTATTGTTATTATTATTATTTTTATTATTATTATTATTATTATTATTTAATTATAAAAATTTGTGATGATAAAAAATATGTGAATGATAGGAAATATTATTACTTATGGATGTAAAATATAAATTAATTTTGTTTAATTTTTTTAACTTTAAAAATCTTAAATTAATCAACTTTTTATCATGTTAATAGTTTTAAGGGTATTTCAGACATTTTGATTAAAAAAGTGTTTATCAACCAATTACATCAACAATATTTTTTTTCAACTGAAAACTTTTATCCAAACACAAAAGTATATTTTTAAAAGATGTTTTTTAAGCCTATCCAAACGGGCTCTTAGTACCTACCCTTTGTATAAGCATGAACTATGGTTTAATTGGAATTGAATACACATTTTAGAGTCCAATTCAAATTAAACGTATCATATAGAATCACACAAAATTTTAATGTCTACTATGGTATTCATTCTAGCACAATCCACAATATTCTAGCACAATCCTTGTGGATGTGTGAAATTAAGTCGTAGGTCTAACTTACACCCCAAGAATTAGCTCATTGCTCAAACCTTATAAGGATTCCACCCATCTCATTAACCACCAGTGTAAAACTTTTGTCATTTTTTTTAACAGGATGGTTATAACATAGTTTGATCACCTTTAGTGGTGGCTAAATTCATACAAGACTCTTTTGTTTACTGTAACTTATTCCTTTTCTTACATTTTTGGCTTAATTCATGCTTCAAGGGCCTGCCTAAATAAGAATTTAAACAAGCTAGTGTAATTTACTAAATACATCTAAACAATGAGAATATATATATTTAGTTGATTAATATTCTTCAACTCCAAGTAAGATTCAGGTTGAATGAATAATACACCTCCGGAAGAAACTAGAGTCCTCACATATAGAGAATTTGATCAGTCAATGGGGAATCCCAAGACTAACAAATTGCACGTTGTTTACTATAATTAGTAACAATACAAAATTTGCATGGCTGTCAAAAACGAGTTTAAATTTGGTCAAAGAATATATATTTGATGGGTAAAAAGGGCTAATAAGTAAAAAAAACATGTCATGAATCAATTCATTTAGAAGTTGTTTGTTCAAATGTGTGTTCAGCAGCGAGTAGAATCAATCCATGAAAATATATATATCTAATTTATTTAGTTTTGGATTGACTAATAATTTATAATTCAGCTTATTCAGAAGTAGGACGGAATATAGTTTAAATTGATTCATAAAACAATTTTTCTTCAAATTATTTAATTATTTAAATTAATATATATATAAAAAATCAATTTATTTAATTTTGGATTGATTAATAATTATATTTTAGCTTATTTAGGGGTAGGACGGAATATAGTTTAAATTGATTCATAAAACATTTTTTTTCAAATTATTTAATTATATATATATATATATATATATATCTTTTCAATCTTAAGTTTTTTTTATCTACATTCGTATTTTATTTTACTATAGTTTCTGAATTTTCTATCATTTAAAAAAGTTACAAAAATCTCCTCTCAAATACATTCCTAATTCCTATCCTCTGTCATATACATCACCATCTCCTCTCATATCATCTTTATCCTCTCTCTAATACATCTTTATTCCCTCTTGAATACATCTTTATCTTCTCTTGAATACATTTCTCCTCTCGGATACACGCATATTCCCCCTCGTATACAATCCTCCTCTCTGGGACTCATCCGTGAGATATGTGGCTGCAAGTTTTTTTTTGAAATAGTTTCACGACGGATGTATTCACATTTCTGTTGATGTATCCAAAAAAATTAATTCTAAGAACTTTTTGTAATTTGAAAAAGAATAGGAATAAATTGTAATTAGCTCTTAACACTATGAAAAAATTATGTAATTTATATTCAATTTATGTGACATATTTTTTTTCACTGTAGTCAATTTCAAAAGAATGACATATTAATATATTTAATAGCATTTTGACTTCGAAACATTCATTTTATTTTTAGTAAGATGATTTATATTTATATGAACAAACAAAGGTTTGTTTTAGACCATGATTTTTAAAAGTGATTTTTTTTATAAAAGAAAAAACTTCATATTAAGTCAAATAAGTATTATATAAATCGAAATGGAGTGACTACAAACTTATATCCATTTTATATTTATGAAATTTAAGTTTTTATAACTATTTTGCCTTTTAACAAAATTTAAAATGAAAATACTAAAGTTGTTTCACAATTATTTTCTATAGTATATCTTTATCAATATTCTGTCGATAATAACCAAAACTGTAGTAGTAAAAATAAGGTAATAAAGTAACTTAATTTTGAAATTAAATTATTGATATCAATTGAGGAAATATTTATTTTTGAGTTGTAAAGCATTCATAATCTAATATTTAATATGCTTCTTACTCTCGACGAATGACACTAA
This sequence comes from Solanum habrochaites, assembly GCA_027704765.1. Lineage (NCBI taxonomy): Eukaryota > Viridiplantae > Streptophyta > Magnoliopsida > Solanales > Solanaceae > Solanum > Solanum habrochaites. The sequence goes on from JAKWJA010002489.1 coordinate 90,366,160, forward strand.
TTTATTATAATTCATGATTGTAAGAAGTAGAAATCAAGATTAAAAAGTGCAACTCACTATTATATGAAGGTCGTTATGAGTTAATTGTCACTCATTAGAGATATATATGTCAATATGTTAACTGTCGTAATGAAACAAGAAAATTATAAGAGATAATTTATTTATAGTTGAAAATTATTTATGAAAAATGGAGTACAAATTATATATTTTAGTATGTTTATGTCATATACATATTAGTGTAAAGAAATTTCACACTATAAATTTATTTACTTATTTTAATATGTAATTTATTTTATTATGAAAAATTACAAATTTGATATTTTATGAAAAATTGGTATGAATATTTTTATATGTCCTTATAGTAAGAAGTTCTTTACTTTATAATATAGAGGATTGTTACTTAAAATAAGTTATCACGTCAATTAACCATATTAGTTGTAATATATTAACATAGTTCTTTTAGACAAATATCACGTAAATCAATTTTCTAAGTCTTAACAAATCATTAATTTAGAATTATCTTTAGACCTATAAAAATCATTAGTATGTTGTAGAAATAAAAATTTATTCTACATTTGTTTAATAGATATTTTTGATTTAATGAAAATTTTACATTATATAAAAAATCTAACTAATTATTAGTCTACATTAAGAAAAAAGTATGATTGAAAATGTGGCTCCATATTAAATATCACATCATTAGGATATATATGACATTTTAGAAAAATATATTTGGTTGTTTTGTCATTACAAATCTATTAGTATTTCTTAATATTATAACGTAGAAACAAACATTCTAGAATCTTTATGAATTGACAAATTTACCTTTGGTTGTCCTCAAATTGGCTCTTCTATATAATAGAAATTTGTAAGGATATTAAATAAATTAGAAAAAACCTATAATTTGAGAAAATTAAAGTAGATTCGACATAATTTCAATGTTGTTTGAATTGACTTAAAAGTTAATCAAATCTACTTTAAGTCAGTTTTGGACTTATACAAGTGCTTGAAAATATAAAAATAACTTAAAGTAAGTTAAAAAGTGTTTGATTGAGTTAAAAAATAACTTATAATAAATTAAAAATAAAAATAACTTACAAATCAATCCAAATTAGGCTCTTAAGACTCAATTCATCAACACATTAAACCATCTTGTAGGTATCAAATAGGTTGTTCTAACTAATTTAGATTAAAATAAGTTGAGTTGAAAAAAATAAATGGGTTATTGACTTGTTTAAAAGATATTTGGATTGAAATGAGTTAGAATAAAATGAGGGTCATAATTAACCCGCTTAATTTTTATTAAGTTTTAATTGCTTATAAATTCCTTTATTATGATATATGCAACCTATTAAATAAAAAAAATGATAAAATTTATCATGGATCAATTTGGATTAATTATCGCCCTTTTTTCATTGAACTAGAATAAATTGAATTATAAATGACATATGAATAACCTATCCATTTTTCATTCTTTATTTAAATTAAGCTTTAAGATAGAGAATTAATTACTATTTGGATGTTGTTGCATAGTGGATTGAGAATGATATACTCGTTTTGTTATACTCTTATATTCTTTTTAGTCCACAATTAATTAGGTTCATCAATCGTTCGACAAGTTGAGTGCATAAACTTAATTAGTCTAATTTTAACACCACTGAGAAATTAATACTGTTGATGGAATATTAGTGTTTTTTTTTTTTTCTGAGTGACAAATAGCTCACTCTTGCTAGAATATGGTTCTAATTTCTAAATGAGATTAATTTGACCATCTCACTTGCACTACTTAAATAAGAGGAATGTGTTGGACATGGACTAATGATATTTTGTAAAGAGTGGATAGTAATGACATAATATAACACTGTTTGATTAACAAAGTTCTTTTTTTTTTGATCAGTTGTTTTCTTAAATTTACAAAAATATCATTGTGTGTAATATTATCTTCTTCTAATTTTTTAAGGACACATAAGAAAATAATGGGTTTGGAATAAATTTTATTTTACGTTAATAATTTATGGTGTCCTTATTTTATTTTTTTATTTTTTGAGAGATCGAAATCTTGTAATTTCCTACTTCTTTGTGACTTTCTATATGTTACTCGGAACAAATTGAGATTACCGCTGTGCACTACATGTTCATGTTTGAACAAGAATTTGTGTTTACATATCTTTATAATAATTTTATAAAAGTGTGTTATGCATTAAAACGTGGAAGATTTGAATCTCTAGGCAATTTACTCGTGAGGTTGTTAATAGTAGTATAACCCAGTCAAGAATATTAATTTAATTTATATATATAAGAATAACATAACGCGAATATATTTAAATTGTCAAAACACACTTTTATTTATTTATATGGTAAATAAAAATCTATCCGAAACACCAGAAAAATAAAAAAATAAAAAGAAAGAAATTGACCCACCATAAATTAAGAAAAAAACATGTAATAATTCATATCCACCGTGGGAGATTGAGAAAATAACAAAAATAAAAATCCAGAAAAGAAGTAGGAAGCAGAAAATAAAATTAAGGATAGAAATTATTAGGCCACACATTAGCATTATGATTATCATTAAAATTGGGCAAAATCATCTCATCTGCATGTCCATAACCAATATGCTGATCACTTGCGTTGCTGTTCATCCAATCAGTAAACCACTCTGTTTGTGTCCTCTGCATCGAATCCAATCCCAATTCCACCACAGCAGGCTTTTGCTCCATCGGTGGAGCAACAGCCTGCGATGCTACTGCTGCAGCAGCAACAGAAGAAGAAGAGGATGTCGAAGCCCCCTTTTTAACTGCCTCAATCCTCTTATAAACCTCTTTCAAATTCTGATCAATTACCCATCCAAGATCATTCAAATCTCCCAAATTCAAATTCTGAAGCCCTTTTCCAGTCAACCCTTGATACATAACTTCGGTCATTTCCTTTTCTCTGTTTTCCTTGCTCTGTTTCTTCAATTGCTCGCTCGCTTTAGCAATCCTCTGCCTTATGAAACTCTCTTGATTCACCATTTTCTTGCTCTGTTCCATCTCAGGCATCCTTTTAAACTCTGCGAGCACGCGTTGAGCTCCCATGGTGTTTGGCCATACTTCTGCTGAAGTGTCATAAGGGCTATAAATAATAGCACAAGCATCAATCCCACAAAGGGTGCTCAATTCACTCACCTTCTTCATCAGACCCTTCTTCCTTTTCTTGAATGTTGCTTTTCTTGCCGAGTCATTAGTGATGAAGGCCAATTTCACTTTCTTTCTAGTCATTTTTTGGGGGATGCAAGCAACAAATATGCAAACAAGATGAAAAATATGGTAGATGTACAGTTCTGTGTTCTTTAGTTTCTTGGAATGGGCATGTTATATACAAATATGAAGATGTTTCACTAATTAATATGGAAGATTTTGTATTTATTTGCATATCTGGAAGATGAATTGATGATCAAACATATTTGGAAAAAAATTTAGTGCCCAAATATTTTCAATTTTGATACATTTTGATTGTCAATACAATCTTTTTGTTCCACCTGACCAGGGGTGGAGTTATAATATCTCCGTTAAAAATTTATACGATATATTATTAAGTAAAAAAAAAAAAGAGAAAACAAATAAATAATTACTAATTTTCCTGCAACCCTATCTGATATAGAAACATAAAAGATGAATAAAATAAGATTTTAATAACATTTTTCAATGGAATTGTATGTTAAAATCAACTCTTATAATTTAGAGCCTGTTTGGCTCAGCTTAAAAGCTGGTCAAACTGACTTAAAAGCTGATTTTTGACTTATTTAGCTGTTTGACAATACTCAAAATAGCTTATTTTAAGTTAAAAAAAAAACTTATTTTAAGCCAAAAGTTAAAAGCTGGAGTAGAGGTGCTTTTTTTTTTAGCTTATAAGCTGTTTTAAGTTGACCACATTTTTATCTTTTTGCCCTTAATATTTTTATACAATCTTCAAATTACAACATAACCCTAACATCTCTTTCTTCCATTTTTCCCTTTTCACGTTTGACATAGCAACTTCAGTACTTTTATCCAAACACATAACTGCTTATTTTAAAAATAAGTTTCAGCACTTTCAAAAGTACTTTTTTAAAGCTGCTTTTATTAAGCCCATCCAAACGGGCCCTTAGTCGTTATTTATTTCATAAGAAAAAATCATTAGTTGAAATTTGTCATGACTTTTTCATAGACTTTAATTCTATTTAACAAAAATATAGTGTGATATGTTCAATTTTCACATATCTTAATCCTTACGGACCATATGATGCATGTAAACATTTAAATGAATGAGTTTTACAAAAGGTAACTATGTAAGCATTAAAATCAAATTGTAACAGTCATCCTACGAGATCTCATGTAGTCAATCGGTACATCATACATGGACAAAAGTGAATTTGGAAATAATAGATAAATCATAAATTCCAAACACTAATTTCTTTTCTTATTAGAGGTCATAATTTTTATAGACAAATAGTAAGTTATAATCAAATGTATAGACTATAGACTAACAAAAGATATATACAGTTTGATGATGTGAATTTCATATGTTGAAAATTGATGAAAAAAGTGAAGATAGAATAACATTTAAATAATATCCCCTCCAATTTATATATAACTTTCACTTTTTAAAAATTATATTCATTAAACTATTTACATTTTCACTTGTCATGTATTTCTCTCTTTGCAACTGTTACTTTAATATTTTCTTTCATCAATGCTTTGTATTACAATAGTCAAATTAGTAGAATAAATTATGTTTCTAATCAAATTTCATTATATGTAGTAATATGATGTATTTCTCTCTTTGCAACTGTTAGTTTAATTTTTTCTTTTATCAATGATATGAATTGCAATAGTCAAATTAGTAAGATAAATAATATTATCTAATCAAATACCATTTTATGTGGTAATTAGGGGTAGTTACAATCAATTTAACAAAAACAACTTAAAATGGCCGTACACATACAATAGAACAAAACTATATGAGGTTTCAAACACTAATTTTGAACAAGTTCGTAGGCCTCAATAAAACCTCGTAACATAATGGTAGCGAATTGACCGTTGCAATTACATTTCAAATAATCTCGACATAACTTATTCTCGAATCAAACAAGCCCAAAATCATTAACGGCCCGTGATAACGATATGGGCTGGTTCAGTCTGGGCCTTAAGCCTAAGCCTGTTGCCCACTGGTTTGGACTTTGGATCATACCATATTTTTTCACTAGTTTTTCCGCCATTTTCAGAGTTGGTTTAAAACCCTAGACGAAGAAATTTCAGTTCAAAATTTCAAATTTCTTGCTGAAACAGTAGATCAACGCACCAATTTTGTCGTGGAAAAAGGTTAATTTCTCTTTTATCGTAGTATTCATTTTTTTTGTGTGTGAAGAGTGTTTTTAATTATCATTTCTCATATAATTTAAGAATTTCCGTTTTTGTGGTGTTGACATTGCAGAGAAAAAGCCAATGAAAGTCAAGATTTTGCGTATCCTTTTGTTAATTATGTCACTGATTTGAAATGTTTAAATGAAGGATACGGTATGTATGTTGGTTGAGCAGTTAATTAGTGCAGTGAATTATAGCAACTGTTACTAAATCATTTCTGATTTGGAAGATTATTTTCTGTCTAAATATGTAATTAGTGATTGGATATGGCTCATCTTGTGATCTTATGATTTTAATATCATTGATTTCTGAATTTTGTTGGAGAATGTAGAGCCATTAAACTCCCCCCAAATCTACTTTAGTTTGTGTTTCATCGATTGTTTCACTAAGGTACAGAAGTGCATATTCTGACTTTCTTAAGTAAATGGAGGGTAAGCCTAATGTTGCAAGTTTGTTAGTTTCTTTGACTGAAGGATATGTTGGCATATTTCCTTGAGAGTTGGCTGTATCAGTATATCATGAAGTTTCCCTTAACTTGATCAATTGGGTATTTTGCTGGGATTGTGAATAGAGTATGTCCTCTTGATTGCATTTGGTATTTTTATTGTTGTCGGACTTAAGACTACATGGCATGGTTACTTCATCTTACTTTTGTTACTTCCTCGTGTATTGCAGATGGCATGCGGTTTCTTCATGGACATGGGATGCTCAGGATGAAACTTGTGGTATATGTAGGATGGCTTTTGATGGTTGCTGTCCTGATTGCAAACTCCCTGGTGATGATTGTCCACTAAGTAAGCCTGTTTATCTCTCCCTAATAGTTTTCTCAGGCATATAAGATATGGATCACCAATCACATGTAAACCTAATGTATCTGTATATCCAATGAGTTACACCAATTCATATATATGTTTACTGGATGAAATATTATGTTTTGTAGATTGGATATTGGTATTGCCTTATATGTCTGTACATTGTCTATATGTATTTGTACTTTCAACTTTGAGAAACATTGTTGATGCAATTGGTGAAATAATTCAAGCATCAGTATATTCTGCTTCCTAGACTTGACATCTTTGCCTTTCAATTGAGTCCATAAGCCACTATCTTGCTAAGAGAAAAAAGAAAATGTAATTGTGCATTCATCACTTCTTTGACAAAACGGAAAAATTCCCCCTGCATTAGTTTTCAAGGTTTACATGTTTCTACATTGATGTTACTCATGAACACAAGGAGAGCTATAAACTGTTGCTTGACAATATTTGCAGTCCTTCATAGTTGGTTTAATTTGTTTGATTTGTTGTGATAGTGGAGAATGATATAAAAGGTACAATATCTTAATGCATGGTAGGTGTGTTAATGAAAACTGCTTCTAACATGCTAACAGTTATAAGAGTATATTTTGTCCTAGTAACATTGTTAGTTGCTGTACTGGAGAACTTTTCAATTGAAACTTGTGATACATCTGGAGGCTGGAGCTGTCCAATTATCCTCCATTACAAAAGAGACTTTCTCAAGACAACCTCAACCTCTTTTGAATTTGTGGTTAACATAACTGAACCTTCTAAAATATAGGTTTAGAAAGAAACTTTGAAGGTAATTGTCAATATAGGGTGTTATAACAGCTAACTGAGTATATTAATCAAATATTTTCACCATAAGCTGTCAACTAAAAGATACTACTAACACTTGTCACGGATGTTGTATTCTTTGAGAATCAGTATTAATATATTATGCATCTTCTTGATGTTTTTAATATTAACTCTTACTTTGTCAAGAAATCCAAACATATTATGTGTCTCTGTGTTACAGAGCATTTCAGCGGCTTGACTATATCTTGCTGTGACTAGTTCATATTACTGGCTCAATTTTTTATATAGATTGGTAAGTATCCATTTGATTTTCCCTAGTGGTTAGACGTTTGTGGTATTGAAACTATTTGTATCATGCGTCTTCCCATGAAGACTAATGTCTATCTACTCTGATGGAAGCTTGAATAATCACAGTGTATCAAAATCAACCAACAACAACCTTTATGCACAATTATGCATGTTAGAAGAGATCAAAGTTGGGTTTAGGGACAAGGATAGTCTTTAAGTGCTGGTGTTGACTTGTATAAGTTCCCGTAAAGCAGGAGTTTTCAAAAATCACTTCTCAATAGTTTCCACAAAAAAGTCCTTATTCTCTCCTTGTTTGGATATGTAATTTCCATGAAGTTGGATAAGAAAAAGAAAAAGAAAAAGAGAAAATATATTATTGTGCTTATTCATGGAACAAAAGTATAACACTACTTCCTCTGTTAGTTTTTTTAATCCTGCTTGCAAGACGACCAATCCTAATGGCCTTGGTTTATGGAAGAGAAGAGATGGGGATACAGGGCTAGACTTTATTCCTTTGTAAGTTCAGTGGTGAAGACGTGTGGTTTTTCTCCAAATAGATTTTAGTTATGACCTTTTGACCACCCAGTGAGACTGGAAAGGATATAGTATGGTGGACTTACTTATAGGGTTAATAAAAGAAAACAAATGTTCAACTAGGTCTTACTTGAGACCTTTTGGCCTTAAAGTTATTTGGCAAAGCTACAGTATTGGAACAGAGCTTCTTATAGGGTAAATAACGAGAAGACGGAAAACTCAACGAAGTGTAATTTGTGACCTCTTGGCCATAGTTTACCTTCCAAACATTAACTACAATATGGCATTTCCATTCCAACACAAGTTGTTCACAGTAGATTTAATAAAGTAAAAGAAGGATAGAGAAGTGATATATGTAACAAGAATCCTAGACACTAGTTTGTATACACAAGAACAAGCAGAAGTTCTGTCTTGAAGTAATCTCCTCTCTATAGGCAATTTCTTGAAGAGCATAGGCACTTTATTCTTTCTGTATCTGGACTGCTTCTCAATGAGCCGATAGGTATCAGCATGAAACTTGAAGGGGTATTATGTCTAAATGGGCCTTTATACACCCACCTGTCAAGTAAAGTAGAAAAATGAATTAGATACTCTTCATAAATAGTAGAGTATATTGTTTGAACTCTAGAATATCTGTTAAGCAAATTGAGAGAATCTTCAAGCTGTTAGATCTGAGTTGAATGCTCCTCTAAACTAAAATGACAGAAGTATCTTTTACCCTTTTTCTATTTGGCAGTAGAAAGGATGAAATTTAAGAACAATTACCATAGGAAAGGAAGACCATTTGGTGAGGAGTAGAGGGCCCAAAAAGCATAAAGAATACCAGGTATCCACCCAAGGAGAGTCAGCAAAATACAGATGAAGAATTCAACCTGTTTCCAGCACAGAAAAGAAAATTTTCAGAGAGTCAAGAGACAATGTGAAATCTGCACCATCTTTATACTAAAATTCCAATGTTTTAGAAGAAAAAGTATTTTTTTACTGTCATTTGCATTGTAAACTCACAAATCCTTAGCCCTGGCCAGTGGCCACCCTTAAACCCCAAAAAGGAGAAAAAAGAGGAGGAAAAGGTAGTACCTCTCTAAGCCTCTAGAAGGCTGGTGCTATAAAAGAGCAGATGCCATGTTTTTACAGGCAATATTCAAGTTTTCGCCTGCAGTAGTTATAAGTTAATTGGAAGGAAGCCTTTTATTTAGTTGGTTTATGCATTTAAAGTAATCGAACTAGTGAATTTGGTTACTGAAATGTCCAAAGCAGAAAATAAAAATAAAAATTACTGTAATATGTTATCAAGAAGAGAAAGTAGGGAGAAGGGAGTAGTACCTTGCAACCGAACTTGCGATAAGCAACAAGGGGAGGCAAGATAATTGCAAATAGAATGTCTAGGCATGTTATTTTGCTGTCTTCCATTTTCCCCTCTTCTTCTTCTCTTCTGTTCCTTAACAACTTAATGTCGATGGATTTTGAAAATGAGGAGGAAGTGGTTGCCCTATATATATATATATAAAAGGAGAACAGTGACATTTGATTTTTTGATATATTGAATGGGTTCATAAATTTTTAGTGGATAGTATTGACATGACTTTTGTGGTATCTGGCCCCCTTTCGCTTATAATGCTTTGACAATTATTTGTCTTTGACTCTTTGCAGTATGGGGTGCTTGCAACCATGCATTTCATCTTCATTGTATTTTGAAGTGGGTGAATTCTCAATCTGCTCAAGCACATTGTCCCATGTGTCGTCGTGAATGGCAGTTCAAAGAATGAACAAAGGTTCCGTGCATCTTTTGCTCATGAATGTGGCAGTAGGAAGGAATGAAGTGTCTTGTGTGTGATACAATGATATTCTAGCGATAATTGCTGAGCTGATATGTGCTCATCCCCATTTACAATTACTAATATAAGCCTTCAAGGCCTACAATAGATGGTGTATTTTATCAGCAGGTGCAGATATTATATTAGCCATTTATCGCAAAAGTCCTCAATACATCAGTTGCCAGCCATTGATTGAGAAGAAAAGGATATAACGGATGTTTATTTCTGGTCCAAAGTAGGCTGCCTGTCATTATAAGTTTGGCTCCTTTACGACAGCCGCCTCTACCCCATGAATTATCATGAACGTGCAGGCATGGGCCTAGACGTAACTGGCATAGGGATAATGTTTCGAAATGTATCAGTAATTCCATTAATCATGGATTTGCATGTACAATTGCTTGTTGTGAAAGGTATATACTTTAGTGGTTGTGATAGGTATATGTTTGTTTTATATTTCAAATCGATTGTCCCAAAATACATTATAAATATCATTTTGATTTGAAATAGAATTCTGTTCATTATAGGAAAGTAAATCAGTTGTGGAAGAGAGTCTTGTTTGCTTCTTTTTATCTTTTGAGGATGATCCAAAGTTATTTGCTTTCTTTTTCTTTCGTGGATAACCCAAAGTTAGGAATATGAAAGATAAAATTAAGGTGGATGGCAAAGTAAAATGATTTAGACATAGCACCACCTCTTGTCACCTTGCTACTTTGATGATGATTGATATTTGTCCCCATTTGTGATTTTTCTTTGTAAAAAGAGAAAGTATGACCCCACTACAAAATTAAGAAGTAGTAATTATCATCATAAGGTTGATTTTGGATAAAATCTGACACGTATCAACTGATATATATATACACAATATTAGATATAATAAAATAAAGTTACAAACTGATGCCAGCTGTAACACAATCAACATAATAATCCAATAAAATACAGAGTGGAAGTTACATTACAATCCCAAATGACTCACAATAGTAACATGATATTATATGTTCATCAAACAATCTATCCACAAGAGAAAACAACCAAAAGCCAAGAATAAATGGAAAAGGTAGCTAGATACTCCATTAGCGAAGTAGTAATAATATGGTCTTCAAATATCCACCTGTCAAACAAGAAAAAAAATAGGGAGAATCGGATACTGTTTCTATATACTACTATTAAATTGTATGAAAAATATCTTCTGAGCAAATTAAGAGAATCTTAAAGCAAATTAGATCTTATTTGGATACTTTACCAAACCACAAAAAATAAAATAAAATAAAAAATTGAGCAAGAATTACCATATGATGATCACTTGGTGAGGACCCAAATAGCATAAATGATACCAGGTAGCCACCCAAAGAGAGTCAGCAAAACACAGATCCAGAACTCCACCTGTTTTGTTTTCACAAAACACACAATATACATTAAAACTGCACAGTATCTTTATTAAAAAAACCTATAACAAGTAGAAAAAAATTAGGGAAATTGTGTGCAGTAGTTATTTAGTTGGCATATGAATTTGAATTAATCGGACTACTGAATTAAAAAAAAAAGTAAATTTAAAGAGAAGTTAACCTGGCAGTTAAATTTGAGGAAAACACCAAGGGGAGGCAAGATAATGGCCAGAAGAATGTCTATGCATGTCATAGTGTTGTCTCCCATTTTCTCTTCTTCTGATGATAATCAAATGCTAATTAATCAATAAGTATGTATTTTGGTTAAAACAGGAGGAAGTTGTGGCACTATATATAGGCTGATAAGTATCTGAGGGTTAATTTCGTCTTTAAATGCGTTTGATTCATCATAACTGTTTTCCCTTTGAAAACTCTTTTTTGGGATTAGTACGAATAGGATTTACACAGCTAATCCACATTCAGCACGACACGTGGCAAAAGAGCTTTAATGGGTACTGTTTTCACCCTCTATCTCCATCACATGGGAAGTTGGCGTTCACACTAAAGGGGACGTTTGGTACTGAAAATAAAAAACAATATAATAATTTTGGGATAAAATATTAACTTCGTGATTATTTGTTTCGTAATTTACATGAAATTGATGGATTAGTAATTTGTTTGGGAGGTCTTGATTGTTGAATTGTGGGATAACTTTTCACTCCAGTTGCAGATGGAACCCTAGTTGTTGCTTCATATGGACATGAGATGACTTTTGATGGGTTTTGTTCAGATTATATGTCCGCTAAGTATGCCTATTTGTTTATGCTACGTTTGTCTAAATTCTAATTCAACATTTCACATGATCAGTTGTCTGAATGTTCAGAGTAGCATTCTGTATTTATCAAAAACGTCTAGGCTACTTTCGATGAAACTTTTCATAGTAACATTTTTTTATTGTTATGTTAATTATATTCATATTGCGCCTTATTCCATTTGTTTAATTGACGTGGTAGCTTTATAGATTTAGTTTTTATATTTAAAAGATAAAAATAGATTTTCGAGAATTACATATGGAAAAGAAACAAACAATCATCCTCTAGAAAATATGCAACAAAATTAGAACGATACCCACCAAAGAATAACATACAAAGCAAAAAATGATTCAAATTTGAAGAAACAATAAACATTTAATAATTGCTAGTTTTGTCTTCCCTTCAATTGACTCCCTAACACAAGTGTGGAATTGAAAATTGAAATTTGAATCTTCTACGAGTGATCGGCACGTGTAGGGATGGGAATGGAATGTGCAGGGCAGGTATAGCCTAACAGGCAAAATTTTTAATCAGCTTCGGTCCGCATAATTTATTTTACGAAAAGAATCTAAAATATCTTTTAAAAATTAAAAATGGTATAAAATTACCTTTCATTCACGTATTGGCTCTAAAATGCGTTTGTCATCCACCTATTTGCTCCAAAATATCATTATCATCCACTTTTGGGTTCAAAATTAACCACTTCTTTAATTGTTTTAAAATTAAACTCTGTAAATATTTTTAAAATACTTGGTGTTCAATTATTGTTATAATTTAATTATTAATATAATTTGTAAACCAATCCACTACCACTCATTACTAACTAAAACCCACCCAATTAATAATCCAATTATAATATCAAAATCGTCATAAACACTACTAAAACACGATGAAATTATAGATTCCTGAAAATGACATCCAAAATTATTCAAGTCCGAATCGAAACCCCAATTAAATTGAGATTGAGCTGTTTATTTAGGAAGACATTTTCAATTGGATTCTCTTTCAAGATTGAATTAGAAAGTTATGATTAAAGGTGAAGAAGTAATACATCCCCAATTAATTCATGCACTTTTTAAAAATATAATTTTATAAATATTTATGATTTGTTTAAAACTTTTAATATATAATTTTGAAAAAAAATTTACTTATGAAGTAACATCACATAATTGAGACATAAAAATAAGTAAGATGAACATAGTCAGATTTTTAAGTTTATTGGTAGTTTTTATTTAGACACTTATGTATGATAATTTACTTCTATAGATATTTTCACCTCAAATTTTTAAAAACACTTAATTGACAGTAACTTTTCTGTTCTTGCATTAATAATGTGATGGATTTATTAATTTGGAGGGGTTTAATTAGTTATAGATATGTAGTGGATTGTTTTATAAATTATACTAATAAGTTAAATTATAACGAATAGTTGAACGCCACATTTATAAAAAAATATTTAAATAGTTTAAATATAAAACCGTTAAATAAGTGGTCAATTTTGAACCAAAAGGTGGATGACAAGGATATTTTGGACTCAATATGTGGGTGGAAAGTGTATTTTGGAGCCACTAGGTGAATGAAAGATAATTTTATAGCATTTCCAATATTTTGAGAGTATTTTAGGCCCTTTTTCCATTTTTAAAAAAAAATCATTTTCACTCCTCGCAGACATGGCATGAATCCGTCTTGTATAATTTTTCAAATATTTTTTTATCTAATTAAGTTAGATACTAAAAATAAAATTTATAAAAAAAATAGAGGTTAATTAGAAAATAGGTAATAATTGAACTAATTTTTATTGAACTATCTCATTTATTATCTTGAATATTTTATTAATTTTAAAGAAATTATCTTAATAAATAAAACTCTATCACTTTTATAACTTGTAAAAAAATTAAAATTAAATTTAAACCCATATAAAATGCAAACGCCCGCAACTCACTCCCTCCCTCCCATATTAATTTCTTTTTTAAAAAAATCCACTTCAAATCCATCCACCCAATCACGGGCACGTGTGGGTACTAGCTAGTCAGCGATCACAATTTGGTCACGAAATTGCGTTCATTATAACTGGATACACCTGCCGACACACGCTGCTAATATTGCCAACTTGGATACCTTATTTCCTCCGTTTCTATATTTTACTCGAGTATATTGATTTGACATATCTTTAAAATAAATTATTAAAAACGTATTTTATTGAAGTAAACTTGCTGACCATGTCTTGAAATATTATTTTATATGGTTATAATATGTAATAAAATCCTCTTGATTTGTTAAAATAAACCATTTAAATCGAACATATATTTTATTTATATATCTTTAAAAAAAAAGCACCACGATTGTCGCTTACTACTTTGATGATGAAACTGATTGTGACTGCAAGCAAATTGTCTATTGTCTTCACTTCCCATATTTATTTTCTTTGTTCAATATGAAAATAGAAAATTGAGTATCACCATATTAGGTGTTGATAATTCATCATGAGATGTTGTAGATAAAATCAAACACGTCTATCGAAATATCCTACCTACCAACTACCAGTAGTTGTACTTGACAAGCAACATGTTAAAAAGAGAAACCATAGTAAAATAACAGTACTGACAATTATTGGTATATTCAATTAAAATAACAGAATGGAAGTACACAACCAACACTCTATCCAAGATGGAATACACAAGAGAGAATAGTAGCCAATAAAGAAAAAGGAGGGGGATAAACTTAGAAAAAAATACATCCAAGAATAAATAAAACAACAGCTACATAACACTCCATTAGAAATAAAGTGACTTAGTTATGGGCTTCATCACATATTCACCTGTCAAAAACAAAAAAAAAAAGGTAAAAGGGGAATCAGATACCTATCAGAAATTGTAAACAAATTGAGAGAATTTGATCTCATTCCTCCAAATTAAAATGATAGGTTTATGTTTTAATTTACTACCTTTTATCTCACTTGGTCAAGACCCAAACAGCATAGATAATACCAGGTAGCCATCCAAAAAGAGTCAACAAAACACAGATCCAGAATTCCACCTGTTTTGTTTTCCCAACACAACAACAAAAAGATTCAGTATTTTTATCGAAGTAGTAAAAAATTAACTGCGATGATCACGGCTAGAAGATTTTATCTATGTACTAGTGAAAAATACAAATATTCAAGCGCATAAGTTGATCAGACACTAAATTTACTAAATTAAAGAAGGGGTACTACCTTGCAGCCAAACTTGAGGAAAACACCAAGAGGAGGCAAGATGATTGCCAAAAGAATGTCTACACATGTCATTGTGCTGTCTCCCATTTTTCGATGATAATCAAAGAGTACTAATTAAACAACAGATTTACGAATGTCACTGAATTTTGAAATTATGTGGAATTGGATGCCCTATATATATATAGACTGATTGGTATTTCTCTGTCCAGGGGCTAATTCGGTATTTTCACTTCGGTTCCTTAAACGCGTTTACTTCATTAATTGCCTTTTTTATTTTTTTTTGGTTCAACGGTTTTTAATTTTGCTTTTGGGGGATGAAGACGAATTCGATTTGTACAGCTCATAGCATTTAGTGGTGCCACTTGGCAAGATGGATTGTCATGTGGGACCATTATCTACTACTCCCTCTTCCCTTTTGTCCATTTTTAAATATCAAAGTCGTCGCACTAATTTGATAAATTTTCAAAGCTAAATTAAATTATATTAATTTGATATTTTAAATAAAAAATTTAGATATTAATAAATGATATAAAAAATATTATAAATTGTAATTTTTTATATATTAATATGATAAAAAATATATTTTAAAATATTAATTAAAGTTTTTATGATTTGACTATAAAAAAATTATGATAAATAATAATAATTTGTGTTTTAATATATGTCACTTTAAACCACTAAATAGGGATAGAGGGAGTAGTATTGAGGATCAGTTACTCTCCTACTGCACCCATGGTTTCTTACATCTTGGAAAATGACAAACAATTAATACTACATGAAAAACATTTGCAAATTACCTTTTCATGTTAACCACTACTATTATTGAAGAATCATTATATTGTAGAATTATGATATATTTTTTTATATAAATTACTTATTTCTTAAGCGACAATTTCAAAATACGATAAGTACAAGCGAAATATTTTGGAATCAAAGCCATATGCTGATAGAGTAACTGAATATCATTGGCTCCAATTTTAATGACGAATGTTGACGGTCAATATGAATTTGGGAATTGAATTGAAAAGGCACTATATATTTTAATTTTTCAATTTTCAAATAAATTAAAGAAAAAAGTAAAATGCCGTTGGACAATTTTAATCACTTCTCCAAAATATACAATTGGACAATTTCCCCCGAGATTCTGGGTTCAAATTCAAATTTTAAACTTGTGGTGATTTGATAATTGAAAGGGCCCTTTGGTGAGAAGTACTATCGCTCACTGTTTTTATTTGTTAATAGCAAAAAAGTTTAGCCCTTTACATATTTTGAAAAGCAAAAAAAATTCGATCATATTTTAAGATATTTTCCCAATGATCGGCCAATTTTCCTTTTTCATTAAAATTTCTGTTACATTAGTCATTGTCTAACATTTTTGACCAATTTGATTACCAAATAAAGAAGAGAATCATCTACCAGTAACATTTGACAACATCTAGATACATTTTTCATACTAATAAAATCTCTACCTACCCATTTTGAGCCCTCCTTCATTCACATAAAAAAGAACAATCATCAAATTGGAGAAAAAGGGTTTTCTTTTTTCCCATAAAAAATCAACTCAAAATTTCGTTTTTTAGTTATTGGAGTCAGTCGCCATACCTAATATATAACAAAAACTATACAACAAGTTCGTTTGAACGTGTACCAAATAATGCATTATGTGTCTTGAAAATACATGAGTACTTTTTTTCCCGGAATGATGAAATACATACATTGTTGAAAAGAAAAAAATAAAAGGTTCTTCTCCACATGGTCAACTAGCTGTAAGAACCAAATTGTCGAAACATGAAATAAAAGCTAAGGTTGATGGAAAAACAACTCATACAGATCAGAATAAGAAAAAAGCTGATGGAAAGAAGAAAAGACATTAATAATATTTGTTTGTTTTATCAATTTATATTTTTCTTCTACGATTTTTTCTTCCACAAATTAAGCAGCTTTGCTTAAAGCCGGGATCCAAGGTAATTAAGTTGTTCTATCGAAGAGAAATCAACTTTCAAATTTAAAACTTGTCCCACAATTAATCTGGATTTTATTTAACATGAAACATTCACTGTATCAAAAATGAGTTTTACGGGCAATTAATTAGCAATTGTCATTAAATATGTATTTTTAGCGGCAAGCAACACTCTTTGTATATATCTCTAAAAGCTTTAGCGACATTCGATCTAATGACAATTAATGTCGATAAAGACTTTAACACTCTTTATTAAGATGTCTTTTTATTGGCGCTAAAAATTACTTTTATTGTAGTGATTGCAAGTGCCCAATTGTCCAGGATTAAATAAGCGATGAGAATATAATTAAATTATTAAAATATGTTTTTTTTTAACGAATTAAGCTTTTAGATGAAATGCTCACAAATTTTACATGTTTAAGTTATGAAAAAAATTAGATTGGCACATAAAAGGTAGTGTTGAGAATATATTAAATAATAAAAATATGTTTCTAATTGTTTAAATTTTCTTAATAGATAGTCACAAAATTAAACAATAAATGTGTTTATACGTAATTTTATCATTCCTTTAAATCCAAAACAAGATTGGAAAAAATAATTTATGATAAAACAATTTATATAACTCAAATTATTTAGCTTACGACAATAGATACATGGAATCAAAATACCTAACTCTGATTTCCTTTTGTGGTTTCCACCAAAATGAAGATATTTCTCCTCCTCATAAATCAAATATGTAATCGTGTACAAGTTCATACATCGACATTATTGTGCTCTTCGCTTTTTTTTTCTTTTCATTTTGGCACATTCAAATTGACAGCTATATGATATTCAAATCATCAAATGGAAGTCAATTTTTCTTGTCACGAAACGTAAATTACGTATATTATTTAACAGAAAAAGGAAAAAAAAATGGTCCTGGTATTAGTTGAGGGCACGTGACAAATTAATTAATCCCCGGCTTCTTTTCATATATCACCTTTTTATTTATATATTAAAAAAATAATGTATTTATTCTTTTATTTTTTTAGAAATTTACATTTTTAAATGAATATAAATTAATTTATTTTGATAAATTAATTTAATCGATAACATAAGTTATTTACTTAATTTTTTCTAAGTTGATCAAATATATATTTTTAAGGCTAATAACTTATAAAGGTACAAAGAAATTGATAATTCATGTATTGATTTTATAAAATTACGAGTATTATAAATTAACTATTTATAAAAAGAGATGATATATAAAAAGAAACGGAGAGACCGGTAATTAGTGTTGATTTATATATGAGCCGTCACCCCACGTGTTGGAGAATCATATTCCACGTGTGCCAGATAATAAACCCATGTTTGCTGACAGATAGTTTTTTCTTAATTTGCTAGCAGAATGTTATTAAATTCCCAAAACCGGTTTGGGTATTAAATATATATAGGCTAAAAACTTATGGTCCGTTCAATTCACTTAAATTTTTTATGTACAGAGTACAAGATAATTTTGTATTGAATTGATTTTTAGTCTATTTAACAAATAATTTATTTTTAAAGTTAACTCCATTGTTTAGACTGAACTTTTTTTATAAATATAAATTAATATCGATTTAATTATTGTGATAGACAAAACATGCTAAATAAAATAGGTGGGTTTAAAACCGATAAAAATAAAAAAGTAGAAACTAATTAAAATGAATTTATGTATAATTAATATGAGTTGATAATCAATTGTTTCCTCAAAAAAAAAAATAGTTGGACTTATCAGTTAGATCATAGATGTT
This sequence comes from Solanum habrochaites, assembly GCA_027704765.1. NCBI lineage: Eukaryota > Viridiplantae > Streptophyta > Magnoliopsida > Solanales > Solanaceae > Solanum > Solanum habrochaites. The sequence continues at coordinate 90,384,912 of JAKWJA010002489.1, forward strand.
TTATTGGACCTGAATCTCCTCATGTATAGATACTATTAATTATTAAAAATTATTAGGACTTATTATTGGACCTGAATCACCCCTCATCTTGTCGATGCATGTACTCTTCGTCCCATTTTATTTTATATGACATCTTTTTAACTTGACACAATATTTAAAAAAAAAATGAAAAACTTTTGAAACATAATTTCATTAATAATAAGAGAGAAACTTTAAAATTTAATTATATTAAGATGAATTTTTTTTTATCACGAACTAAAAAGAAAAAAATGTAATATAAAATAACACGATATGGATAGGTTGGCCCTTTTTGCCTTTACCAAGGAGGTTAGGTTTATCTCATTGGGATTGTCTTGAAGAAGATGTCAAAACATAATAACGTAACATGAAATATAGTACTCTATGTGGGTATTAATGAAGAATTACTAATTGAATTGTGGTCGTGTTTGCATGTAACATGACAATATGATGTCGGTCTACGTTTTACGCAACATCAAACTTATAATCCGTTGGCTACGGCCTCCCATGTGAACATTATGGCCTAGCTGCACCACTCAACAACGTAACTCACAAACATTCCAAACAAATTTAAGTCAACTCTAGCTAATTATTCTGTTCGTTCATTTTTATTTGTCACACGATAATATATATTTATAAAATAACAATTTTATTATATAAGTATAACAAGTTCAACTTTTTAAGAGATGATTATAATCAATAAAAAATTTAATTGGAAATTAAATAATATACTATGTCTTGATTTTTAAAACATGCAGATGAACGTTTCTTGTATGATGCTGGTCTGGGTGTTGCATGTCTTGGACTTTAATGAAACTTACAAACATTAATATTAATGAAACAAAGTCAACTCTAACTTAAATAGGAGTAGTAAGCTTAGCATATGCATTAATCATTAATGGTGTGTCTTGTAAGCGTTTTTTTGGGGCTGTCTACATCGATCAAGCTGATCACCGACCTTGTTGCCGACCATTTTCTCATCACAGACTTTTATTTTTCTAATGTTAGATTAACTTTAAACAATACATCATAATCCATTTTAAATTACCAAAAGCAACAACTTTTTTCTTTAAATTTTTCTAAGTTTAAACTAGAAATTTATTTGGATATGATAATAATGCCAAATGAAACAATGGATTGATTTAATTTGTACATTTTTTTTAGTGTCACAGATTCCCAATTGTTTTAAAATCGCAACAATGATATCTTCTTATTGTTAAAGAGTGACAAAAGTCCCACATAAATGGTTAATGAGATGGGTGGACTCCTTATAAGGCTTGGATGATTCTCCTCCCTTTGAGCTAGCTTTTGGGGTGTGCGTTAGGCCTAGACCTAATTTCTACATGGTATCATAGCAGGGCCTGTCTCACCCGATGTTGGGGTCTCCAAAAATCAAAATTGCCCATGCACCACATTCTAAGCACTGGGCATGAGATGGGGTGAGTCCTACATTGATGGTTAATGAGATCACCCGATGTTGGGGTCCCCAAAAATCAATATTGCCCACGCACGCACTACATGCTAAGCACTGGGCGTGAGGTGGGGTGTTAAAGAATGACAAAAGTCCTACATTGGTGGTTAATGAGATGGGTGACCTCCTTATAAGGTTGGACAATCTTTCTCCCTTTGAGCTAACTTTTGGACGTAAGCTAGGCCTAGACCTAATTTCTACACTTATAAAGCATAATCCTTGATAATAATCAATGTAATGTTCTCGTTATTGCAATCCTCCTCCCTTTTAGCTAGCTTTTAGGGTGTGAGTTAGGCCTAGACCTAATTTCTACACATATAAAGTATAATCCTTAATAATAATCGATGTAATGTTCTCAGAATTTCACTGCCCCAAAATGCCATATCAATATTAACTATAACGTTTGACATTGTGAATATAAGATATAACAATGGTTACAATACTTGAGAAATTGCAATTCTGAAGCGTTTACTCACAATTTCCAAAATTACGATTCAATCTGAATCAACAAAACATGAATAGGTTATATACCTTCAAATGCAGAAATCGAATGATATCGATCCTTTACACATCAACTAGTGTTTGATTTTTCCTGCTTACAGACGTCAAAACATGATTTGGACAATTTTAACTAAGATAGTATCTCATATACAACCTCTTAGCGAGTGTGTGATACACTATACCACGAGTGAAACTAGTGCTACATTTTATAAATATTAAAACTATCGTTGTGTATGGTCATTCAACCCTATAATACAGCCATTTGTGAACAAAATCAAAAAAATAATCATACTTAAAAGCAATGATACACGTATTTTCATCTCATTGGAAAATTACGCGTATAAACAAATATCTACTAGTTAATTAGCTAACATATTTATATTTTTAATTAAGTACAGCCCACAACTTAATTTTAGGTGTAATTGCATATCACTTATACAAATTATACACACATATATATACAAGTATATGACAACTATACAAATAATACATTTAGCCTCTCTTGCTCGCCTCTCTCCTCCCTCTCCCTATCTCGTGCACCTCTCTCCTCCATATAACATGTAGATATAAATCGTAATGAGTAAACTATAGCTATAGAGCATAACTAAGTTATTTTTGAGTGATTATATACGAAAATTCCCCATTTTTCATTTGTTTAAGGTAAATGCAACCAGAAACATTCAAGTTGGGCCTACCTCTTTTGTAGGTCTTTCTGAAGCCCGTATCCCAGCCTAAACTCTGGACTGCTCGACTTACGGGCCCATACCCCAAATCCTGTAAGTTAACAAGGCTGGCCCGGAGACAAGTATAACAAACTTTGATTATTCCACGATAACTCAAGGTAGGGTTCAATTATTCAATTTTTTCATGTTTGATTGATTATAAGCTCTGACAAATATTTTTCTCAGAAACAACAAATTTCTTAAACTTCCCTTATCTCACACCACCCAAAAACCCTACATAGCCGTGCCTCTACTCCTAATACTATTTGACAATATTAATAAGGAACAAAAATTGAAGATAGTTATTGCATTTAAATATTTCTCGTTTAATAAGAAGATGTAGAAAAGGTTCAAATTCAAAACATAAATTAGTAGGTAACATATATAAGATCTGAATGTGACAGACTTTCAGAAAACTTTCAAATTTCAACATCATATCCTTAAATCATAATTAAAAGAGCTGACAATAATCGTGAAATTTTCATCTTAAAAAGTTTAGTTCCTTGCACTTTGTAAGTGTGGTCCAACATAGAAGTATTTTTTGTTGGACTTTTGTGCTGACAGCTGAGCTAGCTTTGTAAATTGTAATCCTAATCTTTTGCTTTGCTTATCTTTCCACCTTTTATATTCATTATAATGGCCACAAATGAGAATTAAAATTAAATCTGGCTTGGCAGCAAATTTAATTTCTCTCGGGTCAAATTTGCCTTAAATGAATGACTACATGTGTGTGTAACTTCATTGATACAAGTAAGAAGATGCATGCATTGAGAAATTTGCATCTATGTCACTAAAATGGGAAAAAGAAGAAAAGGGCTATGAATCTTGAAGAATGCATGTATTTATACATTCTTCTTATACAAAGAACTAGCTAGTATGTACTATGTTTTTAATTAATTAAATGGTTATCGGTCCTTTTTTATACTAGATCAAGATTTGATCGATTTTAATTTCTTCTTGCACGGATAGTGTATGATCTTTTTTTTTTTTATATCATTAGATTAAGATCTTACCTTCAACGCCAGAGAGTAATATGTAATCTTGACTCAATGACATAAAGTATCAGTAAATTAATAGCAACATTTTATATAGACAAATAAAGCAACAGTATAACTTTGCTTATACTGTTAGTATATAATAAGTAACGTCATTCTGAGTGTATAAAGAAAATTAAACTTTCAAATTACATATCTATTGGTGAAGCTTCATCATTAAAAAAAATGGCCCTACAGGCTACATTTTATACAAATGGTGGGAATGGGTATAGCTGACAAAAACACAAGTGATGCATGCTTTCAGGAGTCAAGGGCGGCCAGGTCATTTATTTATGCATTGAGAATCTCAGTCAAAAATATGGATGACATGATGAATACACTATATATCTTAACCTTTATTATTATTTTTATCTTTATTTATTTTTTGAAATTCGATTAATTTAGATTCGTATCTAAATATTTTACTTTAAAAAGTAAAATATTTTTTTATATCAAAATTTTTTATGTTGAAACGGCTAATACTAATTACCACTCTATCAGAACCTTAATTTGGTGATAATACTACCTTGACCTTGGGCACAGACATCTTAGGTTCTGAACATGAGTTGTTATAGCAGGTTTCAGTACTAAATATTATTATCCTTGCCTTTCAGAAATCATGGATATTGCTAATTTATTCTTATGATTGGCAGCATCAATTTCTTTCACCAGCTAGCTTCATTTGTTTGTTGGTTTTGTATCTACCCTACTATTACTATGATTGAATGCTTGCTGATTATGTTGCAGCTATGCAACACTAAAAAATATTCCAACTTGCCTTACCCAAATTATGATATGTCCACTACATAATTCGTATCCTACATATCTTCTTCTAGTAGTTATAATACATGATAACGTACCAACTTTCATTACAAAAATATATATTTTACATCGATAAAATCTCTTCGTCTTTAAAAAAGAAATATAATATTTAAAATTAAATTTTATAGACTTTTATAATGTTAGATTAAAGTAATAAGTATGAGAGAAATTGTGGTGGCCAATAACATTAATGTTGGTCTAGTGATCATGTGCAGAGTCAGTGATTCAGATAAGCAAAGACAAAAATCTGCAGATACTGTTAAGCACTAATTAAGAAGACATTTATTCATGCTTTCCAAATTCCAAATAACTAGGCTCCCTAGCCCACAATCGAATTTTCTATGTATATAAGGACTCTATCTCCTGCTCCACCACTTCAGGGCCCAACACCTTTTTTCCTTGCCAGCGGCAAATCGATCGTCTTCCCCACATTTTAATTATTTTAAAGGTTTTAATATGGAAAAGCAAAAAATTATCATACAAATTAAAATAAAAGAAAAATATTTAATTAGCTAGCATTTGGTCTTATAGATTTTATATTAGATTTGGAAATTTATTCGAGATTTAAAATTATTTACTCACAAAACTTCCAACAATTTTCTAGATAAATGTATATTTAGACACATAAATTTTAAAAAATAGCAGCTTAGTTTTCGATGACACAAGTACTACAACAATGATAGATGAGAAGAAAATCAATAAATTTAAATCCTTGGTCTGCTATATATATATATATATTACGTTGATCGATAGAAGGATCACATGCATCCCGCACGCCTTCATGAGGAGTTCACTCTTTGATTTAATACCATACCATATTTATATCTTTTCTACTTCCCATATCCCTGCAGAAGCCCTGGAATAAGGTTGGTTTGTTATTTTCATCCGTTCAATAATATTTGTTTCATATTAATTTAATATATAAATAATATAATAATAATGTTATATTGGTTTTGAACTTATTAAATTTAATTTTTTAAGAAACATATTAAATATTGAATATTATTTTATAGCAAGTACAAAATAAATAAAAAAAATAAATTATTTTTTAATTTTCTAAATTGAATCAGAGAAATTTATTTTAGTGTAATGAATAAGTAAAATGGATAGACGAAGTACGGATAAGTGCCTAATATACCCTTAAAGTATTGAAAATTGTATAAAATTACCCTTCATCCACCTATTGGCTCCAAAATGCCCTTTTCATCTACCTATTGGCTCCAAAATACTCTTGTCATCCACCTTTGGGTTCAAAATTGACCATTTTTTAATTGTTTTAAAATTAAACTCTTTAAATAATTTTTTAAATACTGGACGTTCAACTATTAATTATAATTTTAATTTATTAATATAATTTAGAAACCAATCCACTACCCACTTATTACTAACTAAACCTCACTCAATTAATAATTCAATTATAATATCAAAATCGTCATAAACACTACTAAAACACGATGAAATTATAGATTACTGAAAATGACATTCAAAATTATTCGAGTCCGAATCGAAGCCCCAATTAAATTTAGGTTGAGCCGCTTATTTAGGAGGACACTTTCTTTCAAAATTGAATTAGAAATTTATGATTAAAGGTAAAGAAATAATACATTCCGAATTAATTCATGCACTTTTTTTAAATATAATTTTATAAATATTTATGATTTATTTTAAAACCTTTAATATATTATTTTGAAAAAAAAGTTACCTATGAAGTAACATCACATAATTGAGACATAAGAATAATTAAGATGAACATAGTCAGACTTTTAAGTTTATCGGTGATTTTTATGTAGCCACTTGAATGTATGATAATTTACTTCTATATTTTTTAAAAACACTCAATTATCAGTATCTTGCATTAATAATATGACAGGTTCATTAATTTAGAGGGATTTAATTAGTAATGGGTGGGTAGTGGATTGATTTATAAATTATACTAATAAGTTAAATTACAACAAATAGTTGAGTGCCACATATTTTTAAAAATATTTAAATAATTTAAATATAAAATCGTTAAATAAGTGGTCAATGTTGAACTAAAACATGGATGACAAGGGTATTTTGGACTCAATATGTGGGTGAAAAGGTATTTTGAAGCCAATAGGTGGATGAAGATTAATTTTATACTATTTCTAATACTTTAAAGGTATTTTAAGTCTTTTTTCGGAGTGTTAAGAAATAAAAATGTGTGTTAGAGATGACATGGTAGTCTCGTGGACAGGCAATAACCACCTAGCTATTTGTGAAAACCATGGTTTTGTCAGGACATATTTTGTTCTATATGTGTCCAATTCTACCTTGTTTTCAGGTTGTTTTCATGCTTTTTTTTATTGGATTTTTTCATATTGGTAAACTTTTGCCGCAAGCAGAACTTGTGATTGATTGGCAGGCTCGCCCACCCACCAATATGCTTATTCTTTCGTCATATTTTTTTTTTTTATATGATTGAAAAAAAAAAGGGAAAACAAAAATGATAACACGAGAATCGAACATATACTTTTGTTTAACACGGTGTTTGGATGAGCTTGTATAATGAAAATAAATAGAGAAAATCACCAAGAAAATACTTCTAAATTTTTTATTTGAGTCTCGTAAAATGAAGAAATTTTAGTCATTAATTTATAGTCTCACTTTTTATTTTACTTGACTTACACTTATCTCAACAAAGGAGTATTTATTAGGAATTTTAGTTCAATCTATTTTAATACTTCTAATTTCAATTAAACTTGTTCATTTGACACCCTCAATCAATTATAATGATTCTCCGTTTTTTCATCTTGTGCTTAGCGATCTTCCAAACCAAGACCTAAGCGGCTTTCTACTTTTCTAACGATGAGATATATATAATTAAACACAGTTTATTTATTTCTATTTAACCATCATTAAATTATAATTACATCCTAATATATATAATTTTATTTTTGTAACATTATTTTGTAATGGTCCCAGTTTAGAACATCAAATGAGAAGGTTCCAGATGTTCGGGAGAAAACAATTTTTGTAAAGTTAGAACACCCCCTGGAAGCAATAGAGGCAGCCAACTATTTGCGTGTGGGGGACAAATAGTGGGTCTTTTATGATATTACTAGTCATGAACCTGACAAATGAAAATGACTCAAAATTAAATCATATATATTTGGAACCTAATAAAGCTAGAAACCTATTGTGTTTGAATAGGTTGACAATCATTTCTAAGAAGTGACACATGGAAATATATATATAATAAAATAGCAATCTTATTATTCCTTAAAAATTTAGCTTAAAGCAAAAATTACGTTTCGATAAGGTAAAATGAAAAAATTATTTAATTTGGTGAGGTAATTTTTTTTTTGTGAAATATTAATAGTTGAGTGACTTATAGATTATAAAATAAAATTGAGTGTCTTTCTAAGTGAACTATTATAAGTTGAGTACTTTTAGATTATAACACAAGGTTGACTAACTTACTAAGTAAACTTCTCTATGTTGATTTGACTATATGAGATATTATCTCAATATATATAATTTGAATAGAAATAATTAAATTTATAAATTATGTCTCTTGTCTCTTGTTCATATATAATTTATTTTCAGATCTTTTACGAGTAAAAACAATAAAATGTCCATCTATTATATTATTTTGGTTTTAATGAGCCACAAAATAAGTTGAGGTCGAAATGACTTGACAAAATTAAAATCAGTTGATAAGACAAAAAACAATAAATAATGTAGTCTATCATGAGATAATTAAGAGGATAAGGAAAAAAAGAATTAGTAGTGTTTGAGAAACGAGAGGTACTCATAGCCTTGATCATCCTAGGACATGGCTTGTCACAACAACAACAACAATGGTGGGCCTCAATATTAACAAACTTGTTCTATTATACTTGCTTCACTAATACAAAAGCTTGAAAAGTCACTTGAACAATGAACTATTCCACGTGAACTTCACATGAGTACACCTATTCAACATTGTTTTTGTGTTAAAACTTTTGTAAGTTCTTGAAACCAAATGTGGTGCATTCCTTTCAAAATCACATAATCCATATCCATCACTTTCAAAAAAAAAATTTGGCCATGCGATGAAAATTTTATCATTCTACCAATTCGAAATGTTGTAATGATAGGATTGCTTCATGTTTAATTAAAAGGTTCGAGTTTAAATCTTAAATATAAAGAAAATTCTATTGAGAGCATCGCTCTCAAATATATCTTATAACATGTGTTTTAAATTTAATCAAAACTCTAAGGATAAATTCAAATATTAGCGTTGGAGAAAAAGTTAGCACTTCAATTTCATCATCAGAAAACAAATGAGGTCCCCTTTGATAGCACCAAATCACTTGCTTGCTCCAGAGATGACCACTTGGAAAGCATTCGTTCCTTCAATCTAGGCCCACCTGCCGCACTAGAAAAATTTATGACAGAAAATAATTTATGTATTTTTTACATAAGTTAAAAGTATTTGTATATTTTATCCTCCATAAATTCATTAGAAATTTATTATTATTATTCTTATTATAATTTCAAAATAAAAATATAAGAGTGAAATATATTTGAATGTTGATGATTTTTCAAACGTTTTTATTATCATCAAAAGGAAAACAATACATTCTTTTTAAAATAAACAAACAAAAAAAAGGATAAAGGGTACATGCATTTTACTCTCTATATATACTTGTAGAATTATATTAATTTTTTTAATATTATTAGTATATTTTCGAAATAAAAAAAATAGTAGGTTCATTCTCATAAGGAAAGACAATACTTTTTCCTTTTCAAAATAAAAGTATTCCGTTGCCGGGACTTGAACCCGGGTCTCTCGGGTGAGAGCCGAGTATCCTAACCAACTAGACTACAACGGATTTTGATAAAAATAGAAATTTTTCTTTTAATAACTAAAATTTCTATCCTACAATATTGATAAATGTTAAACTTTGATCCCTATGATATAAGTATATCACATTTAAATGTTTAATTAACTGAATTTTGAAATTTTTGTCTATTAGTTTATAAATATTTACAAATTTATCATAATTATTAATTATCCACAATTTAATTATTCGTATGTTATATTAATATTATATTATTTCTCTATTTTGAGGGTAGCATATTTATTTGATTAAAGATTAATAAATATATTCAATTTATCATAAGGATTAAAAGAAGAGCCAATCACTAAGGGACGCTAAAATGCTAATCCGATGCAATAAAGTGATGATTAATTGGACAAATAATAACCAAGAGCTTGTTGGTCAGCCGTATAAGGACAATAATTTTACATTACTGATACAAAAAACGTACGTAACGTTGCACTCCACAAATATAGCACGGTTTCTAATATTAAAACTCTAGATATTTAACTTTGCGTGACTATTATGAAATTTATTATTTTTACGAGATGTAATATGTAAAGTGAAAGAGTTGGTTTTGGTTCTTGTGGAATCAAACTGAATGGAAGATGAATTAATATGAATATTTGGTAGGAAGATAATTAGTAGGAAATACAAGTCAAAGATTGTATCTTGGTAGGTGAAAGTTAGGCAAACCATATAATGGTTTGCTATCTTAACCTTGACAATTTTGACACATAGCGATGTCATGGATGACATCAATAGGATGAATTTATTTCTATAAATAGGTAGCTCTTAATTCATTTTCAAATCATCCTTTCACTTGTCTTCTCATCTTCTAAGACATTGTGTTCTCTCTCTTGTAGTATTTCACTTATATTCTTTGTATAGTGAAATAAATATTGGTGCAGTTGTTCTTTGGTGGACGTAGGATCATTTTGATCCGAACCACGTTAAATATTGTTGTTCTTCCTTGTTCTTTAGTTTCACGTTTCCTCTAACATAAAGATAAAACGTGTGTGTATCAATTGGTCCATATATTTCTATTTTCACATCATGACTTTGTAGCCATCTACATTGTTTTTTTTTAAAAAAAGATAAGGAAAAATAAACTAACATCTAAAGCAAACGGGCACTTAAATTAATAGAATTTGAAACAAAACATTTCTATAACAAGAAGTAGGATGTACCGATGTCGTAAGTAATTGAGTTTTAAAGTTGTTAATTGGATTTTGATGGGACCTAGAATTATCCATAAGATCGAAAGGAAGATCTTTTGGAGACACTAATCTCCAAATAGCAGATGAAGTGCAACGCTGACTAATTTTATTGTTCATAAAAGCAAGTTGTTTAATTAAAGCTTAATTATTGGCTATTTTGTCGAAACTAATTAATTGTCTAGTGGTACTTTTTGCTAGTTAGTTTTCATGATGATGGCTTCAAATGCTGTGTCACTTTACTAAAAGCGCAATAAAGCTAAACTCTTTCGTACACCAACTGATTTTCGGAAAAATAATCATCAAATAATGTGATATAGTAAATGAAACTGGTCATTTTAAGCTTGAGTTTTAAGTAAGAATTTTTTTTTCTAGTAGGGTATGCTTTTCCCCTTTCTCCTAACATAACTTTACATGGAGCAACTTTAAAATAATCGAATTTTAATATGAGTATCAAAATTTTAAATAAAAAAAGAACTTGAAGCGAATGAAATTCAATTTTCCTTCATCTATAATTATAAAAGAAATATATATGTTCATTTTTAATTGAGAAAATAAAGCAAAAAAAATATACATTTTGCATTATCCTATTATGCATGTGACAAAATCTACATTAATAGTAACAAACAGATCAATAAAGATTATATTGATCAATTAATAGTTATTTAAATTACTATAAAAATAAAATAAATAAAAGAAGAAAAACTTTTTTTCCGGTAATTATGGACTATTTGTAAGTTGTGACGAGGGCATGTCCAGAAAAGGAAAACATATGGGATGGAACGCCAAAATATTACTCTATGGGGATGAAATTAACTTATTCCGTTTACTGACCCTAGTTATCATTATTGATTTTTTACACTTTTATAAAAAAAAATATATATATAATTTTATTATATCAGTCTTTTAATATGATAAATATAACGTCTTGAAAAAATATAATAGGAAAATAACTATAATGAATGATAAAAGGTAAATTAGAAACTAAACGCAAAATTATCCATTAATTTTATAAAATGGACAAGTATTGTTGAACATTAATTATCGTTGAATGAAGAGGATAATGAAGTCGGGTACAACATATTTTTTTCTAAAATATAATTTATATTTAAGCTACATAAGAGTTCTATAACTAGGTCATAATGAATACAAAATGTTTTAAATAACCTTAATCCAAAAAATATATTTTGACTCTCAAATTAAGAACTAGGACAATATAGTTAAACGAAGAGAGTATACAATGCCATTACACAATAGAAGGCCTTTTGTTTTGCTAAAGATAGTAATCCTTCCCAAGAACAAGGGGGAAGTTGGAATTAATAAAGTCCACTAGGTATGGTCAATACCTATATTAATGGAGCCTCATGATATCAATTATTATTAAAACCCTAAAAATATATATTTAGATAATATAAATGATTGTGGAAGAAAAAAGAAATTAGAAATGATCATAAAAGGAAAGAACAAAGGGGGCACATCAACTGTACCACATGCTCAATGATGCAATATTGTTGACCTCAAAAATAAAACTCTATATAATATACTAATATTTTTGCGCCAAAACCATTAGAATTAATATATATATAAAAGGTGAAAATAATTAAATGAAAATAAGGAGCATCTCAAAGGGATAATATTATTATATACTCCGAATATGATATGTTTTTTCGAGATACACAGAACACAGACGACACGATGCACCACTTTCTCACCTTATCTAACTACTTCTATGATTTATAATAAATCGACTAAAAATATAAACAAACTATATAATATGTATGTAAAATAAATGGGAAGCCAATAAATGCGTACGAAGAAAATCTCAGTTTCAACTATATATGTACATTCAATTTCAGATAAACCTACCATCCATGCTTAGCTAACTGCTAATTTGGATTGTGATAGGATGATGAAATTCTTCTATTTATCTAATTAGAGCTTTTGAAAATGAAAAATATCTCGTTGAAAGTGTTGTCTCACAATAATTATAGTATCTTGTATCTGAATCGGTGATTCACTTTTCTTAAGTAATGGAAAAGAAGATCGAAACGTACCAACTCAACAATAAAATTCAAATTTAATTAAATCTTAACATACAAATAAATGAACAACCGATGAAAAATAAAAAATCGTAGTTTAATCTTTTATTATTATAGGATTCCATCTCTTCCCACTCTCTCTAATAATGAGAAGGAGAAAAAATTATAGACAATAAAGAGGAAATGATTAATTGGGTACTTACAAGCATAGTAAAAAAGGAAACATCTAAAATAAATTAAAAGAAAAACCCATGTTAAGAATCTCAAAATAGGGGCGACAGAATGATTTTTTTTTAAAATTTTGTAAAAACAAATATATGTCTGTGTTTTTATTTATTTATTAATTTTTTGTTTGTATTGTTATTCAATAAATATTTTGATTGAAGGTACAAAATTAATATTCTATAAAATAATTGAGGTGACATCAATTGATTTAATCACAATAATTCTTGGCTCAGAGGTAAGGCAACACATTGGTTTCCAATTTGAGACAAAATTTGAAGATTATGTATTCGATAAATATATACATATTAATTATTTGCTTTAAGACAAATACAAAATCTCTAATAAAACTATAAAACTCGATCAAATTCATAAATTTTACGCTAGCTTCGCCGTGCTTTTCTCAATAGAGATGACAACCCTAGTCCCTACGTACGCATATATTTAATTTCATGTATTTGATTAAATTAACCAAGTATGAAGAGCACATCACTAAATAAGAGACTAATTTTAATAGCAATAAAATTGAGGTTTAAATGTCTTTTTGTTTCGTGATTGAGATAAGCACATCGTTGTACTAGACTTTCACAATATATAATCAATGTAATCTTGAGAAAAGGTTAATGAAATGACAGTCAACCAACAACATGTTTGGTTCGATTTCGACTTTAGGGAAAAGTAGCAAATGAGAGAGACATAATGCTCTCACAACGTTCGCTGCTACAATTTAATTTTATTTTTTTTAATGATTAACGATAAGTATAGTATTTTAAAAGACGTTTTTAGAATGAGATATACCAAAAACATTTAGAGGTGCAAATGAGAAATGTTAGACTGATCATGGGGCTTAAGCCCAAAGGGTATATCCTAAAATTTTGAAATGTATATTTCTTCGTTTAAAAAAGAATATCTCTATTTCCTTTTTAGTTTGTTTTTAAAAAAATGATCTTTAACTTTAATTTTCTACATGTGACATGTTTAAAATCACAAGATTAAAGAGTATTTTGATATATTTGGCATAACATTAATTTAAAATCACAAGATTAAAAAGTCTTTTTTTTTCTTAAACTCCGTTTCAAGTTAAACTAGGCCATCCTTTTTGAAACGAAGGAAATATTTAATTTATGTCGTATAAAATGTCTCATTTCACGCTCTCTTTTTCAAAATACTGAACTGTGTTAGTATACTTTTTGATTTACAAATAAAATATTTAAGCCCCCCCCTCCCCCCAAGAAATATTTTGGGTTATATACATAAAAAAAAATCATTAAATGTGTGAAATCTAAAAGTATTTGAATTATTTGTCTGAAATTTTTAATTAACATTGAAATATGAGATAGATAGATATGTATACCTTGTTTCTTCACTTTGGGTGGGTTCAGTCCGAAAGAAAAAAAAACTTAAATTTTTCTATCTTCGTTGTAAAAAAGGTGAATTTATGTTTTTCAAACGTGAAGAGTAATTTTTTTTTTTTGAGAAATTAGAAAACAAGTTCCACAGATAATGTTCTAAATTTTAATTATATTTTACCATTTCTCATACTATTCGTCAAATTATATACATATATTTTTAGGATAGTATTTTATTTATCTATGAAAACAAAAAATAATTTAAAAAATCACTTATTTTTCTCTAAAATACTGTTCTTCATACGAACACACCCTTAATGAATTTTTTTCAGTAGCACATTCAAAATAATTTTCTAGTACGAGTAAATAAATAATCAAATTATCTTAATTCCTCTCCTTTGATTGTATGGACACACAAAAATTCAAGTTTTGAATCAAGTTACGTTATGTTTCTAGCAGAAAAATAATTTCATATTCAGACACACGGTAATTACGATTCTTATAATGAATAATTTTTTTTTGTTTTTATAGAATAACAATGACAACACAATAGAGGACAAAAACTAAAAGGAAAAATGGTATTCCAAGGAAAAGATTCACACTTTTTGTTAAGTGTATAGTAAGCACATAGAAAGAAAATTTGAGTTGTAATGACGAGGCTTAAAAACTTGTCCTTAGAGATGTCACAATATTCGAGGCACTCAAAGAATATTTATAGAAGATTTTCATAGCTCATTTTATTATTCTTTCCGTTTAAAAAAGATTTACGTACTTTGACTTGAAATGAAGTTTAATAAAAAATAGAAAATTTTTCAATTTCGTGGTTATAATTTAAAGTTGTATTAAATGTACCAAAATACCTTTTAATCTTGTGGTCTTAAATATACCATGTAAAAAGTTAAAATTAAAGTATTGCCAAAAATAGAAAGGGATCATTCTTTTTGAAACTAGCTAAAAAAAAATCATTTTTTTTGAAACAGAGAGTAATAATGATTTGCACGTGATCATCCCATAAATTTCTTTCTTATTTTTTTCTACCACATTTTTCTAGTACATCTTTTTGTAATTATAAAACAAGAAGTGTAATAGGCATTGAGATCATATCGATAACAAGATATGTGAGGTAAAAGGTCTTCTACTATAATAATATAATTTGTTATATTGTCTTGCCAAAGAAACCATAATTAGTAATTGAAAGTCAAAAACTAATTAAAAGAATCGAATCAAATTGAACTACTTTTAAATTTGATTTGTATATCTATATATTGAAAGTCAAAAGTTCATGTGATTCATTTTAATATAAAATTAATAAATAAAGTTATAAACTTTTATAAAAAAAATACGTCATTCATTTTGATTTACCAGATACATCTCTCAACCAACATAAATAAGGTGATGATTTAATTATGTTACATTTTGAATATAATAAATTTAATATATCGAGAAATAATTATAATTAATAATTAAAATAAATAAAAAATTGTCTCTAATATTTCAAATTAAGAATTCGCCTAATTGTCAATAAAATGATTAAAAATTTGAAGTCTTATTTATAATTTAATAAAAATAAAAATTATTAAATAATTTTTTTCCTCTGTGTTAACTTACATGATATCGAAGTGTATGAAAACTGATCCAGACACCACCATCGTAAAAAAAATAAAATGGACGGAGGTGTATAAACAAACTATATTACGTAACAATTACTACTCCTAAAAGGATAAACAAACCGCGGTTAAGTTATTTAAGTGTACTTTTGTTAACCATGGTTAAAGACAAAACAGAGTTGGAAGCTTTTTTATACTCTTTTTTTTTTTCTGTGTCAAGTTAAAAGGCAAAGTGCTATGCATTTTTGTGCTTTCAGTAATATACTGTGAGAGTTCCTTCGTTCCTCGGCCACCTGCAAATTCGCAAACCTTTCGCCGCCTTCTACTACTCCCCAAAATCCTCACTTTGCAATCTTCTTTTTACTTCTCTCTCTAAATCTTCTTTACATTTTCAAGAAGTACAGTTGTTTTTCTTGGAGCTCAAAAACCCAAGTGACTTGGGTTTAGCTGTGAAGTTTTCCACTTTTTCGGAATGCTATGTTGAGCATGTGGACTTCCAAATATTGGTGATTTCAAGAAAAAAAATTGTATCTTTGAGGAAAATACTAGTTCAAGAATAAGATTTTCTTGCAGAAACTTGGGTGTTTTTTTCTTTTTTTGGGTGAGAGCTTTCTACTTTAGTGAACTGATCTTGAAGCTGAGTGTTAATCTTGGTGTGCATTGAAGAGGTGGGTTTTGTATTATCTTAACTAGTAGTTGTTTGTATTATTTTATATAAATAATAATTGTGGGTTGTTAATTAATTAAGGAAATCTTGAAGGGTTTATACTCTAATGATTGAAATTGAATAAAAAGAATTGAACTTTTTAACTCAAAGAAAGCTCAAGTTGGTTGGTGTATTATTTTAAAGTATCTGAATGAAGTCTCATTAAACAATTGGGGGTTTGACTGGTAACTTAATATTTATATCTTTACTACTGTTATGGGTTTTATATATATTTACTGATTAGGACATTTGTTTATGGGAACAGTTTTTGGTTTACAGTATTATATGCTTGAATAAAGTCTAAAATGTTTGTATTGTTGTCGAAAAGAAGTGTTACTGGACCAGCTGTGGAATGCTTCCCAATAATGCTTGAGTGCCTTAACATAGATCAATTCTGAGTAGCAGTTAACACACTTGTTCATCATGCCTCTCTCTGAGTTTTTGAAGATGGCTATTGGGAAGCTTGAATCTGGCCAGCAGAAGATCTCATCTACCTCAAATCTGTCATCTTTGTGAGTAAAGCTTCTATTTTGCAATTCGTGTTTTTAAATAAAATGTTCCCGTTTGCATCTTATTAATGCTCTTTTATGCTTGGAGCTAGTTGATCAATAGTTTGCTAGTTAGTTGTTGCTATGTTTTGAGAATTTTGCTTTTTTATTTTTATTTTTTATGCAGTCCTGAGAATGACTTGGTTGAGCTTAAATGGCAAAATGGTCAGATTGTGATGCAAGGACAGAACAATAGTGCTAAGAAAAGCACTGTTCCTAATAATCTTCGGTCGAGTGCCTCAGAGGATCGAGACAAGTACACGGGAAATTCATCAACCTCTAAGATTGGGAAGTTTGGTCTGATGGACACCATGTTGAATGATATGTCATTATCTGTGCCCACTGGTGAATTAGATTTGATTCAAGAGGATGAAGGGGTGCCTTGGTTAGGATATCCAGCAGATGACAGTCTGCAACAAGATTATTGTGCTCAACTATTACCTGAAATATCTGGCGTGACGGCAAATGAACAGTCTGGACAGAGTGTATTTGGTTTAATAAATAAGAGAGGTAGTTCTGACAAGATGATTGGGGATTCACATAGTGTTCCTGTTCATAATGCTGTGAATTTTGAGCGAAGAAATACATCAAAGGTTTCTCCCTCTTCCAGATTTAGCCCGTTAAGTTCATTGCCATCTCAGAAAGGTCATGCGTCAATACCTACCCTAGAATCAGGAGTTTCAGATGTCTTTAGCAGTAAAAATAGCATTACTCCAATATCTGTTTTGGGGGAATCAAATCAAAGTAAAGCTTCAGCTGGTGATGCTAAAAGCAATAAAATTCAAAAGCAAAACATGCCTGGAAATAGGTCCAATTTGTTGAACTTCTCACATTTCTCAAGACCTGCTACATTAGTTAAAGCAGCTAAGCTTCAAAGTAGTGCTGGGGGTTCAAATATCTCAGGTTCACCTATTTTAGAAGCTAAGGGAAAAAAAGGAGAAGAAAAAGTGACAATTGGTGACAATCATGTTAGTGCAGCAGCAACTGAAAACTTCTTAACTTCTAAGAAGGATAACTTTCCCCACTATCCAACTAATGGGGTATCTTCCCAACTCGAGTCAAGACCATCTGGAGCCAGCTTTCATGATAGATCATGTCAGGCTGAACAGTCTGATAATGCATTCAGAGATTGTTCAAGTAACAATGACAACACCCATGATCATTTTACCAGTGCTAAGGCAACCAAGGATATTGCCGATGGTGAGAGAAATGTTGAACATGGGGTTGCTTGCTCATCTGTATGTTCTGGTAGCAGTGCAGAGAGAGGATCAAGTGATCAGCCTCTTAACCTAAAGAGAAAAACCCGAGATAATGAGGAGTTTGAGTGTCGAAGTGAAGTAAGTGTATTGCTTAAAGGCCATTATATTTTAACCTTGTTTTGTAGTATGTTACTTAATTGTCAGGATGTTCAACAGTCTGACAAGGAAATTCTTTGTTCAGGATGTTGAAGAAGAATCTGTTGGTATAAAAAAACCTTGTGCTGCTCGAGGAGGTACAGGTTCAAAGAGAAGCCGAGCTGCAGAGGTGCATAATTTATCTGAGCGGGTAAGCAACCATCACCACAGCATCTGAGGTTTTTGGCAATATTCTGGTTGTAGATCTTGTTGAGACATTCTGGATCTAAATGCTTTCTTATTCATTTTCTGCAAACAGAGGCGAAGGGATAGGATTAATGAGAAGATGCGTGCATTACAGGAACTTATACCCAACTGCAACAAGGTATGACAAATCTTGGATAAGTTAAAGTCATGCTGACAAGTTTGATTTCTATCGTTATGTCCATTCTTGTTAAAACCATGTCATTAAGCAATCAACTTTACGAGTTAGTCCAAAACTTGAAAATGTGATTATTTAGTTAAGCTCAATGCATAAGCTTGAATAAGATTTTTCTGATATTATACTATATATTTCAAGTTCCCTTGGAACTGACATTGTTTGATGAAGTGTTGCTGGTAATCTTAAAATTAGCCATCACCTGTAGTTTCTCATTTTCATTTTTTTGATGGGTTCCCTTATTGATTGCTAGGCGGATAAAGCTTCGATGCTTGATGAAGCTATTGAATATTTGAAGACACTTCAACTGCAAGTACAGGTTAGATGATAGTTTTCTATGCTTGTGCATTTTGCTTCTTAAGAACTGGAAATTGAAGTCATAACTACAATTGCTAACTGCCTCATCCCATTTGTTTATTTTGCAGATAATGTCTATGGGAGCAGGGCTTTGCGTCCCGCCAATGATGTTCCCTATGCAGCACATGCATGGAGCCCAGATGCCACATTTCTCCCCAATGAGTTTAGGGATGGGTATGGGGATGGGATTTGGGATGGGTATGCTTGAGATGAATGGTAGATCTTCTGGCTACCCCATGTATCCAATGCCCTCTGTGCAAGGAGGGCATTTTCCCTCATCTCCTATTCCTGCTTCCACCGCTTATCCAGGAATAGCTGTATCTAATCGTCATGTATTTGCACATCCTGTTCAAGGACTTCCAATGTCAATTCCTCGAGCATCTCTGGGTCCTTTGGCCGGGCAACCATCAACAGGTGCTGCTGTTCCTATGAATGTTGCAAGAGAAGGGGCTCCGGTGGAGATACGGGGTGCACAGCCGAATTTGGATTCCAAAACTCCAGTACACAAGAACTCACAGATAGTCCAAAATGCTGAAGCTAGCTGCCCACAGAATCAGACATGCAGTCAGGTGTGTGTTTTTATGAAAGACTCGTGATTTTCTATCTATTGAACAGGAGATCAGGAAAAAGTAGATAAAGAGAAACAAATGATGGAGATATTACAATTGCTTTTTTACTGTTTGAAATAGTTTCTACTTTTTATTCTGTGGTTCTGTTTATAAAGATGGCAAGAGTTCGATGTGATCCTAGGCTAATTCAACAAAGAAAAGATCATTCAATATGAGAAGATTGTTTTGTATAACAGTATGCTTTTACTTCATAGGCTGATACTCGTAAATGTAGTAGTCATGGTATAGTTAAGGTATCAGCGTTTGGAACTTTAATCTGAGAAGACCATGTGATACTATACATATGTAAATAGATAAGAAACTTGATTTTTTTTTCCAAAAAAATGGCAAAATACTGTCCAGACTATAATGCACCAAGGGAGAAATCACCTAGCGTCTTTTGTCTCCTCATTTGCTTAAGGCTTGATGGACATAGTTATCCAATATCCTTTGCTGGTGGTTAAGCAGGTACAAGTTATAATATTAAGGTGCAAACAAAGCTGGTTCGAATAGAAATTCTAACTTCATCAGGATACTTTTTGAGATATTGGTTTCTCGTGAATCTGGTTTATTTTCTTTCATCTTCTGTTCCTTAAGCTGAGGACTAATACTGTAAAGTTCTGCACCTGTATTATCTGGGGTCAAGTGTATTTGTCTAACATAATCATTGCTTGCATTCGTATCTGTATATTTTGCTTTCCGTTCATGGTGTAGTCCTCCTTGTTGTCAGATAACATCAGTGATGTATCATAATAATTTCTATTTCCTGCTATACCAGGTACAAGCAACAAATGAAGTTCTGGAAAAATCAGCACAAAAAAATGACCAACTCCCTGATGTCATTGGTAGTGCAGCAAATAGGTTGACCAACCGAACAAATGTGCCCGGAAATGAAGCTGGTGAGTTTGTATTAGAAAACGAATAACTTCATTCATTATGCGAAGATGGTTCTTCCCTATTATATAGTGAATTTCTGCCAAAACACCCTTTGTTGTAATGTATATATGGTCCTTCCTTTTGTCTACATGACCTGGAAGATAATTGAGTATTTCACTGAATGCAGGTCCCAGTTTGTAGACAACTGTAGGTTCTGATCAAATGACTGTTTGGTTCCATCCTAGCTGGGAAGAAGTCATTTCTCATTCAGTGGAAGGTAGCCTCTTTTAACTCCGACCGATGTGCAGTTCTGAGAATTTATTGTTACTGGAGATGAATGGTAGAGTTCCGGAATGAAGTTGGTTTTTGCAACTGCCATCAGAATGTAGACAAATGCATGCACAGACCTTGGTAATATAAAGACACCATAAGTTTCTCCTTCCAATGTACATCAAAGATATCTAAAAGCAGGGAGCAGCCTCTCAACAATGTAGTGTGTATCAGACATCAACTTTCTTCAAATAATAAAATAGCGCAAGCATTTCTCTTATATTCACCTGTATGTACTTTCATTATCCATATGAGCCTACTCTTTTCTCTTGAGATCATTTTGCAACCTGGTGTCTGGTAATTTTTCTCTATGCATGCTAAATTTAGTTCTGTTATACGAGGCAGAGAAATTTTAATTATTCAACTGAAGCTAGTTTTTTTTTTTTTTTGTATGGAATATCAATATATACTAGGAACAGTTGAAAGTATCAACCAATCAAGGAATGTATAATTGCGGAAGTTAATGATGAGAATATAAGGATTAAAACCATCAAGTTCAAATTCTTGCTGGTAGAGTTACCTTGTTATATACCATTGTTATGAAAAAAAGCATGCTGATTTGCTTTTGTCATCCTGCTAATGTTCTTGATTCTCTCTATAAGAGCTACAAAGAAAGATAGGAAAAAAGGAGTTACTGCAGCTGTAGTTGAACTTGACACAAGCCTTAAAAGTTGGTTAGTAAAAATTTTAAAAACTTGAAAGTTGCTAATGAGAAGAAGCTGCAAAGAAGCAGTCCTTTTCACGCCATTAATCCAGCTTGATAGTGAATTTATTGCACATGTAGCTTCTATGCCCCAGTTTTGAGTCCATTAGTTTCCTCTGATGAGAATTGTGTTGTGCATAGCATCACTTTTTAGGATGAGACGTGTGAGTCTCCTCATCACTTCTTTTATATATGCTGGATCCTGTATGCATATATACTTTTTGTTTCCCAAAAAATGGATACCACATTTAAATTGGATGTGCAGACAGTCCCACATTAATATGACTGACTACACAAGTAATCTCATAAATAGAGATTTTTTAACCATGACAAGCAACAATAAAAACGATTTGCAGCAAGAACAAGCCTACATGTAGAAAATATGACACTTTATGTACATCATCATCCAATCAATTGAATAGGTTTCTCCACAAACTCACAAACTGAATCAAAAGTCAAATATTGACTAGAAAGCACAACTATACAATACCTATGACAAACACTAGAATCATACGACATCCCGAACAGAGCAACCAAAATATCTGACCCAAAAAAATGAAAAAAAGGTTTAAGAAAAGAAAAAATAAAGATCACACAACTAATAAAACAACTCACTTATGATCATTGTAATGTTTCTTCCCTTTATCTTATTTGGTTTTAACTTCATTCTTTGTATCAGATTTAGAGCCGGGAGACTTTCCAATGATTGCTTTCTTCGCCTTCACAAGAGACTGCTTCACCTTGGACATAAGGTTATTTGACTGCTTTGTCTTTACTGGTACTTCTTCTGTAGTTTTCTTGTCTTCACCATCCTTAGGAGCTTCTGTTTTTGCTGTCTCCTCAACTTCTTTCTCACCTTCAGCAGTCTTCAGATCTTTAGTCTCTGTCTCCAACTTCTGAGCGTCTTCAACTGATGGTTCAGCAGTAGCATTCTCATCCACTTTCTTCTCAACTTCTGCAGCTTCATTGCCTTCAATTGTAGGATTTGTGACATCCTTTGAGCTCCCATTTTCCGCAATTTGTTCAATGTCTCTAGAACCAATCACCATTTCTGGAGCCTTTTCAGCAACTTCAGATGTTTCAACTCCCTTTGCTTCTGGTTCAGCTAATTCTTCAGTTGCAACACTCTTCTCCACCTTCTCATCTTGACCAACAGTTTTCACATCCTTTATTTCTCTTTCGACATTTTCCACCTCTTCTTTTGGTGGTGCTTCAGCATCTTTAGCCTCTGGAACCAATTCCACATTGTCTGCAGCAACTTCTGTAGGACTTTCCTCGTCCATTTTCTGCATGAGTGTTTCTAAAGTAGTTGAGGTTACTTGATTTGAGCTCTCTGGAACAACAGGTTCCCCTTTTGGGGACTCTTCTACCTTATCCACTGGAATCGCTTCTTCATTTCCGGTAACAGCCTCGGCAGCTTCTTGTTCACTCTTTTGAGTAGCTTCAGTTGGCTTTTCCTCTACAATGGGAGCTGGCTCTGAAGCTTCTTCCTTAGGTTCTGCTTTTGGAGCTTCTGCCTCTAAAACTTTTTGCTGTTCACTGGCCTCTAAGTCTATTTGCTCCTTCTTTTCCTCAACAGCCTCAATTGACGTTTCCACGATGTCAACTGTTGCTGGCTGCTTCTCAGGCTCTATTTTGGATTCTTTGTCTAGAGTTTCAACATTTCCAGCCTCTGTTTGGACCTCTGGTTCACTTTTGGTAATATCAGCAACTTGATCAGGAATAATCTGAGCTTCTGGCTCAGGGGAAGATTCCTTGGTTAATTCAGGAATATCTTTGGTAGTGACATTCAATGCAGGTGTCTCATCTTGTTTCTTAACTTCTTCGACAGTAGGAGGCTCAATTTCCTTGTCTGCTGTCTTTTCTTCTGATTCTGCTGAAGGAGCAGGTATGCTTGGTAATTCCTCAGCTTTTGGCTTCTCTGCATCGTGAGTTGTGGCTAGTGGAGAAGGTGGTTCATCAACTTCTTTCTCCTCTTCAACTGTTGGGGGCAGTGGTTCATCAGCTATTGGCTTTTCTTCCTCGACGCTTTTCTTTACATCTTCAATTATAGTTACAGGAGGTTCCTCAATCGTTGGCTTCTCTTCTTCATCAGCTTTCTTTACTTCTTCGGCTATTGTTGGAGCTGGTTCATCAGCTTTAGGCTTCACTTCCTCATCAGCTTTCTGTACTTCTTCCACTATTGTTGGAGCTGGTTCATCAGCTTCAGGCTTCTCTTTCTCATCACTTTTCTTTACCTCTGCGATTATGGTTGGTGGTGGTTCCTCTATCGTGGGCTGCTCATCAGCTGTCTTTACTTCAACTATTGTTGGAATTGGTTCATCAGCTTTAGGCTTCTCTTCATCATCACTCTTCTTCACCTCTTCAAGGATAGTTACTGGTGGTTCTTCTGTTGTCAGCTTCTCTTCCTCATCAGCTTTCTTTACTTCTTCAACTACAGTAGGAACTGGTTCATCAGCAACAGGCTTTTGCTCCTCCACAGCTTTCTTCACCTCTTCAATTTCCAGGACTTGTGGTTCATCAACTTTTTGCTTCTCTTCTTCATCATTGCTCTTTAGTTCCTCTATGATGGCTGAAGGTGGTGTCTCCACTGTTGACTTCTCTACCTCATCAACTATTGCTGGGGCAGCTTCGTCCGTTATTGGCTTCTCATCTTTCTTCACTTCTTCAGTTATCACTTGGGATGATTCCTCTGCATTTGGCTTCTCCCCGTCATCAACTTCCACTGATTTTGGCTTTTCCTCCTCATTCTTGTCTGGCTCTTCAATTACTGTTGATTCGCTTTTTGTGTCCTCTACTTTTACCACTGGACTTGGGGAATCTTCATTCTCCTTGGTAAGGGGAACACTCTCTCCTTCCATAGTCTTAACCTCTTCAGGCAGCACTTCCTTCTCAGCTTGCTGCAGTAAACATGAAGAAGCAATGAGAATAGAAGAAACTAGAAATCAAATGAGAAAATGAAGAATAAAATCTTGGACATTAAGCTTTCAGTTTTGGTGTGTGGGGTAGGTCACTATCAGTTTCTTTGAACAAACTTGATGTAACTGAGTTGGTAACATAATCTGAACTAGTTAAAAAGAGGACAAATTTAGGGAAACACATGGTGTAATTTCCTCATCAGTCACAAGTCACAAAAAAGATTGATACTGACAAAAAAGCACCCTTGGCTCTTTCTTTGGTGAACTCAGCATATGATACTACTAACTTTTGTCACATTCAAGTTACTTCCCAAGTCAAAAGGATGATGAAATAAACAGCCCAGAACATCAACACAAAAGCAAGATTCCAGCATAGCTATAAAAAAATTCATTTCAATTCTTCTGTTTTGATATCATGAATAAAAACTACAGAATAATTTCATCACCTTCCTTAGAAAAGAGTCCATAGTTTTCTGTTCTGTAGACTAGTAAAATTCACTTGTGAACACTAAAGTTCTCTGTTTTTAATTGCTTACTAATAGCAGCAACCAATAAGGCTCATTGAACAAATCTGTTCTGTGCTAGAAAAACTCAAAGATCAAAATTTACAATATGAAATCTAGAATTTACTCTCTGCTAATAAAACTCAAACACAACAATAGCTTATGATAAAGCAGAACAAAGGATATATATGCTGCAAAACTCTTATGTATAAAACTAAAACCAAACAACCAAAAAGTAACAAAAGACATACATATCTGGTAAAAATAATTAGCAAGAAGAAGAGAAAATTCAGAAGAAGCTTACCTCAGAGACAGTAGTTGGATGATCTGATGAAACAGTATTAGTAGCCATGTATAGAGATTGATGATGAAGAATTGAAAGAAATGATCCTTCTTAAACTGATAAGCAAGATTGAGTAGAGTAAAGAAAATAAAGAAAAAAGGGGTAGTAGACAAGAAAGGAAAAAGAATGATATGGTTGGCAATAGCCCCAAAAAAAAGGCTTATACACAAAGTAAGTAAGTAGAGCAAACCACACTCTCTCTGTGTCTTGTAACCCCACAGGCCATAGCCAGCCCTTTTGAAAAGTAACAAACAGGGTGGACTGATGTTCACATGATGAATGATCTGTCACTCACTTGGTGGAATTACTTTTAAATTTTAACTAATCCTATAAATTTTTTAATTCACTAATACTAATTATGATGGAAAGACAACAAAAAATAAAGTATTAAAATAACTAGGCAAAAAAGGAATATAAATAATGTTTGGGAAAATATGAAGAGGTTTGTGTTGTCAAGAATTGGATTGTCATGGTATGTTATGGGACCATTAGTTTTTAACAGCCTAAAACTAATAATTTGGGAAACAGTTGTCTATTTTGTCCACTTACAGAGAGTTGCAATTTGAAATTTCATAGATACTTTTCTGGCTTTGGCCCCATTTATTTTTCAGTGAGGCTAACTTCTCTTCACTATAAAAAAGAAAATTATTTTTGGGCATAGGTCCATGGATGGTGTCTAGTTGGTTTTATATGTATGTTTGTAATGAAAAAAAATATGCAATTGTGTACTATGAAGAGGAGGTTCATGACGTTTTAGAAAGTTATCTTATGATTATAAAAATCTCTCATTATAAATAGATAAATGTTCTTTTAAGGACATTTCTAACAATCGAGAAACTAATTATATGGGTCTTACATCTTCTAATCTTGTATTTTATTACAAGAAATTTTCCTCATTCACATAAGAAGAGGTGGATCGAGAATTTAGGGCATGAGGCACCTTTAGTATGTCAATTACTAGCTGTAAAGTTTTGCATAAAAATATAACATCCATTCGTATTTGAACTCCACATGTTTTCATATTTTGAAAATGATCAATAATAGCATCATTGAAAGAAAGAAGTTAATTTTAGGAATTAGAATCAGAAAAAAAAAAAACTTTCCTTTCTTCTATTAGGGTTAACGTAGGGGAAGAACATAAGAAGAGTAGATTTTGGTTTTTCTTTTTTTTGGTGGGGTGTGGTTACGGACTCAAGAATTAAAAGAGGGAGAAATAAAATAACCTTTCATATTTTTTAAAGGACTAATTCTCGAATACATGCAACGCATATGTATTTCACATTAAGTAATTTTTTTTAAGAAAATAATGAGTTTATGAATTTGAAAGGAAGATTAATTTTTTGTCTGATTTAAACTTCTGAGTTATTTCTTTTTTGAATTTAACATAAATAATTAGTAAAATAGTATATATATAGAATGTAATATGAAAAATTATTAAAATCAATATTTTTCATGCATTGCAACACCACATTAAACTAATAACTTCAAATTTTTTATTAAACCTCTAAAGTATATAATCTCATATATAACATTTTTTTTCTGTAGTAATACATGCACTTACATATATTAAAGTGTAAGATAAATTAAAGAATAACAAAATAAAGACACAACAATTTTAACTAATTAATCAACATCACCTGATAGGTAAATTACCACGAAATGGTTCTTTGACATTGTTGCCTCAAATATACAATCGGCTATAAGAATCTCAAATTTTCAATTGTATGATATAATTTGAATAGTAATACTCTTATCAAAATTACTGTGCAAATCAATTGAAACTGCATCCTATATTTTCTTTAAAAATGTTATGTGTATTTATATAAAACTTAATATAGTATATGAAAAGTTTTCTAACGAATGAAAATTAAAAGAAATAACAATTTAAAATTAATGGGATAAATGCATATATAATTATATAGTAAAAGATAAACTATGCTAAGGGCTTGACAGATTCATGAACTTCACATTAATGTTTCATAATTTTAGGAAGTTGAAACGAAATCAAAATATTGAATAGAGGACAATTTTAGAAAGATGAAAAAGCTAACAATTCCAAAACATTGAATGTAGGCTGTTGTAATTTGAGTGATAATTAAAATAGGGATAATACATATATTGGACCCTAAACTTGACTTCAAATTTTAACTTTGAGCTTCAACTTTTATAATACACAAATAGGCATTTTAATTATCCAACTTTTAAATAAATAAACACATGAGTCCTACATGGCAAAATACACGTAAGACACCACGTAGGATGAAAAATGACATGTAGGATGACATGTACGACATGAGTGTCTATTTGTTCAACTTTATACAAGTTTAAGTGTCTACTTGTGCACACTCAAAGTTAAAGGGCATAAATGTGATTCGAAGCCAAATTAAAGGGCATATTTATGTATTATACTCCTATTTAATTAGCTTGTCTAAGAATTTAAATAATAATACATATTAGATTAGTTATTTTTATTTATTAAGTATTTTTGTTAAGTAAAAAGCAAAAAAGTAATTCAACTTTAATAATCAAAATTCATTGAATCCCGAAATAAATATTAAACGAAAAAATAATATTTTAAATAATTTCAAGAAAATAAATTAAATTAGATATTTTAATTAAAAATTATTCTAAAGAAGTGGAAAAGTCATTAACATTTTGATTAAAATAATAAATTTAATATATAAATTAAATAGTTAAATATTTTTATAACATTTTAATTTATAATAAGAGTAAAATTGTGATTCAACTTTCAACTCTTTTGATTCCCTCTTATAATACTATATAAAATATAAAATGAATATTAAAGTTGTGACTTTGAGTCGATGTATTAGAGTTTTGATTGGAGGTTCACTTTGACTGTTCTCTATTCGCAGTTCGTAGTTATTATGAGTCTTGAAAACATTAATTAATTGTTGGATTATGTACTTTTATTAGTACAAAAGTAACTAAAAAAGAAGTTAGAAATGACTTGCAGTAGGGTAGTCAATCTACTAGTTCAAGTAGAACGGTAGGCACATAAAATAGGTGAGAATAGTTTAATTATAGCAAATGGTTGGTACCTTAACTGCTAGAGGTGTTTCGACAAAAACATTGAGCGGGTTTTGACAAATATATTCCCTTCTTTTAATATAGGTGATATTTTAAGTTTAAAATTGATTTCGATATATTCAAAGCTAAATTGAATTATAGATTAATTTAATACTTTAAAAATAATATAACAATTTTATTTTCTTATATTAGTATGGTAATATTTAAAAGCTAAAATATCGAAGTCACATATATTGTGATCAAGTTGGGCACATCCAATTATCCTTATCAGTGAGCTGGAATTTGGTGGACTTATTTTAGGATATATATAGCATCTGTTTTGGTTTTCTTATTACAAGTAGGCCGGTGTATTTGGTATGTCAAAAATTATTTTCAAAAAAATAATTGAAGGAGATAGTAATTGATGACAAAAGGTATTTACAATTATCATCACTATTAATTTCAATCTTCATACCGCTGCTCTCAGCAACACTTTAGCCACTATCATCAACGCAAAAATAACGAAAGTACTTTCTTAGTTGTTATTTTCCGTCTTGCTTTATATGGCACGAGTCAGAAGTACTAAAGAATAAACTATATATTTTTCACTTTGAATTATGATATACAATCTTTAAGTTTTTTGAAACAAAATTAACATGTCTTAAAACTACTTAAAAATAAAAGTTATAATAATCGACTATTCAAAACATTTGATATTTATAGGCATATGAAAAAACAGGCATAAAAAAATACTTATTTCATCCAATTGTGGCAGTTTGGGAACTCATGTAGAATTAAGTTCAGGCAAGGGAATGTGGTGTGTGAGGGAATGTGATGTCCTTCATCACTATATTTTTGTTCAGACAAGAATACTGATTTATACGTAAGTTGATATTCAAATTTTAAGTATCAATATCAAGTGACCGATCTAGTATTTCGAGGTTCTAGGTGCCACACGACCATACCCTTTGAACAGTAGTACAGTTCCAATACTTGCATTAAACAAGTTTTATGATGGAGCATTGTCAATGTCAATAGCTTTGGCTGATTGGTTTTTCTGAGTCTAGTTCAATAACTAGATTAAGTATATTTTTACAGCATCCCCAGCATTTATCGTCCCTTTTTCCTTCCATGTAATCCTACCCGTGCTTGACTTATAATATTTACCAAGGAAGCAGAAAGTCATGTCCCAACAAGAGCAGAAGCATTATAAGTTTTAACTAAAGACCAGCTAAGTAGAACTCGAACCCCAAATTGATGTCTAGCTCTTGAATATTCAGAGTTACCACGCAAAAAAAGAAAGTTTGGGCTTAGACTTGGGCAGGGGCCGCGCGTACGCAGGCCCCCACAGCAACAAATTATGACGTAGGCTCGACCACTTGGGCCGACCTTAGGCAGGCACCCCTCCAAAGTGCAATGGAGGTCACAAGCCTAGGCCATGGGCCTTATTGATCACCCATTGACCCCGTCCAGGTAAGTATGTTCCTCCGCAAGCTCAGTCCATTACTAATACTACCTGTTTTTGCTACACCTTTCTCTTAGATGCCAATGTGGGAGAATTATAATCAAAATGGAAACTTTTCTGTTTGGAAATGGAAAACGAAAATTAACAAAGCCTATATATAATTCTCCTTGAATACAACAAGAAATATGAAAGAATATTTTTCTTATAATCATAAAATTGTGCCTCAACGTCTAAATCGATTACACATGAAAAAAGAGCCTCACATATAATCCTTTTCAACATTGGGAATTCACATGGAAGTGCAGCCACCTCTCTGCTTAACTTACTGAATGGTTTTGGCAAAAACGGAGCAACTAACTTCTCCGAGTAATTTTGATCAAGCAAGTTCTCGCAGTAATTATGACATATAAGTGGCGCAAAACGGCACCAGTTGATGATAATTGTAAGGTTCATTTAAAGAGGCATAAACATAGTTCTATGTGAGTTGCAACACAAAGAGTTCTATACATACGAACCACATGATATTTATCGTTTTCATGCACATTAACATGGACAGAGGATGTATAAACAAGGCTGAACATAAAAGCTGTAGATTAGACCATTGAAGATTGAAAGAAAAAATTATTTTTCCGCTCTACAGGTATACAAGCAAAATAAGTGTCTTGCTCTTCTTTCCCAACAAGGATTGAAGCATACAACAGAAGAGCTGACAAAGGCTGAATTTTGTGAGGCATGAGAGACGCTATAATGACTTTGAACATTGTAATACTCAAGCTCACATTCAGAAGCCAACAAAGAACAAGATAGATACAAGAAGCATCAAAAATCAAGTTCACAAACAACAGCAAGTCTGGAGAAACAATTGAAATACTTTATCCTTGTGCCTTTGATCAAAATCACAATTGACCCTCATTGCACATTCTAACAGTTCACGCAAACATACACTGTGACGCTCGATAAGCAGGATACCATGTTTATAGTGATAGTTATAACCTTAGTTTACATCCTACTCCAATACCTTCTCTTACCCTTCCATTTCTTCTTCCACCACCACTCAATTAGCAAGATACCATGCTAAGTGAAAGTTATTCGCGCAACACCTTACACTGGATGACAAGAATATACAAGCACGGTTACAGGATTTTTCTTTGTCTCTAGAAAACACTATATAAATGTGAAAGATTCTACTTGAATGGTAAAAGTAGCTAGACAAGTACCTTGCTTTCGAGGAGACCTTAATTCTGTCTCTCTTCTTCTTTTCTTTTTTGCTATTCAACCATTTTCTTCATCTCATCATTTAGCTGAAAAAACATCAACAAAATTGCAAACTAATAAAGCATGAAGAACAACATTCAAAGCTAACTCTTCCATTTTCACACAAACAAATACATAGAGAATTCTTTCCGGCATTTCATTTACAATTCAGAAAACCCATTTAACACCAGACTTCTCCTCTTTCCCATCATTGGGAATTCCTCAAATCTTCAATAGGATATAGAAATTTGTAACATCAACGGTTAACTTCACTTCAAATTTATCCCATATCGACAGCGCAGTGGGGGTGAGAATACTACTTAATCAACTGAGGTGAGAAGTATGGGCACGACCTTACTTGAACAGGATCTGTTCTATAGGCTCGTACCATTGCATCCTTGATTTCAAAGGAGACAGGATACCAAGTCTGGTGGATGAATCATTGCCATTAGACTAGAGCGTGATTAAACAGCACCAATGCCCGTTGGGGCTCATGGGCGCAGTAGATGATCGTTCTCAGCACTCTATCATGGTGCGTGAGATGATTTAATGGCTGTCTGACAGACTCTTCAAAAAAATCTTTCTTTTTTTTTTGTTGCTGTTTTGGCATTACCCTTCTCTGGTTTTTGAAGATAAGCAAGGCTCCCCATGGCTTCTGGGCTCAGAGCTGCGATAATCGCTACAATTCTTTTCTTGCAGCTGAACCTATGAAATTTCAAATCTTCCCTTCTCCTTTTAGTTTTCTTAATTTCAAAGAATCAATTTTGCTTTACTGTATTTGTTCTTTTCTTTTTTCTTTTGATATAGCCAAATGAATTACCGATTTAGCCAAATTGAATTTTTACTAAGGAATTCGGCTAAAACATAGATAGAATGAATTAACATAATTAATTAACGAGCTTATTAATCTTAACAAAAATAAAATAATTAATTTATAAATTAGTGATTCAAAAATATAACTTAAACTTAAACTAAATTAATTTAATAAAATACTTACTAAAATTAAAATCTTGTTGAGATAATTTTCAAATATTTACGGAATATACCAATTATATCTATAAACTATATGAAAACATATTTACTAATTATAAATAATAAAAATCGATTATGATCACTTAAAATGACTTTGGAAACTATTTGAATTTTATAAAACAAATTATTCTAAGTTGTTTGGAAATTAAGAAGCTCGTGAATTAATTTTTACCGGAAAGGGTCAAAATCGGGTGTCTTTATTTATTCAAATTCTTTGAGATTGTATCTCCCAAACGAATTTTACAGTGTCAAAAATAATTTTTTATTGTCTCTTGCTAAATGTTTGTTGTCTAAACAAGGATTAAAAAATATAGCATTCAAAACATTAATCTTTGCTGGACCAATCGTTCCATTTCATAACCTTCTAATATTCTACGATGAAATATCTTGAAAACTCTTATTATCCCAGTATTACAAGTTTGAAATTACTTAGATACAATGATTTGATGTATGTATTGTACTTTATGTATAATATTTTTTAGTTTTTATGTGAAATCAATAAAATGATACATAAATTAATAATATATAATGATTTTGATATAATCAAAATTAACCTTCATTAAATCTCAAACCATTCTTTAAATTAATAAATATTAATTTAGTGATTAAATAATATCTCTATAAAATAATAAAATTTCATGATTTCCATTCTTTAAATTAATAAATATTAATTTAGCGATTAAGTAATATTTCTATAAAATAATAAAATTTCATGATTCCACCTATATTAATTTATAGAGGTTTTAGCGTACTCATGAAAGGTGATGAGGTTTAAACAGATAAAATGTATTCAAAACTATTCTCAAAGCGAGCTTCATCCCATTATATCATTATGCATCAATTTTTTGGTCAATTTTGTATATACATCTTTCAAATCATTAAGGTCATTCTTATATATTTCTCTGTTAATGAAACAAAACATTTTATCAAAATTATTTTAGGAATACATAGAATAAATCGCTGAAATAATAGAGCCTGTGGTTGTGGTGTATCGTGGAAGTGAAGTAGAATATCTAGAATTCTTAATACGTTTGTGGTAACAGGAAGCATATGTTACTTACGTTGGTAGTAGATAAGCAGTCCATCTAGAAATTTGAAAACTTTTCCATGAAATATTTATGATCACAACGAATATTAAATAAAAGTGAAGGGTGAGAATTCAACTAACTAACTAACTAAATACTATTAGTTAATGTAAGAGAGGTGAAATGAAAACGAACTAAATGTGCAGAGTATTCATAATTTTGGTATACCTTTGAAAGTAAATGTGGTTTTGTTATGAATGAGGGCATGGGCTCCTCCGAGGCCATCCAGCAATCGGAACGTTCTTCGCCGAAGATGGTAAGCGAATACTCCTCTCCACAGCCAACTTATTATCAATTCCCCGTTTAACATGCCAACCACTCTTACCTCTAAATTGAAAGAACCATTCAAGTGAAATAGCTTAGAATCAAGAATGATTGTCTCACTACTTGAACTCCATGTGTATTCATCTTCCAGATCCCACAATTCAAACTTTAGTATTTCTTCAGCGTTAAAAGTCATCGCACAGAATGACAGGACCTTTTCCTTTTCTATGAGATCCATCCGAACATTTTCTTGTTCTAAAACTTGGCAACAATATCTCTCTCTCGGATGTGATATCACATGAAATTCTTCCTTTTTAATGTCAAATACGATCACATACACTCCGCAACAACGACCATCATTTCCCGACGGATGCATTTGCTCAGCCATCCAATAAATAGCATCTGTTTTCACAATAGGAGCAGGGCAAACTGGCATAGGAAATAACTTATAATTAAGCTTTTTCCATCCCCTTTCAAAATCCACCTCATTCGATAAAACCGACCTAATTCTAAGGAATATGAATTCTTGTGTGGTTGTTCCCAAATATCTACCCCCAATGCCGTAATATTCCTTGTGGACTGGATGGTAATAGAGTGCAATAACAGTAGCATGTGGGATTTGAAAACTGCGTTGCACTCCAGTTATAGGGTTGAAGATTACATGCCTCATTTGGGAGCCGTAATATATAACTAGGAGCAAACCATGATACGAAAAGACATCACTAAACAAACAATTCAATATTTCACAAGTGCAACTACGTCTCAATTTTTTCTTCCTTTTAAAAATCCCTCGACTCTTTTTATACCAATCATCGATAAACACTATGTTTATGCCCCACTCCGCTTTACCGTATTGGTCCACAATAACTCTACGGACTGCAGCACCGCCATTTAAATACATGTCGTTGAATTGTGGTGTCGAGATTAAACAATTCCATTGTTTGCACACTAGTTGGCAACGGAGTAAGTCTTCTGCAGAGAGTCTGCACAGAATTTTAACCAATATATCATCAGGAAGAAAAAGAATCTTATTTACTTGAAAACAAAACAAGCAAGACGAAAACATTATGTATCATTAAACTGTTACATCTTATTATTTCTTGGGCGTTATATAAGAAAATGACATATAATCGATAAATTATAAGGACATTAGGTGTAAAATAGAATTGGAGTAGCACTCTACTACTTTGTAGTTATCTATAAAGAGAAAAATGAACTTTAGATAATTATAGCTCTTACCTCATAAACTCTACTCTTTCTAGGATACATCAACTTTGTTACCGATCTCATAGGCACTTCAACAGGTCAAAAACAATTTACCACCTTATTTTTAGGAAAATCAAACTTGTCAAAATAGTTTACCACCTTATTTTTAGGAAAATCTTTTGCAAGTGTAAACTATCTTCATGATTTAAAAGGTGATAAGATTCTCGATAAGAATTTTATTTAGGAAAAACTATATAACTATCCTAAGTACTATATTTACCTCTAGTTTGAACAATTACATCATTTTTAATATTTATATCATATATTTTAAAAAATTCAATTAAATTTACAAATCTCTTAAATATAATAATAAAATAATTATCTTAAATTTAAACTTAATTAATGATCCAAATGAACAAGTCAAATTTTTTAGATTCACATAAAATGCATCTCAGGATGTCGTTCCCCACCCACTCGTCCACCAACTCTTTTTCTTCCTTCATCTTCTCTCTTTCTTCCTTCCTTCATCCTCTCAATACATTTTTGCATGTTCAAATCAACATTATACATTATGTATCTTGATTTATATTTGAGTTAAAGTTCATAATGTTCTTACGTTCAATTTTAAAAAGCTATACAAATTTGATTTTATATTTTTGATTTTATTGTTTCTCAAATACTTTAAATGGCTGGCTATTCTCAAAATCAGATTATTCTTGTTAAAGGTACTACACGTTAACAATACTATACTAATTCAAACAATTTTATTTGTTATTTTCACTCATAAGTTTCTCATTGCAAGACAGACTCTTCATCCGTTAATAATCAAGTCGAGAATAGATCTAAGTATTGAAACTGCTTAATCAAGGGAGAATTACGTCAAGCTTTACTTAACAGAACACATACATCATATGATATGTAACAATGTTGGATACACATCAGGTATCTAGTTAAGAGTTATGTATCTGAGATACATGTTTTTGAATATAATGTATGAAATTGATATTTGATACATTAAATTAATATTAGATACATGAAATTAAAATTAGATTATATAAATAGATACATAGAATTAATAATAGATACATATAACAAATATACAAAATTAATACTAGATACTTCTATAATACATATAAATATGCTTGTAATAAAATAAAATCAATAAATTTATTATTTCAAAGAATGATACATAAATAATATATGAAATTAATGAGACATAAATACTCTCCTTGATTTCTTCCCTATATTAAGAGATTTGATTAATTTGATATCCAGAATTAATTGTCATGTACTCTAAAAATCATCAATTACTCCTTTAATTAAGTAAATCAGTTACAATTAATTAATTTATATAAAAAAAAATACATATTTTGATTTTAAAATTCGGCAGATATATGTATGTGGCGGATTCAAAATCATGTTCCTAAGCTTGAAATATGATACGAAAAGTAATATTTGAAACTATAGAGAGTAATTAGGACCTAAACTAGTGTGATTTATGTAATTTACTCTTACATAATTTAGTGACTTTAGTAAGATAAAATTATTGCAATTTACTGATTATTATTGATATTACTGTCAAAGTTTAATGACCACACATAAAATAAATCCGATGAATATATTTCATCATAATTATTGCTTATAAGAAAATTAAAAGAGATGTCTTCCTTCCTGAATAGCAACTGAATTTGTTTAATTATATTAATCAAATCTGTGAGGATTAAATACATTCTATTTTCATGGATAACTTTTTAAATCATAATTATTGCTTCTAAGAAATGAAAAGTGATGTCTTCCTTCCTAAATAACAACTGAATTTGTTTAATTATATTAATCAAATCTGTGTGGAATAAATAAATTCTATTTTCATGGACAACTTTTTAAATTCCCTCTTTCTGTGCTACCAACAATTGGCTCTTGACTTAAGTAGAGCGGCTGATTTGTTAAAACAAAGGATATGATCATATAAAGTTCGGTATTACTAGAAAGGATAGTAGTAAATCTCCTTATTGCAAAACTGTTTATATGTTAAAACCAATAAATATATAATTCACATATTTTGCTCATTATGTAACGATATTTCAAAAGATTCACTAATAGACAAACTTGGGAAATATTGACTTGCATGTTACTGCCACATGTGTGTGCGAAAGGAAAAGAACCCATAGAAAATAATATAAGATGAGGTAAACCAATTATATATTATATTCGTTTTGTGAATGAACGAAAACAATAAGCATACGCTCACTGCGTGTAAATAGAGTTGTTACATGCGGGGAGAAAATGTGAAGTAAGAGTAACAACATTCTTCTATCCCTCTAATTTCTTCTGAAGTAGTTGCAATTTTTCAATCGCAATCTGAAATTAACCAACAGCGTCTAATTGGGGCGGAGGAAGGCATCAGCGAGCATCTGTCCAAGCTGAATTTGTGCAGCAGTAGTAAGGTGCGTGTAATCTGGTCCGATCTGCAGGCCCTTGGCATCCACATATTTCAAATTCCCAATATTTATCTCTCGCTGAGCTTCCCTCACCAGCTCCATGTATGGCCCTAGTGCTGTTGCAATTCCAACCTGCACCATCCAAAAAAAGTTAGGACCCACCTTATCTCTTCGATCACACGTTTATGAGTCACTGCACCGACAATCTTTCTTTTATTCAAAAATATATTTTCCTTTAGTTAAATTTAATTATGTTTATCATCATCTAATAAAAGTCATTCAAATCATAAGACCCGAATCCACAATCTTCAGATTTATTTTAACTCCAAAAACACTAGTCAATTTTTTTAATTTTAAAACCAATGAAAAAACTTGTCAACTTCAAATGGCCAAAAGACTGTTAAAGTAAAACAGAGCAAACGTTCTAGGCCACAGCTAGGAACAAAGATGGTAAACTCATAGTATTTGCATATATCCAATAATTTTCTCAAAGAAGATATACCTGAATCACAGCTAGATTAGGCATTCCCAGATCGTGGCGCACATGGTAGAAGAATCTCTCCAATCTGACCTTATACATTTTGGCATCTTCAAGTGTCTTTGTATCACTCTCACCTTGGAACCACAACAATGCCCTGATCTTTCCGCCGCCTCGTGTGGCCGCTTTTGTCCTCTTTATCATATTCCTGTAAAGGAAGCCGCCTGGAGCCCATTCAGTAATACTTGTTCCTCCAACAGCACAAGGAACCAACCCAATTACTCCAATACTTGGATCTTTTCTCAAAACAGTATTGGCAAATGGCATCCCTGGACCAATCCCACAAGTGTTGTTCACATCTATGTCCTTATGAAGGGGTTCATGAGCCTCAACCCATTTAAGTCCTCCACTTAGTCGGAGGATGGATGGGTTGGACTCGCATTCACGTGGGATGACACCATCCCATGACTCATTAACTACTCCGGGACGGAGTGAGTGATTAATCACTCCGCCTCGACCGGAAATGTTGCTCTGCCCTGCTAAAATGAATATGTTTTTAACTAGTGAATCATTTTCTAGATCTGCTGTCGTTACCCAACCAGCGTGTGCTAAAATCAGCAATAACAGATAAGGAAGCATTGTTTTTTCTGTGACAAAAGGAATTCAAAATAATCTTTTATAGATTAGATCTAGAAAACTATGGGCTGAGAGTGGGGTGTTGGGGAATAGAGGGCGAGCTATTAAGCAAAAGTGATTGGATCCTTTATTGCTAGGACTACTTTATGCAGCCCCACCACTGATTAATAACACTAACATACAAATTTCAAAGCGGTACCACTGCACTGTACAACGTTTTCTAAAAAAAAAAAACATTGCCCATTCAGAATGTTGTGTTATGGGCATTATTTATTCAGTAATCATTTTCATTTTTATAAACTTATTAGCGGTACTGAGGAGCCCGTGATAGATAAGCAACTTTGATTTATTAGGCCGTCTAAAAAAACACAACTCTGATTCATATATTGACATAGTAATAAAGTTCTGTCAAGCAGCGTTATATTACATAAAATAGTAATATAACTACTTGCTCATATCCGGAGTGACTTAATAAGGTGAAAATATGTATTAATTACCGGAGTGACTTAACAAGGTGAAAATATGTATTCATTGATGATAATTAGTTGAGAAATGAGAGCCTCGTGACAAGCATTTCCTCTTAAACGGTGTTCAGAGTATCCATCCATATATGTCCTCCGGAAGAGGTTTACAAAGCTCAGTTTTGGAATATAAGACAACAAAGAATGAATCTGTTTCATTTAGTACTCATCATCTTGTCTATATCTAAAATCTCAACTTATCTTCTGTTTTTACTTCTCATTGTAAATGCATACATGTTGTTTCTCTTTTTCTACAACTTATATTTGATTAAAACATATAAAACTTATATTTTGCAAACTTGTTGGCAACGGAGTAAGTCTTCTGCTGAGAGTCTGCACAAAACTTTAACCAATAGATCATCCGGAAGAAATTCACAGTGATTTTTTGGAAAACAAAACATTGTGTATCATCAAACTGTTTTATCGAATTTCTTGCCTATTATAACATAAGAAAATGCCATAATTATATGTTTAATTTGAATAGGTGTAGGAGTATGTAGTTATCAAGAAAATGCACTTAATTAGGGTAATTTGTATAGCTCTTACTTAGATAGCCCTTAAACTTGACATGTTCTATGAGATAGAAGACACACAAACTTTGTTACCGATCACAAAGGCACTTGAAGAGATCAAAATAGGTTACTACCTAATCTTTAGGAAAATCATATGTAAGTAAAAACTATGTTTATGATTTTTTTTTTTGCCCTTTCTTTATTTTATTTTTTATGTTTTACAATTTTTTCCTGAAACATACAAAAGAGAATATTTTTTGTGCTTTCTTTTATTATAATTTTTATGTTAACAATTTTATCGCGCGAAACATACTAATTTGAAAAAAGTTTAGTTAAATTTTGATATTGGTCAATGGGTATCACGAATTGCATTTTTGTGGAGTCCTACGATCAAACAATTTTTGAGTTTTTTGTACTGGGTCCCCAACGCAAAACATTTTATATATACAAAAATTGAGAAGTTTAACTAGATATAGCAAATATGACTCAATTATATTTCGTTATTATTACCTTAATAAGGCTCAATGCTTAATTTTTTCATACATATCTTTAATAAAGTATTCTTAAAAAACATAAAGCATTAAACATCAAATAATATTATTATTGTAAAGATTGATTTGAATTAATAAAATGTTAGTCATGTGTTTGTGAAAAAGTACTAAATATAAAAGTACAATTGACTATATATATTAATTATTTTTTTTAAAAATAAAATATAATCCATATAGGGTATACTTGATCATCCTCACACATATTTTTTTTAAGACTAATTTAAATTTATTATTTTGATGGTCAAATTTATTATGTTTAATTAATTTTCTTGTATAATTTATTATAAATGCCCAAATTCTTTTACAAATAAAATACTAAATTACAATATAGCGAAAAATAATTGTTTTAAATTATAATAGAGTCATGAAAAAATCAGTTTTAAATTCTTTTCTTTACCGGAAGAATGAAAGAAAAAATAAAATGAGAATAAAAAATTCTAATAATAATAATCTAAAAATTCAAAAAATAATTTATGTATGAAAAAGAATAAAATATACTCTGAACCTTGCTAGGTGGATGATATATACCTGTACATGATTTTTTACAAAATTAAAAGTCAGACGCCGTTACATGAAGGATATATATGAGCACCTTTTGTAACAATAGAGATAATAGTGTGTCATTTGTATAATAATAAGTACATATTAGCTCCAAATGACAAATTTGAGTGTATGTCATACCTTTTTTCCCTTGTGAAATAAATAATAATATGTACCTCGGACCTTGTTTTGAAGATAACTTGAAATGGGCAAACTTATGGACAAACAAGTTGGGTCTAGCCAGCCCAAATTTGCTGCCCAGAAAATGGATTTGAGGCTACAAAATAATTTTGGACTTCTACATCATCTTTTCAGAAACTAACTTAAGCAATTTGGACAAATTGAGAAAGGGAGGCCTTTTGTAACTAAAGTTTAAAAACTTTTCAATTGGTTTTTTATTCACATAAAAATCTGCATTATTATTATTAATTAATGATGACCACGAGCTAGTTCTAAAGGGAAGAAAGGAAGTCATCAATTATTTATAATCATCCTTAAATTTAAGCAAAAGTCATACACACATGAAGTCAGTAACAATAATCACAAAAATTATAAGTATTTTTATGAATGAAGAAACTAAAAAATGGAGTCCAATACCTAATACTTGGCCACTTAGGCTATAAACTTACATGGACCAAATGGCTGGTTGCCCAAATGTGTTTGTAAGCCCATGGACCTACAGCCCAAATGTGCTTTTAAACCAAAATTGAGTTTCAAGTGCAACTCTAACTCACACGTGTACATAAAAGATAAAGAAAAAATAATAATCAAATATCTCACTTTTTAAAAACTTAATAGCGACTAAATACTGTGAATGGTATAAACCTAATGCAATTAAACATTTGACCAATTTATGAGTGCATAGAAAAAATTACAAGTCAGGTTAAGTTAATAATTTCCAATGTTAACCAAAAAAATAAAAAATTCCAATGTAATTTGGTGCTCTTGCATACTAACGGATTTCTCTAAAAAACTTTAACAACAACATGGTTGAACATTTACATTTAATTGAGTTTTAATGGTAAGCATCGATCAAATCCTATTCTAATTTATTTCTTAAATATAGTCTAATATAACTAATAAAAGGGATTGGTTATTTCAATAATTATTTGTCGAAACGCAGTGTTAAAAGGAAAGTGATTTGAATATAATTTGGATCTGAAAGGAGTTATATATACATGAGAGCAAATTACTTACAATCATGTCCTTTGATTAGCCAAATCAGCCATTCTAATTAAGTAAAATGTTGATGCAACAGAAAAATTGTGTATGATAGATGGAACTAATTTGGTAAGAAATAACATGACAAGCTGATCGAGATGAAATGAAAATACTTTTATTGTGGGAATAGAATATGAAGTGTATTCAGATTTATCTAAAGCCTATTTTAACTGGGGAAACATAAATAAATTTGACAATTAAAATAATAAATATTCTGATAATAATATAAAATTGTAAACAAACACACCTTGAAGTCAGCAACCTAATCACAAAAAATGGAGCCCAATTCCTAATGCTTGACCTCTAAGGATATAAACTGACATGGATCTAACAGCTGATGGCCCAATTGTGATTTTTGGGCCAAAGTTGAGTTTCAAGAGAAACTCCAACTCTCCAAGTGTGTGCATAAAACAAAAAAGAGAAAAAAGAAGAAGATTAAATATCTCATACTTTTTAAAACATAGACCAATTTATGCATTTGATGAGTGCATAGAATT
The DNA here is from genome assembly GCA_027704765.1 of Solanum habrochaites. NCBI lineage: Eukaryota > Viridiplantae > Streptophyta > Magnoliopsida > Solanales > Solanaceae > Solanum > Solanum habrochaites. The sequence continues at coordinate 90,427,135 of JAKWJA010002489.1, forward strand.
TCTTTTTAAGTTATGTTAAGTTAAATACCTTGAGTTTAATGTCCGGAGTATTTTGACACTATTGTAGTAACGAATTTTGTATGTATTACTAGGAAAATGAATTTGCCATTTTTCCGGGTCTCAAAGGGACGCGTAAATGCATAAGAACTCTTGAATGGAAAAGAGATGTAATTCTAGTTCCTCCGAAATCGATAGTCAAGCCTATTTCCGATAGGGACAATTGACAATTTGTCCGTTATTTTCATATTGGTAATAGTAGACTCAAACTCCAAGTTGTTCGATAATAATGGCATTGAGTTTCTCGACCCTTTGACCTAAGATTAGTCAGATCTATTTCTTAATGGCCCGGAGAGGGGATATAACTCAGCTATAGAGTGTCACCTTGACGTGGTGGAAATCATCACTTTGAGTCTAATTATCTCTAAGCCCGATACAAGTTTTTCTAGTTGAATTTGCTCTCCGCGGTCGTTCAATGAGAATGGTAAGAGGTTGAACATTTGAGATTAATGTACAAGTCATTTAAATGAGTTTTACCCACTCTGGTCATCCCTAACACCTAGTGAGTAACGGCTATGCTAAATTTTAATACAATACTTAAGAATATTAACTTCGGATTTGCTTGGACTGTTACGTATACACCTTTGAAGATCAATATTTTTCCCAATATAAACATTTTCGAGAGTAGATTATGAATAACATAATAAATATTAATGTGGAGGATCATGCAATGGTAAACAATTTCCGCATTTAAAAGCAAAAATGTTTCTTCAATAAACTATAGTTAAAAAGTTATTTATTTGATGAGATGGATATTGAATAAACTGGTAAGTTTCCAAATTTTGTGAGTTTTTAATTAAGAAATAACAAACTCACTTACAAAAGAAAAACAATATAAATATTGCAACTGCCTATTTTTATAGCGAAATAATGAAATCCGTTGTTAATAACTTCTAGAAAAAGATTATTAAGGAATGTTAAAAATATGTACTCAATTTCATATTATTGTAACAATTATAAGTTACAATAACTGCAAAGAAAAAAAAAATATGGAGAAGAGTTATAAATGACCTAGTCACAATGTAAAAAAAAAAAATCAACAATAATTGTATAAAATTTGGTGTGATCTCATTTTGATTTGATTTTGGTGATTTTTTTTTATGTTTACAATTTTTATGTATTTTAAAATGAAATAGAGAAAAAAATTATTCTATGGAAAAAAAAATCTAATATTCAACTAACGTTTTATATTAAACTTATTTATTATAAATACAATAAGATTTACTTCAATTTTGTATGGGCATGACAACCAAATAGTGAGCATAGCTAACAATCTTTTCTTCCAAGAATAAACATCTATATTAATCTAGCCCTATTAGTATGTTTGCAAGTTTTGAGCTATTTTCTGAAAAATCTACTTGCACAATTTGTACTGACACGATTTCACCCCATATTTTTAGAGTTAAACTATTAAAAAATAAATGTTCATTTGTCTCAACATCCTAACTATATAAGATACAAGGTTGCATCTTTGATATATAGTCCATTTAGTATAACTAATCTGATTATCACCTTAATATAACTCATATTTAATTTTTACATATTATTTTTAGTATAGCGTTCTTAAAACAATCATAAAACATTTAACTTTAAATAGTAAAATTATTATTGTAAAGATTAATTTGAATTAATAAAATGTTAGTTATGTGTTTGTGATAATTATCTTAGATGTTGTTATAAAAACTTTCTATATTAATATAGAAGTTTGAATAGTGTAATCTACAGTTCTAAAATAAGTCAATTTTTAAAACACACATATATATATATGTGCGTGTGTTTTAGCATACAACTTAAATTTTATATGAGATAACTCCAATTTTGTGTTATAGCACATGGATAGAGGTTTTTATGTTCAATTTTCGCCATACTATTATTATGTGTTTGACTAATAAAATAAAACCCATATATATGAGTGTGTTGAGTAAGATAATTAACTAAAGTGTGATCATTACAAGAGAAAAAGAAATAGAAGACTAACATAGAAACATTCATGTTGTTTTCACGAATCAACGTCCACGCACGACGTATTCTTTGTTCTTTTATCTATTTAAATTATCATAACCTAAATATTAAAAGTGAGAGGCTTCTAAATGAAGGAGAATGAAGAAAAAGGGCTATGAAATAAAAAAAGGGTTTAAGTGAAATTTTATACACTACTACGCTTAATCATTTTTGTGGTGTATTTTAGTAAGTATCTAATAGTAATAATTTATGTTGATAAAAGAAAAAAAACAATAAATAGTTGTATGTAAATTCTTAAAATAATAATATTTACGGTGGAGAAAAAAGAAAAAGAAGAGAAGGGAATAAATAATAAAAGAATAAAACGAAAACAAGAGTGTAATGGAGTAGTTGGGACATAGAGAAGAAAATAAATTATGCGGAGGTACATGGTGATCATTTTATTAGACTTTGATGAGAGATGGATTAGATATATTGCTTAGGTAATTATAGTAGTTTTCTATTAAAACTCTTTAATTTCACCCCTCTAATAAGTGTTTATCAAGACCAATGAGAAATCAACATCCCTCTAAACATATTTTTTCTATTGACAAGACTCAACTCAAAGAGAGTCTTCCCCACCCCAATTAGAATCTTAAATAGTTCATTATGGGCGATAAACTCACTACCAAAAAAATTAAAAAGTTAATCATGTAAATGTGAGAAGAAAGTCCTCCATCATTTGTCCACTACAAAGGAAAAAAACCCCCATATATTTATGTAATTATTTAAGATAAGAAAGGGGGCAGCCCTTGGCATTTCAACGACAAAGCTTTGGGTAATTGATGAAAGTTAATTAAAGGCATTATAATTAATAAGCTTTTTTAGATAATGGAATCTATTAAAGGAGTGTTTTAGACACATTATTATATTAAAAGTGTAACACAAATAACAATAACAATGATTAATCTAACTTGCCTTCTTCTGAAGGCTAATTTTTTTATTTTATTTTTCCTGTTAGCTTCTATCATATCTTTTTCAACTTACAACTGCAAAAAGGTTAGTTAAAACTCCTTTTGTTTATATTTATTTGGCGGGTTAGTTAAGTCTATTAAATTGACTAATTAAAGTGATGGATAAAGCAGTGTATTAGCACTAATTAATCATTTAATATGATTTTAAGTTTCCATTTATGGTAAGAAAACCTTGTGTTATTATGCCTTGTTGCTCTAATGGTTTGAACTTTGACATGACATGACATGAGATAATTAAGATTTTAGTTATTAAATAACTAACCTTATAAGGATAAGCATGTGATTATGTTTCCTAAAAATGTGAAATGTCCTGTTTATAGGCTGGATTAACGTCATCTCATCTTCAAAATGGACCCCCTTACAGTAAATAAATTCTTTTCATTTAAATGCTCTACATGACCGACATGGAATGTTTTTTTTATATCATAAAAAAATTTAAGTGGTGTTAAAGTAACAATTTAATCCACAAAACTTGTATGATCAGAATTTCACCTCGTCACGAGAAATAAATATTTTACATTTTTAGATGAAAAAGTGCAGTCACTTCCAAAAAGAGAGATTAGATGAATATCTTCATTGTCATCATTAATCATAACTAATTACAATCAACATAAATAGTAACAATAGTAAAAGAATCATATTTCTTCTAGAGGATCCTCCTTTTAAATGATACGACTTTTTATTAAAAAAATGGGATAATCTTGAAATTGTAGATGTGTGTGTCTTAATGAAAATTTTCTTTGAGGGTTTGTATTATTAAATTATTCTTATTTACAATACTTAAAATTTTAATTAAAAACTTCTCTATCAATTTTTTTTAATTATTTTTTCATGGCTTGAGAAACTAACTCTAATTTCTTCTCAACCCTTCTTCTTGAAAGGTGGGGAAAATAAATAAATAAAAAAGATTTTTTTTTAAAAAAAAAAAAACATTCAAAGGGTGAAAAGGTGATTAAGAAAGAAGGGCAGAAGGGAGGATGAAATAGACATTGACAACTGTTTAGTAATAATCGAATTAATGAATTTAATGGAAAAAATTATCTTAAAAAGTAAACATATCGAAAGCAATCAAGTACACTAATTAAGATTTAAACATAAAGTGGAATCCCATTATATGTGTTATTGTTGTTCTTTCTTGTCAATTAGTTGTCCTTCATTGTATGTAAATAGTGTTTAATTAGTAAAGATAACTCAAAAAAGCATCACTTCCATTTATTCAAGGACACAAAGATTATGTCCCCTTACTGCTATAGCCTTTTTAATAACTTTCTTATAATAATCTTCATCAGTTTCACTTCATATATATACTTTCACATCACCACTTATAACTTCCTTGTAAAGCTCTTTGATTTTCCCAAAACTTTAGTTTTATCTTCAACCATCATTTCTTGTCCTCCTCCTTTTTTTAAAAATAATAATAATTGGAGAATTGAAAGAGAAAGAAATTATAAGGCGAAAAATTAAACGTTTAACCGAAAAAGTAAATATTTACATAACCAATCAATTTAGCTATTCAAATTTTCTTATTTCTTGCCTATTGTCCTTTTCACGGTTTTCATCGATAACTATTTTCTTTCACTATTAATGAAGAATATATCTACTTATTCTTAAGCTATCTACTCATTGTTTAGTGGAGATGCACGCTTACCTTTACGTTGATGTATAATCAGAGATTAATTTGTATCATTTGTCAATGTAATTAATTGTTAACAAGAGATTAACAATCAAAAAAATCATTTGTTAAAATATTAATAGAAAGAATCTATCATCATTATCTTCCTAAACTTATGTGTGACATTTTCTCTACATAGGCCTGCAATTTACTGAAGCACAAACGTATATATTAGACTTGTAACTTATTTTTCTAATGTTTTTGCAATGCATGATGACAAGTTGACAAGTGAGAGAGGGGAAGGTGGAGAATAGATAGAAAAAGGAAAGGGTACATTAATCATCGGCAAGTGTGTTTCAATCACATCAAAGTTTTATCATAATTAATCACACATGATATTTAATATTCTATTACATAATTTTAATTTTAAGAATCTCAAATTAAACTTTGACAAGTCATATCGCTTAGACATAGTTGAGTGATTATAAAATTGAATCACATCTTGTACTCATTGATTTTATAGAAACATGGAGTGTAGCTAAATAATTTCAATTCTATTTCTTGTAGCAGCACATCTTATTAGAAAACAAGAATTACATAATTAGTGGGTTGGTAGGGAAGGGGCCAATTACACACAATTAAAAGTTAGAGAGCAACTGCTGTTACAGAATTAAGGGTGTTTCCAAAATTATGAATTTGGCTTCTCTATTTTTATCAATTTTTTATTTAAGTTTCAGAAATTACAAGAATAAAACATAATAAAGTTCTATATTTATAATTTTAATAATTGTGCTCCATATAGCTATAGTTCTGTTTGCTATGGCCTATGGAGATTATATGTATATTTCACTTGCTCGTTTGTAGATTTTATTAGCAAATATATAAACATGGTAAGTATATATCAAATTATATATTTGAATATTTAGAAAATTTTCAAGACTCCATTTATATATTTCATTTGGCAATATATAAACATAGTAATCTATTATGAATTTTTCATAAATCATATACAAATAGTTAAGGTAAGCATATACAAATTATGAATTTATACAACTAGGAAATTGATTAGTCAAAATTTTGCAAAGATATAACTACGAATTAAATATAATCAAAATTATACTTATATTACATTATATACTCTAGATGTCTGTCATTTCCGTAATTTTTCCAAAAATTAATTGTTAAGATTAAATTAAAAGAATGCCCTAACCATGATTTAAATGATTGATATTTCATAAATTTCTTTCAATTTTTTAGTAATTCCACAATTATGAAGATATATATTATAGCTCTATTCCCGATTCGAAATTCATAAAGGACTATTTATATTTTAAAAAATTTATCACTTCCTTTATCGTTCATTGTCTTTTAATGTTTATTTTTTTAAAAAAAACACTTTATTATTGATATAGGTAAAAGGTGTTATCGCCTAAATTAATTTTTTTTCAAAAGAGAGAAGGTAAAAATTGTTTCTTTTATAAAAAAAAATAATTTAATTATCTAAACCACTACTAGGGCTTTGTTTTTTGGTAAATTAAATCTTAATATTAATGTTAACTTGTGTCATGTGTTCTCAGTATGCCAGGAAAATGATTAAAAAAAAAAGAAACTAGAATTAAAGAATCTAGACCAAAAGTATTACATCTAAAAATTTCATAATCCTAATTTATTCAAACTTGGCTACATTTTCCTCGCCAAAATCTAAAAATTTGGATACTTTTTTTTTTTTTATTTCTCAATGTTACGTTAAAAAGGTGATTTGGATGAAACGTCGTGTTGTTTAATTGACGCGTAGCACAGCAAAGATGGGGCAAAGGCATGTTCGAAAGGGCAAAATAATTTGATTTGGAATTTGGATGCGTCTTGGATTTCCCTTTCTATTCTCGTACATTGTACAGCTATACTTCAATCATGTAATAACACACATAAAAATTTGACTTATATATATGTGGTCACTTTTTAAATAATTCTTAGCCACACGCTGAAAATGACATTCTGATCTTGCTTCTTTGAAAGCTATATGGACTACCCCATATTCACATGTCACACTTCAATTCTACAATTACTTCTTGCCCCTCCCATATCTTCAAATATAGGCTCATAAGCCTACCAATCAAACTTAAGGCTAATTTAATTTATTCGTTAATTACAAAGGACAGGTGAGTTTAACATATAGTATTTTTGGTGTAAACAAGCAATAGACTTACCTAACACTTTATTAATAGTCGTTTGATCATGAATTTAAAAAAAAAACATCATTTTATTTGAATTTTATAAAGTTGATGATGAAGTTTAATGTATTGACTCATTATTTAGTCCAAACATGCATGCATTAGGCAAATTATAACCAATATTTTAATATATTATTGAATTACCTAGTTTCCGTTTTAGTTTATTTAAAAAAGAATTGTATCTTTTTTTCTTTTTTTTTTGCAACACTTTTTTTCAACTTTTAAAATGAAATGTTTGAGGTCACAAAGTTAAATGACATTTTAATATATTTAACATAACTTTAATTTAGAACCACAAAATCTAAAAATCTTTTATTTTTTTAACTTTCTATCAAGTTAAATTAAATTACTATTTTTAAAACGGAGAAAATATGAATTTAGCATGTTTAATAGAGTTTTACTAACTTAAAATAACATAGCACTAATTACTACTATCACTCAACTACTAACAAACTGAAATGATTTTTCCATCTTTATTTAACCAACTACTTACGTGTTAATGACTAAGTCAATTGAAATACTAACGACTAAGTAAAATAAATCAAGCAACGAAGGTGAAGCAAATCCATAAAAGCAACTCTGCATTGTAATTTAGTTTTCCTTCACTAGGTTGTATAACTCCAAAACCTTTCGGATAAAAAGTTTATACTAATGAACCTACAATTAAACATTGTAACTTGTCATTACTATTGATTATATTTTTATTTTCTATAAATTTACCCCATTATTATTTACAAAACACTTCAAATTCCTACGTACGAAGAATCTAATTTGTTTTTCTTTACTCAAATGTGTAACTGATTTTTTTTTTTGTGTATTTTGACTTGTACAAAATGAATTCAGGCGATGGCTCCTCTGTTGCAACGAGGAGGACTAGACAACAATTTTTAAAATATTGTGTCAACTTAATGGAGAAGAAAAACAAGTAGCCATTTTCAAAAAAAAAAATTGAAAATCGCCGTCAAGGAGCGATTTGAATTTTTTTTAAAAAAAAATTACATTTTACAAAATTGTTGTTGTTCCAACGATTTTACCGTTTTGATTAATATAAAATTTTATATATCAGTTTAAAATTTTTATTAATATTTTATACCCTTTAGACTCCGAACTCCTCAAAATGATAACACTAAAAGGAAAACAATCAAGTTGGAAGAAAGAAAACATATTGGATTCTTCAAACGAATTTAATTGAAGTGTTTTACAACTATAAATAATGATGGGAGTAAAGTTATAGAAAGTAAAAATAGAATTAAAAATTAGTTATAGTTTTACATAGTAGGTTAATCAGTATAAACTTTTTATGCTAAAGATTTTGGGTTTATACAATCTAGGGAATGAAAACTAAATTACAACTTTGTGGAAGATGGAAGACTACTTTTATGGATTTTCTTCACCTCCGTTGGTTGGTTGGTCACTAAACATGCTAAATTCATACCTCTGTTTCAAAAGGAGTGATTAAGTTTGATTTGACATGAAGTTTAGAAAAATAAAGAAGATTTTTAAATTTTTATGTTTTAAATTAAAATTATGTTAAATATATCAAAATATTTAATTTTGTCGCCTTAAACATTTCATTTAAAAATGATAAATTAAATTATTGCCAAAAAATGAAAGGTATAATCTTTTTTTAAATAAACTAAAAAGGATACTAGATAAAAAATGAATTGAGTTCTGACTAGTATAATTTAACTCGTTTAATCTTGATATTTTTAATAAATTATTGTTTATTTTTTATAATCATGAATTTAAATTTAAACTCAAGAAAATAACTTTACAAAAGTTTCAAATATAAATATATCCTAAAAGATATAAGATAGATAGAAATTCCTGCGCTCAAGATAGGGACATACATACAAATAATGAGTTTTAAAACAGATAGAATGTAGATAATAAATGTCACGCCCCGAGTCTACAGCCGGAGCCGAACTGACACTAAAGAACCATTGTCGTCCCCAAGCGACCCCTTGGCTGCAGGAGACTTTAAAACATAAGTAATACTCTCAAACCAGAACTTATGAAATAACTTAGAATGTCTTAAAAGAAACATTCAACTAGCCAAGATGACAACACAAGTGTCAAAACACAAGTCAATAATAAAATAGTGACAAAGGAACTGAAGGAATATTGATTGTATTGAAGTGTTAAGGGAATACATGAGAGAGATATATAGGAGATATAGGAAGGAGTACTAATCCTAATAGGACTAGGATTAAGGAGTACTAATCCTAATAGGACTAGGATTAAGGAGTACTAATCCTAATAGGACTAGGATTAGTACACAGTAAATACTAATATTATTTTATACTATTTATTTAATACTATCTGTTATTATCCCCCCTCAAGCTGAGCTGAGCGGAAGCGAACGGAAGCTTAGAACTTAGGTAATCGTGTTGTCGGCTCAGCAGAGGCTTGGTGAGAATATCAGCCGGTTGTTCTTCAGTGGGTACATACTTCACAGTCATGGTGCCGGCCTGAACTTCATCGCGAACAAAGAGACAACCGGTATCAACATGCTTCATTCTGGTGTGTAGGACGGAATTCTTGGCCACACAGATGGTTGATTTATTGTCACAATAGAGAGTAGGAACAATGTGAGTGGCGTGGAGTTCGCGAAGAATATATGTGACCCACATGGTCTCAGCAGCAAGAAGATCAAGGGCGTGGTATTCAGCTTCAGTCGAGGACCGAGAGACCTTGGGTTGTTTTTTTTGTACACCAGGAGATCAGGTTCGGCCCCAAAAAAACGAGAAACCCCGATGTAGATTTTCTGTCATTTTTATCATTCGCCCAATCTGAATCTGAGAAACCCCGAAGCTCCAAGTCCCCGGGTCGAATGAGTAAACCACGACCAAGAGTGCCAAAAATGTACCTGAGAATGCGTTTTAGACAAGGGTAATCATGTTCACTTGGTTGATGCATGCGCTGAGCAACTCGGTTGACAGCAAACTGGATGTCAGGACGGGTAATGGCCAGATACTGTAGAGCCCCAATGAGGCTGCGGAAGTGGGTGATATCGGCAAAGGGGGTGTCGGCTCCATTCGTAGACGAAGAGACTGCCATCGGTGTTGGTTGACTGGTGCATTTTTCCAGTCCAGCTTTCTGCAACAGATCTCGAGCATATTTTGACTGATGAAGAAACAAGTCGCTGCCTGTCCGAGAAACCTCCATTCCCAAAAAATAATGTAACGGGCCAAGGTCCTTCATTTTGAAGGTAGTATGCATAGCTCGAGTGACATCCTGAATGAGAGCTGCAGTAGAGCCTGTAATAATGATATCATCTACATAGACAAGAATAATGACTGTACCGTGTGCTGAATGTCGAGTAAACAGACTCGTGTCGTGTACGCAACACGTGAAGCCGAGTCCCTGGAGGAACGTTTTCAGACGTATGTACCAAGCACGGGGGGAATGCTTGAGCCCATACAGAGACTTCTGGAGTTTGCAAACATGTTGAGGGAAGCGGGGATCAACATAAACCGGTGGTTGCGTCATTTAGATAGTTTCATCAAGCATGCCATGAAGAAAAGCATTGGAAACATCCAACTGATTGATGAGCCAATTGTTGCGCACGGCGAGTGACAGTACCAGGCGAATGGTTTCCTGCCGAATAACAGGACTGAACGTCTCGGAGTAATCAGGCTCATACTCCTGATTGTAGCCTTTAGCAACCAAACGAGCCTTGTACCTGAAAATACTGCCATCTGCATTGTGTTTAATTTTGTACACCCATTTACAGCCCACTAGGTGCCGCCCATGGGGCTTAGGTACAAGAACCCAAGTTTTCTGATCAGTCAAAGCCTTAAACTCGTCATCCATAGCATGACGCCAATAAGCATTTTTTGAGGCAACAGAGTAGGTTGTTGGTTCACTATCGGGAAGGGGTGTATTTGGTAGTATAGTAGCCTGAAAGGTTTTGGGTTTAAAGATACCGGCTTTGCCACGGGTTAACATGGGATGAGTATTGGGGGGTGGCACGGGCGGTGGTGATTCGGGGGTGGCCGGGAAGGACCCAAAACGGATCGGGCTGGAGATGTTGTGGGTATGGGGTGGTTCGGGTTGGTTGTGAGTGTGGGTGGTGGTTGCGGGTGTATTGTGTGTGACGGTCGAAGGGGTGATGAGGGGTGGTTGGGTAGTGGGTAGAGGTGTGGGGGAAGGTGGTGAGGGACCCTGTGAGTATGTTGGAAAAAGGGGAAGGACGCCAATGAATGATGTATTTGTGGAGAAGGAAATAGACTCGTAGGGAAACTCATTTTCGACAAATTTGACATGACCAGATATGTAGACTTTATGAGTTTGTGGGTCAAGACAGCGATAACCCTTGGAGGTAGGATGATAGCCCAAAAAAATACAAGGACGGGATCGGGGTTGTAATTTGTGAGTAATATGAGGGCGTAGCCAAGGGTAGGCAAGACACCCAAAGACGCGGAGGTTGGTATAATTGGGAAGTTATTGGTAAAGGAGTTGATAGGGTGATTTGTTGGAGAGGGTGTGACTGGGCATTTTGTTAATGAGGTAGTTTGCGGTGGCTAGAACGTCTACCCAAAAGGAGACAAGGAGATGAGATTGATGTAGAAGAGTAACCACCGTTTCAATGAGATGGCGATGCTTACGCTCAGCCACCCCATTCTGTTCGGGAGTGTATGGACAGGAGGTTTGATGTATAATTCCTAGGGATTGCAGAAACTGGCCAAATATGTTATTTACATATTCCTTTCCATTGTCACTTCGAAAAAGTTTAACATGAGAATTGAATTGTGTTTTGACCATTTTTTCAAAAGTGACAAAGGTGGTGTATACCTGTGTTTGTGTTTTAGTGGGTACAACCAAGTGTATTTTGTAAAAGCATCCACAAAACAAATATAATAGCGAAAACCAGCAAATGAAGGAACAGCAGTAGGACCCCATAGGTCAGAATGAATAAGTTGAAAAGGTGCAGTTGTACGCTTCTCAGATAAAGTAAAAGGTAATTTATGAGATTTAACAATTGAACAGGAGTCACAATTGTTTACATGAATGGAAGAAAAACCTAATTGAGACATTAAAGAATCTATTATTTGAGTAGACGGGTGACCCAGACGACTGTGCCACAACAGACTGTGGCCATCAGCCGAAAGAGCCACCGGAGCTACAGGAATGCTTTCTGAAACTGGGTGGGCAGACGAACTTGTGCCAGGAAGAACGTACAGACCATGCTCACAGGGGCCCTGAAAAATCACCCTCTTGGTAGTATTGTCTAGGATCTGAAAATCATTAGAGGTGAACAAGAGTGAGCAATTATTGTCTTTTGTGAAGTGGTGAACTGAAAGGAGATTGGTTTTAATAGAAGGGACGTGGATAAGGTTACCTAGGTGAAAGATAGCGGTGGGGGTTTTAATGGTACCCGTGCCAGTGTGAGAAATATTAAGGGACTCACCGTTGCCAACAGTAATACCATTGGAGCCATGATATGGATTTGAAGCGTTAAGCTTGGATAGATCAGAAGTAACGTGCATGTTGGCCCCAGTATCCAACAGCCATTCAGAGGAAGGGCCGGCTTGAGATGCATAATTGGCACGGTTATCACTATTTCGGCTCTCCTCATATCGAAACCAGCAACGAACAGCGGTGTGTCCTGTTTTCTGACAGATTTGACAAGTTGGACGATCCCGCTCGTAAGTGCCCTGCCCGCCGCTGCCGAAGGAGTGCAGGCTGTTGTTGCTGCCGTGCTGCTGACCGTCGTACGGCGGACGACTGCCCTGCCGACCGCCGCACCCGCGGCCTCCGCTGTTTCTGCCATAGCCGTCGTGGCTCCCCTGCCGGCCGCTACCACGCCCCCCGCGATAGTTCTGGCTTGCGGTGAGGGCGGTGGCCAGCTCCATAACAGCGGCTTCTCGGAGAAGAAGTTTGCTCTCCAGATCCACGTTGATTTCTTCACTTTTTAGCCACGAGGAGAGAGTAGCCAGGTCAATGGGCGTTGGACTGATGCGAACAGCCTGTTTAATGGAGGAGTAAGCTGATGGGAGCCCCCGAACGACGCACATGACGAGATCTTTTTCGGGAATGATTTCATTCACGGTGTCGAGGGCTGTGATGATGGTGGAGACCTCGTCTAAATACTCCGCCTTTGGTAATTGTGTGGAGACGATCACGCAATTGAAAAATATGAGAGTGCGAAATTGATGCATAGCGTGTTGCGAGGGCCGTCCATAGGGCTGAAGCAGTTGTGTAGGATCGGACTTGTTTCTGAACCGTGGGAGAGATGACCGCAATCAAACATGATCTGATCTGGCCATCCACGGCTTTCCAGGCGGCATGGGCCGGATTGGTTTTATTCTGATTTGTCCGTGGCGGTGATGACTGCCGGCGGCGGTTCTGTGCTTCCATCGACGTATTTGAGAAGGTAATTGGCCTCAAGGGCTGTAAGAACGGTGATTTTCCATGTAGGGTAATTTATGTCTGATAATTTTTCGAGAATCAGGGCATGAAGATGCCTGAGAAGAAGTTTAACGCCAGAAGGAAGTGAATCGAGAAGAGAGGGAACGATCGGTGCCCTAAAGAGAAAAAAAAAACCTAGAGACAAGAAGATCTAGGTTTTCTGGCTCTTGATACCATGAAGGAATATTGATTGTATTGAAGTGTTAAGGGAATACATGGGAGATATATATAGGAGATATAGGAAGGAGTACTAATCCTAATAGAACTAGGATTAAGGAGTACTAATTCTAATAGGACTAGGATTAGTACACAGTAAATACTAATATTATTTTATACTATTTATTTAATACTATCTGTTATTAGGAACTAACTGACTGAATATTTATAAAGCCTCTAATAACTAAGATGGATGTCGGGACAAGACCCACGATATCCTAATGAACTAAATACTGAAAGCAATAAAAGGGATCCTTTAGAAGCAAGGAGGCTCACCAACAGCACTGGAGCTCAACTAGAACTAACGATGCCCTAGATGTTGATCCTGATTACCTGTATCTGTATCATTAAAAGATGCAGTCCAAATGATATTAGTACATTGAATGTATTAGTATGCGAGAGGCAAACTCAAGACATAAATTTGAAAGGAACTGAAATAAATAAACTTGATCTTAACTCAATTGGACTGAACTAAACTAATTTCAATATAAAAAAATATAATATGTGTAGTATAAAGAAAAGTTTTTTAAAACACAATTAATAACTTTGTGTATTTAGAAATACAATAATACTATGTGTATGCAAAGATATAATTTTCAGATTTTTCATCCTTTCCAAAAATAACTTTGTCTAATTCTAACTCTTTCTAATTGGGAGTGTTACATTGAATTAAGCTCAATTGAAATTGAGTTAGAGTCTCAAAAGTTGTGATTAATGAATCACCTATATTTGGTCCCGTAGTGTAAAGTAGCTTCGAGAGCTGAGAGCTTTAGCCGTACAACTTTAGTAAATGCTAAAGGTTGATTAGAAAATGCCATACCTCTAATACAAATAATTAGGTCGCTATTAATAAAGGCATTTGGTCTATTTATGTATGGATTCGACCAATTTTGCATTTTGGGTTAATTAGGTCCCTATTAATAAAGGCATTTGGTCTCTTTATAGATGGATTCAATCAATTTTTTATTTTGAATTAATTAATTTTAGAGTTGAGTTAAGTCTAGATTATATTTTTTTTTATATTATCGGCTCAATCAACAGTATAAACCTTAGATGCTTTCGTAATTGAGTTGCCGTTGCCAGTCTTGCTCTTGTTGTATACCGCTGCATCATTCGTCCAGCTACTAAGACCGTTTTTGCTAAAAAATTATATAAGTTAACTTAACCTAAAAAATCATTTTAAGTTTGAATCATATTGCTCAAATCTATATTAAAAAATTGAAGAATCATTCCGTATCGATGTAAGAGCCTTAAAATGAATTTTACTTATCAAAGGAGAATTAAGCAAATTTATATAATGAAACCAAAGGACCTCATCCTCGATGTGGGATATTAAACCATTTTCACCCTATTTCCTTTATCGATTACATTATTAGAAGCACGGACATATATTCATATTAATTTACCATTTAAAAGTTAAATCATATCGTCATTGGATGTACTATAACAGTAAAGAATCAATTGAAGTTGAAAGAAAGTGAAAAACTTTTAATCTTTAATAGAATGATGTTAATAAAGAAAATCAGTTAATAATTGAACCCCACAAAAGCTAATAAAAAATTATAACAATAAGGAAGGACCGACATAGAGTCTATTAAGAAGAAACCCCACAGAGGGCCAAAGCCTCTCCTTTTTAATGTAATCTTCAATCGTTGTCTAAATAAATTTTATTTGTGATTATGTCCTTTGGTTTATAGGGACCACAAGCTTTTAATGTCAAATTAATTAAGGACCTCCTTGTAAATGTTCATCCTCCCTAAAAAAATCGAATCCACAGCTAAGCAATTTGCATTACAAATGTATACTTCTTGTATATAATGAGGACTAAAACCCAAAATTATTATGTACTATTTTATTTATTTATTTATTTATTTATATGGATTGCATTGGATATATCCCCACATCACCCATCTGCCTTGTAGACCTTCCTTTTGACCTCTTTTGTTGTACTTCTTGTCGTTGGCCTTATTCACATTTAATGCACAAATTATTATTATTATTATTATTATAGTCATAATAAAAATAGAGGAAGGAAAAGAAATGTTAATGAACATTGTCATCAGTGACCTATTCCTCCTCAATTATGTTTTTTCAAAGAAATAGACTTCTTTTTTGGCATAACTCAATTTTAAAAGTCACTTCATGCAAGTGTTGATTGTCCAAACCAACTCTTCATAGCCCTTCTCGTATCGGATATTTGATGCGTAGATAAAATAATATGGAGAAAATTGACGTTGAAAATGAGAATTAATCAAATAGATTATGCTTTGATATCAACATAAATGAAGAATGTATTGTCTAAGTTATATTGAAAAAATACTATTCTAACATTTCGTGAGAAGAAAAAATTTCGAAATTAATTCAATGAAAAATCTAATTTAAAGAGTAAAAATTATTCGAGTCATATAGAAAGACAATTCATTCCTTCATTGACGTGATGTGGAACTTTTCACAATGCACTACTGGAATAAGAACAGGAGAAATGTACTATATGTGTGAAAAATGTTCAAAACTTTAATTTAACTTCCAGAGAATATTTCCACACTAATAAATACAAGTGTCTAAAGCACAGTAGCTTCTTCTATTTGTGTAAAAATATATAAATTTAAGGAGTGACAAAAATTAGCTGAAATTAATAGACACGTCCTTGAATTATCTAAAAGGTTACAGCATATGGATAAAATTTAAAAAAAAAAAAAAAAAAGAGGGAAAAAGTTTAATATGTCAAAATAATTAATGGAATTAAATAAAGAAAGATATCCTCTGCAAGGCGGCTAAAGCATGGAAGTACAAATATTCTCTTTTGAAATGAACTTAGAATTAATCAAATTTGTCAGAGAGATCGAATAAGTGGATTTATATCAAGCACAAATTAAATACAAACGACAATGCACCATTCATGCACTTCAACTTGGTTTAAATATTTTAAATTAATCAATTAAATCCTATAGTTTTATTTGAAACATCTTGTACGGGGGTAATATTATTAAGTTACAGCAAAGCAAAATTGAGTATTAAAACTTTGTCGAGCAATAAAAAACAAAGGGAATAAGCATTGTACCCCATAAATAGTTGACTTGATAAATAATGATAGAAACAGCTCATACAGTACTCTTCTATAGAAATTATTAAGAGATAAGCTTAGATGGAAGATTACAACTATCTCCCTTGTGGGATCCTTTTTTATTACATACTTTGTTTAATTATTTTTCAAAAAAATTACTCCCTCCATTTACTTTTATTCAATATATTCTTATTTTTATTTGTGAATTTAAGCATATTCAGAGAAACATAAACTTTTAAAGTTATTATTGATCAACTAATATAGATAGCATTACAAATTATGTATTTTGTTCATTATTGTTTAAAATAAGAATAGAGTATATTTTAAACAAGTAAAAGTAAATGAAGATAGCTTAAAATAATCTCGTGAAAATATTTTAAATTAGGACATGGCTAAGGTCAAGGAAATTTCGTGTTATTATAACATAAGACAAACTATTAAAGAAAAATAAACCTTATTGTACTTATCATTATATATTGTTCATCTTGATATATTTCAATATTATTTTTTTTTGTTATTTGAAAAGTCAAGAACGTGCTTAAAGTAAAAGAAGGATTAAAGAAAGGTTGTGAAGTATTAGACGTGTCTACACACTTAGCTTTCATGGAATATCTATCCATTAAATTAATTAATTGATATTAAAGAAAGATGCTTATAATTAAGAAATTATTAAGGGATGCTTTATACTAAAGAAACCAATTATGGATGCTACAATTTTTTACTTGACATATCTCTAAGTCTTTTCTGTGTTGTCTCTTTGTCAAAGCTTAGCCCATATTATATTTAAATGAAGTCTCAAGCCAGACGGCAAGTAAAAGACAGTTTTAATAACCCCACATGTTGAATTTAATTTAATTTGCTAAAAGCGAGGGACAACATAATTTGTAAAAAGAAAAAAAAACTTAAATAATTGTTAGTAATTTATATAGTTTTGATCGATTTTCACCTTATAAATTTTTTGAGGGGGGCTCGTCCCGGTTAATATTGGATCAAACAATAGGGGCCGTAGCACTGACCCTGATATTTGAACAATAGTTACTTACTTTTTATATTGCGACCAGGACGTATTATTGGTCATACAAATGACAGAAATTAACGCAAGACGATGCCTTAAAAAAGAGTTGTTTTGTCATGAAATACGTATGATTGGAAATACACATTGTTTTGGTGATGAAAAAGTCTCCTAAAAGTGGGGAGAGGGGAGTTGGGACGTGCGGTTTTAAGACTGTTGGTTGTGGCTTCCCCTAAATAGAAAGAGCCACATTTTGTATTTGACCCTACTCGACCTATCAACATATGAAAACGAATGAAAAACTGGCCACAATTTAAATATTATAATTTTGAAAATTACAAAGATCTTTTTTCGTCTATTTCAATATTTTGATTAATTTAAATTCGTGTAACACGAAAATAAGTATAAGGATCATGTACGACTACCTTTTTGGGCCATATAATTGCGTAAAAGAAATTTCCATTTCCATTTACACACACAGTATATATGCATGAAAGTTGTTTAAATGTCTGCGCCGACTACAACTGTGGAACTTTTCACGAATGACTTTGCTAGATGTAATAAAGTCAATAAAAACAAGAAGCCATAAATAAAAAAACACAAAGATTCTACTGGAAATTTGAAAGGTAATAAATTGTATAAAAAATTCTATTTTTATGAGGACGTGTGCATATACAGCTAGCTGTTAGAAAGTATTCCATTGACCAGAAATGGTATCAAACAATTAATACTCACTTTGTCACCTTTTATATGAATTTTTATTATGGAAAATTATATATAATAGTAAACAAATAATCTAAAATAAATAGAGTAGTTAGAGTTTAATTTAATTGTGTTTCATAATAAATATTTGTAAAAAATTGTCAGACGCTTCTCTCTCAAATATCTGGTTCGCCACTTTCTACGATATCTCGCTCGCTTCCTCACTTATTATATAAACATAAGTGTATAAAAATTATTTCTAATCGTATAAAACGGAGAAAATTGTATAAATACATATGTTTTTGTTTCCCTCTTTCAGATCTCGTTCGCTACTCTACTGAATCTCGCTCGCCATCCTCGCCTTTCTCACTTATACTAACAGAAGTGAAAAATATAAATTGCGTTTCTGTTTGTATAACGTGTGAGAAAATTGTATATACACATGCAAGTATATATATTTTCGTCCTATACACTTATAATTATACAATAAAAATACTCCCCTGATGAGTTTCTTTTGCTTTTCTATCTTTCTCGTTTTATACAGTTTTTAAATTGTATCTAATTTCTCTCTTTCTCATTTTATACAATTCGATTCAATTGTATATTCCTTGTCAAGTCTACTTTGTCTTTCCCTCTTTCTCATTTTATACAAATTCAAATTATATATAATCGTCTATACACTTATAATAATACAATTCGTTTTATACACTTCGTTTTTATATACAATTCTTTGTCTAAATGTCTTTCTCTTTCTTGTTTTATACACTTCGTTTTATACAATTTGCTTCAACTGTATATGTATTGCGAATTATATAGTTTCTATATTTGCTATGGAGCACAATTATGCAAACTTTGTTATAGCATACAAACATGAATTTTTTATTTGTTATATGTGAAAGTTGCCCTTTTTATTAATATTCACTGTCACCTTTTATATGATTTTTTTTTATTTTTTGAAAGTTAAACAGTCTTGATCGAATATTTATATATAAAATTTTTAATATTTTTGAATTAAAGTTTATATATTTACAAATTATTTAAAAACTATTATAAATTATAATAAATAATAATTATAATATATAAAAAAATTATAATTAAAAATAAATTTATAATTTAAAAAGTAACACATATATTAGGACGGAGAGTGTCTTAGTATTATTTGAATTGATAGAAGGAAGAAGAGAAAGCAGCCACATTTGGTGTAAATTTAAAACAAGTCCCATCAAGAAGTGGCCTATTGAATTAAATGAAGGATAAAGGGTTGTAGTTATTAGTACAAGTAGTAGTATCTTTGTGGTGCAGGGTGCTATCATATTGGGTCACCACGTATATGCAACTTTGCATGCTTTAACATATACATAAACCTTTAATATTAAGTATTAATTAATATTATCTCCAATCTCATATGCAACTATCTCGTACAAATTATCTTCTCGAAATTGAATATTTAAAGTTTATAAGTTTTTAACAATTTAATACTAACAAATTCATATAAAATCTTAATTTTACAACAAAAAAATCTATTTTATTGTTTCAATTAATGCAACGCACTTTGTTATATAAGTATTTAATTAAATTGTAAATGTTTA
This sequence comes from Solanum habrochaites, assembly GCA_027704765.1. Classification (NCBI taxonomy): domain Eukaryota; kingdom Viridiplantae; phylum Streptophyta; class Magnoliopsida; order Solanales; family Solanaceae; genus Solanum; species Solanum habrochaites. Next base: position 90,447,007 of record JAKWJA010002489.1, read on the forward strand.
TTTTGTGAGTTAGAATCAAAATTTTAGTTAACAATCGACTTTAATCCAATTTACTGGGTTCTTAATAGTTATTGGGGTCAGCCTAATTAACACTGTAGCTTCACCCTGTACAACTCATTTCATATTTTGCCTTTTCTTTTATAAGTTTCTTTTCCAATAATTTGTTCCTGTTCCTTAATTATATGCAATGATAGAAAAGAAATTTGTGATTGCTTAATGCATTTTTTATTTGAAAAACGTATTATATTGAAATATTGATCCATTATATCTTCTTAATCTATTTTATTCGAGCATAGTTATTATTCCCTTTGTCTAACTACCCTAATACTTTTATAGTGTCTACACTATAAGATCAAAAGCATGCTGTCAAAGGGAAAGACAATTTAGACACCAAAATTATCCATGGTTTACTTGTTGCACATTTAGATGCATTTCAATTGTATAATTGAGGTATAATAATCATTTTGCATATAAATAAAGATTAAATTCAAGGCTTTTTGTTAATTACCCTCTTTCGAAAGCTCTCACCACTTCAATTTCCAGATAATTCAAATTTCTAATTTTAAAATTAAAAGTGAAAGATTCTAATCATCGATACAATTCAAAAAAAAGCTCTCACCACTTCAACTTCCTGATAGTTTAAACTTTTAATTTTAAAATTAAAAGTGAAAGATTCTAATTATCGATAAAATTCTAAAAATTGGAGGATTTCTTTTTTGAGTAAATTCTAAAGAAAAATAATGTGTAATTCAACAGAGTTTGTCCGTACTTAAGTCTTGGGCATTCTGAAAATTCAGAGTTAGGACAGCTATATCATTGTCATTGTCGGCTATATTTAGATGAAAAACACACCGTTTACTACTTTAAATAATTTTGATTTAGTCACACAAATGATTAGAGGACGAAATTACTTCTTTTTTTTTATATATATTCTAACAAATGGGGAAAAAATAATCTTCGAATAAACAATATTGAGAAGGAAAAAAAAAATCACAATCAATCATGGGAAATTTTATAGTATTATTTGTTTTCTTTATCTCATTTGATTCTGTCTACTAAAAAAAAAATTAAAAATGATAGGGGAGTTGGTGGAATAAGATGATAGGGGAAGATACCATACATGTTCCTAGAAAAAATAAATACTTATAAACTATTTGCATATTTTTAAATTATTCATTAAACTATAATGACGTTATGGAAAAAGATTATAATCAGTTCACAAAAATAATTCACGGACCAATACTGCAAAACAAGAAAATAGAAAAGACAATTTCATTATTTGAATTCCACCTGGCCAATATCCATATAAAATTATGTGATAAGAGTTTAGGGAATTTTATATTATGTCAATAATGAAAGACAAGGGAATGTATGATGACAGAAAGTTTTTTCTTACCATTAATTAATTTAGTTTACCCTAATTGCTAGCTTTTACTAATCATTGTGATTTCTAGTCTGCAAACCCCTTTAATCTTATTCAAATGTTCTAACCCTTTTTTAATGCTTTGGAATCTTTATAATTAAACTAATTCAAAATCAATACTTTTTTCGTCATAAATTATGAATCGTATTTTTAATTTACATGTTTGTTAACAAAACAATAATTAAAAGAGATTTTTAATGATTTTATTCTGATTCATATTTTAAGATATATAATTATTGAAATGATTATCGTCTCTAAAAATAATTATTGTTAAGAATATATTTAAAAAAGTACTTCATTAAGTTTTTCTTGAACTTTAAAAATGGAATAGTTTATTTGAACCCACAATATCAAACTCAATGAATTTCTTATCTTAAACAAGTTCATTTAAATTACAACTTGTCTCAAATTTTAGTTGAATTTCCACAAATCTTTTCGAGTAATAGTTAATGCTAAAATCATATTGTGGCCATGAAATAAATATCTGTCTTGGTGACCCACACAAGTGCTGTCAAACTCATTAATTTCTCATAACCCTTTGATAAGACAAATGCATGTCAGAATATTGGAGCTCCATTTCCTAATTTCAAATGTAGCATAGGTAAAATGGGATTTTAAAGGAAAAATATATATAAGGAATAAGAAAAAAAACTCATGCCATTAAATTTTATCTCACATACTTTCTTTTTCAATTTATCTTATAAAAATCACATTCTAATGTTAAAAGATTACATAATCAATTTTTTTTTTACCTCTATTCAAGTACTAGTAATAATATATAGTCATATAGATGTTTGCGATTTGTTGAAATATTATTATTTTTTATCTAAGAGATCTTTATTTTTATAAATAAAATATCTAATAATCTTTTATCAATAGACTTTATTATATTTTAATTTTTTTAATATCAATTAAAATAATATCACATAATTTAAAACGACGAGACTATTATTGAACAAATAAACCTCAAAAATGGAATCATCTGCTGAATACGACCTTCTTTATAAGTCTCCTCCAACCTCCTATCCATTTCATTTTCCACAGCTTCCACTCTCCTTCCTTACATCTTTTTTTTTTTCTCTCTCTTTTCTTTGCATCTTAGAAAGAGAAAAATAATATAATCAACAAGCTTCACTTAACATATTCAACTTTAAAAAAATCACATAACTTTGCCCTTTTTGTTTCTTTCTTTTTTCTTTTTTTTTGGTTTTCCAGCATTGCAAGTATCACATGGGGAGGCATTCTTGTTGCTACAAACAGAAGTTAAGGAAAGGCCTTTGGTCCCCTGAAGAAGATGAGAAACTTATAAAGCATATTACTAAATTTGGTCATGGCTGTTGGAGCTCTGTCCCTAAACTAGCAGGTCCACTATCACTACAACTAATAATATTTCGCAAAAATGCATGATCAAAATTGAAAAAAATATATTTTATAGTCGATATTAACTTGCTTGAATTGAGACATAATTGTTGTTATTTTAATTTTGTTTTTATGATTTTATTTATTTTCAATGGTGACAGGTCTCCAGAGGTGTGGAAAAAGTTGTAGACTCAGGTGGATTAACTACTTGAGGCCTGATTTGAAAAGAGGAACATTCTCACAGGATGAAGAAAATTTGATCATTGAACTTCATGCAGTTCTTGGGAACAAGTAATAGATTAATCCGTCACCATAACAGTATTCATTCCATAATGACAATAATTATTAATTTTTTCTTTTTTTGTGTGTGTACTTGTCAGGTGGTCGCAAATTGCAGCTAGATTACCTGGTAGAACGGATAACGAGATAAAGAATCTGTGGAACTCTTCGATTAAGAAAAAGCTTAGGCAAAGAGGAATTGATCCGAATACACACAAGCCACTTTCCGAAATAGAGAACGAAGAGAAAGCGTCGGCAAACAGTAACACTAAGAACAATGACAAAGTTTCAGAAAGTTCAAATAATGAATTCAATTTTGTTGAGGGACATGAGAATGGATATTCAACAGAAAAACCAATGAAGCCGGCCGTATCTTCAATGATAAATACTTTGGAGCGTTATCCACTTATTCACGAGCCAAATAATATTGCCCCACCAACTCATGAATTTTTCACCACCAATTGCAAGTCTCCTGATTTGTCTAATTATCTCTCTTTTCACAATTATTCTCCCAACACAAATATTCTCTTCAATACCAAAACCTCTTCTTCATCTGCTGCTGACAATATTGTATCTGATCATCACTTCAATTGTAGCACTTTGACGAATGCTACTTTTTCTACCATGTCGAATTCGATTCTCAGTACTACCATATCGCCGTTGGCGCGTAATTTTAATATCAACAAGTTTCAGAATTGGGAAGCGTGTACGATCAGCAGCAATGGCAGCAACAATAGTAATGGTACTAGTAACAGTATCGAATTACAAAGTAACTGTTCATTCTTCGATAACAATGCTGCTGCGGCTGCGGCCGCTTTCGCTTGGGGATCAGCGGGCGCAACTGCAGCAGCAGACTGTACGGGAAAATCGGAGAGGGAAGAAATCAAATGGTCTGAATATTTACAAACACCGTTTTCACTAGGTGTTAACAATAACACAATCGACACTCATCATATTCCTTCGCATCATGAATTGTACGACGGGGAAACAAAATCGGAGACACAATTTATGACCCAAGGCTCATGGCTTCAGAATCAAACGCCGCAAACTTCTCTACAGACTGCAGAATTATACAGTAACAACAATTTCCAAAGGCTTCCAGCCGTCTTCGGACAATTTTCTTAGCCGATTTTCAATGGCTAATTATCTCACTTATTATGATGGATGGTGTTACTTAATTTCCTACAGGTGTGTGCTATAGAGTTTTAATTTTATTTTTATTAATCTGTAAATAGGTCTTACACATATTTCCTTCCTCTGTCTAAAAAACACTTTGATGATAAAAATATTGGAAAGTTTGTTGATCATCCTCCTTTTCTGGATGGTATATGATAGTATATGTACTTTTTCTTTTTTCTTTTGCTTATGTGGTTTGTACATCTTTTTATTTACAGGTTGTAATTTTGGTTTGTTGATTAAGCATTCAATTAAAAAGTTTTATGACTTTTCTAGTTTTTACCGTTGTAGCCACTTATGTATTCCTATTTAAACCAAAAAAGAATCCTTTGCAGAAAGCGACTATCTGCTAAGATATATAGCCTAAACGGGTGTCTATCCTTGTCTCCTACAGATGGAGATAGTTTTTACTTTTCACACTCTTCAAAGTCAATTCCACTCTCCTTAATCAAGACGAACTTATTTTAACTGATCAAGGACCATGCTGAGTTGTAAATATTCATTTCTCTTTAATTAGATTTGTGGTGTTCGAAGCTCTCCAAGGTGAGGAATAATCTTTGCGAGAGAGTGTTTTAATCCCAATACAGGTTATTTCGGCATGAATTTAAATGTTGTGGGTACCACATACCGCGTGAAAAATTAAAAAAATCTCGTGCGATTTTAGTACCTCAGTTATTAGGTAATTACTTAAACTTTCTTCTAATCTTTGAGGGTTCGATTTCCCACTTTATAATCTCCTTCCATATTTTTTCCTTCCCCGGCCTACATCTATGTAATAAAAGATAAAAAAAGAAGTATCTTCATTTAGCACTCTTTTATATATTTTAAAAGGATGAACATATTTTTATATTCAGATTTTTTTTTTAATTTGATTTTATCCTAATTAACTAACTGTTAATAGCCATAAAAATATCATGGCAAATTTTCTAAGAGTACATTTGACATGTAACAAAACTTGTATGTTTTCTAAATTCCATGTCCAGACATCCCATTATAAAAAAAATAGTTGTACTTTCTACTTTAAAAAAAAAAAGAAGGAAAAATGGTGATAAATTTCACAAGTTTAAACACTATAGCTATTTAGTCAAATAAAAAGGATTAAAGTAGTGCACTTTGAAAACATAATTTCAATGTGCTATATATGATATAATACTTGAGGTTCAAGCACTAGTGAGAATCACCAAGAGAATCAACAAATTTTCCAACTCATATCTTTGGGAGGTGAAAGATATCCATCTAATTGCTTAATGACTTGGAAAGCCACAAATAAAATGCAATTTGAAGAATATGGACACTAATAATACATCCTCTATGGTAACTTAACTTTATCTATTTTTAGGAATAGGAGAAAGAAATCAAAGGGTCCCACACCTATGATAGAATCAGATAAATCAAAGACTCAAAACTGATAAATAGAGTAAAAAGAAAAAAAATCATATCTTTCTTACAACATAAGAGATATGCTAGAGTAGAAAACAGTATAAGAGAGGAAAAAACCTCCTTATTAAGTGAAATTTTCTAAAGAGACACCATTTGCTTCTACTGAAAAAAGATAGCTATATACCTTACTTCTCTCAAGTTTTTTTTTCCCCATTACAAGTCCCAATTTTCACTTATAGCAAATGGGCCTAGTTTGCATGTGAGCAAGCTATATCAATCTTTCATATTCAACCTTCACTATCACCATAAAACTCCATGAATTAAAGTCTTCTCATTACATGTACTGATCAACAAACGGTCCCTCCATCAACTTTTTCATATCTTCTCCGTTCTAATTTAAGTGTCTTAGTTTTACTAAATACCAAGATTTTAAAAAAAAAAAAAATTCTTAAACTTTGCGATCATAAATTAATGATATGTATAAACCTTTAAATCAGGTGATTTTAAATTTAAAACACTTAAATTGAGACGAATAGATTTATCTTTATTCTCATATTTTACATAATAATATTCATGTACTATCTAGTCATCTAATATCTGTACGTAAGAAACTGACAAGTTATCTTTACGTATAGAAACAAATACTCCAATAATTTGCTGATGAAAAAAATAATTTTCAATGATGAATAGCTTAAGGATATTAAAAGAATCAAAAAAAGGAGGCCCATCCAGATATATATATGAATGAACCACATGAACATGTATGGTAGGCCCTATAACCAGAGTCTCCTTCCCACGTGCACCCAACGAAAAAATTATACATAATCTTAATATTAATTGAATATATTTTTTCTTCTAGCTGGCCCTGGTTTATTTTATTTTTGTTAAAATAATTTAATTACGTAGAAACTAGAAAGTATTGTCTATGAAGTAGTATATTAATTGGGAGGTCACTTTGAATGCATGTGAACCTAATTATTGAGTTTTTTTTCTTGGACCTACATTCTTTCTTCTACACAGAACAGAACAAAAATAAAGGAATTGACATCTTAAAATAATTTATCAGCCTAAACAGGATCGGTGAGAGACAGAGACGAATTTAAGATTTTACTTATTTTATGATATTTGATTTACAGTATATCAATATCTATGTCTATTTAATAAAGTCTCAATACATGTATAAAATATAAATCAAAATTATCAAATTTTACAGAACTCGTATTCTTCTGGTGTGATTGCCCTAAGCAATTATTAATGATTTTTTTTTCAAGAACTTAAAAGAGAAAAGTAAAAGAAGGGAGACATAAAAAGATAAAGGAATAAGAACCATATGTTAACTAATAAGAAGAAAAATGGAAAACAATGATGAAGGTGATAATTGGGGACTGTGACAATGATAATAAAGGTGATAAAAGAATGTTCAATGTAGTACTTTAGTACGTAATATTTTTTAGATTGAAATTTTATTGGAAAGGAACATACTATAGCTATATATTTTTTTTAAAAAAAATAAATATGATTTTATAGTGTATTAAAAAGAACCTTTATTAATACAGAATTAACTTGTTGGGTGTTGAGGAGCAATTGTTTTAGAAGTAAAAAAAGTTAAACTCAATCCACAAGAAAAACAGTTCTATTTTATTAGTATATGTTTGGTCAAGAGTAACAAATTGTTGTACAACCAGAAAAGATTGTTATGATCAATGTCTTAATGGAAATAATTAGAGGGACAAAGTGTGAAAAAGTAGAAGAGTAGAAAATTATTCGGAGAAGGGTCTAAAATACCCTTATAGTATTAGAATTGGTACAAAAATACCCCTCGTTTATCTTTTGGCCTTAAAATATCCTTGGGGTTAACCTTTAGGGACCTATTTTGCCCTTTTGGCTAACAGACTACTAAGTCAATATTTTTAATTATTTCATTTATTACGTGGCATGTTGTAATTGGTTAAAAATTTAATTAATTAAAATCTAATTAGTTTGACCCAAACCACCCTATCCACCCGGATCGACCCGACCCATCTTTCAAAATACCCAACCCATCCAAATAAAACATCAATTACCCATTTCTTTTTTAAAAAAAAAAACCCTAAACAACTGTAAAAATTTACAGATTACAAATTGATGTGTAATAGGTGTAAAAATTTGAAGATTGCAGATTTTTATAAAAATCTGCACACTACATTTTGCTGTTAAAAATTGCAGATTGCACGTTGCTGTAAATAATTGCAGTTTGCCAATTCCATATCGCATTGGTTTGATCTTATTTGGTTACCTTGATGAACATATCACTTATTTGGTTACCTTGATTAACATCATCACCAGCAAGTATGCTCTGATCTTTGAGTGTCAAGACAACAGCAAAATGTTTAGGGTTTTTTTTTAAAAAAGAAATGGGTAATTGATGTTTTATTTGGATGGGTTGGGTATTTTGAAAGATGGGTCGGGTCGATCCGGGTGGATAGGGTGGTTTGGGTCAAACTAATTAGATTTTAATTAATTAAATTTTTAACCAATTACAACATGTCACGTAATAAATGAAATAATTAAAAATATTGACTTAGTAGTCTGTTAGTCAAAAGGGCAAAATAGGTCCCTAAAGGTTAACCCCAAGGGTATTTTAAGGCCAAAAGATAAACGAGGGGTATTTTTGTACCAATTCTAATACTATAAGGGTATTTTAGACCCTTCTCCGAAAATTATTTCCACCAACTTTCACAACTGTCATTCTCTTTTTTCTTTATCAAAATGTCCTCCTAAGTTTTAACTTTTAAAATATCACTATATAAAAGATCACTGCACATAATTAGTAGAATGAATATCTTGAAAATCTGTTATAATAGATTAATGAATTACACTGATAATATAAATTAAATATATTTATGTTATATGCATTAATAACAATAATATTTCAGGTGTAATATTATCGCTAAAATAGAGATATTGTGTTTGATAGATTTTTAGTTCAACTATGTAGCCTTAGATAGGATAACACGCTGACGATCAATAAACTACAAATGAATCATGTTCATAGCTACAAGAATTCTTCGATCTATTTCTAATTTTGTTTATATCGATTATATATAGTTAACCTCAAACACTTATTCACTTAAATATTTATACATTTTCTTTCACAGACCTCAATCATCTTAGTTTTGTTTTTCTCAACTCATTCATACGAAAGCCACTCTTATCTTGTCGTGAATAACTTTGATTTATATAAGTTAAATCAGTCCTTTTCTCCATTTAATTACCAAACTGACTATCACAAGTGCAGACATTCCTCCCCATTAACGTTGTACGTAAATAAGTTATTTATTTTGATTTTTAACCAAACTGATTGTCACAAGTGCAGACATGCTTTGCCCATTCTTAATTTCCATTTGCATCCGGCAAAATAGAAAGAAAAAAAAGAAGAGAGCGGTGGGCAAATATTGCAGTACACTATAATTAATACATATATTGGCTCTTCATAGGTTGACTAGACAACAAAGGGATCCACTTCTCTTTTTCCCTTTTGAAAATAATTTCGGATAGAAATGCGGGATATATTATAAGGCGAAAAATTGAATTTTATTTTATCATCGAGATAAAAATTAAAATCGTTAATTAATTAATCTACGAAAATTCCGAGGACCCTCGAATCATCTGTCGGCAATGATTTGAATTTTTTTTCTCTGATATGTGAAATCGACACTTTCTAGCTCTCTAATTCAATAAAGATAAAGAAATGTGAAACACATATTAGACCCCCTTATTTCTCTTTTTTTTTAAAAAAAAGAAGAAGAAGAAGTTGTAATTAGGGATATCAAAGTGCACGAATTGAAATGAACTTGGACGAATGAATTCAATAAGCTGATTAATAAATAAATGAGCAAATAATTGATTTTGAATTTTATAATATGGGACAAATAATAATCAAATCGGATTTAACAAGTTTCATAGCAAAGTATACACGTGTAATGTGTCGAGAAATTATTACGGTACTTTTATCAAAATTATTTTTTTTAGTATATTTCTTTGAAGAGTATATATATATATATATATGCCAAGAATCATATTGAGTTGTGTGATCCTACTAGCTTTCAGTACATTGACCCAATGACACATTGTTTGTCTTTTGTATTGATGAGCCTCGTAGTACTAACCTGGATCCAGGCTAAGTTGTCGTAGGGACACAACAGGACCCTCTCAAGCTATCTAATAAGATTCATTAACAGATACTCGACCTAAAACAAAACACAGTTCTTAAATTTAAATTTTTAAAATGTATTATCAAGATACAAGAATTCTCTAATTTCAAAACAAAATAAAAAATAAAAAGTATCACGCCCCCACCTAAAGTACTTTCTTTACGTATGAAAAACAAAATATATTTTTCCTTCCACAACTCATAAATTGAATGGGACGAGTGGATGGTAAAGAGAATGACAATCAACGTCAAATATTATTTGTGAAATTACAATTTTATAAGAATAAAAAATTGACCCATCAAACTTGTAAAATATTTATTAAAACTATGTTCCTCTAATAAAGTAAAAACAAAAATCAAACGATACCTTTTGGTTGAAAGAGACAAATATACGTTGGTGAAAAATAAAAATTACAACATTTGTCGGTTGAGGAAATAAAATAAACAGACAGCTGGATAATATCTTGGCTTTGGAAGTTACACGTCAATAATGGGATTCAAAGTAAAAATGATACAGTCAAACTAGATTGGTACCATACTAATGTTATATACTTTCTTGCTTCACTTAAAAAGATACATATTATTCTTTTAAGCAAATAACTTTTCTTGTTTGTATTTGTAACGTAAATAAAAAATACAAGTATTTTCTTTTTTTACGTTTAAAGAACATCTTTCAATTGTAATGTTATATTTATTTAAAATTAATTTAATTAATTTTTAAAGTTATATTTTATTATATAAATTTAATATTTTAAATAAAAATATTAATATTTAAAAATTATATAAAAATTCTATAAATTTTTTAATTTTTTTACATATTAATATAATAAAAAATATAGAGCGAAATATTGCTCAAAAATTGTTGTTATTTGACTTGAGAGAAGGAAATTGGGACACGAAGATGATAGTAATGATTAGGAAGGAATTAAATAGACATCCAAAACACAACATTTGCAGCTTTTAATATACTAATTAATGATGATGACAAAAAAAGAGTGCTCAATGAAAACGTGTAGCCCCTCAATCTCCAAATGAAACTGGAAGTTTTTTCGTAACATTCATATTAATTGATGTTAAAAATTTTAAATTTTAAAAAATAATTTGAAGAAAAGTTAAAATAAAAGTAAAAACAACATTTTGTTGATACATTAAAAAATTACAAATATAATAAGAAACTAATTTTAAAATATTGAATAAGAAAAGATTAACTAAGGGAGTAAGTACTAAATGATTCTAAAGGGATTAAAGTTATAATTGTGTCGAGAAAAGGAAAAGAAATAGTACTACTATTGATTATTCACCATTTGTGAAATAATGAAATTATCAGTGAGATTTAAAGGTTATGATGGATCATAGTAACAAGTTACTTTGTCATTTATTTTAGTTTGTCAGTTCATACAATAGCACTTGAATTTATTTACTCGCAATTCAAGTGACTTGATTGTAAAAATTATTTTAGATATGTATCATTCGATTAATTTCGTATAAAACTTAAATTTTATATCAAATTAACTGTGTAATAATCTAAACGATAATTTGAAAATGGTGAGTTTGACGTTTGTGTTGGGGCTCTATTTTAGGTAGGGACATCAGCAGAAAAATAGGCTGTGGTTGAAAGTTGAAAGTATTATTTGCCAAAAAGTAATAGTGCAATAGTACTTCAATTATGAAGGATTCTGTAAAGATGTTAGTACAATATTTTGTTGTCTATTTACAGAGAAAAACGTACATGTCCCCTATTTACTTCTTCATACTGTATGTTTTTGTTTCAGTTTTTTCTCCCCTCAAATAACTAGTGCCGACTCATTCAATTATGGATTATTGGTTCGTGCATAATCAAAACTAGCGTTTGATCATAAACATTGAATGTCATTATTTTTACGAATCGTAATATTATAAATAGGTTAATTTGACACTAACATTATAATGTTTATAATGATTCATTATGTATTTATATTGATTAACTACATAATACATTATCAAATAATTATATCATGATATTTTTAAAGAAACTGCTTATAATCAATTAATGTCTATTATAATTCGTTAAATTAAAATTAGTTAAAGAAGATTTATTAGTGTGAAAAAAGAATAATAACAACAAAGGGAGATGATAAATCTCATAAATTAGCAAGGGTACACAAGCCTAAAAAGAGTTATGCATTACAAACCAATTTTATTTAATGTAGGAGATGAAATACCTCATATATTGGCAAGGATTTACAAATTTAAAGAAAAATTTATATAAATCAAGCAAAACAAATCTAAAGTAATAGATAATCTTTTTTTTTTCTAGAGTATATAAGTTTGGTGCAAGTTTGAAAATTTTAAAAGAAAACAATGGTTATAACTTGGTCAAAAAATAGGTTTGAAGTAGATCATGGGATTTGGAAACTAGTCTCTACAAAATTACATAATTCTGATAGCCAAATTTATATTTGACGAAAAAAAATATTATTTTAAAAGTTCTTTCAAATTTATGGCCAAACAAGTCATAATGTAATGAGAATGAATCGTATATATGTGTTCAAAATCTATACATAAGATTAATACATGCTTAGAATTCTTCTCTTTAGGGACCATTATCATTTTTTAAAAAAAGAATTATTCTTTTTTGAGGTGAGAGTCTATCAAAAATAGTTTTCTTAACCTCATAAAAACTAGAGATAAGATTGACAGTATATCGTGTCATCTTCGGATCTACTTATTAGATGATTATATTAGATATGTTATTGTTGTGTATAAATATATATTGTCATCTTCAGATCTACTTATTAAATAATTATATTAGATATGTTATCGTTGTGTATAAATATAGTTTGAAACTCATCCTCTCACATAATATAGAACCTATAACATCTCTCATTTGTCACTAACAATAAATGAAAAAATCACTCGTAAATTCGCTTGGTGAATGTGAAAATACAAAGAATAACCACAATAGTGATGCAGAATTAGCCATCTAACTTTATTTAAAAAAAGAAAAAGAAACTTGTACTTAATTGAATTTGACTTGTTATGTTCAGAAGTACTGTTAATTTGTCCTTTGATTGATGTGAGAAACTTTTATTTTGGGTTCTACTTGATTAAGAAATGTGAAATAGAGGTTCTAAAAAGTTATTAATTGTATTTTGTGTACAAAGTAATCAACTTAAATTTAAGCTTAAGCTAGTACATATTATTTCATTTTAAATCAAATCCTTTCAAACTCAAGCTTTTCCAAATCAATATGTCACACGCTAATTAATTCCTACACGGACCGTTTAACTTTAGCTAAACGTGATTTATTTTAAAATCTTGTTTAGAATACAATTTCAGACTGCTTAATTTGTCGTCATATTAAGCTTATTTTGACAATAGTAATAAATAATTCCATCATCAAGAATATTAATTAATATGACGATTATGATTTAGACTTTTGCATCTGTCGCCTAGACAAAGCACAAACGCTAAATTTTTATTTATTTTTTAATTAATAAACGTAATTTTTTTTTATCAAAGATTATTAAACCTCTCAAACACCTAATTAGTTTTAATGAGTAAATTAATGGAAAAATTTCATAATTGAAGTGTGGGGAGAGACTATCAAGCAAACCAGTCTACTAGTAATTATTTGTTAATTATGAAGAAACTGAAAACAATATTTTTTTTCTAAATGTTTTTTTTTCTTTTAAATGTTATAGTAATCCTATGGAGATTTTAATGTAAATCTTCTTCTGTGTAAGAGAAGACTTTGATAAAAAGAGATTCGATTTCAGTAGGGACCACAAATATTTTATTTTTAAAAAAATAGTTAATTAAGGTGCATGATTAAGTAGTGAATTGATAATAATGAACAACTAGCATTATTAGCAAACAAGTTTAAAAAAAAAACAATTTAGTTTAATTGAAATTTGTTTGTCAGCGATCAATTACAACATTTCATAAGGGAATCGCAGTTTCCAGCAAAAAAAGCATATTATTTCCCAAATTTCCGTCATATCATGAGGCATAGCCGCCTGAATTTTATTTTTTTAATTATTATATATAGAAATTATAAAAACTTATCTTAGAATTTTATTCTACTGGATTTGTTATTTTTTTAATAAAAAACACTTCTGCTCCTTTAATCATCTATTATTATAAATTTATTGATCTGATTAATTTTAAATTCACATGCATATGAACTATTTATTATAAAAGCATTTCTTTAGAGATTTTCTTGTTTATTTTTAAAGCTTAAAATTGAGATCAATCATTTAAGAGATATTATCACACTCACATCCATTGATTATTCAAAGGCTTTCCTCCAAACTTGGTTCTGCTCGTTTGTCTGTATTTAGGCACAACAATACGTTAATTTTGAAATGAGGGTTCCTTACCTATATTAAATTTTTAAAATTAAATTCGCAAATTAGTTAAGAATTTTTTTAAAAAAGTATAGGGATTCAGAAAAAATTTTTAAAATAAAATAGTTTCTCTATTTTAAATATGATAAAAAATGAGAATGCGTACACATTGCCCTCAATTCACTTAAAACATAAAAAATTATTAATTGTGTTCCTTTTCTTTGGGTGTCCAGCCCATTTAGGTTTGGCCCAAGTTCCTTCCATTCAATTGTCCTAATGATCTATGCATATAGTTTTATACAAACAAATATGACATGGTAAAACAAACGAAAATGTCCATTGATTTTATATGTGAAACCGTCTAACTCAACTATATTAATTTCAATGTCATACTCTTAAGCTAAGTGTAGTAAAGTTTCTTTAGAAAGTTATCTCATTATACATGTTCTATAAAAAGAATTGTTTATTTTTCTAACTCACTCATTATGACTTGATTCTTCGATTACAGATGAAGTTTAATTAAATTTTTCAACAAATATAAAAGAAAAGAAAAATGTTAACTTGACAAAATAAATGAAATTTCAAAAGAAACAGGAAAAAGTGAACATGAATATGATAAATATGATAGAAATAAGCAAGTATATATTATTTGATAAAAATGACCCATGATATTATTCTAAAAATGTCTACCTATTTATTTTTACATTCTATGGAAAATACAAAAAAACTCAAAAAAATGATTGTAGAGGCTAATTGGCTCATTCCATAATTAGTCTATACAAAAGCTAATAAACCAATTTACAAGTTCTTCGATATAAAAACACAAAATAGGATCATTTTTTCTCGACTTGCTATTATTATTGAATCGTTTAACCAAAAAGAAAGATAAGAAATATGTTATATTCATATAAACTCTAAATAAGAGGGATGTACTGAGTTGTTATGTTATATAAATTTTAAACAAAAGAGATATTTATTATTTATAAGTTCTAATTTTAGAATTTTACAACATTGTTAGTTTTTAACATTGTAATTCAATAAATGCAATTTATTTTTATAGTAAAAGTGGGGTTTGAAATTTTGAATGTATCTTTAATTTGAACCTGATAACTTTGTTCCATCTCAATTCTTAACCAAAACTAATTTGAAAATTAACTACTCCTCTATAGCAATGTGTATATATATAAAGTTTAGCCGATTCGAGGTTTACGTCAAATCACGGAGGAAATCCTTTAACATTTAGTATACATTTATCACCAAATTATGACAATTGACATGTAAAATTTTACTGTTTTAATATTTACCGAAGGTTATAAGAACTTAAGTTAGATTCTAAATTTCTATTTGTAAACCAAATTTTGAAGTCATGTAAATACAACAAACTTACTCAAGAAAGTATAATTGTCATTACATTTAATATCCCCGATGGTAACTCAACTATGAGGTTTTATCACATAAAGTCACTAAACTTTTATTTTCATTCTAAAAATCACTCGCTTTTTATTTTTAAAAAGTCGTTCAACTATAAATGTTTTACTAACTAAACTTTGATTTTTACTTCTATAAATGTTTTACTTACCGAATCAATCAATCTATTTAATTATTTTTCCACCTAAATTTGTTTATATGAATTTTTTACATAAAATCAAATTTAAAAAATAAATTAATATACATTTAAACCATTTAAAGTCATTTATTGATTTTAATATTTACCGGATGAAAAACACTACTAAATTGCGTATTTTGATCATTAAGTTATTTTATTTAAATTAAACGTAATATTTTCTAGTAATCAATTTTTAAAAAAGGAAACAACTGCAAACATATGGTAAAAATTTTAAAAGAGGTTTAAATGAATTATTTTTTAAAATTGTAAACATTTTAAAGAGGTTTGGCATTTTATTTTATTTTTCAGAATTTGATTTTAAATAAAAAATTTATACAAATAAATTTTAATGAAAAAAATAATTCAATAGGTTGACTGAATTTGTGACTAAAACATTTAAAATTAACTAATTAAATAACTTTTGAAATAAAAATCAAAGTTGAGTTAATTTTTGAGTTTTTGGAGTAAAAAATAAAGTCAAGTGACTCATGAATTGTTGGTATGCCAGATATAAACTTACCAATGTCTTCTACATCATATAATAATTTTCCTAAATGTTCTCGTGGCATTAAAACTTGTATTAATAAGGTATTGTTACAATAGTTACGTAGCGTTTATATTTATATTAGTTTCTGAGGACGTGCTTCGCACGTGTATTGTATGTGAATTTTTATAGATATATTAGAATGACTAAAATCTCATGGAAATATATATGTAAATTGTAATGAATAATAAAATATAACAATTACAAAATTCAAAGAGTTACGGCAATAAAACATTCATAGAAAACTAAATTAAGAAGTCCAACAGAATGAAAAAAAGACAAAAAGAAACAGAATATTTAGAAAAAATACAATATAGACATTATTCTTATAAGATTGATGTATATATGGATGAAAAAATAAGTAAAAATTAGTACATAACTCTTTGAATTTTTATCGACTCCTTTCATATCCTATCAAAATTCAAGAGTCTTCATCATCTGTTATTACTATAGAATAAAAATAATATTCTTGATAGGGGTTTCATGAGATAAAGAAGTTGAATTTATATAAATAGAATAGAAGGAATATCAAAAGATATCTTAAAGTTTTAGTTTAAATATTTGGAGGTTATGAATATGAAAAGATGAGAGTTATGAATATTAAGAGTATAAAAGTTAAGTAAGTAATTAGAAAATAATAATAAATAAATAAAGAATATGAAAAAAAATTAAAGTTAGCAAACCATGTAAAAAGAACAACTAAAGTTCTTATCATGTAATTAAGTATTAATGAATTTAAATTTGTGAAGCTAGAGTTATTCTTTAATAATAATCAAGAGGACATTATCAATGTTCGTCTCCATTTTTTAGATTTGCACCCTTTATATTATTAAATTTCGTTATTTATCATAAAGAATAATACTTTATCCACATCAATTATATTATTTATGAGAGGGGTTAAGGAAAAAGTTAGAACAAGAGGAAAAGAAAAGAAATTTAGGTTAAGATTTTTAAAAAAAATTTATAATTATTATATACATATAGATTATAGATGATAAATATTAATAGATTAGATATTTAATTAGGAATTAATCTTAGGAAGTCTAGAAGTCATTAACATTTAATTAAATTTATACAATCAAATATTTAAATATTTTATAACAATTAAATTTATAGAAAGATTAAAACCGTAATTCAACTTTCAACTTTTTTGTTCATGCTTTTAGTAATATATGATGATAATAGGCTTAAGTCATTTTTGATCTCTTAAAGTTATCCATAAAATTCACTTAAACATTTTTCAGTAATCAGCAAAAATATATAAAATGTGTGTGATACACTCTCGATGACATGACAAAATGCTTAATGAAAAAATGACATGTGGCAAGTGGGCCCAAAAAAATTATAGAAAATTATTTTTAAACTTTAAAAAATAAAGTTTATTTCAAATACATTCCAATCTTTTTTTCTCATATATAAAAATATTGAAAATAATAACCCATGCTACCCAGCCCCACGCTACCCCATCCCCATTTCTTCTTCATCTTCTTCCCTAATCCCTGCAACATTTCCTTTCTAAACCATAATAAAACTCAATATCTTATCAAATATTTACCGATTCAGATTTTAAAAGAAAATTCATACCTAATACGTGAGAGAAATATAGAGAGAGAGACACATACAAGAGTGATGAAGAAATGAAGTTTGTTGACGGACAATCATTTCAAAATCAATTGCAAAAGAGAAATCAAGAAGACTCAAACTAATTTATCGAATTCTTTGATATTATTTTTTAAAAGTTAATGGGTTTACATTTTTTGAGTGGTGATGTTTGTTTGAAGATGGCCGGAAATGGAGCTATCAACTAAATCTTTTACTCCAATATCTAAAAATCTTCTTTCTTCTTTCGTTTTTGAAGATTCAATGCGGTTTTTTTTGAAAATCTAGTTGAGGTGAATAAGACGATCGAAAGCGGGGGTTGGGATGGTGGTCTCTTTTTGCGATTAAAGAAATTATTAGTTTAAAAAATATTCAAAAAAAAATCTTTTAAGTCATTTGTGATTAGAAAAAGTGAAGTTTTCTTCAAAAAATAATTAGAAAATACAATTTTAGAAATCTTCGCGCGCCTAAGGAAAGTGAAAAACACTTTTTCTGTCATATTAGATTTTGTGTTTGATAGGTATACATTTTGAACAATTTAGGTGTTCAATAGGTACTAGCCTTAGTTGAAGTGTCTAAACGAAATATGCAGACAACTTTAAGGAGCCGCATATGACTTAAGCCTATAGTAACTAGTTCTCGAACACGTGCAACGCACATGTATTTTATATCATTTTAAACTACACAAAAACACAGTCAATTATGAACCTGTGTGCTCTAAACATAGTCCATGTCCACATTTCAAAGTTCAAATATGCAAAGGCATTCACAGATCAACTTATATCTGAATTTGAGTTTTATTGCAACAGAAACTTTTCATAAATAGATATTATACTAAAAAGTGAATATGATCCTAGCTTAGCAATAATACAAAAAGTGTTGGTCAATATTTATAGCTACATCAATTATATTGGAATAGATTTACCCAAAGTAGACTCTTTTGGGGGAGAAATCTATCAAAGAAGGCAAATGAAATAATTGGACAAATCCACCTTATGATACACTTTATAGAGTATTTAACAATATGAAAAAATTGACAGAATAAATATCATTAAGAAGATTAAACTATGTACAACCAATTATAACAAAGAAATTTTATATATTAAAATATGAATGAAGAATGTAAAAATAAGTTATTATTGGAAGATGAAAGATACATGAATCTACTTCAACTTTTTGTCTTTAAGGAATAATTACTCATTTGTATTTTCTTAAAATTTGTGTGAGAAATTGAAAGGTCAAGATTTTGAAGTGAGTAATAATTCAACTTTTTACTTTGGAACTTCCCATTTGTAATAATACTAGTTTCCAAAACGTGCTTTGCACGTCTGTCCCATACAATTACTATAAAGTTGAATTATTAGATAGAAATTGTTAAATTTAAAAATATTAGTTTTACCAATTTATATTTTACGTGAAATAAAATTTATAATAATTGAATATTACATTGACCATCAAGCAAGAATATGGAAACATAATAATATTAGTATATATAACATCTAATAATATGAATATATCTATATGGTTTATCCTTAATAATCTCTCATTATACTCCATATAGTAAGTCCACAAATATGTATCTACTTACAAACTACATCAGTAAGGAAAGGATAAAAGAAAAAAAAATCATACAAGTACATTTAAAAACGAATATAAAAGTCATAAATTAGTAATTTCAGCACTAATAAAATAGACTTATAACATGCATAATTTAATAGAAGATTAAATCAAAGAAGTATAAATCGGTAAAGAATACAAAAAAAACTAAACAGATAAGAACAAATACAACATTCATATCCTTCTTAAGACTTTAATTATAACAATATATATAGTAAAAAGAAATACATAAGGAGTAAAGTTCTTGATGATACCTTCTCCCGTAACAAAAAAAAAACATCTAAAATGGTAAAGATAAAACTATGATACAAAATATCATTCTAATTAGGATCAAACAAATATTAATATTTAAAACAAAAAAAAGTACATGAAAATTGCCTAATGATTCACATCAACAAGAGGCAAGTGATAAAGAAAAATTCATGATACACATGTATAGCTAAAAATTTATAGGATAAGATGAAAGAGCTCTTTAAGTTAATTTTTAGAAGTTAGAGATCTTAGACATGGAGGGAGAGGAAAGGTTGGTTATTTTTACTAAAAATTCAAGACATTTAATTATACTAATTATAATGAAAGGATAACTAATTTAATCCATTTAACCACACTAATTATAGAGAATGAATAGAGAAATTTTTGTTAAAAAAAAAAAGTAATTCCTAACAATTTTGTATGAAATATTTTTGTCTTTCAAAGTTTGAGTTTACACCTTATTTTTAGTATTTAGTATAATATAATATAATTATTACTTATATTCGTATTTAAATAATTAGAATTTGAACCATTGTGTCTAGATGCATGTATTTAAATATGATTATTTAATATTAAATTAATTATATATTAATATTTAATTTAGTTTAAGAATAAAATAAGAATAACTTTTAAATTAGAAGCTTCCCAATTGTAATAATATATGATGATATGATTAATAATGTTTTGGGCGTGATAGAAGGCATACACGAATTTTATGGGGCTTGCGACTTCCAATTGCATTTGATTCCTTTATAGTTAGAAGCACTCAACAAGAGCTTTAATTCATTTTGTTGGCACAAAAGTCCAACTTGACGTGCTTTAAGCCATGAAAGATTGCAACTTGGAGAAGCAAGTAACCTTTTATATACGTTCATCTTCTTGAACGAATGGATCAATGTCGAACAAAAGAATGAAATGAATTGATAACTAGAAATTAGCTTGAAGCCACACAATGGCTGCAACTTAGCATGAACTATTAACTACAACAGTTAAAAGTAGCTGAAAGTGAAACAAACCACATTGTTGGGCAAGTATCATTGAGTTGATTTGTTTTACAATAATCCAATAAATTTGGGGTACATACATAATATGGTAAATGAAAAGCTCTTACACTATAAAGGGACACATGTGGATTTTTACTGAACTAAACTTAGTAGGAGATAAATCACTTTACTTTATTGTCTACAGTGAACTTTGTTACACTGCAAAACATCTTAAGCTAATTGGGAAGGGTATATGACTATCAAGATGATAACATATTTCTGCTAAGTTTGAAGCAGGAAAAGAATTTGATTATATGGCTCACTTGAAGACCAGGTTGTGACATGTTCTGTCACATGGATATGCACAGTCAATCGCCTTCACACCACTACGATCAAAGTACCAATCTCCAACTGCAAGTGCAATCGGCTGCATATTGATTGTTCCAAGTTCAAGTTACAATGATATGCTTATACAGATGTGTATATATAAATCTTTAACATAACGAAAAGAACAGAAAATAAAGAGAGAAAGGAAGCACCTTGCTATTAATAGTTGGGGAATTATCAGAGAACCATGTATCTTGCCTCTCAGATTGGCAGTGGGCAAAGCATGAGTTTATAAACAAACCATTTTGTCTTGAAGCAGCAAATCTTTTAACCGTATTAAGCATATGAATCCTAAAACCTGTTCAATGTGTAGTTAGCAACAGTGAGTTCCTGATCTCCAAATATTTGAAAAACGGTTAAACATTAAGGTATACCTTGCAAAAATTGAATTTGAGAAGGAGAACATCTTTCATTGTTGAGTGTACAGTCATGCCATAAGCCGTGAGGATCAGCTGTATGAGGAGCTAAGCTTTCCTGAAGCTGTATAAGTGAAAAAGAAAGAATTTCAATCACTATAAGGACAGTCCGAGAACAACTGCAGTGTATCAAACAGGAACTAAAAAACCTCGAAAATCGTTTTCATGTAGAAGATCAGAGAAAATAGATAGAGTTAATAACTTACTTGCCAGGAATCATAGGCAGCATTCAGTAGAAAAAGAGGAGTCCTGATGTTGTTGATCAAATTCTGAGGAAAGAAACACTGGAAAGAAAAAAAGACACAACTTTTATTCAGTAAAAAGGGAAGAAGCTTTCCAGATGTTAAGAGAAAATTACTAATAAGGGACTTACCGAGGTTGCATCAAGGTGGTTGGTGCAAGTTCTGGGTAGCGTACTCTGAAGACCCTGTTCCAAAAAATGCATATGTCAGCTGCACATAAGAGTTCTCTTCTAACAGATATCTTTCATTTAATGATCCATTTAAAGTATAAAAGGTATATTATTGTCGTAGAACAAATAAAATTCCTTTTCAGGAATGACATTTGACTACATTGTATCCGTCTTCTCTAACAAACAAATGCTTCAGATGTTTACAGCATTCCATAATTGAAACCAGCCAAGTTGACGTGCAGAAATTGACAAATAACGAACATGATGTTGGCTCATTACCTGCGTCTTAACCACACCCCCAAAGAAATCTCTGATGGCATGTCCTCCAGATACATCATTTCTGTAAGAAAAGGTCATTATATCAATTCACTAATCACTAATTAGCAAAAGAGTCAAAGTGCAGGCAGGATTTTTAGTTCAAAAAGTACTTGAAGGATTTATAGAATAGGAAATTACGCGTCCATAAATAATCCAGCATCACTCAGGCACTTCACTTTAGTATGTGGGAGCGAATTGCTGAAATCATCACAATGCATTATTGAAGCAAGACCACCAGCAGAACATCCAGAGAGAAGAGCCTAAAAAACAGAATCTGAGATCACAACACGAACGACAAAAGCAAATGAGATGAGAGGTGTGAATTGTGATTCCTTCTACCTGCTTGGCGTATCGCATTCCTTTTGACCTTAACTCCTCCATTGCAGCTTGATATATGCGCTTGCCTCTATATTGCAACCCTGCAGCCT
Source organism: Solanum habrochaites (assembly GCA_027704765.1). Lineage (NCBI taxonomy): Eukaryota > Viridiplantae > Streptophyta > Magnoliopsida > Solanales > Solanaceae > Solanum > Solanum habrochaites. The sequence goes on from JAKWJA010002489.1 coordinate 90,469,706, forward strand.
GGGGAGAAATGCATCGAGTCAAACACAACTATTGCAGACAAACAGATAGCCAACAATCTCTTCCTTGAAACCATGTAATGCATTACATGCAGTCAAATATCCTAATAACTCCACATGAAAATCCTCTCATTCTTTCTCAGTTTTAAATTTGTAATTACTACACAAAAATGATTTTTAGCAGCAATGAATTAACAAAAATAGCTTAATTGTTGCTAAATATGTTCTTTTAGTGGCAATTAGCCCTACTTATAACCCTGAAGCCTATAATGTCAATTAACTAATGCTGGTAAAGACTTTAGCACTCTTTGTTAATGTGCATATTTATTACCGCTAAAAGCTATTTTGTTGTAGTGAATGTATGGGGGCGAACAACTTCTGGTGATTAGCCTACTTAGATGAACTGTGTTGAAATCATCATGTTATAAGGTAAAACAAAAATAAGGAAATTGTGAGATGTCATCATTAAGGGACACTGTACTGCAGATGACCAGGATCAAGCAGACGTATATTTCTTTAGTCTCTTAAATTTTTATAGGCACAAGATTAGTCAGATGATATAGCAGGAGATACAACGAGGATGTTATCACCATTGCACAGGATCTCTAGTTTAAGATTATTTTCATACTTCAACCAGGATTTGTAAATGGTCCAGAAAGTTTAACATTGTAATCTGAAGCATCAAAATGGGAAGGTCTAAAGTAGAAACATGTACCACCTTGACAAAAGGCTTCTACTCTTTCACTTTCACAGAGGAACCATGTAGTACGGGAAAAGTTATGTAGGAATATAAAAAGTTCACGGACATTCATTTCAATTGCGGTTAAAAAGATAAATGGGAGCCATCCAAAAGACTACTATCTCTTTTCCTAACCTCAGGAAAAAAAGGAGAGTATTACTTTTGTCATTTTCCTCCACTAACTCTCCAAATCAAAAAGGGAAGGAATAAAATTGCAAGAACATGAAGAATGTGGAGATGCAAAAAGATAAAGTAAGCCTATATCAAGAAGTGCGCAAGCACAACAGTGCGGAGCCATCATGATGGTTGCAAATTGAGAAAGTAACATATTACAGCTTTTATTATACTGTCCACTCACTTACTTTTTCGGACCAATAGCACATTTGCATGATAAGTGAAATCTAAAAGGAGAAATGGGCAAATGATCTGACAAACCTTATCTTCACTATCCCCGGTAAATGAGGCACCATCACAGTAGCGAACTTTTACTCTATTCCAGTTATAAAAATCTGCAAACAGAAAAATGTAAGGAAATCTCAGCAATATGCTTAAACTCGTAGAATAAATGTTGTCATATCATCAACTAAACGGACCTGGATTTTCTTCAGCCCTGTTACTCAAAATCCCAACAAAAGGAATCTGTTTTTCCATGTAATTTGATGATCCTCGTCTTGTTTTTTTGCGATAAACACAACTTCTAACACTGTTGCACCATCCTCCACCCTGCCACAAGAAGACACTCAGTTTATAATCTGAAACAATTAGAACAATAGCAAGCTGCAAACTTTTCTTCAAAAGCTTCACGCCATAATTCCGTTCCCAACACATTTGAAAAGCATGCATACGAGAGAGGGAAAAAAAGTCAAAATTCCACAATCATGTTAAAAACCAGGCCATAAGTACCTAACATAAACATAAAACACAACTTGTCTCCAATATCTATTTAAACAACAGAACAGAACCACTCTGCTACGGACAAGAACAAGCAAACATACAAAATTAGGAAAAGGAAAAGAAAATAACGAACATCACAAAAAACAGAAACTCAACAAGTAAAAATAGTTATTATTGAATATATACAAACAATTCAAAAAGTTTGACTACTGAGACAATTAAAATTGGCAACATTAAAAGATTAGTCCTATAAATGTTTAAGTTAATTAAGAAAAGTTAATTGGCATACCTCCAATTGAATAAGCCAACTGTTTGCCCCAGACCCATAACCTCTATGGATATGGTAACCTGGTAGTGTTCCATCCAGACACACTGTAGAAAAAAGTTCAAACAAGAAAGTCAAAAACAACTTAATCACTTTTCAGAAATAATTTTTAAAACTGCAAAACCTTATTAAGGCCCACTAATAATTACAGCTGATCTAAGCTAATTAGCCAGAGCGAGAGAATTAGGCAAATCTCTTCATCAACCAGTTGGCCTTATCATTCTCACACAGATCACAAATAAAACACATTACAAGTTGTTGTCAAATTTGGCTAATTCTGTAAGCAACTTGTTAAAATTTGTTGGCAAGAGTCAATTATGAGTGGACTAGATTAATTAGTTTTTTTATATATAGAAGTTCAATAACAACACTAAAAATAACTCTCCTAGAAGTTCACATTTTGCGACATAATAAGTAAAAACAATGTTCACACTAGTAACAAAACCAAAATAATGAAGGACAAAAATTAAATAACAGGTCACAAAAATATCAAATCGCCCCTAATAGAAAATTGCAGATGCTTCATACTACCAATATATAATATAAATTGACAAAAGGGGTAAGTCAGATGCTAAACACTCTCCACTTCCAAACTCAAGAAATTTTTAGATTGTGAATAAAAAAATAATATATAAATTAGAAGCAGGAAAATCTAATGCAAGATCTCTACTGGGTTGTTGCAAAATCATCAAAATACAAGAAACTAAAATAGAAAAACAATTAAAAGATATCCAAATCAAATACAAAAAACAACTTTTCATGAATTTTTTTTTAAAAAATGAACAATGTAGCTAACCAGCTCCTCTAGCAGCAGCACCATGGATGATTGTAAGACCAATCATAAGTGGAGGAGGAGCAGCAGCAGAAGCTCCATACACACTTTCCAAGAATGCCCCTTCAGTTTTATTGTAAAAAAAATCTTCAAATTCATAACAATCAACTAATTTTGTAAACACAAAAAACACACCCAAAAACCACATCAATAGCTTCGCCATAGCTGTCTTTCTCTCTTTGTGGGTGTGGCCACACTAATCTTGGGGAAGAGAGAAAGCAAGGAGTATTGATGGAGTTTTTGTAAAATGTGAAGGTTTTTGTTCTTTTTTTAATTGGTGTAATGTTTTTAGCTTTATGGGAATAATAACACGGAAAACACGAACAAATGTATAAGTAACAATTTTGTCCCTCGGACAGAGATTTTCATGAAACGGTGTTTTTCTTCAAAAGAATATGGGGGGGGGGGGGTAGGGGGTAAATTCAAATATGCAAATGTTACATGGGAATGATGTAATGATACGACTAGTTCGAAGAAAATTGTACTAAGAATGTTATTTTCTAATAGAATTTAATAAGGTCGTAATTCAAATTTAATTCATATTTTAAATGTGAATTTTGAATATTAGGTAAAAAAAATAAAACTTTATTAAAAATTACATAATTTATTAAAGAGAAGCATATAAGTAAATATAAGAAGCAAGATAAAACACTATGATTCTTGATTATGTTCACTTTATTAGTACATAATTTACTAGATGGATAGACTGGTTATTTCTTCTTGTGACATTAAGGATGGTGCCCCTGTATTTCAAAATAAATATTTTTTGGTTGTGATTAGTGATATATCACTTAAAAATATTAATTAAACAATAATTTATCAATATTACTTTTCTGATTTTTCTCAAAAATTTTCTTAAAGCTAAACTTAAAAAGTCAATAAAACCACTACTAAAGAAAGGAATAATTATGAAAAAATAATTGAATACATTTTTAGACTTGAAAAATGTCAGAAATTTGTTTATTTTAAATTGCATGGAGTAGGACAATTATTAATTTTTAATTTTGAATATTTAAAGTAATCTAATTTAAGTTTAAGTGACTGTTAATTTTGACGGAAGAGGTATTATTTGTCAAAGTTTAAAAATTAACATAACACAACATGCATTTAAATATTTTACTATAGTGGCAATTAAATTAAAATAAAAAAAAGATATGCAAAGTTAATTTGGATACCAAAAGTAGTGAGAGAGGCACACGCATAGAATCTTAACAAAAGTAGGGCAAATACTAGAATGACTGCAGTGTGCAAATTGTTGTGATCGACAAAATTTTGGGTCACACTTTCCCACAAGACCTTGTTTGGGTCAGCTTATTAACAAAAACAATTGAGATCATTGATTCAATCTAAAACAAGATTTATTGAATCCGTAGTGTTATAATTAAATACTAGAAATTATATATAGTAGTGTTATGTTTGTGAAAACAAATAAATAAATATAGAAGTGTAATCTCATGCACAAAATATCATATAATATAAATATATGATGGTGAATGGGTGTACCTCTTTCTAAAATTAAAAATTAGGTAATACCTCTCTAGTTAGTATTGATAGAACTGTTGGCTTCGAAATTTTCAAGTCAATCACATTGAAAAAACTTAAATTTGTTGTAGTGCAAACTTTTTTTTATATAATTGATTAAATTAAAAAAATATGTAGATTGAAACTAGTAGCATCAGATAATATGGAATATAAACAATTGATTCAACCTATCTCAAGACTTTTGAAAATATTTGGATCTATAATTATAAAAAAAAATACGAGTTTAATGAGGTAATGTAAATGTTAAATTGATTAAAATTATATTTTACATGTATTTTTTTAGTAATAGTACATTCACACTCTTGAAATCTTGAATATGTCTCCAATTATAATGTTAATTACTAACAAATGTTAATACATAAATAATTAATTAATCAATCATTTTTTATTTTTCTCTATAGATGAAATTAAATTAATTTACAATTGTATAATGTTGGATATATATACTCAATATACAGTCCAATCTATTTATATCTAAGTTGCACAGTTTAGTATACATCTACTAGTATTTTAAGAAAATTGATTCAAACTACACCTCACAAAAGAATGTTGGTCATTATATATATATATAAACATTTTAAATTGTCTCTTTAGTGTAATTAAATTACAACATATGTAACGTCAAATTGAATTGATTAGTTCTAATCAACTACAATTACAGTATTATTATTAATAATAGAGACAATAAAACATTTAATAAGTATTAAAATTGTATGTGATAAATAAAAATAGATCACCTAAAAAAATTTCAAGTCACACACTCCCCAACAACAGTACATGGAAACCAATGAGCGCGTGCAATCCACTAATCCAACGGTGATAGTTGAAGACAGCTATTTTCTTGGAATGAAAGGCCGATCAAATCAAGGCCGTTGAATTTAATTGATATTTTAATAAAAGTGGTCCCATGACGGTGTTTATTTGTTCTTATTATTATACTCCATTATTATATTATATGGTCTAATGTGCGGTGACCGTGTTCTACGCAGACCGCTGGTCGCGCCAAATTGATCAATTTTTCAATTTCCTCCTTCTTTTCTTTTAATTTATTATTTTCTTAGTTTGAATGGTGATATTACGTTTTTCAAAATTAAATTAAATTATATTAATTAAATTTTTTTAAATAAAAAAGTAAATATTTAGAAGCTCTACAAAATTTTAATATTTTATTCTCTTATTCTAAGTGTATGTGACACATTTTAAATTTTAATAATCAAATTACTTAAATATGATCGTAATTTTATTTATAATTTTTTAATTTTTAAAAATAAAATATATGTGAAAAAATTATATAAAATATATAATATTTAAATATTATAAAATAATACGATAAAAACTAGATTCGTTTGTATTTCTAAATTCTAAAGGTATCAAATATGGAATTTTTTTTTGATTTTTTCCCTTTTTCTTTTAAGTTTACAATTTACAATGGGTAAAGTGCATGGCATGCGTCACAAGTCAACGCATTTACATATTAGTCAATATCATGACCATTGTCTTGTTACCTTAGCCAAATAATAATAATAATAATACTAATAATAATAAAATTATACTTATTCCCAATAAAACAATTGAGACAACAAGGAATAGAAATTTATCTAGTCTCGAATTTTCATGGCACACAGCGTATCTATAGTGGGTTATTGTGTTCGATTGTGCTGCATTAATCTTTTTAAAAGTATTTGCGTACGGAACTAATAAAAATTAGGGGTGTGTGTTGGTCAAATTGATTTGGTTTTATGTATTATTGGTTTGGTTATTAATTTTTAATTTTTAAACATGCTAACTTGATAATAAATCAATAAGATATTATTTATCAATTTTTGAAGTTATCTTTTCGATTTTCAATTTTACCTAATAAAAAGATATTCATAAAATATTATATAACTTCTTACTTATCTAAATATAGTACGAAGGTTATAATTACATGCCACCGCCAAAATATAGTATGAGATTTTTTATATTAATCAATTTACGGATCTTAACAAACTTGTAAATGTTACAACCTACAATTTACAAACTAAAACTAAAATCAAATAGTCCAATAAGGCTAAAACTAAAACTAAAATCAAATAATCCAACAAGGCAAAAATTAAAATCAAAAGTTACAATCGCGAACCCTTATATTAGTCTTTAGATTTTTAGTAAACAATAAAAACTAATAAAACAAGGTAGTGTGAAGTGGATAGAGTACTAATAATTTGATATAGTTACAGTGTCTAGTCATATATTAAATTATTAATATTTAATTATTAGGGAGGGTAAAATAATAAATTATTACCGTCTTATTGGGTTATCGATTTGCCCAATAATAAAACTCGATACCGAACTAATAACCCAATAAATTTTTTTTATAAATTCATTAAAAACCAATAACCCAACTACCCAATAACACTTTTTTCGGTTCGGTTTATCAGCCGATTCAGTTTTTACACACCCCTAATAAAAGCTCATATAACATGAGTAATGGTAAATATTTAACGTTTTATCATTTTTCTTTTCTTTACATCCATTTAAGCAAATATTAATTCGAAGTTTACTAAAAAAAATGTTTTACACTTATTTATATCTTAAGATATACTCCGCTAATTTTCAAGAACAGAATTGGAAAAGTAATTAACTTTATCTTAATATTTTAAGATGAAAAATAACTTGAAATAATTATGTTTAATCACGATAATTGTCTACAAATAACTTGGATAGAGTATAGGTTTGTTGATATTGTTTACTTTTACTTGTCTAATTTGACTACTTTTTAAGATTGAATTATATTATATTAATTCAATATTTTAAATTTTAAATTTAAATTTTCAAAACTTTACAAAAGAATACTATAAGTTTCAATTCTTCTCATATTAATATAATAAAAAATACATTTAAAAATATTGAAAGTTCATATATAATCCTTGGTCAAAATATAACAAGTTAATCACTCTAAGTGTCATTCCTTTTTTTGGCTTTCTTTTATTCTATTTTATTTTCTCTTTAGCAAATGGAAATCTAAAAACACACAGAATTGGACACTATAGTTTGTCAATTATACTAAAATAAAAATAAAAAAAATTGTCAATTGCTTTAAAAAGAACCAAGAGATATAAAAAAACATTATTAGAAAAGATCAAAGTGGAAACAATAAAGAGATTTCTGAAAAAGGAAATTCAAAAGGGAACAATGTGATGAGGCTTAAGTGGGATAATTAATATTATACTACTTTATAAAGTACAGACGATATAAACAATGTTGGATTTATAGTTGGAAGTTAGTATGAAACCGGACTTATCACTTATTATAAAAGAAATCTCACATAATTTCAAAACTAATAAACTTAATTATTAAACTTGCAAAGTGTCATCATGTTACATTACTATTCCTCAATTTTAACTATGCAAAATTGTATATCTATATCACTTTCATATTCTATAAACTCAAAGTCGATGAATATTTTGAACTATGTTTCAATTAGGTTTGTAAATTTAAGTAGCAAACCCATTTATTCACCAATAAATCGACTTGAGTAATGTAATTAGGAAAAATGTGGGTGGAATAGTTTGGTGTCTTATTATCGTATTAATTATCTACTAACGCTTGATTTAGCTCCGACATATTAATATTAAAAAATTAAACACCGATCGAAGAATTTAAAAATGTCTAATTCCATAGGATCAAAATAGTCGGTTTTAATATATTTGTGTGCTCTCAAAAAATAAATTTTAATCGCTAGTTAAATATATATTAGAAAATGTATAGTAAGTACTAATTATATACAAAAGATACAAAAACACATATGTTTGGCAGCTATTATTTTGAAAGACATTTTTATATACATACATATGTATACCGTAAAAATAAAAAAAGTATGAAATATATTTAAACTTTTATCAAAAAATATTATAATAATTCAAATTTTAGGCAGAATATATTACCTCTTGACATAATTTAATAATGTATTTTAAATATATATCAGTGTGCAACTGGACAACACTAAAACAAAAACAACTTTTGGCGGCATTAAATATTGATACTAATAAAGGGTGCTAAAGTCTTTAACTGCGTTAGTTAAGTGTCATTAGAATCAATGTCGCTAAAGGTTTTAGAGACATATACAAAGAGTGACAGTTGCCACTAAAAATACATATTTAGCGGCAATTAAGAATTAAATGTCGTTAATGGTCATTTTTGTTGAAGTGCAAGTTACTATTTATAATAATGCAATATTTATGATGTTCATGCGGACACCTATATATCTTTAAAATACGTTACTAAAAACCGCAGAGGTCATAGATCCTACCCAAAGTTTGAAATTATTATAACAATTTTGAATATATTTCAAAAATGTTTTTTTTTTTTTTTAAATAATATGGATTTAGAAGTAGGTGATCCAAACCGTGAATTAGAAAAATTGTAAGAAAATTGAATAAGACAATAATAATCCGTGTGAATTTATTTGTTTAATATAAACACCATGCAATAAGATGGCCAGCTATATATACTAGTGGAACATGGAAATTAAAATATGTACACATCTAAGGTCTAAGATATGGGTGTTTTTTGTATCTACATTTTAAGACAAATGATTCTCTCCATCTGCCTAATTTTTAATCTAATCTTAAAACTCCACATTAATTGTCAGAAGCTCATCATGGAAATATATTCAATATTTTAACGAAAACAAGTTGTATTTTCATTAGAGAAAAATAGATTAATAAGTATAGAATATGAGATTCATACGCAACATAACTCTATATTTGCGTGTTGCATTTGAGTTTGCAACTCTACGCATCATGAATAATTGGAGTTTCGACATTAATCGAATGACACACGAGATGTGACATGGGAAGTTTATATTTTTTTCCTTACAAAAAAATACAAACATATATGGCAATATAGCATCATAGTTTGTTTAACGTTATTCATTGTGACTTTAAAATCACGTCCCTCACAAGCTGTAGCGCATTCAGAATTGTCATTGAAATAAAAATATAATTATGAGATTTTGATGGTTATAGTAAAAAAATATTATGCTACTAGCTAGGACTAAAACACAACTTCAAGGAGTACTTTTCACAACACTTTAACCATTAGACTAAGCCTATAACTTATATTGAGTATTTACATGTGTAAATGCTTGTATATATACTCCCTCCATTTCACACGAATGATTTGGTTTGATTTAATACGGAGTTTAAGAATATAAAAAAGACTTTTGAGTCTTATGATCCTAAATTAAAGTTAGGTCAAATTTATAAACTTATCATTCAATTTTGTGGCCTTAAACATGTCATGTGAAAAACTGAAATTTAAATATTATCAAGAAAAAATAAGTCATTCTATTTTAAGCACACTAAAAAGAAAAAGATATCATTATTTTTAAAATAAAGAAAATATTTATTAAATCAAAAGTTGAATGGTGTAATTTTTCAACGAAGATATGTCACTTTTTTTTATACGGGTGGATCCGCCCCTGCTTGCGTGACGTGCGTGGATACATTAACCTCTGGGCCGATCCCTTCAATTTTAGATTGATGATGATTATATCATCCTCTCCTTTGAGGCAATGTTTATCTGATCAATTGTAAATTATTCAAATATATTTTTGAACTAAAAAGTTAAATTAATAGTCCTTCAAGGTGATTTTGAAAATGATTATTTACATCGATAATTTAAAATTAACTTTTTCAATATCGTTTAAATCGAGCATGTCACACTAAAACTTGCTTAATATAGTTTACTCCCATTATTTGCATGTTTCATATTTTAAAACAAAAGGGTAAATATGAGTAGTTATTTTGGGAGTCGTCGTGCCGACAAATGAAGTTTCTCTTCTCATAAACTCCTTTTTGGTATAAGGGGGTCTACTATGGGGACTCATCACAAACTCCTTTTTCCACTATTCAGTATTTAATTCATGATTCATATAATACAAAATATTCTCCTTTTTATAATCCCTACAAACTTTATGAGCTGTGTAACACCTTTATTCCAATTTCTTCCCCCTCAATAATTAATCTGCTTAATTATCACGCAAATGGCGGAAATTAATTGTCGAATTATATTTTGTAATTAACAAAAATATTGTATCAAACGTACATTCTTTATACAGTAATAAATTGGTGCAGGATGATATGATTGAAGGCAAATATAATATAATGCTCTGCATCATTTATTTTTGGGGCAAAGAACGAGAGTTTCATGAACAAGTCAACAAATTTCACAATTGTAATAATAGCAGACAGCATAAAGCGGAATACTAATACTTATGAAAATAATCCCACGTTTTTCCTTTTTTCACATTGGATAATTAAATTTTTTAACCTATTGACAGCTGGTCAAAAATATCAAGGAGAATTTAAATTAGAGAAACTAACAAAAATAACCTTACATACAAGCTCTGGGTTTGTGATAACTAAGTATAATGTGTTAAATCATCATTTAAAGTGGAGAGTTTCAATTTATACTATGAGAACATTAGGAATGGGAATCTTTTTTAAAATTAAACTCCATATACATAATATATAAAATTTTAGTCATGTCACGTTATTATTATGAGCTACACTAGATAATAATGGCTAGCTGCAAAATAGCAGTACTAAATTCATTTCCAATTATTAGGCAGCTGAGATTTCAAAATCAAAGATGTATAATTATGAAACAACAGCTAATCAACCATCAAAAATGGATCAATGAAACCAACAAATTGAAATGATTAAGTTTATAGTTACCATTAAATGTGGTCATGGTTTGATCACGTGAAATTTGACATATAATTAATTTTTTAAAAAGAAAAAGAAAGCCTCAATTCACCTCATGAAGTGTTAATGTAGTGGGGAACACACATGAGGTTTTGGTCCCAGACATCACATGTACCAATACCTTAATCACTTATGTTTGATTTCCAACTTGCTAGTTTATAGTTTGGTTAAACCTATTTGTCACTATTTAGGACCATTTCATTTGTCGTACTTATTAAAAATAGTTGTTATTTACTCCGATTTCATGTACCACACAATTTTCTAGTAGTGATTAATTAAGTCAGAGGTTAGCAACCTCTTTATAGTTTGATGTGTTCTTTTTTCTATTCGGTGTCCAATACTCTCATCAGTACATTTATGCTGCTATGTTTTGAAATCTAAGTAGGAGATGCAAAGATGAATATTCTTTGGGCCTAAAATTACATACAGCCCATATAAATATTGTTGGGCCTACTATGACAGAGCTTCACTGTCAAACATCCTGACATCTGTTTCACTCATTTAATGGACAATTAACTCAGCCAAGATGTGGTGTTGTCTTCTTACATTGGACTTCCTATCAAATATTCATAAGTAACTTTCACATATATCGAACTTAAAAATTATATTTGTACAATATAGCTATATTTTGTATAATTGTGTTTCATAAAAAATATAAATATGTATATTTTGTTATACATATACAAAAAAAAAAACAGTTATATAATTCGTTATGCATATACAAAAAATCAATTGTATAATTTGTGTATGTATAAAATGAGAAAAATAGAAAGGAAAAAAAAACTGGGCAGGAAATATTTGTATTGTATAATTATAAGTGTATAGGACGAAGATATATATATTTGCATGTGTATACAATTTTCTCTCGCTTTATATGTATTTGCATGTGTATACAATTTTCTCTCGCTTTATACAAAAAAAACACAATTTATACATTTCATTTCTCTTTATATAAGAGAGAGAGGCGAGAGTGGCGAGCGAGAACTGAGAGAGTGACGAGCGAGATTGGGAGAGGGGAGAGACGGGAACGAAGCATATGTATATATATATATATACAATTTTCTCTCGCTTTGTACAAATAAAAAAATATTTTATACATTTGCGTTTCTATAAAAGCGAAAACGAGCGAGCGAGAGAGAGTTTGAGGGAGAGAAGCGACTGACAAACAGTTTGTTACATGACACAATTAAATCAAAGTGTGATTATAACATTTAATTTGAATTAATAGTTTACCATTATATACAATTTTCTCAATATTGATATAACTTGGTTGTAGTTATTTTGTTAATAGGATACATAATAATAATTCTATTAACGAGCTATCTTCTTCTCAAATGTAACTAATTACTTAATTTGTAGATAAATGGAACATTCTTTAATGTTGAACACAGACAAGAAGCAACCAATTTTATTATTTTTTATCATGTGACTCATGAAAATACTATTTAATTTGATTTTATTCTATTAAATGTTTTACATTATTATCCTCTGCTTGCTGCTGCTGAATTTTCATTAGCTTCCTCAGTTGGACCATTTGATGATTCATCAATTGTAGGCATTGCATTTGCACTTTCACTGGGCTTCAGCAATGGTACTCCACTCACTGACACTGATTTGGACAAGCTGATGGAATCACCTAAATTGGGCTTGGGATTGGGCTCAACAATCTCATCTGTTTTATACTTATACCAAGAGGCCCAATAGAGGTAGTTCAGAAAGTTAAGCCCACTAAGAATTGCCAAGAACCAATAGAAGAGGTGCAAATTATTCTGATCCAAGTCTAAGCCCACTAACCATCCTTTTTTGCTTGGTGCTCTTTTTTTAGTCACTGAATTGATAATGTCAACAAGTACACTACTCAAGAAAAAGCCCAAAGAAATTGATATCCACGTAAATGAAGTGGATAAAGACCTCATTCCAACAGGTGCTTCTTTGTAGAAAAATTCAAGTAAGCCCACTAAGGTAAACATGTCCGCTATACCAAAAATAGAATATTGAAATCCTAGCCAAGCTAGATGAATAGGGTGCAATGGATCTTTCAATGAATGGTGCTTTCTTTTGATCTCAACTAGGGCCGCAACAGCCATGGACACGATCGATAGGACTAGCCCGACCCCAACGCGTTGGAGTTGAGTGATCCCTGAGGGGTGTTTGGTGATTTTTCGAGCAAAGGGGACGAAAACCATGTCATAAATTGGAATGAGAATACACATGAAGATTAGTGGGATCGCGGGCACAGAGGGTGCTGGTACCTCGAATTTATTAATGAAACGGTTCATTCGATAGCCTTGTGCTACGGAAAATGTTTGGAGTTGGGCCATACATGTGTTCATTATAATGGTACTAGCTATGATAGGTAACATTCTTGTTAATACTTTAACTTCTTCAACTTGTGTCACGGTGCAAACTGTCCATGGTGTAGGCTCACCTGTTTTAGGATGGATTGCAGCTTTGTCTAAAAACCTGATTCACGATATAGCAAAAGTTACTATATGTCCAATAACTAGATAGCGCTAAGAAACTGCAAATATTTTTTGGATGACTTAATTATGTAAATTATTATCCATGTTTAAATTTATAATTTATTTTATTTAAATTTAATTCATTAACATATGTTTTACTTCATCAAAATCACATAATAATAAAAATTACATTAGTTTGATGTAAACACCCGGTGCGAGTAAGTTTTTTCCACTCACAACTGATCTATATTGTGGATTCCATTTTTCATCTTCCCTCTTGCTTTTGTTTCGTTAAATTTTAAACTAAGTGTGCTTTTATTTATGAAAAATAATTAAGAATCAATACACATATGCAAGAATAACATCACCTGAATTGTTTAGTATGTGCAAGTTTTGGTTGTGATGAGTCTGATTCTTTCTCACTAATCTCATACAGCTCTTCACTGTTTTCTGGTAATTGCAGCTTTCCATTATTTATTGCCACAACGATAACCTGGAAAATTTAAAAAATACTATCATTTATTTTTATTTGAAATAGCATAAACACAAAAGAAGAAAGAGGAGAATAAATTAATTAACCTGAAAAATTCTAGTAAGTGGACTGCCAGCAGGTTGTTGAAGTCGAAAAAAAGGCTTTCCAAAGGCAAAGAAAATAAAACCAAGTGTGACAGAAACCAAACTTATAAGAAAACCTTTCCACCAAGCTTTCACTGTACTAACATAGACAACAAATGTGACCCCAAATGCTCCACCAATCACTGAACTAAACATGAGGAAATTGAAATATCTTCCAAGAGCTTTAGCCTCCTTTGGATCCTTTTGATCAAATTGGTCTGCACCTAATGCTGGCAATGCTCCTTTAACCGCACCACCACCCAATGCAAAACAACAAAGTGATGCATAGAAGAATATAGCTTTCTTTCCTGATATGCAATTTGGTTCCAAACATATTGGCTGTAAACTCTTATAATGAGCTTGAATTGTTATCAATGCAAACGCCTACAATAATCACCATAAATTCATCACTTCTTACTTTTGTCTTACCAAATTACTAATATTGAGAGAACTTACTATAATTTCGAAGGGTCCAAAAATGAGGACAGTGTGGAATCTGTTGATGTAAGTATCAGAAATGAAGCCACCAAGAATGGATAGCAAGAATGTTGAGCCCATCAAGTTGGTCAGAGTATTCGCTGATCCACTCAGATCAAAACCCATCACAAAACTGAAGTATAAACCAAAACTCACCATCACTGCCACAAAACCCATGTTCTCCAATCCCAACAAACCTACAAATTAATTTCACAAGTAAGTAAGAATATCAATACGCAAACCTTACCCCTATCGAAGTTGTTTTGGAAACACCAAATACTTATTAATGAACAAGTTCATATATAACTTCAAAAATATTCCTTACCAAATATAAAGGAGGTAGCTCTAAATCCACCTTTTCCTTGAACTTTCGATGAACTCACAGAATTATACTCTGTGATTTTACCCTCCTCCTAATTAGTAACACACAAAACAAATTAATTAGCATAATTATTTTATGTTGCTTCTTTTTTTTAATCAATTAAGCAATAACTTAATTACCATGACTGGAGAGAGTTGAGAGTATTTCCAATACAGGCGGCCAAAGTTTTCTTTTTTGAGACTTTGGTTTTGCTAGACGAAGAATTAAGAGTTATATAATGCGAAGAATATATAAAGCATCAAAAGAGTTAAGAGTGGGAACGTTGCATGTAACGCTAGTGGCATAAAATTTATCGATTTCCTGTTGGTGTCATTTTCATTTCTTTTTCTCATTGTTCATCAATAAGAAGATGTGGCTGTCTGGCACCTAAGTTGGGTATAACAAGTGACACAATGGCCATTAATAAATTATACTAAGTACATATGTGTGTTTTTATTCACTTATTACTCCTCATTTTAGCCAAATAATTCTTGTTTTCTCAGTTGAAATATGGTATCTTTATCTTTCTCTCTCTCTTTTTTTTTTTTTGGGTGTGATTTAGGGCTTGGATTGTGGTTACCAAACTAGAAGTGGCTGGAGAAAGTTTGGCACAGGCGGAGCTCCCAGCTAGAAAGGGTTAGGCTAAATTCAACTGTTTTAATCCAAGCTTTGTATGTTAAGAATATATGTAAAAATTGAATTTAGAACTCAATTACTAGCATATATTGATATACGTTTGACATATAATTTAAAATTGATAAAGTTTAAATTCTTGCTCCGCCCCTAAACTCAGTCGGAAGGTACGCAAATCATCTTTAAGGTCATGTTCCATTTTAACCAAGCTCTCTTTGCCTTAACATCAATCTGGATTAAATTTTTTTTTTTTGCTTCTTTAACCAATTGCAGGCGGAACAAATAATAAATAGTAGTTAATAGATTTGAACATTTATTATTTTTGTCTCTATTTTAAAAAGCAAAACCCGAAGGAAATATCATTATTATATGCTATTTTTTATTAAGATTAATATGCATTTATAATTACAATAATAATAATAATAATAATACTAGAAGAGTGATGAAGTAGTGTCAAGAGTTTGTAGTGGCCATATATATGATAACATCTTTTGTCGGTATTTTTTTATTATATAAATTTATTTGTTTCACTTTTTTTTTAATTTCTTTTTAAAAATACTCTTTTTTTATTGTTAATTTTTTAGTTTTAACTTTTCACTTGTGTTATGTATGACGTATTTAAAATCACAAATTAAAAGATATTTTTATTATGTTTTATATTTTTTTTATTTATGATAAAAACCTTTTTTGTACTATATATTAAATTAAAATTAAATATACAAATTGAAATAAAAAGAATACGAGATAGATATCGTAACTGAAAAGAGTAGAAACAAGTTATGTGCATGTACCTGATATATATATATATATATATGCTTTGGACATACTAAGACCTTATAAAAATATTTTTCTTCCTACTAAATACTCTAAGAGGAGAAAAAAGAAAAGCAAAAAAATTTTCGTAGTACTAATTTACATAGTAAGAAGCAATAAAAATCTGAACATTATCTTTTGACTATACGTTTACCAATTTTTATTCGTATAAATATAAGTTAAATCAAATATTTTATTTTCACTTAATTCATTTTGAACAAATTGATATTAAACTCGACCAGTCCGCCTGTTTCCACTCAAAGTGTGTTTTAATTAAGTCGCGTGCTATTCACGAACCGGTTTGTGGGCATAACAAGAAATGGGCTCCACAACTCTTACGTGTCGAGTCACTGGACCAAGTGGAAAATCTGAGAATTAAACTCGAAACATTGGAGCAAACCAAGCGTATAATACCAAAGAGGCGGGAAAGCTTAAACCCTAGAACCCAACCTTCAAGAAATTGGCTAAGCTTTCTGAGTTCGTTCTATCCAAAAAATGGGAATCAAGGTACGTCTACGCAGAAATCTAGTGTTTAATCTATCAATTTTACTCTTTCATTTTCATATACTGAACTGTTTCTTTGTGAATTCAAGGGTTTAATGAAGCTGTTGGCTGACAATGCTCCAAGTGGAATGAAGGAGCAGAAGTTCGAGAGCTATTTCGGCCGTAAGATAGCCATCGACGCTAGTATGAGCATTTATCAGTTCCTGGTTTGTACATTTACCTTATATGCATTCATGTTTAAAATACGTTATATCTTAATACCTGTGGAGTTGGAAGGATAATTCAATGGTGAATTGTTGTGGTGTAGATTGTAGTAGGACGAAGCGGTACGGAAATGCTCACTAACGAAGCTGGGGAAACTACTAGGTATATTATGTTTTTTTGGAACTCCACGACTAGTAGTACTATTGTACTCCATATAAAATGAAAAGGAGCAACATGTTGTGGGCTATTTGTTGCTTTAAAGAGTAAAGCAAAACATATTTGTGTACGCGCTGTTATGGTTTTAGATAATTGCTTATGCTAGGTTTGCTTTACTTGGTACTACTTTGAATTTTGCATTAAAAAACTGTAGTTTTTATTGATTATAATGTCTGTGTGTTTTTTTAGTCATTTAGTCGGGATGTTTTCGCGGACGATTAGGCTTTTGGAAGCTGGAATCAAGCCAGTGTAATTTATTGCTTTAAACTTTTGTGCTGTTCCTTTTGTCCCTTTCTTGCCTTGTTCCTATTCAGTAATTTCCATGTATTTATTTACAGTTATGTTTTTGATGGTAAGCCCCCTGATTTGAAGAAACAAGAACTTGCAAAACGGTACATATGAGCTCCCTTACATGTTCTTTGTATTATATCCATGAAATGCTGCCTGTTTGTTTTTTCTCACCGTCTTGTCTTTGCAGTTACTCTAGAAGGGAAGATGCCACAGATGACTTGGCTAAGGCTACAGAGGTTTGATAGTTATATGTCTCTATGATTCAGTATCTCTTTTGGGCTTATTGTTTACTGAATTTAATTTCCTGTACCCTCCACCACAGGGAAAGGGTTGAGAAAAGTATATGACAAGTTCTATGTTTTTGTTCCAACTCTTATTTTTCCTCATATATGTGTTTTTCGCGTAAGTGATATAGTTGCATTTTGATTACAGAGTGGCAACAAGGAGGATATTGAGAAATTCAGCAAGAGAACAGTAAAGGTGGGTTTGTATAATTGTTATTCTAGGTATATTAGTTATGTAAGAGAAGAAATGGTGTTTGTTTGCTGTTCTGTTAATCTCATTGCGTAGTAGATGGTTAAAAACCCCTATTGCTCTGTTATAGTTAAATTTACAACCAGTTTCACAATTCGAGTTGGAAGCTTCTAGAACAAAGAGAAACTGAAGACATTGTGGCGATAATATTGAATTTGTATTGAGAGAAGAAGTGTTTACAATCCCTAATCTAAATGTCAACAAGCTGTACAGATGGTTATATAGCAATCCTATCTGATAACTACCTTACCTAACTGGTTAACTTAAGTAACCAAATGTCTAACTAACTCACTGCATGCCAACTATAAATGTGAAATGTGAAAATATCTTGCACCGACTTTAACCAACTCTAACCAACTTGTATCTTGTATCAATTCTCAAATTTCTCAATAATCTACAAATACAAGATTTGTAAATCCTTACTGGAAAAGTCCAACAGTTTGAGATGCAGAGAGAACTAATAATGTCAAGAAAAGGAAGCGCCTTTGTTTTGCCCATAATCTGTTCAGTGTCACTCTTCAATATTATTTTGTACAGAATAGAAGTTTAAGAAGCAGGTTGTGTCTATGCTCAAACTCCTAAAATTGTACGATCAATTTTCTGCTATTGAATTGTGATTTACAACCTTGTTCAACACAGATTTGCAGGTTTTGAGTAGAAAAGGAGTTTTAGAACTTAGGCAATAGTTTTAGAACAACTCTTTAATACTCTTGTACAATAGGCAGGGGTGTGCATCAATTGTAGCTACTAATACCAATGAAGTGTTTGAGACTTTGAAGAAAGTGACTTCTTGTGAAATATGGCATTTCGTTGTATAACATGCTTTGGCTTGTAAACCTCTTGAAATGTTTCGGTTCTACCCCTTTTTTTACATTGTAAATAGCCAAAACCTGTGGATATATATATGAATGACACATACCCAATTTTCAGGTTACGTCACAACACAATGATGACTGCAAAAAACTTCTCAGACTAATGGGGGTACCTGCTGTTGAGGTGAGTTGGAAGTATAGACATTCTGGTAGTAGGGTGTCTTTTAGATGGTTAGTGGCATTCAGTGTACCTTATTTCACGTAATGCACATACAATGGCATCTCTTCAAAGTACAATTTTTGCCCCTGATTCAAGAAAGTCTGAGTTTTTTCCTTGATGGTTTCCTTAGGCTCCTTCTGAAGCAGAGGCTCAGTGTGCTGCACTTTGCAAGGCAGAAAAGGCATGTATACCCTGTCAATTAATTAATAGCTTAGAACTATGTGTGATCTGTGTACAATGTGGTCAACCGATTTTGGGTACTTTGACCGAAATCGATTGGGAAGTCTGGGCAGTTTTAATGATTTCTTTAATCAATACAAAAGTTAAGGTGAATTGAAGAAAATGGATTTTTATGTCACTCCTTTTTCTTTGATCTTCTACCAGGATCTCCTCAAGTTTTCCACATAATGTCTCATAAATGTGGTTTTATAACTCTATTTTTAGGCGAATCCCGTCACCCATAACCAAAAATACATCCATATCCTGGAATCTTAAAAATTAGATCATGAAAGACCCGACCTCTAGATCCGCACACATATCAGACACATGCACCCCCGCCTGAGCAACTTAGGTTGGAATGTCTAATCTATTTTATTGTAAAGGATATATTTAAGGCCTACATTTGCAGAATTGAGTTTCTTCATGGTATGTATAGTTGTTCGCACATATGGTATAATAAAAACTTCGGAGGTTGGGGTGGGTTTGACAATGAAATGTTTCTCTGACAAATCATGATGTGTAATTGTGTTAGATTTTCCAGTTCCAAGTCACTCACTGGGCATCATTACAGATAAGTATTGAAAGAGTTCCTCTACTTGTCAGGTTTATGCTGTGGCCTCAGAAGATATGGATTCCTTAACTTTTGGAGCTCCAAAGTTTCTTCGCCATTTAATGGATCCTAGCTCCAAAAAGATACCAGTGATGGAATTTGATATCTCCAAGGTAAAATGGGCCTGAACACTTTTTTTAGTTGATGTCTTGATGTCAAGTATATTATCTCTTGATTTATGTCTTATTGAAGGTATTGGAGGGACTTGAACTTAGTATGGATCAGTTCATAGACTTGTGCATTCTTTGTGGATGTGATTACTGTGATAGCATCCGAGGTACCATACTTTTCAGTTAGATCACTGTTTAAAAATCATTTGACTATGCATATGCTACCTCGTGTTTTTTCTGCACTATCCGTAATCAGTAATGCTACAGTAAGTGTCATTTTCGTGGGTTGCACACGTTTTACCTTGGTCCGGACTTCTTATAATCAATCTTACATTGGCATCTAGGAGCTGTTTAAATTTCATGTGCTTATGCTACATGCTTTACTTATGCTGCAACTGATATGGTTTGAGTAATTGGAGCAATATTTCTTGGTATCTAATCATCAATCTATGCAATAGGCATAGGGCCCCAGACGGCTTTGAAGCTTGTACGCCAACATGGGTCAATGGAGAGCATATTAGAGAATATTAACAAAGAGAGGTACTTCATTTGATGTTTTATGGAACTGAGTTCGTTGAGTATGTATGCATGCATTCATTGGGTGTTAAGTAGCTCTTCTTTGCCAAGAGTCATCAATTATCCTGAATACTGAAAAATGAACATAATTTTTTCCCAGAAGCTAGTTGATTTCCCTTGATTCTCAAAGCAGAAAGAGCGAGGAGATGTTGAAAATTTAGAAATTCATTCTAAAGGAGCTTGTCGTATTTGTAAAGGGCCACTTTTACTGCAATTACTCCTGGAGACTTTATGGGTTAGCACTATTTGATGGACTGTACACTTCCTTCAGACAATAAACAATGTTCTAAAACATTTTGGCATACTTCCTTGGGAATGATTTTGAAATTTTAAGTTCATGAGGGTCCATATGTTGTTGGATAAATCATTAAAGAAACGGCAGTCTGGTTAAGCTCCCACTACTTGTGGAGTCCTAGAAGAGCTGGATCACGTTGGATCTATTGTACACAGCCTAGACCCTGTTGCCCTTTAAGTATAGTTTATCTCAAAAATGTACGGTCTGTTGTAAAATTAAATTTTCAGAAGCATCTAGAGCTTTGATCTAGTAATAGAAGTGCAACTCGTGATGTGTAGGTTAGGTGTACGCCATGGGTTTGCCGCAAACATAAGCCTAGTTGTAAGTGGAAAAGGGTAGTGGGACTGGCCTTATCTACTGAGTTTAGAACCATACAGTTCTAGCCTTTGAGGATTTCTTTTGTTATTAATAGAAAAGGTTACTTTCCAAAAAAAGAATCAAGAGAAAAGTATGCCTACTTATTGACTTACTTGAGAACACTCCCTCCTCTCTATCTCTTTTGTCTCCATCTCACCTTTCCTTTTGGTTGTGGTTGGAGAGTGGGTGGACTTGACCGCAATGTTTTTGGTAAATTTATGTGGGCAGTTTAATTAATCATATGTTGCTCAGAGATTTTCATTGCTGATCCTATTGTAGATATCAAATACCTGATGATTGGCCTTATGAAGAGGCTAGGCGGCTCTTCAAGGAACCATTAGTTGTTACAGATGATGAGCAAACTGAACTAAAATGGGCTGCTCCTGATGAAGAAGTGATTGTCTTACCTGAGAAACTTTTGATTTTTTGGTTGGTTGTTAATGAATTTTAACAGAATCTTCATTTTTATATTCTATTCTTATTAGGGGTTGGTTAACTTTCTGGTAAAGGAAAATGGATTCAACATTGATAGAGTTACAAAGGTATTATTCCTTTTGCCACTATTTGACAGAGATTTCTTCTAGATTTTTTTAAGGATAGAATTAACTACTTTGCATCTTGCTTTGTTCAGGCAATAGAAAAGATCAAGACAGCCAAGAACAAATCTTCTCAGGGGCGGTATGAATTGCTTAGAATAAATCTGTTGATGGTTGATAGTGTCGGAAAAAAATGTCGTTCCCTTAACCTCTTAAAAAGTGGTTGATTGGCCATTGAATATTATTTTACCTTGTAAAAGCCTTAAATTTTGTAATTCTTGCAGTATTTTCTAACCATGATCTTTTGCATTGCGATTTGTGTTGTGTCATTTTTGAACAGGTTAGAATCATTTTTTAAACCAGTTAGCACATCTGCTCCAGTTAAAAGAAAGGTACCATTCATGAACTATACCCCCTATCCCCCCCCCCCCCCCCCCCCAAAAAAAAAAAAAAAAAAAAAAAAAAACATTCAACTGAAAAATTTATTTAAGATTGCCAGCATCATTGCGTTGCTTACTCTTTTTGGTGATAGAAGAATTGGATGAAGTTATCATTTATATGTTATATATGAGTAAGTCAGTTCACTTGATTAACAACGGCAAATTATGTGGTTGGCTATGTTGTTTCTTCTTTCATTTCAATCATATCTTATGTTAATTGTTCTTGAAGTCAGCTATATCTCTTGGGATCGAATATTAATTTAGTTCATCTTTCATGTGTAATGCTTTTCTCAAATCCAAAGATTTCTTTCTTTTAGAATACAAATTTGGATTGGCTTAAAAGTTGGTCAAACCTACTTTTAAGTTATTTTTAGCCTTTGGGAGTGTTTGGCAAAGTTAATATAACTTACAAATAAGTTTAAAACGACTTAAAAAAAAGTCAAAAGTAGGTGCTCCCCTACTTTTCATTTTTTAATCTAAAAGTTACTTCAGTTCGACTTTTTAAAAACTACTTTTAAAACGCTACTTTTTTTTAAAGTCAACCCAAATGGGCTCATACTCTTGTCCTGAAAAAGTATGCCCATTCTAGATATTGAATTTGTCAATGTTTGTTTCAAATTCTAACTGGTTGCCACCATTACTTTTTGTACGTTAGCTCACAAGGAATCCAAAAGGCATGCCCATGCTTAATGTAGAATTTGTTAATATATGTTCCAAAATTATGACTGGTTGCCCCCATAACTTTTGGTACGTTGGCTCACAGGGGACTAAATGTGTTCTTGTATCTCCGAGTCCTGTTACCAAGTTTAAGACACTCTCTTTACGATCCAGACCTGGTGTCCTTGGAAGGCTAATCTTCCCATCTTTAGAATTGGGGTCGAATTACTCCGTGCCGTTATCCAGACACTTCTGCTTCGGCATATGATGCTGTAAACCCCTCATGAACTCTTACCTTTCATAATACAAAATGCTCTAATTGCTAACATTGTTGTGCTGAATACTGAATTCTGAACCTGTGGTGCTGAATAGTGAATTCTGAACCCGTGGAAAAGAAATTGATTGATTAAGGTTTGGAATAATTGTTAATTCATGAAAATACAGGTGGTGCAGCTAAAAAACATCCTCCTAAAAATTGTGTCCCATTAACTAATTTTTGAACACAAACATTAATTTGAAAAGTAATGACTACATGAGTTGGGGAGTAGGGTATGATGTTGAGAACTGATACTTCAAAATTTCTTCCGTCTGTGCTGGAAGTTGTTTATCAAGGCCTAATACCTAATCGTGCCCTTTAACTTGGCCTCAACTCATATCTATGTCCTCCAACTTTGAGTGTGTACAAGTAGACAGTTAAGTTTGTATAAAGTTGAACTTGTAGAAACACATGCGTACTTTTACATGGCATAATAAAACTCTATCTGAGTGTATCTTATGGAATTGCCATGTAGGACGTGTTTTTCTGCTTGTTCAACTTTATAAGCACAACTTTATGTAAGTTGACGTGCTTGCTTGTGCATATCCAAAGTTGGAGGACATAAATGTTAGTTGAAATCAAGTTAAATGACATGTTTATGTATTATGCCTTTAGTCAACATTTACTTTTTGGTTTCGAAAGAACAATTACTATATTTTAAGCTAAGTATTCTTTGTACTATTTTTCTATTTGTGACGTTGGTTTTTTGTGAAGAAAGAAAATCTAGAGGAATTTTGCTCCTAAATGATATGCATCTTTGGCCAAAGATTGGATCTCGTTAAAATATGATGCCTTATCTGGTCACAGGAAACATCTCACACCACTGAGAAAGGAGCTGCTAACAAGAAATCAAAGGCTGGTGGTAGTAAGAAGAAAAAGTAGTTAGCATCAAGTTAAAGCTTGCAGTGAAGTGATGGTTTCGTACCTTGGTCAGGTTAGATTCCTTGATCATTATCTATGTTGACTTTGTCTGCAATACAGATTCTGATGCCACTTTATAATTTTTCCGATGTACCATTGTAAACTCATCTAGACTAATTGGAGTATAAGATGTCAACTGAATTGAAGTGGCTAATGTGTTTGCTTTGGACTTTTTCTCGACTTCAGAAGTAGTTCTAGAAATCTTTTTGGTTTCTGCACAGTAATTTGGTGTCCTTCCAATGCACCACTAGGATGTGTAGTTTTCAAGATCTAGCTAAACCAGGAAATTGAAGTTTGTGTTTGAAGAAAGGAACACTGATTCGTAGTTGGAAATTATGGAAAATATTTTAAGGCTGTTTTTCTTTTCCCTAATTTACAAGGGAAGAAAAGAAGACGAATTGGACTATCTATCAGAGCTTGATGTGCGTTTCACTAATTATTAACCTTCTTTAACTTGATGTTGGCTTAACCTTCATCTCTTTAGTTTTTGTTCATCAAAAGGATACACTAATGCATTGTGGTTTTTTTTTTTCACTGTTTGGAAGAACAGTCAGAGTGCCCAGTCACATTGCTGCTTGTGGAGTCTTTGGTAGATGGTGCCTCAAATTTGTTTGGTCTTCTGGAAGAAAATACACCGATTAGTCAGGCTTTGTTTCAAGTGTCTCGTTTATTTTCTTTTCTTGTGTATCTCTCCACCCTGCCCTCTTTTTCAATCAATGAGTGTATAAATCTGGATTATCCTGGGTTCTCATCCTATGTGAATTGGCATTTCTGTAGGTTACATGTACCATTTAATGCATAAAATCGCTCTTAATCTAGTAATTGGCACAGTTAATGCAATGGTTTCGTTCTCTGAGGAAAGAACTCGTATTTTTGTATCTGGCACGGCTTCCAAGTTTAAACACATCGTGAGTCGTGAAGCGTCAAGTCCAAACGATTTCTTATATTGTTCAGACCTTTGTTTCGAAACATCCGTTTGAGCTTCACAAATGTTCATTAGCTCGGAAACATGTCCTACACAATAAACACACTTAATGAGCACAAATTGATAATGTTATTGCTCATACATAATTCAAGTGTTGTAAATAACATTAAATAAAATATAGAATGTAGCTAAATATAGGTGTCTATAGAGCCTATCAACAGCTAGCTATATTATATTTTAGGAGAGGTAGATGTAAGCCATAGAAATGACCTAGATGATTAAATAAGACATGACACATTTTAGCATATTGAGGACATGATTCTGAATAAAAATATATAGAGGTCGGGGATTTTAGAGTAAAAAGATAGTAATAGGTAATCGAGTGTTGTAATACTTTTTCGTGGAAGAGGTCGGGGTAGTTCCCCACTTCTCATCTTCTGCTTATTTAGTAATATTAGTTTGTATACATGTAGTATCTTTCTTCAATTAAATTTTACTTCTGTAGGTGCTTCA
This sequence comes from Solanum habrochaites, assembly GCA_027704765.1. Classification (NCBI taxonomy): domain Eukaryota; kingdom Viridiplantae; phylum Streptophyta; class Magnoliopsida; order Solanales; family Solanaceae; genus Solanum; species Solanum habrochaites. Next base: position 90,495,401 of record JAKWJA010002489.1, read on the forward strand.
TTTACTTTCTTCTATCATGCTATTTTATTTTTTATTGTTATTTTTCTTTCAATTCTATTTTGATTACACCTTTTTAGACCAAAAACTTATATTAAAAAGATTCTCTACCTCCACAAAGATAAGAATGAGGTGTTTGTGTATATCTAATCTTTTTCAGACTCTACTATAATATAAGAATAAAGTGTTTATGCACCTCTAAACTTTTTTCCAGACGTGGCTTATAAAGTTATAACAGTTATTGAGTTCTTGTTACCAACCACCATTTTGAATCCTAATCTTTTGTCGTTCCCTTCAGATTTGACTTTATTCGTTCCTTTGAAATGTCTTCAATCATCTTTGCACAATGATCCAATGTAATCTATGATCTATAGGAAGTGCAATTAAGTTGTTTACCGCTAATCACTTAATTCTTGATAAATTAGGCATATTTCAACATCTCTATTTATAATATATCTATGATCTATCTATATCTATCCTTCTATATACTACTAATAATAACTACTCTAAAAGTGAAAACCTCAAAATGTCAATACTAAATAGTGAATTACCAAATTACTCATTATAAAATTAGTGATTTTTTAATCCTTTAGGTCGACATTATTCCTGTAAAGACTCAAAAATACCCCTAAACTATTCGAAATAGCTGAAATTTATTCTTAATCTATATTTTGGCTCAAAATTACTCTTTCCGTCAAACTATTGGGTTAAAATTGCAAATGCCATGTGGACGCCACATGGCACGCTAATAGAGTTTCACTGCCACATAGGCAAAAAGGAAAAGGGTCAAAAATATCCTAAAACTATCTGAAATAGCTCATATACGCCCTTAAACTATATTTCAGCTCAAAACTACCTTTCTCGTCAAACTATTGGGTCAAAAGTGACTTTCTTATTAGCGAAGTTGTTAAATGCCACATCGATGCCACATTGACTAAATCCCTAAATTTTACTCGTTTCCCCTCATTTCTGTATTTCTCATAAACGATTTCATCCCTTCTCCCTTGTTTTGCGGCTAGGGTTTCACAATTTTCTCCATCGCTAGGTTTGTAAGTGATATTCGTGGTTGTAGATTAGTAAAACTTTTTTCTTCTTTTATTGTGTTTACAATTACGAAATCCACTTTGAATCCCAGCTCTAACGAAAATTATGAAACCTTAGCCGTGAAATGAGGGGAAAGTTGTGAAATCCTAACTATCATACGTCGAAATGGTAAACATAACAAAATAAGAAGAAATATTTACTAACCAACAACCATGAATATCCACTTTGAAACTCAACCTCGAAGAAAGTTACGAAACCCTACCCGTGAAATACGGGAAAAGTTGTGAAATCCTAACTATCATACTTTGAAATCATATACATAATAAATAATAATAATAAAAAAAAGATTTACTAACCTATAACCATGAATATCAACTTTGAAACCCAGCCATGAAGAAAACTGTGAAGCCTAGCCGTGAAATAAGGGAGAACGGGTGAATCGTTTCAGGAAAATAATGAAATGGGGGGGGGGGGGGAGTAATTAGGATTTAGGGATTTAGTCTATGTGGTAGTGGAACCTTATTGGCATGCATTGTGACATCTACATGACATTTAACAACTTCCGTTAATAAGAAGAGTATTTTTGACCCAATACTTTGACGGAACGGGTAGTTTTGAGCCGAAATATAATTTATGAGTAAATTTGAGATATTTCAAATAGTTTAAGAATATTTTTGATCCTTTTCTGTATTTTTTAAAAAGTTAGCTTTTATTCAACTAATAATTTTGTATTAAATGAAATAATAATGCTGGAACTGATTTCATATTCCAATGATTTCTAATAAATTTGTCTTCTTTCCATTTCTATTACCCTCATTTCTCAAATAAACAAACATTTTTGTTTAAACTCATTCTATATTATATGCTCAGTAATAACAAACATATATATCTTTTCTTTTTATGTTCTCTTTCGTATCTTTTCTGTAGCTACCAACTAAACATTTAATTATTTCTATGGGCTTCTGGACTACCCTATTCACTCTCATTAATTATACATATATATAGTAGAGTCCGGAGCGATTTTCTAAAAAAATAATTGATAATCGCTGCCTAAGACCTAATTTCACAAAGTCATACTCATAATCACATTTCACAACATCGGTGATTAATGAGATGAGTAGACTCCTTACAAGGCTTGAATAATTCTCCTCCCTTTGAGCTAGCTTTTGGGTGTGAGTTAGGCCTAAGACCTAATTTCACAAAGTCATACTCATAATTAACTAGGAGAGACACCGAATTAAATAAATAAATAAAGTTGTTTTCCCGCAATAAACACGGATCTAAGAATTGATAATATTTGTATAACATATGATTGATATTCATGAGATTAAATGTCCACTTAATTAGCTTGATATGTCCTCAGTTCCAAACAACTGTAATTCTTTGTTAAAATTATTAAGTATGTTGAATTATTATCTTAATTGTACTATTATGATTTAGACTTGGACGTAGTCCATTTGGAGGCCTTATCTTTGTATAACAATTAACGATCCAGTGTTATCTGTATAGGAAGTGCAAGTTTTTTGAAAAATTAGGCATTAACTAATTATATATATTCACTATATACTGTAAACAATTTATTATTTTCATAGTACTTTAACATGTCATCACTACTGCATGCCTCTTTTGCTTCAAGCTATTTAATTTTCACTTATTATGACAAATCATCTTTTAAGTGTATTTTGATGATTTTTTTTTGCACTACCCATATACATATAACGATAACATATTAAGTGCAGTGCAGTTTGCAGTTTGTAGTTTGAAAAGAATAGTGTATATACAAATTTTATCTCTATATTATTAAAAATAAATAAACTGTTTTGAAAGATACTCTACTCGAAAAAAATTCTGCTACATATAATATGTACCTCTAATTTTCATCAAAGTCAAGGAAAATTTAAGGGATCTCTAATTAAATAAAATATACCTATAGCTATGCTAGTAATAATTTTTCAAAATCAGGTCAAATATTACGCACTATTTACTGGATGTCGAAAGAGTTATGTCATACCTTTTAATTTTTAGGATAATTAAGCAGCATATTTTATATCTTCATTCTTAATGGACCATCTCATATATTATATGCTAAGTAATAATTAACCAACATAATTCTTTATTTTTCTTTTAAAGTTTTCATTTCGAGGTTACCGACTAGACCTTTAATTATTCCTATGAGCTCCCGCATAAACTTATTCACACTTGTTAATTATATATATATATATATATAGTACCATTTTCAATTTTGTGAAAGTCAACTTGTGATTATAGCTTGTTAGAACATGTCAAATTGTGATATATAAAGAAGACTATTTCCTATTTTTGATTTCCTTTTAGTAAAGAAGAAATTAATAGCACAATGAGGATAAAAGTTGAAAACAACTCGAATAGATTATAGTGAAATTATTAACAATTAGCAAATGGCATGTTTCGTGCTCAAACACACAAATTATCTTATGTCAACTAATTAACATCAATTTGATTTGTTCGGCTTCAAATTCTCACCCTATAAATAAACTGCCTAAATTTCATTATCCATAAAGCAACATTCAATCTTCATTGTTCAATTCCAAATGGCTGTCTTTAGAAAAATGTTTCCTTTAATCATGGTAATTATGACATTATTAGCTATTAACTCAGATAAAGCTTGTGCTGGAGATCCAGATATGCTACAAGATGTTTGCGTTGCTGATCTCACCTCAAGTAAGTTAAAGCTAAGACGCGGTTCTAATAATATTAATACGTAATTAATTAACTTATTAAGTGATCTGATTGTGTAACAGCTTTGAAATTAAACGGATTTACATGCAAGAACATGTTCTCCGCGGCTGATTTCTCGTCGATGGTTATTTCAAAGCCAGGAGCCACAAACAACATGTTTGGTTCCCTTGTTACTGGAGCTAACGTTATGGCTATTCCTGGGCTTAACACCTTAGGTGTGTCCATGGCTCGAATCGACTATGCTCCAGGTGGCATTAACCCACCCCACCTCCACCCACGAGCCACGGAGATGATTTACGTTTTACAAGGTGAATTAGATGTTGGTTTTATTACTACAGCTAATGTATTGGTCTCTAAGCATATTGTACAAGGAGAAGTGTTTGTTTTTCCAAGAGGACTTGTTCATTTTCAGAAGAATAATGGTCACATGCCAGCAGCTGTTATTGCTGGGTTCAATAGTCAGTTAGCTGGTACGCAGTCGATTGCTACAACATTGTTTGCAGCAACACCAGCACCAGGTGTTCCTAATGATATCTTGGCTCAAGCATTCCAAATTGGTACTATGCAAGTTCAGCAAATTAAGGCTAAATTTGCACCCAGGAATTAAGTAGTAAAATCTTTATTTCTCAACAGATTTGTTTAATTCATGTTGTTTTGTTGACAAGTGGATGATGTTTTGATTTTTGTTTGTAATGTTAATAAGAGAGATATCTCCTTAGATTTCTCATTATGTGTTTGTTATTACTATATATATGTTTGGAAATTGGATTTTGAGTGCTTGTGTTTCAATTAAAGAATGTTTTTTTTTTCTTTACCAAAATAGTACTTGTTATCATGAAGTCAATGGCTGGTAGGCCCAGTACAAGTAAGGATGAGAGAAGATTCTTTGACTTTGTTTCGATCCAAAAATATGCATTTTAATACGGAGATTTTGAATTCGAGTCCACTTGAATATGAAATATTATTAATATTAAAATTTTTGACACGAATTCTAATTATTAGAAATATATATGTGTCAAAGTCAATCAAGTCATCATATAAAATTAGCTAGCCAATCCTCACAACAACAATATACCTACACACCCAATGATGTCCTACCAAAGTGAGATGTAGCAGCTAGGCAATCGTCAACAAATTAAAAATTAAAGGTTGAATCTTAAAACTTAAAAAAATTTAATATATAGAGAATTTCTTTTTTACCTTTGCCAATTGTCACATGTCTTTCTCCTCATTTGAGATCATATGGTCCTAAGCTCTTCGTCAAAGCTCGAAAGTTCAATATATATAATTTGAGTATTATTTGATTATGATTTAGTGACATATAAATTCTATTGAGGAAGTCCTAACACCAAATTAATGTTGTCTTCAACAGAGTTTTACCATAATTTTGAACAGCCCTGTAATTTTCTTCATATATTATAGTCCAGTACTTGAGGGTAACAGGAAAATGACATCAAAACAGATGTCTTTATTTACGTTTAACACTACTCTACGTAACGTTAAAGTAAAAATTTTCCAATCTGTAACATTGAAGTCCTACACCGCAATCAACGATCAACATTGACACGCACACTATTTTAATAGTTTTCAAACTTCTTTATTTTTTATGAAAATAACAACATTACCCAATGACTATTCAATATTGTACATTACTTATACATCTTACTAAATGATCGCTTGATATATTCAAAGGACGTTTCTTCTCTGATTAGAGAGGACTTATTTATGTATTTAAACTAGCATAACTTTATACAATGTTTAGTTACAAAAATGGGGAAAATGTAATTCAGATAAAATCCGACATAAGTTATACAAAATTTGGTTTTTCAGGTAAACCATAACATTGCTAATATAACGATTGGTTCTTATTTGTTTTTTTCACATAACTAAGGCATGTATAAAACATGATAAAATATACATATTAATTTATGCTGTAAAAAATGAAATAACTTATATATGAATAGTTAATCTTGCAAAAGTATCTTGCATTTACTTGCATAATTGATTCATAAATAACTAATATCCGCTTTAACTCCAATCATCAATCATATTACTTAGTATCTTGATTCAATAACTAATTATTTCTTCCGTTTCAAAAAGGATAACCTAGTTTGACTTGGAACAGAGTTTAACAAAATAAAGAAGACTTTTTAATTTTGTGGTTCTAAATTAAAATTATGTCAAATGTACCAAAGTGCCCTTTAATCTTGTGGTCTTAAACATGTCACGTGAAAAATTAAAGTTAAATTATTACCAAAAAAAAAAGAAATCATTTTTTTTTGAAACAGACTAAAAGAATAGAAACATTCTTTTTTTTAAATAGAGGAAGTATTTAATTGTACTTGATATTAATTGGGGTCACTGTAGTACATGCATTGTTAATTTTTATAATCTTTAATTATTCATAGTCCGACGTATGTCAAAATAAAAAAAGGGACAAAATAACCATCAAAATCAAGTTAGGAGATGGAAAAAAATAATACAAAAGGTATAACATTTTTACCCAATTTAAGAAGTGCGCTACAAGTTTACATATATATTTTTTCACTTCGAGTGGGTAAAGAATTCTCTGATCTTTGACTAGTTGAAATCGAAAGTAATAAAATAATAATTAACTAAGTTTAATGTGTGGATTAATTTGAGTGTACTATCAATTTGATCGATCTTGTACTTCTATTTGCAAATATTAAAGACTTTTATATATAACTAATTGACTATACATTTATTTAATTATCGTAATTTTTATTTCTCAAATACGTATCTCATCCATGACATCTGCGATGCCGCGTCGAGTCTAATTTATATGAAGAGATCATTTCTAAAATAATTAGTCAATACAGTTATTTTTATAAAAGTCATAAAAATCATTGAACTTATCAATTATTCTGTGAAAATCACTAAATTATTTTTTATCACATTAGAATTGTTCCAGTTCTGAATTGTTTTAAAAGTTGCTAAAGTAATTTTAATCATTCTGAATTCATTAAACTTATTATGACTGGTTACTCAAAGATGATTAAAAATCACACTCCTCCGTTAATTTTTATATCTCCTCTATAAATAATAATTAACATCACAATTTATCACGATATTTCTATTTACTGATATATAGTTTTAGATTTTAAAAATAATTTGAGAAATAATTAATTGATATTGATGAAAAAAATTTAATCTTTACTAGTTATATAAAAGTGACAACTAAAATCGCCGAGGATATTTTAAACGGACAAGAGCCTAAAATACCCTTAAAGTATTGAAAATGATACAAAATTACCCTCCATCCACCTATTGGCTCCAAAATGCTCTTTTCATCCATCTATTGGCTCCAAAATACCCTTGTCATCCACCTTTGTATTCAAAATTAACCATTTTTTTAATAGTTTTAAAATTAAACTCTTTACATATATTTTAAAAAACTTGGCGTTCAATTATTGATTATAATTATAATTTATTAGTATAATTTATAAACAATTTATAAACCAACCCACTACACACTCATTACTAACTAAACCTCACCCAATTAATAATTCAATTATAATATCAAAATCGTCATAAACACTACTAAAACACGATGAAATTATAGATTTCTGAAAATGACATTCAAAATTATTTGAGTCTGAATCGGAGCCCCAATTAAATTTAGGTTGAGCCGCTTATTTAGGAGGACACTTTCTTTCAAAATAGAATTAGCAATTTATGATTAAAGGTAAAGAAGTAATACATCCCGAATTGATTCATGCACTTTTTTAAATATAATTTTATAAATATTTATGATTTTTTTAAAAACTTTAATATATTATTTTGAAAAAAGATTACCTATGAAGTAACATCACATAATTGAGACGTAAGAATAATTAAGATAAACATAGTCTGACTTTTAAGTTTATTGGTGATTTTTATTTAGCCACTTGAATGTATGATAATTTACTTCTATAATTTTTAAAAACACTCAATTGACAGTAGCTTGCATTAATAATGTGACGGGTTCATTAATTTAGAGGGATTTAATTATTAATGGGGTGGGTAGTGGATTGATTTATAAATTATACTAATAAGTTAAATTATAATATATATTTGAGCACCACGTATTTTAAAAAATATTTAAATAGTTTAAATATAAAACCGTTAAATAAGTGGTCAATTTTGAATCAAAAGGCGGATGACATGGGTATTGGGAAGAGTATTTTGGAGACAATATGTGGATGGAGGGTAATTTTGTACCATTTCTAATACTTTAAGGATATTTTAGGCTCTTTTCCGTATTTTAAATCAATGTTTCGATACATCATGCATTCAAGAATAAAAAAGAATAGAAATTTGTGTAATTTTTTTAAATAATAAAAAGTTTTAAAAAATATAATAATATATTTAAATAATTTTCGGATTAATTGGTGTCGTCAACGCCAAGAAGTCAAAAGTCCGTATAAGCCCAAAACTGAGGCCTGATATAGGACTGCACTGGACCCCAATTTCCTTATGTCTTCGCTTTGGGTGGAAGAGAAAAAAACAGCGTGGTTCTTGCGTTTACACTCCGCACGCTTTCCTCACGTGACTTCAAAGTATACTAAACGTTTCCCTTTATAAATAAAAAGCCCATCCTATTTTGTCTCTCAATCGCACTACTTCTCTTCTACCACATTCTGTGCTTCTCTCTTTTTACCTAAATCAAACAAAACAAAAAAAGATCATTTGTTCTTAATTCCACCATGTCTGTGTTTGGTAAATTGGTTGTATTTATGACTGTGGCCGCTATGTTAGCCATTAGCTTAGATAAAGCTTGTGCTGGAGATCCAGATATGCTTCAAGATGTTTGTGTTGCTGATCTTACCAACAGTAAGTTTCATTTTACAGTTTAATGTTTGTTAAAAGAATTCTTTTTGAGTAAGAGAAAAGTAGATTTTTCATCTGTTGTGATTTGAGTTTGGGGGTTTTGGGTCTCTCACATTTACCTTAATTAATTAATTTCTCATTAGTAATACATGTTGACTTTTCTACTTGTCCAAATTATTGCTTCTTCTTGCTTTCTAGCTTTTGTTATGGAATTTGTTACGAGTGTTGAATCAAGATCCAACTGTATATTAGCTGGCAAAATGTAGATGATTGACCCTTTGCACATATTTAATATAAGAGCTTTGAATCACAAGTACAATTATTAGGGAGGAAATGATCTCCTATTATCATAGTGAATTAAATAAAGGAAAACGATATTTTTTAATTAAATATCAACATATTCATTATGATTTTATAATAATATCTTTGAACTTTGAACAATTTATTTGTTTTGAATTATGATAAAAATTGAGAAAAAAAAATACTCCCTCCGTTTGGTATTGTTTGACATGGTTTCTATTTTAAGAGTTAAATTTAAAAAATTGTAATTTGTCGTACTTTTCATATAGTTTTAGAATATTTAATTTTTTTATTCAAAATATCAAATTAATGTAATTTAATTTACTTTTAAAAATTAATTAAATTAACTTTTGATAAGCGCATCAAACAAATATTGTGTACCTTTTTTGGGCTAAAGTGACCAACAATGAGTACCTACCCAACATTAACATTATTCATCTTCGTCTAAGTTTGAAAAAAGAGGTAGCCTTTTTTCAGGGGGTCCAATGTCTAGTTGGACTATTTAAAAAAAAAATAGACTCACACATGGCCAAATTAATGACATAATGATCTAATCATTATCTTTTCGATTAAAGTAACACATGCTGATTATGTACATGAAAACAGGTTTAACCGTAAACGGTTATCTTTGCAAGAAGAACTTTTCAGAAATAGACTTTTCATCTATGGCCATAGCAAAGGCAGGAGCAACAAACAATACATTTGGTTCTGTTGTCACAGGTGCAAATGTCATGAAAGTCCCTGGCCTTAACACACTTGGTGTGTCCATGGCTCGTATCGACTATGCCCCTGGTGGAATTAACCCACCTCACACTCATCCTCGTGCCACTGAAATGATATTTGTTTTAGAGGGTGAACTAGACGTTGGTTTTATTACAACATCAAATGTTTTGATTACAAAACATATTGTTAAAGGTGAAGTGTTTGCTTTCCCTAGAGGACTTGTACATTTCCAACAGAACAATGGGGATGTTCCAGCAGCTGTTGTCGCGGGGTTCAACAGCCAGTTGCCTGGAACTCAATCGATTGCTACAACGTTGTTCGCTTCATCACCAACTGTTCCTGATAGTGTCTTGACTAAAACATTCCAAGTTGGTACTAAGGAAATTCAGAAAATTAAGTCAAGGTTGGCGCCTAAGAAATAGATTTATTCGTTAATTAATTGATCGTGTGACAATTAATTCGTTTGGTGAGAGCTTGTTAATTGATAGGGATTTGTGGGTTTATATAAGACGGGGAATGGATTGTATATCTTTTGTTTCAAATAATGTTGTAAACATTCTATTGTTTCTCTGTTGGTAATAAATGTGATCCTTCTGTTTCTACAACTCATAGATACATGAGTGAAACGAAACATACTACAAAAGATAGCCATAATTCATAAACATAAGAGATCACGAAAAAAAAAGTGGAATATAATAAAAACAAGTGCTAAACTCTTTCTACAAAGCATCAATATTTTTTTACTCCCTTCGTTTCAAAAAGGATAGCTTAATTTGATTTGGAACGGAGTTTAAGAAAAGAAAGAAGACTTTTTAAAATGTACCAAAATATCCTTTAATCTTATGATCTTAAACATGTCACGTGGAAAGTTAAAATTATAGTGTTGCTAAAAAAGAAAATAAGTCATTCTTTTTCAAAACAAACTAAAAAAAAATAGAAACATTTTTTTAGAAACGAAAGGTGTGTTTTTTTTTTCTTTGTTGACTCAAATCTACGATTTTAATGTTAGAGCCGGGTTGTATCAAGCAACCCCCAACCTCCTTGTCCGTCAATATCAAAACCATTTAAGAGTCAAGTCTTGCATTTTTTTCCTTGTTTGTTTCCGTCTTATTTCATCACAATAAGGGAGTTAATTCTATGCGATATGATGAAGGATAGCAAGAAAGTGACATAATACGGACGACTTTATTTACGTTTTACACTATGCCACGTACATACCGTAAAAGGAAATTAATATGTCTTCCCTGATCATAACGACGTTGTACTTGAAATTCTATTACTTTATTAACATTGCTACTATTTTAGGGACCCTATTTTAGTTTCAAATAACCGTTGGATCTTTATAGACAATTAATTAACGATAACAGTTTGATATATATATATATATATATGATCCGGTAAATTCTTTCTTATAGTGTATACATATATGATGTATGATTTGACTAATCAATCATTTATGATGCATAATTTACTTTTGCTAAACATCAAAGATATTGAAATTTAACTAAATAAGATTGCTCTTTAACATATTTATTGCTTAGGCGCAAGAACTTAGTCATTTAATATTGTTTCACTGTACATGCGTAATGGGTTTTTAATTCTTGAAAACATTAATAATCAAGCATATATCACGCTAAAAATGGACAAAAACTGACCATCAAAATCAAGTTAGCCTAGGCAACTAAAAAGTAAGACAGAAGGAATAACATAATTTAAGAAGTACGCTATATATATGATATAAGTAATTAAGTAGATTTCTAAGTATTTGTTTTCATTTTGAGTAGGTGAGCAAACTCTTTGCGACGAGTTAGAAAATGAAAGTGAAACAATAATTAAGTTCGATGTATCGATTAATTTTGAACTATACTGTTAACGCACTTGATCTATTATCTGTATTCGAAAATAAAAAATTAGATAAACAGCTACAATGTTTAATTTTTACAAATAGCATATTTTTATGTTACAACGAGATAAATATACATAAAATATTGATTATGAAAATATCTAACAATATAAAAGTATTGTTATTAATGTGATTTTTATATCCCAAATAGATGTCATCCATGACGTTTGCGATGTTGAATTCCTTATTTTTTTTGGATATAAGCTGTATAAGATAAACTTTGTATATTACATTGATTAACGTGAACTTATACTATTTACTTACCTTTAAAGGCAGGATTCATCGAAATCATAATACGGAGAGTTCATTTCTCAAATTATTACTTTTTTTTTATAAAAGTCAAATATAATATAGGTCTAATTTATGTCATTGTAAAATCATTCAACTTATCAATTATTCCGTGAAAGCCAATAAATTACTTTTTGTTCACATTAGAATTGTCCAACTTTATGACTGGTTACTCATAAGATGGAGGAAATTTCATGGATGGTCATCCAATCTTATTATAAGAGATGTCTTGTTACATAATTATATTTTATTTTCACTATAATTTTCTCAAAAATTGTTTTCATTAGGCTCGAGGAGGCAATTTATTTGGTATTTTTGAACAAATAAACGAAAGAAAATTAAAGGTTGAACAGAAGAATGAGCAACAATGAAAGAATCAAAAAATTAAGTTAATAATTATCCTAGAACTCTTTTCTTTTACGGTTTGGATTATTGTTATTCATAATTTCAAAAATATATTGTTTTATATTGTATTCTATTATATTGTATAGTATGTTAGATATAATGTTTGATTAGACTGTATTATTTGATATTGTTTAATAACATTTCTATTAATTGTACTAAAATATACTCAACTATTCTAGGATAAGAGAAATATAGGGTAAACTATAAAGGATAAAATAGTATTATGTATGGATATATTTGGAGAAAGAATAAATTAAGTGACAATGAGAATACATCAAATCAGTTGTTCCATAAAATGAGAATTTTCATTGTTACATAACAACGAAATTTAACAATAACATACAATACGATATAATTTTAAATAACAATCAAAACAAATATTATATATATAATAATAATATAATACAGTATAATGAATACAATGATCCAAACATAGCATTAATTATGACAAGTTTTAGACCATTTACGTAAGCGAATTTAATTAATTAATTAAGGTCAAGATAATTTTTGTCATAACCTGATCAAAATGAGATGATTTTTATTTGATAAAAAAAAAAACTAATACTTCGCTTTGGGTCAAAGAGGATATAAACAGCGTGGTTCAAGCGTTTGCACCCCGCACGCTTTCTTCACGTGACTTCAAAGTCTACTCAAGATTTTTTTTAAGAGTTTGATATGATTTTGATTTAAAAGTTGGCTAATTTTATCATTTTAAATTGATCTTTAGTTTTGAGTGTTTGACAAATTTAAATTAAATTAAAAAAAGTTAAAGGTCACAAAAAAAATCATTTAATTTTCGATTTTTAATTTAAAAATTATTCAAGTTTGATCTTTTTTTAAAAGCTACTACATCTTTTTCAACAATAGTTGTTCACTGTTCACTTGAAACATTTTTTAAGAAATAATAAATAGCAGGGTAATATTATTTCTTCGTCCACAATTGTTTGGCAGACTAGAAATAGATGTCCAATATTATCAATTGTCAATTTAAACATTTAAAAAATAATTAGTCATTATTTTTTAATACTATCCTTAATAATTACTCCATTTTGTTCAATTAAAAAGTTATGTAGACTTTTGATATTTTTGATATAATAGGGTTATATTACTCAAATTACATATTGTATAAAATTTCTCTTGAGAGGAGTGCATAATCTATTCTGACAAATAATTGTGAACGGAGGAAATATTATTTTATTTCTTGACTTTATTAAATTTAATGCTTTAAAAAATTTATTAATAAATAATATTTAATAATAAAAAAACAAAAAATAAATAATTTCTTAATTTTCTAAATTGAAATAATATTATTGAAATAGTATTTTTTATATAGCGAACACAATTGTTTGATGGAGGGTGTATTTTTTTAAAAAGCAAATCGAAATAGACTCTGTGTCTATTCTCCTCTTATAAATAAAGCTCATCCAATTTTCTCTCTCCATTGTACCAAAGTACTGCCTGCTATTTAATTCAAAGCTCTCTCTAAAATAAATTCCTCTATTTCTGTGCCTCTCTTTTTTGCCTAAATCAAAATAAGAAATTATTTCTTACCAATACTTTCTTCTTAATTCCACCATGTCTTTCTTTGGAAAATTTGTTGTAATTATGGCTGTTGTTATGTTAGCCATTAGTTTAGATAAAGCTTCTGCTGGAGATCCAGATATGCTTCAAGATGTTTGTGTTGCTGATCTTACCAACAGTAAGTTTCATTTAACTTACTCCGTTTTAAAATGAACTATTTTTCTATTTAGATCGTTTGAAAATGAATGATCATTTTCCTTTTTTTCGATAATACTTTAATTTTAATTTTTTATTTATCATATTTATGATCATGTTTAAGATTATAAAATTAGAGATTATTTAATGCACTTGACATAAATTAAATTAAGGGCCATGTATTGAAAAGTTTTCTTTAATTTTTAAAATTTTATTTCAAGTCAAACTAGTTCATTTTTTTAACGAAACAGCTGCTGCTCTCTTTTTGGTTTCTTTGATACTGAGAAAGGTAGATTCTTGATAAGTTAATTTGTCCCTTTTGTTTCAATGTCTCTTTTCTCATTTTTGTTTTGTGGTTTTGTTTGCCTTAATTAATTTCTCATTTTGTAGTAGATCTTGACTTTTCTACTTGTCCAAATTGCTTCTACTTGCTTGCTTACTTGTTTTACCATTTATTATGAGTGTTGAATCAACATCCAACTATATGAATTAGCTGGCAAAAGTCAAAAAGAAGAAAATTGACTATATCAATGATAGAAAATTGTCCCAAATTATCTGTTTTGATTTCTACCAGCAATTGTTTCAATAATATAATTTGTTCTTAAACACTACAAATGCCTCAAAAACATAGATACTTACTAAAAGGGATTATAATTTATATCTTTAAAGATATATAATTAAAGGTAAAATAATTTTTAAAAATACTCCTCCGAATTAATGGGTTTTTATTGAACTTGTAAATAAAGGAGTATTGGTTAGCAGGTGTCAATGGTCACCAAATATAATCAATTCCTTTTTTTGTCGTAAAGAGCAGTTTGGTACACCCACTTTTCAAATCAATCATAAAAGATATAATTTTATCACTTCCTCAAATAAGTATATCTTCTTAGAGTAGTAAGATTTTAAATCGAAAAATAAAAATAAATTGATGTTTTCTTTATTTTTAAGTGACAGATTTTGGTACATCTTTTTTGAGAAAATGCAAAGTATCCCTTGATCTATGTTCGAAATTTTGGAGACACACTTGTACTTTACTAAGATCCTATTTATTACTCCCTCAAACTTATTTTATAAATAATTTTATATCCCTTTTCGGCCTATGTTGCACTATCATTGAAAAAACGCTAGACACAAAAGATAGTACCACGTAAGTCGAAAAGAGTAGAAAATTATTTATAAAATAAGTTCAGGAATAATAGTACATAATATAATATAAGTGTGTTTTTGAGATTTCGAGCATAGTTCAGGGTGTTTATACATTTTTTCCTTTTTTTTTTTACTAAAGTAAAATATAAAAAGGACAAAAAGATAAAGTACTACTTTGCTAACATTTCGTACTATATATGCAATAGGAAAATGTCTTCCACATTATTATTATCTAATCATTTATTTTATACAACACTACTTATGCAAATTTCTGTTTTATGTACACGAAAAAACAGGCTTAACCGTAAATGGTTATTTTTGTAAGAAGAACTTTTCAGAAATAGACTTTTCATCAATGGCCATAGCAAAGGCAGGAGCAACAAACAACACATTTGGTTCTTTAGTCACAGGTGCAAATGTCATGAAAGTCCCTGGCCTAACACACTTGGTGTGTCCATGGCTCGTATCGACTATGCCCCTGGTGGAATTAACCCACCTCACACTCACCCTCGTGCCACTGAAATGATATTTGTTTTAGAGGGTGAACTAGACGTTGGTTTTATTACAACATCAAATGTTTTGATTACAAAACATATTGTTAAAGGTGAAGTGTTTGCTTTTCCTAGAGGACTTGTACATTTCCAACAGAACAATGGGGATGTTCCGGCAGCCGTCGTCGCGGGGTTCAACAGCCAGTTGCCGGGGACTCAATCGATTGCTACAACGTTGTTTGCTTCATCACCAACTGTTCCTGATCATGTCTTGACTAAAACATTCCAAGTTGGTACTAAGCAAATTCAGAAAATTAAGTCAAGGCTTGCACCTAAGAAATAAATATTGTTTCGTTAATTAATTTGTTCTTTGTGACAATAATTTACTTTTGTGAGTTTGTTAATTGACAAACATTTGTGTGTTCGTATACGATGGGGTTGGATTTTTTTTTTTTATTCTTTTTTGTGTCCTTTTTTAAATTTATCATCAATAATGTTGTAACAGACAATTGTTTCTCTGTCGATCAAGAATAAATGTAATCGATTTCTAATTTTACGCTCTAATTACCTGGAAAAAAGGTAAGACAACTTGCTTCTAAAAATTTTTATTAGACGACTTGTATGTATCTCACATGAATTTGCATAGATGTCAAATAATGAACTAATCAACATATTAATCTTAAAAAATTAATTACGTAATGTGTATCTTTAAAAGGTGTTTTTGGAATAATAATGAATTACCTACTTGTCTAATTTTCTTTACGCAACTAAGTAATTAGTGCATTAAACTAAGCTAAACAAATTGCTGGTATTGAAGTCACTTGTGTTTAAAGCAATTTTGATTCGAAAAATAAATTCAACAAAAGAGGGTAAAGAATGATGATTCTACCATCAGACAAAAATTGGATAATTATGGGATGTTAGTAGTGAAGAACAACTGTACCAATTATGGATTTTCAAGTATGTTATGATATGGATGATGATGAGAGTGTAAAAAGCAGTAAAGGTTCTAACACAGTAAACAGGTTAGGTGAATTATTAATTGAGGAAATTTTAGAAATACCTAATATTTAATCGAAATTAAAACTCATTATTCTTATTTAGTAGATGTTTCTTGAGAACTGATCACTATCAAGAAGTAATTCTTTAATATAATAATATAATTGGAAACAATTACTATCTTTCGTCTTAAATTTCTCAAGTGACATTTATTTTGAGACAGAAAGAATATACTTATTGTGCAAAGTCACTTACGATTAATATTTGCGTAAAATCTAGTTTACATCTTATTGCGGATATAGAACGAAACATTTGCCCTTTGAGAAAAAAAAAACATTTAAAAAGGATACGTATGTAGTTGTTAAGTTTGTAAAGTTTAGACAGCAGAAGGAGATCAAAATAAAAGAGGGTTAGGTGGTCTTTTTTTATAAAGGTTTGGTTGACCTACCAGATCTATTATTATATGTCTGTCTTTCGAGTGAGTGAACAAGGTTTGCTTCTTCAGTAATTTAATGACTCAAACTGATAATAAGAATTAAACAAATATGTAAAATTTCTCAGATTTCAGGCCAAAGATATATACAGTAAATTATTTCATTTAGAGACTCCAAATATAATACAAATATCCATTCATGATTGCTGATCTTTTGTATATCAATATTGGTTATGCTGTAGTGAACACTGACGAGATGATATGAGCAAATTTAATTGATCAGTATTTTAATTGAACGCATGATGAAAAAACGGTAAAAAGAAAATCTTTACCATGATCCGTAATCCTAAACTTGAAAGAAAATGCAATATAGTAAAGCATTGGCAACGGCGATGCAACAAATGAGCATGGTCTTTCTAATTTTTAATGGAAAAAGTTACATAGCATTTCATATGGAAAGATACTATACATAAGGCTGTTATATATCTTATGGGCCAATAGATTGCTGAGTTCTTGATAATTGATAGCATGCTTTGATTATAATAAGTACTCCCAACTCTGTTTGGTCTCCGTTAAACGCCTCACTTAATTATGGACAGCAAAGGTGAATACTTCTTATTATTCTAAAATGGTCAAATAAAACAATTAGCACTCTAGTATTTATAACGGTAAGAAATACATAATTTTGCTGATGAGGATTGGGGAGTATAAAGAATCTTTGTTACGTTAAACTCACACAACAAAACTTGGTACAAGTTTTAATGTTTTATCCACAACTCGCAGACTTGAGTTGCACCTAGTTGATTTCATATTATACTTTCCATCATCAAATTAATAAGACAAAAACAATAATAAGTGAAGTAGCCCTTAAAAACAAATCTATGAGCTTGAATCATCTTTAGAAACAAATATCACCAATTTGCTGCATTTAAGTGTCTTCTGAAAACAACCTCTCCAAACTCCACTTATGAAATATCAGTGATATGTTAATACATTTTTTAAAAACATTTGAGTATTTGTTTTCAAGTGTTTTAAGAAAATATTACAGTCGAATAGTAGAATAATACTCCAAATAGGAAATTACACTAATGATCTTGAAAAAACGAATGGTCATGCACATTTCGCCCTAACTTAGGTAAATTAGGTTTCAAAAAAGGAGACAATCAGATCACACCCTGTGATTCTTCTTCAAGCATGAATACTGGTTGCAAACTGATATGTCTTCATTTTGTTTTGCCATCTGGGACTGCAAACCGCAACACTGGTTGCTGTTTACCATCAGGGATGGCAAAAAGAACAATGGGTTTTTGAGGTCTAAGGAAGGGAACATCGCATCTGAAGTAGCCCTTCCTCTCCAGCTGCAACACGTCTCCACGTTGCAGATTCCTCATGTTAGAATCACCAAGTGCTGGAGTCTCCTTCCTTGTGCAAGGATTAACAACATCGACAAAGTTCTCGTCTTCCTCGAGCTGCAACACCAAAAATTAGCAATTCAGTACGTGATCAACCCACTAATAGCAAAAACTTTGTTGCAGTAAACATCTTCACAGGTACTCTGTGAACTACTAAGTTCAGGTGGACAACAAATACAATTCCAAATCATAACATTATGAAAATTGAAAGGCATTCTATTACTTCAAATGTACATTGTCAATGAGAAAGGCCCAATGAGTACTAGTCCGTTTCATTACGCTGTAATGGATTATAAACAGAATTCATTGTACTTTGCTTTTATTACTTTTTGTTTTCCATACCATCCCCTTCCTATCATCTATACTTCCCAAAACTTGTACAAAAGCTCTACTAAGAAAGTTCATAACTCTAAATCAATCTTAGTATGGAGAAAGGCCACTCTTGATCAATGTATGCAGAAAATATTATTTCACCACTACTTAAATCGAGAAGGGCACTCTTTACCAATGTATGCAAAAAAAAATCGGTTCACAACTCTTAAATGCTTGACAAACATCAACAGTAATAACATACTCAACATTCATTAAGTTCTAATATTTTCATATAGACAACCCAATCTCTACCATCGTTTAAATGTTTGACATGCCTCAACAGTAATATTAACTCAGCATTCATAAGTTCTAATATTTCTCACCTAGACAACCCAAATAATTCATCATCAATATTTCCCACACAAGCTCCATCGAAACCACATAAAATGCACTCATCTCTAGTCAATCAATCTTATTACTAAATCAAAAGTTCTTACCAATATATGGGGAATCATATCATCTTAAATAAAAAAATCCTAAAGCGAAGAGTTATAAGTTCTTAAAGTTGTCCAGAAAAGTCACTTTACACACTCATCCTTTACGAGCGACCTATTACCTCCCTATTCTTATTTTTAATGGAACTAATAACACCCTAAAAGCTACGTGGCAAAAAGTCATATATATAAAATAAAATAGTCGCATTTGAATCTTCAAAATAGTGTGGCAATATATACGATGTGGCACGTGTGTAATACACCTCCCGACATGCAACTGGTTTTATATTTTCATTTAGTTCCACTAAAAATAAGAATAGGAGGGGGAATAGGTTTGCCCATAAAGTACGAGTTGTAAATGACTTTTCTGGACAATCTTAAGGTGCAACTTGTGTCTTTTCCCTATGCTTGACAGAGTTGAGCAATATTGTAAATTATGTATTGTATATCACAAGACACTCAAAAGTTTTAAGAGTTCAACTGACCATGTGGAGAAAAGAAAGACTAGAGTTAGTTTACTAAAAGCCTAAAAGGATAAGCTAGAATTTTGCAGTAACGGTATGTGAACACTGAAGACTAGTCTATACAGTATACACGAATAGGATACTTATCATTTCCAAGTTCGAAGTCATTTGAGAAAAAAACTAAAATATTCCCTACTTCCAAATACATCTCAAAACTCTATCCAAACATAGAAAGGCACACTTCCATTTATTTGTATCAATCTTATTATTTAAGACTTTTGAGCTGAGGGTCTATCCAAAACAGCCTTCTCTACCCCACAGAGGTCCCGGGGTAAGGACCACATAGATCCTAGCCTCCCCATGGTATGATGTTGTTGTTGCTGTTGTAATATTATTACTCGAGAAATAATAGCCCCTTCTTACCCATCCAAAAAACAAAAAAGGCAATAGCCTCTTGTTATTACTACATGGGAATAATATTATTTGCAGTTTCCTAACTTCACATAACCATAAAACAGTCACAGGTTCTAAGGATTTGATTACATTAGAACTCAAAATTTAATAGGGGATGTGGAGGAGAAGAGGACTAGAGATAAGTTTACTAAAAGGATAGGCTGGACTTTGAAACCCCACCTGAATATAGAACATATTGAAGTGAAAAGAGCCATACCTTCTTCTTTGTAATTAAATAGTCAAAATCAACCACAGAGAGTTTAACAAGTTCATCACTCTCTGGCAGCCAAGTCAGCTTTAACTTTGTTGTTTTAACTGACCCTTCAAGATGCAGAATCCCAGACAGATGAGTAACATTACCCTCTTGGTCCTTCTGTATCTCTTTTACTATTGCATTGCCCCAGTCCATCAATGTTACTTCCTCGTTGACAGAGATTGATACAGCATCATCATAGTCTATCCAGATTCTCTTGGTGTAAGTTGTTGCTTTTTCCCCAGCACCTGCATATTTTTTATGCTTGGGTACAATTCGGACAAAAGGATCATCTGGTCCATTACTCAAAGTCAATAAGACTCGTCTTTCTTCAATAACAGCGGTATGCCTAGGACATACAGGATCAATGATCTTCTTATTAGTGGCCCATAGCTTGTCCCACTCCATTAGATTGAGATTCTTTGATGCTCCCTATAAATTTTGTGAAGTTCTTTAGGTTTCGAAATACAATATCAAACATATAAAAGAACGCTTCCTAATACAGAATCTCAGATTAGTCATGGACTTGCTTTACAATGCTTCAGACTACAAATGTAAGTCCAGTAAGCAATAAATGAAATGATGTTTCTCCCCCCTTCACCCAAAAAAGAAAAAAGGGAGGATGAAAAACAAAAACAACAAACCATCTCTCATTTGATATTTCAGGCTTATCACAGAAAATACAGAGGTGGTTTTGCTTAATTAGATTATGAATTAGCAGTTGTTCCAAAAGGATGCCTTCCAGATGCACAATAATTTTCTGAATGATTTTAAAAACATGTATTTGTGTTGATGATGTTAATTGTATTCAAATTACCAATAAAGCAACACCCTTAGTATCTTACTTGTTCAAGAATGAACTGTATCAGCGCCTCAATCTTCAGCCCTCTGCGCACAATCCCTTGTACAGTCGGAAAACGAGGATCATCCCACCCTTCGACCAGTCCATTTTGGACAAACCACAGCAACTTACGCTTGCTAAGAAGTGTATAGACCAAATTCAGCCGACTAAATTCATAAATATGTACTTTACTGAAACCCATATCAGTTTGAATCCAGTAATACTGATCATTCCTATCATGATATTCACTAGATCGAAGTGCATGTGTAATACCCTCAAAAGCATCTACAAATGGGCATGCAAAGTCATAAGTAGGGTATACTTTATATTTAGCACCAATCCTGTGGTGAGGAGTCTGATTGCAACGGTAATATACTGGGTCCCTAACTGACTTGTTAGGATCCTGCATATCCAATTTCCCTCTAACACAACACATTGTTCCCCTCTCTGAACCAGCAATCATCTCCTTCCATAATTTCAAATTCTCCTCAACACTATTGTTCCTACACCTTGATTCTATTCCATCCATTCTTTCTTTTTGCATTTGCTCCCTTGGAGTATCATCCACATAGGCTTTACCCTCACGAATCAATTTCTCTGCCATCTCCATTAATTGTGGAAAGTAATCAGATGTATATGTCACAGTCCTATACTTAATTCCAAGAGTTTCAATATCTTTCAGTAGATTATCCACAAATTCATTGCTTTCCTTATCAGGATTTGTATCATCAAATCGAATAATAACTTCCCCTTGGTATCTTTCAGCAAAATACTGGTTCAGTAATGCTGCTTTTGAGTGACCAATATGGAGATAACCACTGGGTTCTGGTGCAAACCTCAACCGCACTTTTCCAACTTCTGCCTCAGGAAGATCTACCTCAGATGTCGGTTTCCTACCTTCTTTTTCCTTGTCAGCGGCACCACCATTTACTTTGGCCAGATTAGCATTTGAGCCTTGTTGCTCTTTCACTTTGGATGCAGTTGGCTTTCCCGAGCCTTTCTTTCCCACATATGTTGCTGTGACTTCATTTAGAGCACCATATTCAGTTAATATTGAGTTGAACCACCTTGCCAGATTTTGGTACTTCTTAGATGATCGTAGGCTTTCCCATCTCTTCCCAGTACCTATTGCACAAGGAAGTTTTAAGCATTCAAAATAATAAACTAGAGTAGGCCAACTCATTTAATTATAAAATAAACATATATTCACATCAGATTTGGTCTAACTAAGAGTCTGTTTACAGACAAAAGATAGATCTAGGTGTCGTCAAAAATGCAACCTTATGAATCAAAAAGAAAACACAACCTTTTCAATCTATCATCATTAATGAGACCACTAACAAGAAATTCATATGTTACTCACAGGGGTCTAAATTTATGATTTGGTCTTGTGGTGTCCCAAAAAGTGGAGCAAAAAACAAAGAGAACTTTTTTTCCAAACACAAAGCAAAAGTATGTCTCAAAGAATTAAGATTAAGAATCCAAGTGTTGATATATTAGTGCCTTCTTTTAAAAAACTCACCACACTGCTTTTTTCAGGCATCTTACCCTCTTACTTCATTGCAAGAAACCTTTCCCCTAATGTATTTGAAAAATCACCAAGCATGGTAGTAGCACCAAATTTTAACTGACATTTCCAGCTCAAATAGAATGAGAGCTCTACCAACGTTTTAAAAGCGAAAAGCAACAAGCCACCTGGGGCTTTGAGGGAGAAAGTGAAAAATGAAGTCCATAATTCACTAAACATAAGAATCAGCTCGCATATTGGAATTTAGCACTTACAACATCGTTTAACAATTGAAATCGTTAATTTCAATATGCAACATATTGCTAGTAAAGATACCAATTGCTCAAATTAAATGCAATTTAAATACTTCAATGAGCTGGAAAATATCTTCAACCCCAAAATTTATTTTAGGTTTCACTTAATAAACAATAAGAAAAATTAATCAATAACTTCATTTTTTATTTTTATTTTTTTAATTTTGATGACAACGAAACTCACCGCCACTACCATTTGTGTGCGCACAAGGTAAAGCTCCTGCTCCTACTTGCAAACCACATAGGAGAGGTAGCCAGCACTGGGTGCAACAACATAGACCCAGAAGGCAAACCCCTTGCCCCCTGCCTTCGCTGGCAAGGGGTTTCAAACTTGAGACCTCCAACATGGAAGTCCCAAGCTCAAACCATTGAGCCACCCCGAAGAGTTCAACAACTTCAATTTTTTTTTGTAGTTGCTTTGAACTTCTTTAATGATTAAACTTTAATTTCTTTGAACTTGGTAACTTCGTATTATATTACAACAGTACAACCCATGTACTGAAACCTTATATACAGATGTACTCCAAATCTACTGCTCTATGTCTATATTGTTAATAATTAAACTTAATTATAAGAGCCACTCTAATATCCTAACAATAAAAAAGAAGACGAATTGAAGAATAAAATATGACATCTCGCAGACAAGGAAATGGGAAACAGTAGTAGAAGAAGATTTGTTGCAAACTAGAGAATAAACCAATAAGAACAAAAAAGTGTACTAGGAGAAAAATGCTAGTATTAAATAGTAAAATGCCCTGTAATCCTCCTTTTTCTCTTTAATTGTCAATAAAGACATGATAAGCAATAACTTTGTGCCTCAAAATCTTTGAAATTGCTTCACTTCACCAATGAGAAGCGAGTCAGCAACAACCCTTCACTTAGAATCCAAATATTTTTTGTTCCTAGGAGATATGTGCCTTGGAAGAAAAGGATAGGCCGATAGGCGATAGGAGTGTCTGATAAAAGATCAAATTGCCAAAAGAGAGTGCTTAGTGCTTGATAAAAGTCTGGTTATTAGTATGAACAAGGACACATTGCCCCATAGTAGTAAGACATCATATATCATGTTAGAAGGAACTAATGAAAAATAAAAAGGCCAAAGGCATTAGAGTCTCCTAGACTCTGCTACACTAAGCTATTTAGTAACCTTTTCCATAACAGAACTTGCCTCAGAATTTAAAATTAACCCATTCACTCCTTCGAAATAGAATTTGACAGAGAATCAAATATCTAAGATGGTTTTGAACATGACTCGAACAAGAATGAAAAGCCATATATGAATATATCCACATAAAGGGGAAATATTGAAACAAGAAAAACGGTACTCAACAATCTAGATTCTAGCTATAGTTCGGAAGAAATCATTTATGCTCCAACAATTAATAAGCTAATATCTAACTTCTTTAATAACCAACTACCCGAGGGATCAATGGCCACATGGTTCGAAACTCTGCGGATAATGGAACCACCACGCTACCTTCTCTAAAGCTTTATGTGACTTTACTTCCCCTAGGCTAGGATAGAATCAAAAATTTCTCCAGCTATCCTTTTCAAATCCACTACTAGCTACACATTCTATTTTTCTGCCCAAAGGATTATTCACTTTCTTTTCCATAAGCAATCAAAAACCTCACTACCCCAGTGCTGATACTCATCTACCAATTCTTCTTCCGTAGATTCTCTTTGGCTATAAAAAGGTCAAAATGCAACAAACCATGTAGATTCAAAAAATTTAAGCTGTACATAGTTCTTTCTACTTTTAAAGAATAAAAGCAGACCAGTGTTCATTTTAAACACCCATCGAGTTTGATAGTCAGACTGTGTTTAACTCATGCAGTACTCTGCCAGCCCGGAAAAATCTAGCCCACTAAGGAAGCTAATCTAATTGCAATTCCTAATAGCAGCCTCACAAATAAAATGAAAGTACTTCTTAAAAAATACTTTATAAGTTTGACATAAAGGCACTCCACATTTTTTAATATTTGAATCAGCTACCTGCAAGGCCAGACCAAACTGCAATATCTGCAATTGAGAGGCTATGTCCAACAAGAAATGTGTGCTGCAGAAGATATCCATCCACGTAGCCACATGCTTCCTCAAATTGAGAGCCAGAGGCAAATATAGGAGCATACTCTAGCCATTCATCTATCTGCAACAACGATGGAGGAAGGAAAAAAAAAAGAGCAAAGTAAAAATCAAATATTAAGTTTAAAAATGACAAAGAGCTCATTTGAATATTTTTCAAGGTTCTCATTTGCACATTCGAAATCAGAAAATAGATCTAAGTCAATGCTTTGAGATGCAGAATTTAAAAGACCACCTGGCTAGACTCACAGGCATCCCGCTGGTACAGATCGGGTATGTTAGCAACCCGACTAATGTACCTCAGAAGAACAAAATTTCCCTGCAGCTTCAGTCTGAAAATTAGGTTGAGTTAAGATACTGTAGGGAAGTTGGAAGAAGGGAATATAGATACACTAAACAAACAGTTTAACATCATGTTTTACATTTGATATTACTACAAACATTTCTAGCATAGCTAAATAGTGACGGTCAATTGGTTATTCTAAACACCATGATGTGCATAGAGAAATAACATCATGGGGCGATATCACTATTGACTATTGAGATTCATCGAATTAAACAATTAACAGAAATGAATTTCTTTGCAGCCTTTCAACCCCACATGTATTAGTGGAGGATGCCACATGCAACACGAAACTGAGCACACCCATAAGTTTTTCATTTCATCCTAAAAATAGGGTTCATGGTTATTTTGTTCCGGACAATAGGTTCGAAGAAAAGCAAGCCATCAATAGACCCTTAGCACAACAATTAACTTTTACATTTTTGTTTCTAACCAATTCCCGAACCCAAAGACAGGTCAAAGCATGACGCAACCATAACAATGATCAAATATTTCATTTTAACTTAAGTTTAAATACAATCACCATTCTCGAAAAGGAAGGAAACAGTTGTCTATAGATGATCTAGCAAAGCTGCTTCTTTATATTCTTAATATGTTCAGACAACACCGTTAAAACGTATCTAGATCAATAAAGACAATAATACTTTAATTATCTTGAAAACAATTCTCTTATGGCTTGTCTGGTACGATGGATGAGTCAACTAATCCCGCGATTAGCAGGATAACTATTTCCGGGATAGTTACCCGGAGATTGTAGTGTTATTTTTATCTCACATTGAGGGTGGATAAAACAATCTTCAGATAACTAATGTGAGGATAATTAATTCCGAAATAACTTAGTTCCCCAACCAACCGAGCCCTAAGTCTTCTTTAAAAAAGACTACAAAACAATGGCGAGAAAATTACAAACGCAAGCAAAACCGTGCACGAAAAAGAAAACAAATCGATAGGCAAAAAGTTACGCAAATAGCGGAGTAATTGATAAATTACCCATTATCTATATGTATAATAGGAGAAGAACCGGTAGTAAGAGTTGGATCAGTAGAGATTGGAACTCCGGCGATCTTCGCCGCCGCAATGACAGCCAAAGGCGGAGAATCCGCAGGGAATGATAGTTTCAGCTCCATCGTTCACCGCCGCTACAATTACCTCAGCAGCTAAGGGAAAATGATGGATTAATACTACGTAAAAGAGATAGGACACTAAACCAACGGCCGCCGCTGGTAAAGAGAATATAAAGGCAAACGAAGAAGAAAACAGGTTTCTCCGTAGACACTGCGACCCAGGGTTTTTACTTTATGGATTGAATAACCATTTTTCTTTTCTTCTTCTAATTTTATCTTTTTGACCGATTTTCTCTATTTTTGCTTGCCAAGTTTTCCTAAATAATTAGGCTCCTTTCCTATTAAGTACTATAGAAAATAATTTATGAATTAATATTCCCTCTGTTACGAAAGAATAACTTCCTTTTATTTTAATATATTTCAAAAAAAAATAGATTTTTTTTTTGTAAAATGGAGAATGTATTATGTTTGATTAAACTTTCGAAAAATAGGTTAAAATATATTTTGAACAATAGCAGAAGCTAATGTATTTTTTGAAAAAAAATACATGAAGCACTTTTATAAAATTTGGTCAATTATTAAATTATTTTTTCTCAAAATAATGCTTTTACTCAAAAACCCAAAATATCTTTTCTTAGTGCACTTTTGAAAGAAAAATACATTTTTGTGGTTAAAGGCTAACAACCTTTGAAATAGTACAAACAATTCTAATAGCATGTTATTTTTATCACTTCAAACTGAATCATAAATAAGAAATAATTTCGAATATAACATAACTAATATTTGTATTATTAATCTCAATATTTATTAATAGTACTCCTTATTCAACATTATACTATTGAGTTTTATAAATCGAATAAGGATAATATCACATTAATATTTGAGATTAACTTTATTCTAACATTTAATTATAAATCGAATAAGTATAATATTTACATTTGTATACAATTGAATCAAAGTAAAATGTTTGTAAATTGTATATTTAAGTGTATAGCACGAAGATATATATATATTTTTGCATGTATATATATACAATTTTCTCTCGTTTTATACAAAACAAAAACACAATTTATACACTTATGTTGTATAAAGCGAGAGAGACAAGCAGAGGAAGAGTAGCGAGCGAGAGTTTAGGGAGAGAGACGACTGGGCAAATGTTAGCAAACATTTGCTATGGGCACAACTAAATCAAACAGTAGCTACTCCATTTATTTTAGATTATTAATTTACTATTATATACAATTATCCTATTAAATAATGGAAAAATTGTATATAATAGCAAACTAATAACCTAAAATAAATGGAGTAGCTAAAGTTTGATTTAATTGTGCTCCATAGCAAACGTTTGTAAAAAATTGTCAGGCGCTTCTCTCCCAAATATCTCGCTCGTCACTCTCCTCCAATCTCTCGCTCGCTTCCTCACTTTTTATACAAACACAAGTGTATCAAAATTGTTTCTAATTGTATAAAGCAGAGAAAATTGTATAAATACATATATTTTTGTTCCCCTCTCTCCCCTTTTCCAGATCTCGCTCTCCACTCTTCCAGATCACGCTCGCCACCCTCGTCTTTCTCACTTATACAAACAGAAGCAAAATGTATAAATTGCATTTCTATTTGTATAAAGCGTGAGAAAATTGTATATACACATGCAAGTACATATATTTTCGTCCTATACACTTATAATTATACAGTAAAAATACTCTTCTGCCCAGTTTCTTTTGCCTTTCTCATTTTATACAATTTTCAAATTGTATCTAATTTCTCTCTTTCTCGTTTTATACAATTCGATTCAATTGTATATTCCTTGTCAAGTCTCTTTTGTCTTTCTCTTTCTCATTTTATACAAATTCAAATTATACATAATCGTTCTATACACTTATAATAATACAATTCGTTTTATGCACTTTGTTTTTATACAGTTCTTTGCCCAAGTGTCTTTCTCTTTCTTATTTTATACACTTTGTTTTATACAATTTGCTTCAACTGTATATGTATTAACGAATTATACAATTTCTACGTTTGCTATAGAGCACAATTATGCAAACTTTGCTATAGCATACAAATATAAATTTTTAATTTGCTATTTGTGAAAGTTGTCCTTAAATAATAGAGCAAAACTGGTTTGGTAGGTATAGGCCCATATGGGCTCGAAAGCGGTGGACCCTTCCAAGTTCGATGGGTCGGATAATGATTGCTGGGCCATATTTGTACCAACAAATCATGACAAAATGGGCTTTTTAACTCTAGTTTTTGTTTGGGTTTTGGTTGTAGGGCCAAGAACAGTTATAGTGAAGCAGCCCACTACATTTCAGGGAAAATACTCTTATGCAAATTGTTTGGTCTGAATTTCTCATTCCGTTCTTGTTTCAATTCTTTGATGGGAAAATTGTATATAATAGCAAACTAATAACCTAAAATAAATAGAATAGCTAGGGTTTGATTTAATTGTGCTCCATAGCAAACGTTAGCTAAAATTTGTCAGCATCTCTCTCCCAGAAATCTCGCTCGCCACTCTCCATTCTCGCTCGCCTCTCTCGCTTTATACACAAAATTGTATAATTCTGTTTCTGTTTTATATAAAGCGAGAGAAAATTGTATATACACATGCAAAAATATATATCTTCGTGTTATACACTTAATTATACAATTTACAAACATTTTACTTCAAATATTGCAGAGAAAAAGGTCAACGAATTATATAATTGCGAATTATACAATTGCAGTGAAATACAATTTTCTCTAGCTTTATACAACAGAAGTGTATATATTTGTGTTTCTGTTTTTGTATAAAGCGAGAGAAAAACATATATATTCTTGCTATACACTTAATATTGCAGTGAAATAGGCAGTGAATTATACAATTGTGCATTATACAATTACAGTGAAATAGGATAGCGAATTATACAATTGCAACGAAATAGGCCAACGAATTATACAATTTAGGCCAGCGAATTATACACTTATATATGTATAGCGAATTATACAGTTTTATGTTTGCTATGGAGTGCAATTATGTAAAATTTGTTATAACATACAAATATGAATTTTTTGTTTGCTATATGTGAAAGTTGCCCTTCTTTGATTACGCGTAAGTTCAATATTTCCCTCGTAATCCGATATTACGAGTATTGTTATTACAATCATAAAGTGTCCAGTTTTTACTAATATTTTGAGAATTATTACAGACCTCAAAATGGTAAAGGTCATTTGTACAAATTCCTCTGATTAAAGAGATCATTGTAATAAAAGATATTGTAGAACTTGACGTTGACAATTTAGTGGTGGACTTGGTTAACGAAAAAAAAAAAAAAACTAATTAGCCACTCTAACGCTGATTTTAGAAAGTGTCTTTCTCAACACTCAAATCGGTACAATTCAAAATATAAATACTTCACAAACATTACATTGTTGGATAGATTCAACGAATTACCAAGTCTTAATAATATTGGACGAAGTTGAAGCTAGTCATAATTTTAAAAATTAAAATATAATGCACGAAACATTATATTTTTTATTCAGGTTTGGTGGCTTCAATACCTAACACTCCAAGTTTATTGAAATATAAGTTTTTAATTAATGTACTACAATTATAAAAGAAGTTCAGTATATATATATATATATATTAGAGAAAATTAATTTGTTTCCGTGTGTTTTGTCTTGACATCTTCAAAAAGACATTAGTTTTCTAAATTTGACGTATACTTCCATTTTGGATTGTAGATAAGACATTAAATTAAATTGACTTTAGAAAAGGAAAAGGAGAGGATAATTAAAAAGGAAGAAGGAAAAGTAGCAATTATACGTTGAGACATAAGTAATGCAACATGATTTTGTCTCAGTTTAATTTAAAAAAAGCAAATAGACTTATTTGTGTTAATAACTTAAATACATCATAATATTAAAAAAAATCAATAGAGCAAGTTATTTATTTAAAGGTTAATTAGAAATATATTTCGAACTTAATTCAAAAGACTATCTCATTAAAGGATTTCGTCCAAACTCACCCCTTCATGTGTAGTGCATGAGAATTTAATATAAGTATCCAAAATCGGAAAACATGAATTTGGACGAGTTATGTTGGGGTAAAAGAAAGAATTTTAGATCTAATTCAATTTTAAAAGTTTGCCGGAATTAACCGGATCACCTCGGTGGGACTCTGCCCATCATCTTTGTCTGATGGTTATATATAATTAAACATTGTCACTAAAGAAAAACTAATATTTTTTGAGGTTAATGTGTTAAAGAACCCACTGTTATGATCACACCTAGTTGTAAAGATAACCAAGCCAGTAAACATAAGTTATTGAAATTTGAACTGGTCCCCTGTTTTTGCCTTCTGGCTACTTTTTCAACTAATAAAAAAACTTGACCACCTTCTGGTCTAGTTCCTTTTCCTTCATCATATAAAGAGAAAATCACTTAAAATTCATCAAATTTGAGTTTTAGAAAAGAATTGATGAGAAAAGGATCAAGAAAAATGTGGTGGGTGGTGCCATCATGTACAAGCAGATCATCAAAGAACTTCAAGACTCAACCAGTAGTGGATATTGAAGAGATACTGAAGATGAAACTGGAAACGATTAAAGAAGAGCCAGAAATATCTGAAGAAAATGTTAAGTTAACGAAGACGAATACTATGAGCAAGAAATTAGTGAAGAAGATTCAGCTCAAAGTCAAAAAGGGTCGTATTTTTTCGCATAAATTTAGTCTGAAAGAATGTTATGTTCTGTTCATGACTGGTTTGGCTACCAAAGGTGCGTTAAATGGTCTTCCTAGATATTAAGATTCGTATTGCTGTGTTTTGATGATCAATTAATAGTCAAGCTCAAACATGGATCTAGGTCGGGTTCTCTGAAATTCAATTGGACCTGTTGATTTTTAATCGAGTTATTTATGCATATGCAAACAAATTAAAATGTACGCATAAACTGTAATAAGTTTACATTAATTCTGAATTCACTGACTTTAGATCCTTGTTTAGTCAAAAGCTATTGTTTCTAAGTCGATGGGTACTTTAACGGTGTACATTAGTGTGTATACATGATCTTAAATTTGTAAATTGCCTGCTGCACTCATTAACATTGTGCAAACACAGAAGACAGTATATGTAAATACTAGTACTATTTTCGCTAATGATGTTTTCAGTTTTCAGATAGATGTTACTGCTGAGAGTTTACGCATAATAGATGTGGATTCGATTCTTAATATTCTAATCTTTTTCTTTCTTGGCCGCGTACGTAATACTATAGATTTTGAGAAAAAGAGAAATGCTATTTGAACATCAAATGGATTATTGGAATACGGATGAATATGTATTTCTGCAAATCAGTTAATAAAATTCTAAACATTATCAAACTATTGTTGTATAGAGTTCATCTTCAGACAAAACTTTTAACTTTGCCGCAAGCTTCTTCTTTTTTTCCAACTTTAATCAAATGTTCTCCAAAAGCATAGAGATGATTGATTTTCCAATACATGAAATCATGTAATAGCAATTAAGTAATCAATCAACTACACAAATTCAATTCCATTCCATTCAAATATTTAATTACTTAAAACCATATGCAGCAGTCAGAAAAATGTCCAACAACACTCAAAACTGGGGCATATTTGATACCATGAAATAAGTGGCATAATAATTATAGAGGTCCATTGTTCATACTGCTATGCTACTATGTTCCCCTTTCCATATCTACAAAGGAAGGAGGAAAATTTAAATAATGAAAAATGGAGGGAGCAGGAAGACAACATGGGCCAAGTGAGAAGTGTCATTTATGATCCCTTTCAAAATCATTTCTTCTAATTTAACTTTGACAAAGAAATTGGGAACACTAGAAAATGGCCTCACAATCACTTTGTCACTCGACTCATCTCAATTATTCATGTAAAAGCCCAATAAACTTAGTTTTTGAAAAATCCAATTGGATCATTTTAAGTTCCAACTCATGGGAAAAGAAAGAGAGAAAAAAACAATCTCAGGAAGAACGGGGCGTTGGAGTTTAAAATTCATTCCACAGTTCTAAATTTACTAACGAACCTTCATCTTTTCATTATATATAATGAGAATTGTGTATCACATTTATCAATTATCTATTAGCTAGTAGCGGAGTCAGAATTGTCATTTAAGGCTGTCAACAGTTGTAGTAAAAATTATAATTATGAATTTCCACAATATCTTAACTACCATACTAAACCTTTAAATTCTGTCAAAAGGTGTCAATACTAGCACATATATTTATTAAACCAACGTTTGACCTCTATTATATACCATGTAATTTTTTGATGGGTTTTCGCTTGATACTCCATTAGTTTTATCCTTCTGCGTCCGCCACAGTTGAGAAGTTGATGGTTAAGCCTGAGACAACTTGCATAATCCACTACTTATCATGCTCTCTCAGTTCAGAGAACTCGACGGATGAGACGTGAACCGCTATCATCATTTACTCGAGAACAAAGTAGAGGACAGTGTTAACATCCAAATCTTCATTGAAGATTCTTGGTGAAATTTATAATCTTGAAAATAAGACATATTACGTGCTGCTACAATAGGTAAAGTATAATATGATGATAGTATATAATAGCTTTAAACGTATAGTTTCCAAATGAACTCTTCATTAAAGCTCTTGTGATTAAAATTAGGGTTTAATATCCCTATCAAAAGAAATTCTTTGGAGATTTTACAGGGGAATGAGACAGGACAGGGAGTCCCCATTGACAAGACAATACAAAAGCAGGACAAACATCTTCCATATTCTTCATTCTTTTCACTATTTCCCCATAAATCCTAGCAACCCTCTTTGGCAATATTACAAAAGAAGAAAATGACTTCCAATTCAACTTTCTAGATTTTGATAACTTGAAACCTCTAAATCTTCCATTCATTTTCTTGATAAGCCAACACCTTCTTGGCCTTATTACAATTACCCTCTCTTCAACAAGTCTCTCATATCTTCCTTGAAATCCCATCTTTCAAAATTAGCTCTTAGTCTATACAAAAACTAACCGAGTATTTATAGAGAAGAAAAATAGAAGTAATGCGCGCTATTAGTTAGCACATGGAGAATCTTGATCTTTGTATAACTTCAAAGATATAGAAATTTAACATAGAGCTTTTTAGAACAGAGCAATGTATAAATACTAAGTAAGCTGCATTTATATATAAATAAGAAAAGATGCTCTTGTATTGATTTAGACACATGGGTAGCACAATGGATTTCAAGTTTTAAACTAACATAACAGCTCAATGGTCTGCATAGTCACTCTTACAGAGTTTTTGTTTGTTTCATTTGGTAGTGTGAATAGCAGATGAAATGAATGGAATATCATTGTCATGTGCAATGATTAATCTGCTAAATTTCAAAAAAAATAATTAATTAGACTGCCAATGATTTGTTTGGAAGATGTGGAATTTTAGCAGCTTTATATTCAGAACAAGACAAAGATTTAGTCCTTTTTTTAAAAAAAAAATGTATATGACAGAGTTTAGTTTGGTAAGTTTCAGTGTATAGACAGAGATTGGTCAAGGAGCTAATCAGTCTAAATTTGATAAGACATCTACATTTTAATTCTAAATGTTGATTAGTTAAAGGGATTCACTTCTAGTAAAGACTAATAATGTAATTTCAGGTCTAAATTATAATGCAAAGTAGAGATTAAAAGGTCATTAAGAGGTTGTTTGGTAGTTTATTTAGAGGTGAGTTAATGCAATTTTTTAGATTAAGTAATACCGCTTTTAATTTGTAGCTGGTTAGGATGTGTGTATAAAATTATAAAATTAGTAAGGTGTTTGGTTGGTATAACAAAAGTCTGTATAATTAATACAAGTATAAGTTATGAGAGAATTTATGTACTTTAAGCGAAATACAAATTGAAATAACTAAATCGTACATAACTAATATATACATAAAAATAATACATAATTTCTCCGGTAACTAATCCTTGTAATTCTGCTAAATGACCCCTAAGAATTAAAGCTTGGTAGATAAATTTCAAAATTTATTTGGTAAAACGAGCTATTACTTTTTGCTAGTCAATGAGGTTGAGTTTGGCCTGGACTTTAGCTCATCCTGCTGCTACAAACATTTTTTTGGTGTTTTTGATAGTAGAAATGACAGTGTCTTGGTCAATATAATATGTGCACCCATAAAATTAGAGCAAGTCAATAATTTAAATAGATAGTTTTTTATTTCTTTTTTTCTTTTAAGTTAAAAAAATTCTTTATGTATCAACAAATTTGATGAGAAAATCATTAAACTGATTAAGAGATTGACTTTATAGGTGAAACATCAATAATTAAATAATTTAATTATACTAATATAATAAAAATAACTTTAAATACTATATTTAGTTAAATGATCATCTAAGATATTCTCGTCACTATTTTGAATGTCACCATACTCTCGAGAAGTAAAAAAGAAAAAGGACATGCAGCTAACTTTTGGCTAACGTAATTGACAATATTTTTCACTCAGTCAAAACGCCATTTTCCTCCTATTTTCCCTGGTAGGTTATAGGCAAAAGCTTTAACTCTGTATTACAGCTAGTTAATTATAGGTTTTTAATTAACACCAACTTTGACCACAAGAAAACAAATACAACTCAATTAAGTTTTTACACTGTCCTTGTCCATAATGTACAATATAACGCTGCTTAATTAAACCTAGCTAGTGTAGAGTAGTTTCTATGCCTTTCAAAAAAATTTTTTAGTCAACTAGTTTAGTTTGATTAATATAAATACTATAGAATACTCTATATAATAGCTATATTTGGTCAAAGTTACACCCTGTACCATGCAATCTGGTAAATAAAATCTTGGTCTTTTAATAAATATATTATGGTTACCATCTAATCTATTGCATTATGCCTCTGATAATTTTATTATTTTTTGAAATTGAATGATTTATCCGAAACTCTTTTATATTAGGAGAGTTTGCTCTATTATTATAGCTAATTGGTAATCTATCGTCAGATTAAGATAATTGAAGTTTAGGAATAAAAATTGTGATTAATTAAAGAATGAATACGTGTCTATGGTTAGATGATTGATTATTGAGAGCCTTAAATAAATAATAAAATAATACTAGTATTGTACAATAAGTCATTTGAGACTGCATGCCTGCATTTTGTTAAAGTCTATACCAGCTGTATTAAATTTGAATGATTAATGAATTTGATCCTTGTCATACTATAGTCACATGGACTGCTCACTCATCTCTTATGATAAAAAAAAAAAAAAAAGATACTTCTGCTCTTAAAGTATCTTCTTTCTTTTAGAACATCTTAGTTCAACATGTTGACCAAATGAAATTGATGTATTCGTACGTTTTAATTTGTTTGTATCGTTTTGAATTGATATACTGATTGAAAAAGTAAAAATAATAAATAAATTTAAAATTAACAATATGTAGATTTTGTAGTTTTAAATCTTCGATATGAAAAGTTAAAATTAATCATAAAATGATAATAATATTTTTTTAGAGTCAGATAAAAAAAGAGAAATTAAAAATGGAACAATATATTAAATACATAAAACAACATCCTTAGTTCAGGGTAGAGGATTTGATCGAATTTGATAAGACTCTTTTTTATTTCAATTTGAAAGTTCAATCACAAAGAGTGTTGATGGATGATGAAATCTCTAAAACTAAATAAAGTTATTTTGTATTTTATATTTTTTCAAAAAAAAGATCATATGAAGTATAATTGATTCCGTTCAATCTACTAGTGCTAAGGATACAACATTTCACATTTCCATAAATGATTTGGAAGTATCGAACAATTACATATTATATACATCTATATGTGAGAAATTCAATTATGAGACATGATAATTTTCACTTTTTCGTAGATCAAACAACAATTTTATTACTCCCTCCGTTTCATAAAGAATAGTCTAGCTTAACTTGACACGGAATTTAAAAAAATAAAGAAGATTTTTGATCATGTAGTCCTAAAGTAAAGTTATGTCAAATGTACAAAATTGTATTTTAATCTTGTGGTCTTAAACATGCCACGTGGAAAGTTGCTATCAGAAAAAGAAAGAGATCATTCTTTTTTAAAAAGACTAAAAAAAAAAGAAGGTCATTCTTTTATAAATTCTTTTTTGGTGACGGAGATAGATTTCCCACAGTTTAAACAACAACCCCACCATACATGATAATACGTAGGATTTTACATTGATTTGATTTTTGAATTTTGATTCAATTTTTCTTCAACACTACTTCCTTCACCCTTAATTCTTAAACCAAACGTTTAGGAGTTTGATCTTTAAGGAAGGAAAAACTCATGGTACGAAATGTTTTTTTACTTTAATAAGGCTTATGCAACATGAATTTGGATTAGTAAAGTCAACGAATACACAACAACAAATAGCTATACAAAAATAAGTAATATATGCCAAACGTCAATTTTATGTGATTAATTATTTGATTAACTTTGGAAATAAAGGTAAGAGCTAGTGATGTGAGTCTATATTTAATATTAGTAATCAATTTTCCACGTAAAGGACCTAAAATGTGGAAAGATCACACTGGATTCAGACTAATGACTAATGTGCAATCTTTCTTATTCGTCTCACGTCACTTGTCTTAATTTAATCACATAATAATCAAATCGATCCCTAGAACCAAACCACTGTCTGATTAAAAAATTTAATTGCTGGCTGCAGGCCATGTATAGCTACTATAGTAATATAGAAATAGAAATATATGAAAATAATTGTCATGTAACACAATGGAAATTTTGACACGAGAATGTCAACATTAAAGTCCCCTCAAGATTTTGTACGTGAAAAGGTTTGGTTTAAGCCATAAAAGTCTATGATCTTAGCCTTTAAGTAAATAATTAATAAGTACTACTAGTTATAATTGAGATAGGTCAAACCTTACGATATATAAAGTCATGTGTATGAATGATAATTACATGTACGATTTACTTATACTAAATAATTGTAATCTAAAGAGTGGTAGAAGTTCCGATTTAGTTCAAGTCGATCTGCTAAAAGATCAATCATGTACTTTCTATTCCTAATGATCTGTTCATTTTTAAATTAACATACATATTAAGAAAATAATAATTATCTTAATATGGAGGGGGTACACGTGCACCCGCTAACTTCCAAAAAAACAATATGTATATATGTATATCTATTTTAAAAAACTGATAGAAATTCGAATTTAGTAAAAGTGTCTTGTGCAATTGGTAAAAGCCAGAGATCTAGACCTAAATTTGAACTAAAATTTTCAAATCCTGAGTTCACCTCTGATTGAGAGTATAATAAGTAACAGAAATATTGTTTTTTTTTAAATTTTAAATTAAAACTACAAAAGAATCACTATTTGCTTGGTAATTGTAATATCAAGTTTTCGCAGTAATTGTTTGACACACGAGATAAACGTAAGTCAGACTAATCGTGTGCTTATACCAATTTTAAAGTGTGAAAAGTAACATTTAACAACTTTGTATCACTGTTGTAGAAAACTAAATTAATGGGTTTGTGAAGAAATATTTCTTTTTTCGGGTTAGTAAAAAATTTTAAAAAATATTTCTTCTGAAAGATTAAGTTTTTATAAAAATAATAAAATAAAATAAAATAAAATAAAATCAGTAGAAAAAAAAAGTTTCTCAAATGGCATAAAACATTAATTGCTTTCTCTCTGCCCTCCAACTTATCACATCTTCACCCCGAACCCATAGCCCATATCACCCCACCCCTATCCTTCTTCGAGCCTTTTGATATATATTGCTCTAGATCAGATATATCAGACATGAAACTCAATTACGTATTGTTACTGAGTCGTCAATCTTATTCACCAAATCTTCATCTTATTTGTCTAATAAATGATTTTAGAATAATATTTTTTTACTTATATATTAAACACAAGCAAATAAATTAAAAACTCAGTTACTATTAATTTTTTTTTAGAAAAACAACAATTTACCCTAATATTGGATTTCTTATCGTCTTAGGTACAGGTCAAATCAACCCTTAATAAGATGAGGTAAGATGGTTGAATTAGGATGGAATTTTTTAAATATTTCAATACCATATCCAACCTAAAGTCACGCAAATATGTTTAATTTGGTCAAAACTATAAAGTAGAAGTAAAAGCAACAAATTCAGCACACGCAATTTGGATGAAAAAAAGAAGAAGCTAAATATAGACAAATGACACCACCTCACTAATTGTCCTTACAAATTACATGCTCCTGCACCTTTTTAAATAACTGTAGTATTCGAGTCAATTTTTCACTCATATTATTTCATTAGATATTTATTATCTAGTCGATATTAATATAAGTATTTGATTATTTTTTCTACCACAACTATGAAAATAATATAATTACCCAACATCTTTTGTCTCTATATTTGACCATGCTAGTTTATTTGTTCCTACCTACCTTGTTCAACATTGTATACTAGTTGTACTATTGTACTTCCCATAAACCCAATGGTGTTTAAATTTGGGACTTAATTTTTCTTAAGAAAGTTCTTTTCAAATATGCATGCATCTTGTTTTCCTCTTTTCTCAACTTCCCAAGTGGAAAAAGTCACATAAAAGAAGCTGGGGTTGTGTGATTAATGTCTCCTTTTTGGCTTCAACTATGGCAGCTTTCCCTAAAATTAGACTAAAAAATTTACAAAAAAACGTTTAGAAAAAGCCTAGATTCATGTGCAAACTTCCAAGAGTAATTAATACACAAAACCTAACAGTTGGCATCAATCTTTTCTTGATTCTTCAGATTTTAACAATTAATTATTTACTTAAACAATTCTGCATAATGACATTCCATGCATGATTAAATAATCACTACAACCTGATTTTTATGGCAAACAATAACCTTAACTGCATATATTCAAAATACATACCTTATGTACAGCCTAATTTACAAACTTCCCATTCAAAATTATGTGATTTTCACCAAAAAAAAAAAAGGAACTTTATTAATGTTGATTTATCAAGAGATTTTACCTACAAACCACAAAAAAAAATTGGTACCACTTGACATTTATTTTTTGTGGTCCTAAAGTATAAGGCATTTTAATAGATTTCAGATTCTTTCTCATTCTTTACCTACTTTCTTTCAAGTTGTTTTGCTTTAATTAATGGTATTATCTAACCAAACTGCTACTGAGCATAACATGTACACAAGAATTAAGCTCCGATTTTATAAATTTATGTTTAAATATTTGTTCGGACATGAAATTTGAACCAGTTTTGGGACTTCCACACACGAAACTTTAAATTTTAAAAATCAGCATCGAAACTCAAATTTTCAAGTTTTAATTTCGAAAAATCTACCTATAGACTCCTCATATTATTATACTAACACATCCATTCATCTGATTTAAACTCTGAATTCAACTCTGAAATTTAAAATAACAAGAGAACTGATGAAGTTGTTAATCATATACTAAAAAAATATGTATACATACGTTAAAAGTAACTAAAGAAATAAGTTCAAGATTTGGGCATGTTCATAGCAGAGTTAATAAAAACACAACCCAATTACATAATCAAATCCTAAATTAAAACAACTTAATTAACAAAAGTTGATAATCCTACCAGAAACAAGAAGATGACCATCCAGTAGTACTAGTATTATAGTAAGTTGAATTTTGAATTCGACGAAAAAACCTTCGTCTTCTATACCCAAATATACCATATTTGAGCCTCAACCAAACCAATTTCTTGATTTTTCTTGCTGATCTAAGCTTTACCCATATCACCCTTTTGACTCTAAAGAAAGATTTCTTAATCCTTTCACTCACACTCTTCTTCCTGCTGAATTGATAGCTTCTCAAGAAAAGCTGTCTTTTTTCTATATCTGTGTACCCTGTTTCTGTTCTGAACATGTTCACTGCCCCATAAGACATGTGTTTTACAGCCATATTATGATCCATACATATACATATATATATATAGGCTGAGAGAGAAAGAGAAATTGTGTAGTGGGGAGGAAGAAATAAGGGTAATGGTGATATATAATGGTCGTGAATTTAGGGAAGAGAGGGGTTGGTTACAGTCTGAATGCTCTGTTTTTTTTTTTAAAATTTTAGGTCATGCTCTGTTCTGCAATCTATTAATGTTTGCTTTAAGGACCATAACGCCGTCGTAATGATATGCTTCATTTTATAGCAACTCCACATTTTTTATTTTATTTTTACTTTTTCCATGCTTGTTTGACCTTTTTTTTTTTATATAAAAAATCTTTTTATACCTTATTTTAAAAAAAAAAAAGTTATCGGTGAAAAATAGAATTTCTAATCTTGTCCTAATTTTTATTTCAGGCAGGCATGTATTAATTGACCTATTTTAGATGTTTTTAACCTAAAATAACTTTTAATTTACTTTGAAATATTTGTAAAAAATAGAAAGTGTATTAACTATTTGTTTTAAAGCTAATTTAACAAAAATATATGAAAACTTATAAGTTAAATTTTTATTTTTTTTGGTTTAAATAAGTTAAATTTTTTGTGTTGTATAACTTATAGCTTAAAAAGCTTTAAATTACAAGTTCAATCAAACAATCATGGTCTATTTCAAATGAATATTTTTTAAAACTTTTTAATTCTAATATTTTACATGTCACCATAAATCATAAATAAAAAGAACATTTTTTTGACATATTCAACATATATTTAGTTTTATAATCATTAGATTTATAAATCTTATTCAATTTTATCAGACAAATGAATTAAAACATAAAAAGTAATTTTATTCATTAAAATTTAGATAGACAAAACATCTTTTGATTTTTTTCCACTAGAATTTGAACACTAATTTTACTAAAATCAACCTTTAAACTATTGAGTGCGTAAACAAAATCTATCACTTATAGCCATAATAAAAAAGAATAGAGAAAATGCTAATATGGAATAGTTGATTACTCTTGATAAGAGGGATAGCTAAATTTACTACTCTTTGTATTAAGTCACTTCAATTTTTATTTTTTTTTTGCATTTTAAATTCATTTTAAATCGTTATTCTTAATATATGTGGGCTTTTGAGAAAATTATGCGGACTTAACTTAGAGTAGACAATATCTTATCAGTTATCACATTAAAAAATGTATTCAAATTTTTGCTATCAGAATCAACACTTTGCGTGCTCTATTAAGAGAAAATTGTATCAAATTAATATCCTTTTAAACTTTTTGCATACTGTTTTTAAGGAGGTCACGTGCCAATTGAGGATATTGTGGGAAATTAAAAGAAGTTTGAGAGAGAAAATCACGTGACTTTTTTTTTCTTTTCTCATGTTAGGCAAATTTAAACAGTTAGGATCTGTTTTTGTTTTTTTTTTCTATTCGAGACGTGGCATAACTCACCCACGAGTCACGTCAGTTACTTTTGACTTGCTTTATTTTGTATTTTTTGGAAAATAAATATTACTATATAAAATTTTGAGAATATATTTTCCTTTGTTTTGATTTATTGCAAGAGTAATGAAAGCATGATATAGGATATTCTCCCATTTAATTTTCATCATTTAATTCAAGCATGCATTTTGAGAATGGCGCACGATATTTTTTATACTATTTTTATTTTGTTACATAATGTCTTCCTAATTAAGTCGCTATTTTATTTTATTTATTTACTTGAATTAATACTTGCTCTTTCACTTTTCAAAATAAATTCATGATTTAAAAAATGTAATAGTTATTTGAAAATTCACTTATATTGAATATATGTTTTAACATACGAAATGTTTTACCAAGTCATAGAGGTTTAGGTAA
The DNA here is from genome assembly GCA_027704765.1 of Solanum habrochaites. NCBI lineage: Eukaryota > Viridiplantae > Streptophyta > Magnoliopsida > Solanales > Solanaceae > Solanum > Solanum habrochaites. The sequence goes on from JAKWJA010002489.1 coordinate 90,537,677, forward strand.
TCTAATTATTATTAGGATAGACTAATCTTAAGGAACAAAATGGATTCCTTAAACCCATTGAATTCATATGTTTCTTGCAAAATAAAAAATAAAAAATTTAAGAAAGAGAGTTTGGATAAAGATAAAATTCAGATTTTATTAATTAGAATAGGTGTAACCAATCCCTTACATTTGTGTATGTCTTTCACTACAAGCGTTTACAGCAAAACAAAGTACTTACTTGTATCCTAAATTATTATATTTGTAATTAGTTACATCAAAATCACATAACTTTATTCGGTCATTTAAAATTCATAGAATAAAATACTTTTTTATCACTTTAATAACCAAATAGTCACAATAGCCTGAATATGAGTCTTCAAATCTAAACATGAAGCAATTAAGATAATTGTAATTAAATCCAATAATATTATAATATAAGAATGTTGAGATCTCAATTAATTAAGTTGGAGCTAGTTTCCTCAGGCGTAAAAAGAAGATATGTTGATTCATGCATTGATTAATATGAATATTACTATTGCAAGAGACGACTAATTAATTGAAGAATGACGAGTAGGGATAATCATTATTAGAATATGATCATTTGAAGGTATAAATTATAATTTGTTCTAGTTTGTCAATCTTTTGTTTAACCAAAAAGCAACCTTATTTTCATGTCCAACTGCATAAAATACTTCCGTAGGCTGTTCTCCTGCTACAGTGCTTCTATCTTCTATCTTAATTTTCCCCACAAGAAAAATAGACCAAAGATAAAATATATACTTAAATACTCTTCAATAATAGTTTGTTCGTCAATTTGTGTTTGAACAATAAATTTAAAAAACAGTTTTGAGGTTCAATTAGCCTACTAAAAGTCGTGGCATGAAATTGTTGGTCAGACAAAAAAGGAAAATGCTGTGTGTATCACAACATGAAGATACCAATCTTCTTCTTCCCACTTTGTTGTTCTTCCTTTTCCCACCATAAAAAGCAATATGCTTAATTCAATGTGAATGTATACATATAACCCATTTTTCATCACTTAGATATATTAGACGTAATGAGAGTCGTGTTTGGCACAAATATTATTAAAATATAACAAAAAAGAGGTGGCTACATTTCTGCAACCAAGTATATGGCCTGTGGTATATATTAGTTACGTCTCTCAAAACCAATAACGTACACCATAGACATTATTCTGATATAACAGAACAGGTGTCTGCTTCTGATATTACCTAACAATATATGCTATACTATAATCCCATGATAACCAGCTTTTAAACAAAACAAATACTGCTTCTTAAATTTGGTGAGGTAAACATTTTAGTCGAATTGAATGGTTAGATCAATCACAATTCCACTTCTTTATTTTATTGAGAATTTATTGGAAGGGTCATATGTAAGTGCCAATTTCAGAACAACAGTGCAATAGAACACCACAGATTAGTGCCCAAAAAAGTAATACAATCATTCAGATATTTGAATTAAAAGACAGATGAAAATATGATGAGCCTGTGTTAAAAACATCCAAGTGTAACACGACTGAGGTTTCTCTAATTACACTACATATGGAAATGGGAACACACAATCAAAAGTACAAGGTAGAAACTAGCTTTGCCTACATTTACAAACTAAAGTTACAACTGTGAGCTTCACGGCGACATACTCAGGTCATGTGTGACACTGGCCATATCTAATTCCCAAACAAAATGAATCCACACATGGTTGAAAATTCAATAGCATCACCTTCACCCAGGATTGGCTGCAGGTACCTTAGATGGATAAGTTGAAATATTTATACGTCAATCAGTGATAAGTCATAGGGTGCTGAAACATTAGTTGATACATCATAAGCAAAGAGTAGTTCATTGCCTCCGATTTCCCTGTTTGTTGGCCTGCAACAAGATTTTGTGGATTGTTCTAATCAGCAGATGGGGAGAGAGTAGATAATTGTACATCTTCCTGTTTGTTCCCAATTATGTGCTTGATTTTCCCAACAGTATCCATCTCTGGGCCAGTTAGGAGAAAAGTCCTTGCCCTGTACTTTGTTGCACCCCCTTCTTCAGCATCACCATGATTATAAAGAACATAATCGTGATAAGTAGGAGCAAACTGCACTCATGGAAACAAAAAATAGAATTTGTTACAACACATGTGGAGTACACATACAGCACAAGTGAAAATGAGCAAGTGTCTGTCTTACCTGGTGAACCGTGTCATGGTAAAAGTTATTGAGCATAAGGACATGTCCAAGGCTAGCAGTAAAACCAACAGGAGGACCAATATTTGTGCCAGCGTATTCCTTGTATGGGAATGCATAAAAATGAGCAAAAGCTGCAATAAGCATCTCAATACAAATTATAAAATTCTGAAATTCAGCAGCTTCCTCGGTATCTTTGATAAGCTCCGACTTTGCAGCAAGAAACACCAGAACACCCTGGCAGAGGAAGTTAGAAAGAAAAATTATAATACCTAGTAACATCAATCTACACAGTTAATTGTAATAGATGCAACAAAAGCCAGTCAATTCTGTGATTTCAGTAAAACTTTTAAAAGGAGAAAAAACTGAAGTGGGTCAGCCCCAAAAAGTAGTATCTTTGAGGGTGAAATGGAGATGGTAAGATCAAATAGTTTCCAAAAAGTGCAAATAATCAGTTTTCGGGTACATACTAAAAGAAAAGTGTGCCACGGAAAACAGGACAGCGGAAATAATATCATTATTGTTGTTGATATGGTAGTAAGTAACAACAGAATTAAGCTAATATACCAGATTTGGTGAAACCAAAGAGTGTTCAGCAGTCAAAAACTGAATAATATTTTGCTTACTCAAAAGCAAAGTGAGAAAATAACATGTAACTGAGCAAATCTGGGGAGTTACCTGCCAATACGCAAGGATTACGAAGGATTTTATGATGATGAACATTGGAACTGGATTAAATGGATGGAGCAGATCTTTGCATGCCACGTAAAACAAAGCCAATGCATAAAGTGACATTGAATAAGATATAATATATATAATTGTGAGGTAGAGGTATGACTGGCTTGGACTGAAATTTCCGTCCTCATATTTTCCTTCTACATATAGTATGATTGTAACGAGCACTAATATGGGCTTGAGAATCACAAACTGCATACACCCCTGCTTGCACCTTCGGATAAAGCACCTGCATTGCTTTAACATTATCAGAAATACATTTCAAATAAATAAACAAGAGAATTAAAGTCCAGTCATGTAAATGAATCAACAACATCACAACATGGAGACCTACATAATTGAAATGTAAAACAAGGGAACGATAGTTTGGTCATAGTTATCAAGGGAATCTCTAATTCAATTGAAATTTAAGGAGTGATCTCAAATTCAAGAGTAGAAATACAGTGCATTCAATCACAAAAACCAGAGAAACAAGTTTCCTACATAGACCCGTGAGTAATAAATATTTGTTTTTAGAAATAGTTCACACTGGAGAATTTTCAATGGAATAGCTCTTCATTGACTAAATAGAAGTGGCTTCATGCATAAGCACAACTTACCCATCCAAAGGAAGTGGAGGAAAGCAGCAGGTCATCAGACACCAATTTGGCTATAGAATTCAGCTAAGAGACCTTCTCCCTCAAAAGTTTCAATGAAATGGACACTTAGCAGGCATCCAGAGAAGTCTGGCTCACAAGGTCTGGATATTTAAGTCGATCTTCTGTTCGAGCAGATGACACCTCTTCCAAGTCATAATTATTTAACATATCAGCATCTTTCAACAAAATCTTACGTTGTTTTGACAAATTTGAAGGATTTCCCTTACATTCTTCAAGGTTTTCGGTTTAAGACTCATCAAGCTTCTTGATTTTTGTTGACTTCATATATCAGTAGCAGTCTACAAGTTGGGTAATTAACTTACAGCTCAAATAAATCTTGGATGTATGAGTGCCATATCAGACAATAGTGTGGATGAACAAAGCATAAAGTGAATGTCTTCTTCAGCTTAAAAAAGATAAAACATTGTGCAATCAATTCGATTTGGATTTTCAAATATCGTTCAGTATTTTTACAAAGGTTTTACAGCGCAAATAGCCATAATAAAAGTCAAGCAACTGGGCCTGAGGATGCATATCCATATTTCAAAGTATAATGCACCGTAGGCTCAACATTTGAGCATGCAGTCAAACTTAATAGTGACAACCAGTTGCATTCTACATACATAGGATTAAAAAAGTAGATTTTTTGACCCGTTGCACCTAAAGCACAAAGGTATCAGTGATGAGAGTGGAAACCTTGAAGACCGTGGATCAAATTATAGCAGACAAAAGATACAAGGTGATTTCTTCCGACCTGCCTAACCTTGCCAACGGAGTTACTTGGTACTTGTGAGAGGTAGCATATATCCAGTAGAATAGTTGAAAGTGTGTGTTTATGTAATTGAGTTTTTGACGTACAACAATCTTGTTTAACTCACAGAACTTTTAACTATTACCCATCTATGTGTGCTGCAAAGATTTAAAAAGTCAACACATAGAAACTCGGTCATAGAAAGAGGATCTCGTTAAGTTAAGAACAAATACATGTTTCTCCACATCATAGAGCCGATTCATGACTACAATTATCCCATCAGTATTCATGATAGCTACTTGTCACAAAAGTTCAGAAAACAGAGAGAAAAGGCAGGGGCACCATTCCATGGAGAAACAATGAGCAGTCATTATAATAACATCAAGAAGAAAAATATGCATTAAGCCAAGAAATACAAACTTGAACAGTACTTACATTTCATGAATGGATTGAAATGGATGGCTCTCTCATTTAGGATGGGAGACAAGAATGACGTTAATGCATAAAACTGTCAGAGGAGAAAAGTAGAATTTTAAAGATTAATGTGGAACTCAACGAAAAGTATAGCAAAATGAAATATGCAACTCACAGTCAAGCTAGTTCAAAAACTCTATATTGTTAAGGTCATATAGGAAAAACATTGCACTCTCATATTATTGAAAAGTCAAACACCATAAATCCAGATTATATGTCTGACTTTAAGATCCATAAAGAGTCATAGCTTTAATATTCATTACCTGTTGGGGTACATTCAATGCATGTGGCATCGATAGTTTACCTTTAGTTTGTACTATCTGTACTGGGACTTTATTTAAATATAGAGTAACCATCATTCCCATTTCAAAAATAAGATAACCACCATTTCGAAAACACTCTTGGTACTGTGGTTTTATTTATTAGTCGACGGACACTGATGATAGTACAAGTGCACATTAAGCAACACAATCAGATACTGAACTACATTCAGGAACACTCGCAAAATTATTCCCTCCCTTAGTGGACAAAGATCTATGAAACTTAATAGCACTAAGTGTTGATGAATTTGAGATCCTACCATGCACATATTTCCTTCTAGAACAACAGCATAACCAGTCTGATCTCACAAGTGGGGTCTGGGAAGAATAGGTTGTATGCAGAGCTTACCTCTAAATTTGTGGGGTAGAGAGGCGCTATTTCCGATATGCCCCCAGCTCAAAATATATCTCCTTCTACTATAATTTAACAAATACCACAAAGTTTCGACATCTTCAACACTAGTTGTTCGGCTTTTCCAAATTTAACTCACCTACTGTACTAGTCTTTATCAGAACCTATTTTAAGTTTCATCTAATATTAACAAATGACAGTATGAAATGACCTACATAATTTTAAATATAATGGGGTTCATTGGTCAACTTTATACCGACGCAGAGCTAAATTAGGTAACTACGAGCAGTTTGGATAGCCTTTAATAAAAAGCTTTTTGAAGGAAAAAGACGGTGCAAAATGACCTTGTCTAAATACTTCTAGTTTCTTGAAAATATGAGAATATTTTGTTAGTAGAAGAACTTTTCATTGAAAAACACATTCAAAACAATAACATACCCAGATAATCCCACATTCAAACCACTTCAAAAAAAATTTGAAAATGTCTTTTAAGCATACGCTTACCTTCTACACATTCTTATTTCTGGTATACTCTCCTAGCAATGCCTTCGGCCAAAGTTAAAGTACCATCACTTATGTTATACATCAATTTTATGACACTGAATATCGGATTGCTTAAAGTTCTAGTTATACCAAGCACAATAAAGTTGTTGCTTTAAACATACAAAGCATGGTGTTAAATAAGGTTGTGAAGCAAAGGCCAGTTCAGTGACCGATTCATTCATCAAATTTATACACTGTTACCAAAACACAGAGAGGAAGACATGTACAAAGTGTTCTGACAGATTCTTCTACAACATCACCATCCTTAGAATGTAAGTTACAGCGTGAAAATGTAAATTCTAAATCTTTTTTGAGGAAACAATGGTCCCATGAAGTGTGAAAAGAAAAATAGCTCTTTTCACTCCAAGGTCCCAACACAAGTTGCTCAGAATTCTGTCTTATATAAGTCATAGTAACACAACGAACCTTAGGTACACTAGTTATCATATTAAGTTACAGCTATAACACAACGAACTTTGATAGCATGGGGCTTTTATGATCCATCTGTTTCACCATAAGGCCATATTGCTCTAATGTTTGGCTTCACCATGATCCACCATGGTGTTTTATCAAGTTCAAAAATGATCGATCATTGACATCTAGTCAAGAACCCAAAAGAAGATATAATATGACAGAAAACTGGCAAAATTTCTCAAAGTAAAGCTTTACATCAAAAGTAATTACATGATTCATAGATATGCAATATTTCCACCTACATATACAATGTGAACTGTGGCCGGTACTTCTTTACAAATTATGGCTCTAAGAACTAAATGCTGAACACTATTGAAGTAGAATTACAAGATTATGGTTGCTACAAGAGGTGATCACCGCAAAATCTGCATAAAGAATAGTTTCATTGAAACAAGTTCTATACCTCGTACTCGAGTTGCCATCCACCACATAGCAATTGGATGGCCAGTTTCTCTGGCTTCGCTTCGATCTTTTTCAAATATAAATCCAACACGTCCCACTTTCTGAAGATTTCTATTCCACATAGGAAAATTCTCCCGAAGACAAAAAAAATTACCCAGAAACGTAACTTTCCTTCGGATTGCTATTCCAAATTCTAATAGTCATGCTCTCAATCTGATAGAAGTGACTTTCAACTCTCCAAATTGAGAATCATACACCAGACACAATAAACACAAACTAAAACTACAGAATTATTTCACCCCCTTGAGCCTCGGAGTTCAAATACAGTGTTTTGACTGCTCAATGACTCAATACAAACCAAGAACTACTAGGCCATGATTAATTATTCTCACTCGATTGCACAAAATATTGGCATTTCGAAGCCACTGAGTTCTACACTCACCCAGAATGCAGCACAAGGAATCAAATCGTATTATCATCCAAAAATTCTCCTTTTCATTTAATCACAATTCATTTATCTTTATCATCTTGATTATAGCAGGACTTAGATTCTACATCTAAATGGGGATTGCATTCATTAGAATAAAAATCATTCTTCTCAATCAAAACTCTTAACATCTCATAACTAAACTTGGGGCTATTAGGATCACTCGTTTGTGACTCACCACCTGAATCCGAAGTAAGCGGTCTCTTCAAGCACAAGTAACACCCTCTTCCTCCGCCACTTCCTTCCCTTCTTCCCTCCGAATTTCCAGAAACCCCTTTTCTTTTCCTCCTCAACAACGTACTTTTAACCTTTCTAAACCGAAAACAAGTCACCCTTTTCCCCTTATTCTTTCTCCAATCCTTATTGTTATCACCTTCTCCTTCTGAATCATCCGTCTCTTTACACCGACTACCACCAACAGCATCATCTTCGCCGCCGCTTCCCCCACCGCCATCGCCATCAACAGAACTGGGTTGATTGTTGGTGGAAACAGACATAAAAATATAAAAGCTAAATCAAAGAAATTATAGGAAAAAAAATAGGACCACAATCATGAATGTGGGGGACCTGTAGTATATTGGAATATAACGAAAGTAACTGTGAGTGCAGTTCTGCAGATAGTGGATGACGAAGAGTAGAGAAACAAAAGCCGTGAGAATTTGAATTGAATTGAAAGTAACAAGAAACAGGCAGAGAGAGAGAGAGAAAAAAGGGAGTTGCAGGATATGGCAATTGACGCCAAAATTGTCGGGTTTGCTCACGGGTAACCCTTTAATTACTTGACAACTGGACCACATTCACTACGTGTTTAACAATTTTTATTGACGGACATTAGTTCTTGATTCTTAATAGGCTCATAAATCGTCTAGTTTACAAAACTAATACCTTATTAGTTCAGTAATTTAAAATTTATAAATCATATAAAAATAATTTTATTGTTCGTTCGAAGATTTCTGTCCACTTGATAGGCTTATAGAAGAAGTTTAATCAAGATAGATTTCTCTAGCTACATGCTGGTGCCACGTGTTGCTCACACATAAAGTTTTTTCTTTTTAATTTTCTCTTTTTCCTTTTTATGGATTTTGAAAACTAAATTAAATTTATAGGGTTCACTAGAAATAGAGTTGTATAATAAAATCATTTTGGCATTGGAAAGTGAATTAAATAAAATTATAAGATATTTATTTTTTTTAGAAGATTAAGAAGAATTAAGAGGGTGGTTAACATGACAGAGAATGTTCTTCTTTCATATCAAATAAATAATTTATTTCTAGTAGAATTAAATGATTCAGAATACAAGATAATTATTTGGTAAAAAAATTAGTATATAAATTAGTGTAAGGTGAATGATAATAATACAAAGTATAGTCATGAGCAGAAGTACAAGGAACTAACTTTATTGATAGGTCATGTTGTACCATTTTCTTTTAAAATACATATATAGAACATTAAGAGCATCAGGTTCTATTTTTTATATGAAAAGATTTACTTTTAATTATTCACAAAAATTAATGATGGAATATTTTTAAATGAGCCCTTGTGTTAAGAAATGCAGCTTAAAAAGGGCCAAAATCATTGAGGATAATAAATTTTAGGTAAATAAACACATAAAGTTATTTTTTCAAATGGGTCAAGTCATATGTGGTAACGACCTAATTAATAATAGAGCAAATTTGGGTTGGTAGGTATGGGCCCATATGGGTTCGAAAGTGGTGGGCCCTTGCCAAGTTAGATGGGTTGGGTAATGATTGCCACTAACAAATCATGACAAAATGGGCTTTTAACTCTAGTTTTTGTTTGGGTTTTGGTTTAGTGCCAACACCAGTTATAGCAAAACAGCCCACTACATTTCAGGGAAAATACTCTTATGCAAATTGTTGAGTAAATGCTCTAATCCTCTCATTTTTATTTTTACCGTCTGAGTTTTTCATCCCGTTCTTGTCTCTACTCTTTAATTACACGTGTAATTTCAGAATTTCCATCATAATTTGAATATTGTTATCACAATTACAAAGATGTGATTAAACGAACCTTTCATCTCTTCATTAATTCAGCAGTGATACCAATTGATGATTAAGCGTGAGACAACTTCCATAATCCACTAGTTATCATGCTCTCTCAGTTCAGAGAACAAAATAAAGGCTAGTATAATTTCCGGACTATTGAGAATATACATTTTAGATAAACTTCACACTCATTTTCTTGAAAATAAGACATATGTGTTGCTACAATAGGTAAAAGTATAATATGGTGATAGTATATAATAACTTTAGAGGTATAGTTTTCTAATTGAACTCTTCATTAAGACTCTTGTGATTAAATGTAGGGTTCATGACCTTATTCTATGGGAATGAGATAGGACAGGGAGTCCCCATTGACAAGACCAGGACACACATCTTCCATATTCTTCATTCTTTTCACTATTTCCCCATAAATCCTAGCAACCCTCTTTGGCAATATTACAAAAGAAGAAAATGACTTCCAATTCAACTTTCTAGATTTTGATAACTTGAAACCTCTAAATCTTCCATTCATTTTCTTGATAAGCCAACACCTTCTTGGCCTTATTACAATTACCCTCTCTTCAACAAGTCTCTCATATCTTCCTTGAAATCCCATCTTTCAAAATTAGCTCTTAGTCTATACAAAAACTAACCGAGTATTTATAGAGAAAAAAAATAGAAGTAATGCGCGCTATTAGTTAGCACATGGAGAATCTTGATCTTTGTATAACTTCAAAAATATAGAAATTAACATAAAAGAACACAGCTTTTTAGAACAGAGTAATGTATACTACTATGGTAATGGTGAGGCTACGTAGTATATACTGCATAGTTTCACTCATAACTAATCCTTGTGCTACTAATACCTTTACAATTCTAACATGCTACCAAATAACCCTGAGTTATCTGTCCTGTTGATCAGCTATTCTAACTTAGGTAATCAAAGGCCAGTTTGATGTAAGATTGAATAGTCTTATGTCATGGATGTAAAATCTAACTAAATCTTTATTTTATTGAGAAGTTATTGGAAGGGTCATAAGGCCAAAATATAAGTGGCACTTTCAGAACCATAGTGCAATAGCACACCACAGATGATTGCCCAAAAGCAATAGAGTCATTCAGATAATTGAATTAAAAGACGGATAAAATATGATGAGCTTGTGTTGAACACATCCAAATGTAACATAGTTTTTTTAAAGTGCATCTAGTGTACTAAGTTTTCGCTAAGCGTGAGATTCAATAAAAATTCGGACCACAAGAGTCTATTGTAGCATCTCTCATGTAAAATCCATTATATGTACAACCTAATGATCCAGAGACTTGTGGTCATCCCTGAAACCTATTTAACTCGGTGGTCCATAAGAGAGGAGGAAAGCAGAATACGTTCAAATCCTCCCACATGTACAAACGGAACATGTAGGAAAAAGGAAGGACTGGTATTTTCTGATGTACTGCCATAGCCAGAAATTAACTACCAGATCTAGCATGAATGATGATGTTGAATGCAAAATTGAATTTGCTAGTCCTCCATCAGTTAAAAGAGTCGCCAAATGAGATAGCGGTGGGAGTCTATGCTTGATGGAGTTCATCAAATAACTTCATAGAGAAAGATCAATGCTGAACTATAAAACTAGGATGAAGCTTTTCACGAGTCTTTTGGTAGAAGATTTTGTTGAGTGCAGATAATATAGGGTAACATTCATCAGTTATTCTGAATCCTGGTCATCACAAATTGCCAAAAACTAAAAAATCAAATTCCATAAGCACACAGTTCTCTGCATCTCTTGTGATAAGCACGAAAAATACCAAGAACCTTCCTACTTCAACAATCTACACAGCAAATAGCTGTTAACCAAAAAAAAAATCATCTTTTATTTGTCATAGAAAACCTGCATTATGGTCCTATAAACTAACCCTCTTTTATTCTTCAACACCTCTCTCATCTTGCTCTCTTCAGGCACAGCTCCTTTGCTCTTCACTATCTCCAATAACTCTTTTCCTTCTTCCTCCATCCCTGCCTTCACCAACCCTTCAAAACTACCCAAACAAGTAGCTGCATTGGGCTTCATTCCCCTTTTCTCCACCATCTCCAACACATACTTTTTCGCCTCTTTCACAAACTTCTCTTCTCCACTCTCCGCCAACGACTTGATCAGCACACTATATGTATACGCATTGGGCAGCACTCCAGATGACAGCATCCGTAGGTAAACCTTGTGAGCTTCCTTGGGCTGCCCTGCATTGGCGTATGCCTCGATTACCGCCGTATGAGCCACTACATCTGGCATTTGGCTCTTGTCCTTGATTTGAGAGAAAAGCTCCAAGGCCTCGTGGGTCAGTCCGTCCTTAGACAATCCGTCGAACATCTTCACTGCATTGTTGATCATCCCATCTGAACGTATCTTCTGAAACACTTCTTGCAAGTTTGTCGGGTCTTCGGGTTCCTCAATTACGGGTTTCTTGTTAAATGGGTCGTATGGTGGTGGTAATTTGGATTTATCTATTTCCTTAGTGGACAATTTTGTTATCTCTTTAGTGTCCGCCTCAGCATCAGAGTCTTCTGAATCAGATAGCGAGAAATTGACTAAAGTGTTGCGCTTCGGAGGAGCTGAAGTAGAGTTACTCGAAACGGGAATTTCTGGGGTGGCGGTGGAAAATAGTCTACTTCTGAATGCGCTAGTTTTGGGGACTGATAAAAAGGACACTGTTTTGGGGGGGCTTAGGGTAGGGAGAGCGGAAGTGTAGTGGAAACGAAGGACATAAGGGAAGAGGGACCGGCGGATTAGGGAGAAAGACGGCGCTGGAGAGACGGTGAGCCACCGGGCAATGGTTATTCCGGCCATCGGCGATGTAGTAGAACGTCAAATCAGCGAAAAGACTAGAAGTTGCAATGGCTATATTACTTGTTTCAATATTTAAAAGTACTTGGCGAAAAGTTATACCATTATTCATTTAGACATCTTGACTAGCCATATCACCTATTGAACACTTCAATCATTTTGAATTTGAATTATTTAAACACTTTTTTTTTAAAATAAATTAAAAATATAGAATGTGTGAAATACACTCACGCTGACATGTCAATTTGATCAATTAAATAATGACATATGTTATTTTTTAATCCAAAAAATTATTTAAACATTATATTATAAAGTAAAAAAAAATTGAACTTAAATCACCTACTTTCCCTGCCTTCCATTGAAACCCAAAACATACATTTTCTGCTAACTCCATTAATGGCGACCCTCCCCCTCCCTATACAGTGTCATCTTCAACCCGACAAATTTTTTTTTTCATCAACTTTTTTATTAGTTATAACTTTTTTACTTCATCTCGTTTTTTAGGTAGAGAAAGATGAAAAAAAAATCTCTCCGAAAATTTCTAAGTTTCATTTGTCATTGTCGAAAAAAAGGGAATTATTTTGATTTTTTTATGTTTCATAATCGATTAATTTTTTTTGGATGAAGAAACATCCTTACATTAGGCTAATATACATCAATTTAAAGTCAAAACAACACATTTACATTAAATTAAAAACTTCAATAAAAATTTGAGCAAAGTAAATAATTGATAGAAAAATCCTCCAATAAATTTAAACAACTGGATATCAATTTAACACCAAATTATCAAATTAACAGCGAAGATACAAACTCCAAACCTTTACAAATTAAACATGAAAGAAAATGACGGTAATAATGGTGGAATGGTGGTGCAATCAATCCTAATATGGATGACAATGGGGCCAAAAATATAACAACAATGGAGCTAAAAAAAGGTTAATTATCAGGAGAAAATAAGAGGAAGAAAAAGGGGTGTGTAGCGGCAGTAATAGTGGTAAAATGTGATATGATAGAGGAAGGAGTGTCAAAGAAGATGAAGAAATAACAGTTTTTTTCAAAAAAAAAAAAAGGCCCAATTTAATACCTTCACGTGCCTAAAGGGTGTGGGTTACAAACAATGTGCCCACATAGACAAAAAATGTTCAAATGGTTTCATATTAGGAACCACAGTGCAAAACAGTACACCACAGATTAGTGACCAAAAGCAATAGAGTCATTCAGATAATTGAATTAAAAGGCGGATAAAATATGATGAGCTTGTGTTAAACACATCCAAATGTAACATAACTGAGGTTTTTTTTAATTACACTACATATGGAAATGGGAACACACAATCAAAAGCACATGGTAGAAAACTAGCTTTGCCTACATTTACAAAACTAAAGTTACAACTGTGAGCTTCACAGCGACATACTCAGGTCACGTGTGACGCTAGCCATATCTAATTCCCAAACAAAATGAATCCACACATGGTTGAAAAATTCAATAGCATCACCTTGACCCAGGATTGGCTGCAGGTACCTTAGATGGATAAGTTGAAATATCTACATCAATCAGTGATAGGTCATAGGGTGCTGAAACATTAGTTGATGCATCCATAAGCAAAGAGAAGTTCATTGCCTCCGATTTCCCTGTTTGCTGGCCTGCAACAGGATTTTGAGGATTGTTGTTATTAGCAGATGGGGAGAGAGTAGATAATTGTACATCTTCCTGTTTGTTCCCAATTATGTGCTTGTTTTTCCTAACAGTATCCATCTCTGGGCCAGTTGGGACAAAAGTCCTTGCCCTGTACTTTGTTGCACCCCCTTCTTCGGCATCACCATGATTATAAAGAACATAATCATGATATGTAGGAGCAAACTGCACTCATGGAAGCAAATAGAATTTGTTAGGACACATATGGAGTACACATACAGGCTACAGCACAAGTGAAAATGAGCAAGTGTCTGTCTTACCTGGTGAACCGTGTCATGGTAAAAGTCATTTAGCATAAGGGCATGTCCAAGGCTAGCAGTAAAACCACGAGGAGGACCAATATTTGCGCCAGCATATTCCTTGTATGGGAATGCATAAAGATGAGCAAAAGCTGCAATAAGCATCTCAACACAAATTATAAAATTCTGAAATTCAGCAGCTTCCTCGGTATCTTTAATAAGCTCCGACTTTGCAGCAAGAAACACCAGAACACCCTGGCAGAGGAAGTTAAAAAGAATGATTATAATACCTAGAAACATCATTCTACACAGTAAATTGTAATTGATGAAACAAAAGCCAGTCAATTTCTTTGACTTCAGTAAAATTTCTGAAAGGAGAAAAAACTGAAAAGGATCAGTCGCAAAAAGTGGTATCGTTAAGGGTGAAATGGAGATGGTAAGATTTAATAGTTTCCAAAAAGTGCAAAGAATCAGTTTTCGGGCACATACTAAAAGAAAAGTGTGCCACAGAAAACGGGACAGTGGAAATAATATCACTATTATTGTTGTTATGGTAGCAAGAAACAACAGAATTACGCTTAGATGCCGGATTTGGTGAAACCAAAGAGTGTTCAGCAGTCAAAAACTGAATAATATTTTGTCTACTCAAAAGGAAAGTGAGAAAATAGCATGTAACTAAGCAAATCTGGGGAGTTACCTGCCAGTACGTAAGGAATACGACGGATTTTATGATGATGAACTTTGGAACTGGATTAAATGGACGGAGCAGATCTTTGCATGCCACGTAAAACAAAGCCAATGCATAAAGTGCCATCGAGTAAGAGATAGTATATATAATTGTGAGGTACAGGTATGACTGGCTTGGACTGAAATTTCCGTCCTCATATTTTCCTTTTACATATAGTATGATTGTAACGAGCACTAATATGGGTTTGAGAATCACAAACTGCAAACACCCCTGCTTGCACCTTCGGATAAAGCGCCTGCATTGCTTTAACATTATCAGAAATACATTTCAAATAAATAAACAAGAGAATTAAAGTCCAGTCATTTAAATGAATGAACAACATCACAACATGGAGACCTACATAATAGAAATGTAAAACAAGGGGACGATAGTTTGGTCATAGTTATCAAGGGAATCACTAATTCAATTGAAATTTAAGGAGTCATCTCAAATTCAAGTGTAGAAATGCAATGCATTCAATCACAAAAACCAGAAAAACCGAGTCTCCTAAATATACATGTGAGTAATATATATTTTTTTTAGAAATAGTTCATGCTGGAGAATTTTCAAAGGAATAGCTCTTCATTGACTAAATAGAAGTGGCTTCATGCATAAGCACAACTTACCCATCCAAAGGAAGCGGAGGTAAGCAGCAGGTCATCAGACACCAATTTGGCTTTAGAATTCGGCCACTCAAACTTAGAACAACAGCCCCTGGGCCACCAACCCATGCCAGGCAGAGTGATAGAAAATTATATATGACCCACGCCTCATATCTGAAAGGAAATTAGAAACTAAATAATCACAATCAACAAAACAATTTCACCATAAGAGGTGTCGACACATAAGTTTGAATATAACAGATGCATACGCATATAAATCATTTACCAACTACTCCTTTCCACCTAATATATGTTACGTAATTTACAAGCACAGAGAACAAAAAAGACTTAATTTTTTCCTATGTACATATGCAGTTAAGACATATTATTAAGAATGGAGCCAGGATTAAGAAAGGAATGAGGTAAGGTAAAATCACATGGAATATCATGGATCAAACAACCTATAATCTCTCAGAGTCCATGCAGATTGCAAAAAAATAGAATGAAAGAAAAGCAAAAGGTTCATATAGGCAATAACTAGTTGGAAGCAGAGATAGATATGTTGGTACATTTATATGAAGTCAATTTTTTGCCAAGAATCCTTTTTGTCTGTTTAGAGATTTGTAAATCAATGTAGAGATAAGATTGGGCTGTAAGGAACCTTCAATGAGAATCCGGGTGTTTTAGAGAAGTAACTGGAAAAAAAAACTTGGAATACATTGAACGCTGATGTTGATAACTGTAGTCATGTAAAGAGGTGAATTAGACAATAGAATTTTCACTACTCTTGGGTAGATGGGCTAGTTGGATAAATGAGCAAGATAGCGAGAGTAGCTTTCAGAAGTCCCTGGAGAGAGACTTGTTGGATAATAATGAGCGGTAAAGGCGCCTATGGCCATAAAGGCTCAGGTTAGTTGGAAAAGGTTCCGTGAGAGTATTTAAGTATATTTTTAACATTTTCAACTAAGAGACCTCCTCCCTCAAATGTACCAATGAAATGGATACTTAGCAGCCATCCAGAGAAGTCTGGCTCACAAGGTCTGGATACTTAAGTCAATCGTCTGTTTGAGAAGATGACACCTCTTCCAAGTCATAATTATTGAACATATCAGCATCTGTCAACAATATCTTCTGTCGTTTTGACAAATTTGAAGGTTTTCCCTTACATTCTTCAAGGTTTTAGGTTTAAGACGCATCAAGCTTCTTGGTTTTTGTTGACTTCATATATCAGTAGCAGTCTACAAGTTGGGTAATGAACTTGACAGCTCAAATAAATCTTGGATGTATGAGTGCCATATCAGAAATGTCAACACAGTGTGGATGAACAAAGCATATAGTGAATTTCTTCTTCAGCTTAAAGAAAAAAAACATCGTGCAATCAATTCGATTTGGATTTCAGATATCGTTCAATATTTTTACAAAGGCTTCACAGCACAAACAGACATAATGAAAGTCAAGCAACTGAGCCTGAGGATGCATATCCATATTTCAAAGTATAATGCACTGTAGGCTCAACATCTGAGCATGCAGTCAAACTTAATAGTGACAACCAGTCGCATTCTACATATGTAGGATTAAAAAAGTAGATTTTTTGACCTATAGAACCCAAAGCACAAAGGTATCAATGAAGTGAGTAAAAACCTTGAAGACCATGGATCAAATTTTAGCAGAAAAAAGATACAAGGTGATTTCTTCCGACCTGCCTAACCTTGTCAACGGGGTTACTCGGTACTTGTGAGAGGTAGCATATATCCAGTAGAATAGTTGAAAGTGTGTGTTTACGTAATTGAGTTTCTGACATACAACAATCTTGTTGAACTCACAGAACTTTTAACTATTACCCATCTATGTGTGCTGCAAAGATTTAAAAAGTCAACAAATAGAAACTCGGCCATAGAAAGAGGATCTCATTAAGTTAAGAACAAATACATGTTTCTCCACATCATAGAGCCGATTCATGACTACAATTATCCCATCAGTATTCATGATAGCTACTTGTCACAAAAGTTCAGAACACAGAGAGAAAAGGCAGGGCATCATTCCATGGAGCAACAATGGGCAGTCATATTGTAATAACATCAAGAAGAAAAAAATATGCACTAAACCACGAAATACAAACTTGAACAGTACTTACATTTCACGAATGGAATTGAAATAGATGGCTCTCTCATTTAAGATGAGCGAAAAGAATGACGTTAATGCATAAACCTGTCAAAGGAGAAAATAAGAATTTTAAACATTAACGTGGAACTAAACAAAAAGTACAGCACAATGAAATATGCCGCTCAGAGTCAAGCTGTCAAGCTAGTTCAGAAACTATATTTGTTAAGGTCATATACGAAAAATTGGACTCTCGTGTTATTAAAAAGTCAAACACCATAACACCCAGATCATATGTCTGACTTTATGGTCCATCCATAAAGATTCATAACTTTAATATTCATTACCTGTTGGGGTACATTCAGTGCATGTGGCATCTATAGTTTACCTTTAGTTTGTACTATCTGAAACAACAATTATTAAAAAAAAAACATACTCTAGGCTACTGGCACTTTATTTAAATAAAGAGTAACCATTATTCCCATTTCAAAAATAAGATAACCACCATTTCGAAAACACTCTTGGTGCTGGAGTTTTATTTATTAGTCGACGGACACTGATGATAGTACAACTGCAAATTAAGCACCACATTCAGATTCTGACTCCATTTATGGAACTTAATAGTACCAAGTGTTGATGAATTTGAGATCCTACCATGCACATATTTCCTTCTACAACAACAGCATAACTAGTCTCTATTTTTATTTTTTATTTTTTTTTTTTTTTTGGGGGGGGGGGGGGGGGGGGGGACAAACAGCATAATTAGTCTGATCTCACAAGTGGGGTCTGCGAAGAATAGGTTGTATGAAGAGCTTACCTCTACCTTTGTGGGGTAGAGAGGCACTATTTGCGGTATACCCCCACAGCTCAAAAGATATTTCCTTCTACAATTTAACAAATACCACAAAGTTTCCACATCTTCAACACTTGTTATTCTGGTTCCTTCTACAATTTAACAAATAACACAAAGTTTCCACATCTTCAACACTAGTTATTCGGCTTTTCCAGAACCTATGGACGATCAACCTCCAACGGGATGACTACTCTTTTAAGTTTCATCTAATAATAACAAATGACAGTAAAATATGAATCTGTTCACAAATCAACTTGATCCCTATTTTTGACCAACATAATTTTAAATACAATGAGGTTTATTGGTCAAAACTTTATACCAACACAGAGCCAAATTAGGTAACCACAAGCAGTTTGGATAACTTTTAAGAAAAATCTTTTTGAAGGAAAAAAAGTGTGCAAAATAACCTTGTTAGAATACTTCTAGTTTCTTGAACATGTGTGAGTATTTTGTTAGTACAAGAACTTTTCATTGAAATATACATTCAAAACAACAACATACTCAGTTGATCCCACATTCAAACCACTTCAAAAAAAAAAATGAAGATGTCTTTAAAGCATATACTTCTTCACAAAAACTTTAACCAGCAAGTTTTGAAAATTATTTATTAATTCTATTATATTTTTAGCAAAATTTCAGAATTGTTAAAAAAAAATACTACTCATCATAATAGCCTAGTCTCAAAGAAGTGTCTGCATATACACTATTCACAGATCTAACCACAAGAACTAGCTCTCCACTAAGATGGGATTTAGGTGCAGTCATACAACTACAGCCTACTATTACCCTGTTGGTTAAGGTGTCCGCTCAAGCCCAGCGAAAATACTCATATAATTCTTCATTATTGAAGCCTGTTATAATTGATAGTACAACAATATAACAATCAGGTTCAAAAATTGGATAGCATATAACTTCACAAGATAAAAGCTGATTCCTAATCCAGAAAACCTCAATCTCAATACTTAAAACACTTTATGCAAAGCATAGGGATGGTTTTTTGATATCCTATTGGCTCATAACTACATGAGAATCACTAATCACCTGCAGGCTTGTGAGGTGTATCAATAAGTCTAGAGGCAAAGATGAAGACTACATGTGAGGATGGTTAGTATCAGAGCAGGCAGAGGTCCTATGGTTGAATCACACCGCCACCCAAATTAAAAAAAAAATTCCACATGCTTGGTATATGAAAAAAGAATCAAGCCCGCACATGAGGGGGGCGTGTTGAGATGGTCACACACTTCAATAGTTTCCAACGTAGCTGGCCGAATTTCTAATCAGCAAGGTAAAAGATGGATTTATTACACTCACATACAGTAGAGTCACATTTAGTAGAGTATATGATATTGATTGATAATTGAGATTGTGGAAAAGAGTATTAGGGTAAAGACTGAAAGCTAGCTTGACACAAAAAATATCACATTCAACATTACAATTTGAAATCCTGAAAGTTGTCTGAAATGGAAAGGTGTCAAATATCCTGGAAGGTCTGAAAGTGAAAACAGTAAACAAGTTCCACTGTCATGTGAAAAAGAGCTACCATGGATGTCCTAAACATAAGTTTCTCCCATTCCTTACCACTACAAAGAACTTCAATTATAACACCCATACACTGTATCAGCGTCATAGTGGGACCGGATGATTAGAAACAGCAAGTAGTTCACCCTTGCGCATTGTAAAGTGTCAAGAGAAAAGAAACACACCACTTTAACCGGTTTAATCAAGAAGAAGAATAAAGAGAGAGAGAAACACACTCACAGGAACCATAAAGATGATGCGGACAATGTATCTTTGATAAGTAGGCTCAGTGTAATTCAAAAGATGCCTGTAAATGTGCAAAAGTGCCAGTCCAATGGCACCAACTGTGCAAGGCAACGCAATGAGGATATAGAATATGGGAGCCATTTGTTCCACAGGCTACCAAGCATCAAACACAAACACCCTTCTCTGAAACCTTTGAAATATAACCAAAATCAGTACCATTACTAAAATTAATTGAAACATAAACAGATAAAAGAAACCAACAATTTAGGTATATCCACTTACAGTACTGAAGAAACAACTCAAAAACCCCTATGTTTAGGCACTTCTCTTCTTCCCCAAATAGCAATAATTCCTGCTACAATTGAATGCTTCGCTTTTCACCTTTGATTGAATGTACACCAACCTCGGGAAATCGGAAAACCCTAACCCAATAACAAAATCTTGAACTTATCAAGAAAACTATTCGATTAAAAAATTACACAACCCATTGAATGTATACCAGATTTAAAAATCCCAACTGGGGTTTACCCTACATATAACCAAAAAAAAAAAAAAATTAGCGCGTCGAAAAGGGTAAAGACCCACTAACCTTATCGATGCAATCTGGGTAAAAGAAATCAAAGAACAGTGCCCAATTGGGTCACTTTCTCCCAATGAAATCGTCGGAGAAAGTGAAGTTTGATGAATATGACGGAACTATATAGATCTGTGACTAGAAAAAAAATGTTAGGCGAAAAGAAAGCGCTGTTAGTGAATTGCAGATTGTGGGACAGGGAAACAATAATGGCGGCTTTAGGGGGAAAACTTATATTATATTATATTACTAATGGAAAATCACAGATCGGTAAAAGCCACAGAAGAAAACTTGCGAAGAAATGATAAATCTTTTCACAGTCGGAAAGAAAAGGATAAATCTTGTTTGTTTGTTTTTCCTTTGTAACTGCAATTTTTGTTTCGTGGAAAAAGACGAGTAAATATTATTGTTGAGATATATATTGTTGAGTTGTCTATGATTCGATAATTATATTTAACAAAATAAAATCGATTATTAACAATCACTAATCATCCACATTTTTTGTCTTATCCATTTTTATATATTTTTCAAGACTTGCTTATTCCTGTATTTAAATTACAAGCATAAGAATAGAATATTGGGCAATTAAAATAAAGGAGAAAAACGGCTGTATAGAGTTGGATTGCACTATTTTTATTAAGAAATTTGCATTCCACGTCATAATTATAGTAATTGATCGTCAAACTACCAGAATCAAAGAAAAATATAATAGTTCTAGATCATAATTAAAAATGCTTATTAATTGTATTGCAATTTCAAAAGTAAAAAATAAGATTTAAATGTCATATAAAAATAAATTTGAATCATTTCTTGATTTGTATAATACTTGTGTAAATGATTTATTTTCTTATTATGAAAATTTCATTTATAATGCACTTCCCAATAAAGTGATAACATGAACTTACATTCATTTATTCTATTTTCTTCTGGCCAAGAAGAATGAGTAAGAATTTAGGGTTTTCTTTAGCTACTTCAAATGGTCGTATATTAACTATTGACGGTGAAATTGTCTATTCTTATTCAAATGTTTTGAATTTCAATTCTGAGTATGGAAAAAATCTTATTGGAAGTGTCACTCCCAAATGAATACTGCAATGAATTTAATTTAAATTTTAATGCAGATTTCGAACACATGAAACTTGTTTTTTTTAAAAAAAAGTATGAATAAGGAGAGGACTTCAAAAAGTCACAGATGAGATTTTCTGACAGTGCTTGATTTTTAATTAAGATAGAATGCAAGTAATAGCTATACTAACATGCATTGTAAAACAAGTTCTATTAAGAGTTACCATTGTCCTCAACGAGGAATACGAACAAAGATGAGTAGAGCTAACCAACTACACATTCTCAACTACTTTTCTAACATTCTTATTTTTGGATCTTGTCTTTGGTCAACAATCACAAATTGTATCTATCTTCTTTGATTTTGACCCTCAATTTTTCCAATGCGTAGCTTTCAAAATGTATTTGGTGTACTAAGTTTTCTCTATGTGTAAAAAAAAAATCGAACCACGAGAGTCTCATCTTTCAATATAGAAATTCAAACAATACTAGTCACTTAAAAAAAAAATTAGACTACATTTAGAGCCTGTTTGGCTCAGCTTAAAAGCTGGTCAAACTGACTTAAAAGCTGATTTTTGACTTATTTAGCTATTTGGCAATACTGAAAATAACTTATTTTAAGTTAAAAAAACTTATTTTAAGCCAAAAGTTAAAAGTTGGGGTAGAGGTGCTTTTTTTTTTTAGCTTATAAGCTGTTTTAAGTTGACCACATTTTTATGTGTTTGCCCTTAATATTTTTATACAATCTCCAAATTACAACATAACCCTAACATCTCTTTCTTCCATTTTTCCCTTTTCACGTTTGGCATAGCAACTTCAGCACTTTTATCCAAACACATAACTGCTTATTTTAAAAATAAGTTTCAGCACTTTCAAAAGTACTTTTTTAAAGCTGCTTTTATTAAGCCCATCCAAACGGGCTGATTTTTGACTTATTTAGCTGTTTGGCAATACTCAAAATAACTTATTTTAAGCCAAAAGTTAAAAGCTGGGGTGGAGATGTTTTTTTTTTTTAGCTTATAAGCTATTTTAAGTTGACCACATTTTTATCTTTTTGCCCTTAATATTTTTATACAATCTCCAAATTACAACATAACCCTAACATCTCTTTATTCCATTTTTCCCTTTTCACGTTTGACATAGCAACTTCAGCACTTTTATCCAAACACATAACTGCTTATTTTAAAAATAAGTTTCAGCACTTTCAAAAATATTTTTTTAAAGCTGCTTTTATTAAGCCCATCCAAACGGACCCTTAAAATCCATTATGTTCACTTAAAAAAACAATATGTCACTTTTGAGGAAACAAAAGAAATGGAAGACAATGGTTATAACTTGCTGCTTCTTGGTTGCAGTTCTACGGTCTACATATGTCTGAAGCCAGTCACAACAATGGTCTTATTTACTTTTTGGTTCATGTAAAATCCATTACGTTCAACCTGATGATCCAGAAATTAACTATCAGATCTAGCTTGAACATGATGTTGAATACAAATTTGAATTTGCTATGCTTGATGGAGTTTTTGTAGAAGATTTTGTTGAATACAGATATTATATAGTAACATTCACCAGTTAGAAAGAAAATTACAGCTAAATCTAAATCTTGGTCATCACACATTGCCAAAAACTAAAAAATCAAAAAATTTCATAAGCACACAGTTCTCTGCATCTCTTGTGATAAGTTGCTTCCATACGAAAAATACCAAGAACATTCCTACTTCAACAATCTACACAGCAAATAGCCATTAACAAAAAAAATTCATCTTTTATTTGTCATAGAAAACCAGCATTATGGTCGTATAAACTAAACCCTCTTTTTAAAATTTTTAGCTAATTTTTAGCTGATCGTTAAAAAGGTGTCAAAATGACATAGCGGACCCCTACTTAGGATGTTTAAAATGAACAAAACTTACTTGAGGTGTCTAAATGTAAATTGATGTCAAATTTAAGAGGCTACCTATGGGTTCAGCCAAATTATAAATAATTGTTGGGTGATTAAAGCTCTATTTCTCGTTTGTTATCAATCATAAATGTTCAAAATTGTTACGGAAAAAAAATTATAGGAAAAATTTACTTTTTTTGGCTATCCAAGTAATAACTATGTTAAACAAATTAAAACGGCAAAAGAGTGTTTCTTATTTTCATAAAGCTCTAAATATTGTTTGATATGATATACAAAAATTAATAAATTTATTCAATGATCATCTTAAATTCAAGTATATGATATGGTAAATTGCATCTCAAAATTTGTTTGAACATAATCCTAAAACCTTTATCATCTCTGTAGTCATCGAATTAAAAAATATAATTATTTTAGCTTGAACTCTTTTACCTTATAAATATAAGCAATAACATTTTATCAGTGAAATTTCACACGTGAATTTCAAGAAGGATATTAATACAAATTAAAAGTGCGTTCAGTTATGACTAATTACCTCTGTTTATTCAACCTCCTCAAAGAGTTCACCATAGTTAAACTTTCACGCTTTCTCAATAGGGGCATTTGCATAATAGGAATATTAAAACACAAGATTTCAAACTTAAAAGTCTAATCTAGATCCAATTTTGAGTCACTTATTCTCCAACAAATTCTCTGACGAACTTTCACAACTTCGAAAGCACATTGAGTCAAATAATTTGAGTTAAATTGAAGCACAAAGAAATAAACTGAATCCATAATTTATTGAAAACTACAAATACTTTTTCCGTCCGGAATGGTTTGTCATGTTGCGCTTTTCAAAAGTTAATTTGACTAATTTTTTAAGTTAAATTAGATCACATTAATTCGATATATTAAACAAAAAAATTAGACATTCTAAAACTATATGAAAAGTACTATAAATTGCAATTTTTTGCACATTAATATGATGAAAAAATATATCTTATAATATTGGTCAAAATTTTTATAGTTTAACTCTAAAGATAAAAACTATGACAAACAATTCGAACAGAGGGAGTCCAATAAAAAATATTGAAGGGTAAAATTAAAGCACATTATTAAAAAACGAAGGATTTTATATTTTTAAAGAACATCCACAAAACTCCATCAATTTTATTTATTTTTAAAGAATGATCAATTTTGATAGATTATTTTCGCACAAAACACTGAAGACTAATTTCATAAAAGAATTATTAAAAACTATGATTATTTTTTAAAAAAAAAATCAAAGAATTTTGTCTAATGTTTATACCAAAATTCGTCTGTTGGTTTTTAAACGTGGCAAATCTGCATTGCCAGAATTTATTATTTATCTATTTTCTTATAGATATTAGGAAACAAAAAGCAGTGTGCTTTTGTATTAAAAAAAGAAAAAAGAAAAGAAACTCCCGCGTTTTAGATTTTTACTTTTACGCGTAACGGTGCTATAAAAACGGGATTGAACCCTACCACTCCTCTGTAAAATAAAAAGTTCCGTTTCCTCTTTTCCTCTCTTTCTTCGTCGCAATTTTTGAGGTAAATTTTCATTCCATGTCTAGTAAAGTCCTTCAATTTCCCCCAATTCAATATCTCCATTAAGATTGATTGTTAGCCATATCCAATTTCATATTTAACACTACTGAAATGTTTCACTATATTCTCAACTTCTGCGCTTATGATTCTCTGTGGGTTTATTGGACTTATTAGCTTTCTCCACTGTTGTTGAACATGCTTTCTTGATTGCTTATGATTCTTTGTGGGTGTTGGAATTATTAGCTTTTATTGTTCTTGAACATGCTTTCTTGATTAACTTCTGCTGATGATTCTTTGTGGGCATTGGGCTTATTAGCTTCCTCCACTGTTCTTGAACATGCTTTCTTGACTGCTTATGATTCTTTGTGGGTGTTGGAATTGTTAACATCCATTGTTCTTGATTAACTTCTGCTTATGATTCTTTGTGGGCATTGGACTTATTAGCTTCCTCCACTGTTCTTGAACATGCTTTCTTGACTGCTTATGATTCTTTGTGGGTGTTGGACTTGTTAACTTCCATTGTTCTTGAACATGCTTTACTGACAGCTTATGATTCTTTGTGGGTGTTGGACTTATTAGCTTCCATTGTTCTTAAACATGCTTTCTTGATTAACTTCTGCTTATGATTCTTTGTGGGCATTGGACTTATTAGCTTCCATTGTTCTTCAACATGCTTTCTTGATTAACGTTTGGGATCTTTGATATTATTGGTCATGCTATATTTGATTGTTCATACTATTGTTTTTACTTATGATTTCTCTTTTGGGTATTTACTTAGCTTCCATTGTTCTTGAACATGCTTTCTTGATTTATGTGTTGGATCTTTAATATACTATCAGTCATGCTATGTTTTGGTTGTTCATACTATTCTTTTTGCTTATTTCACAAAGTTAGATTGTTGATTTATCTTGAGTAGGAAGATGTCATAGACAAGCTTAAGTCCTTGAAGATTGTCTCTGCTCTTTCAAGTATGGAACAGCTAAAACTTTGGTTTTCATTAAACAAGTTGGTGAATCTATGTTGTTTTTTATTTTTCCCCAAACAAGTTTGTCAACCTATGCTGTGTAGTTGGACAGTTCATTCAAATAGAATAACTTGGGAAAAAGAGTAGGAAATCTAATGTTTCAACGAGTCAGAGATTATGATTTTGTATGTAATCTGCTTCAGTTTTTATCTAAACTATCCTGAGGTCCATCCTTTTTTGCTGACTTATTTCATGATCATTAAATTCCTAATTTTCATGTGAAGCTTAATTTAATAACTTTAAATCATGGAAGCAAGAGTTGCTATAAAATTAATAACTTTAAATAATGGAAAACTACATTCCTCTCATTTTTTGGAAAATAACATTTTCTGTCTCTTCTTCAAGGATTAGTACCTATATGCCCAATCCTACTCTATAGATCCTGCATTTACTTTTTGTTGTAAGCTATCCGGTGAACACTCTTCATTTCCTGTCACATTCATGTTTTCATTTGTCATCATCCTTTTTGCCATACAGATTATAGTCTTGGGTCTTTGAGAGAATTGCTATTTCATCTGGCAGAGTTGGAAACCAATAGTTGAGTTGGATTGACACATAATTGATTGATTAATACAACCTTTGTAGTTGGCTTTGTTGGGTTTGTTGTATATGATTTAGCTCCACTTTAAACTGTTGAGTATGCCCTGAACTTTCATTTTTGTTTCTAAATCAGTTTCATCTTTGAGGCTACCAATTAGCATTTGCCATGATATTTTGCAACAATTACAGGGCTTGGTATGTCCATGTGAAGTTGAAGGTTTTATAGTTCAAGTGGAGAAAAAAATCAAACCAATCCTTAATGATTATAATATATAGATCAATATCGAGAAGACAATTATATTTAAGAATTCATGTTATAAATGGAGAATATAAAAAGGGCAACCCGAGATAGGCGTGGGATCCAGGGAAGGGCCGTACCGCAATAGATTGAAGAATAAGACTTTTTCAGCCATTCAATCGAGTTCCTTGGGATATCCGCATGTAGTATCAATTTTGTGTACTTTAGATTCATATTATGTATTAATATTATATGTATTGATGCTGCTAGAAGTTTCACTTCTTAGATGGAAATGTTTTAATCAGAGAAGTGTTTTTCCATCTTATTCCAATTTCCGTCGACATTGTAAGTGTTCTTTTCATTTCATTTACCTTTGGAGTGTTTTCAATAGTTTAAGGTTTACAAGAACCTATTTCTTTGTGATATTCAGATATTAGGAAAGGATCATTTTGTAGGTTCAATTAGGTCTTCAACGATTTCCTAGTTATTATATGTTTAATTACATCATAAATGTTGGACATGTTTTTATGAACAGCCCTTAAAGCTCCTGGTGTGCATAACCCGTCACCAAAGCAGACAGAGAATTTCTCCATTGCCGGCACAGAGAAATTTGGAGAGATGGCTCTTTCAAGAGCTCTCAATTTCTGCAGGAGCTTTTCTACAGTTTCTTCCAAACCATTACGTGTTTGCATCGTGGGGAGCGGGCCTGCTGGGTTCTATACTGCCGATAAGGTACAACTATCTCTGCTTTGAGCTTTATACTATTTCTGATTTTTCTGATTGTTGTAAGAAGTTGTTTTAACTATTGCCAGATTTTGAAAGCTCACGAGGGAGCTGAAGTTGATATAGTTGATCGGTTACCTACGCCATTTGGATTAGTCAGGTCTGGAGTGGCTCCTGATCATCCTGAAACAAAGGTCGTCTACTTAATTAGTCTCCTTCATTGTATCTCTTTTTTTTTTTCCAGAATGGTAATGCCAATAGGGAAAGGCAGCTGGTGGGAAGTGCAGGGCGAATTCTTAAGAGGGGAGGGTAGTTTAATTCTTACATGGGACATAGTAGGGATGGCAGAAGTACTTTTGAAAAGTTAATAGCTGGGTGGGGCAGGGGCAGGCAAAGAGCAAATTACTGTATAAGTTCACCCTGAGCTCTTGAGGCACTCACCCTGTTTTTGTTGTACTCCAATAACTGGGTAAACGTTCCACAGTTAGCGTATAGCTAAAGAACTGAGCAATTATAGAAGCAGAAGCAAACCCCCCCCACCCCCCCACCCCGATAGACCTTTTCACTTGATGAGAACTTTCTGGGTAATAAATTTAGTAATAACTGCTTGAAAATTTGATCTTTTCTTTCTAAATGCACAAGTTTATATCTTGTTATATTATGTGTAGGTGCTAATGGTACTCTCCCTCTATTTTATTTTATATTACATATTAGTATTTGGAGAAGGGAACAAATCTTTTTATAATTTTTTTTTATTTTACATTTTATATAATCCTATCCAAGCATGTCAATTTCGTCTCCAAAAGATTGAGAATCCCATAGCTCAATTCAGATAAAAGATCTGACTTTGATCCTTATATTATATACTTCGTCATTCTTTTCTGGAGACAAGGAGTAGTATATTTTTTACTTGTAAATCTTGCTGCACAAACCGGAGTGTTGTAAAATAACCTTTTGGAGTAGTTTTCATTTTAGAACTTGCTAAAATACTGCTCTTATTAACTCTTAGTTTACCAGAATACTTGCAACAGATTGTGACGAACCAGTTTTCTCGGGTTGCTCAAAATAGGCGTTGCTCGTTCATTGGGAATGTCTCTCTTGGAGCATCTATATCTTTGGCTGAGCTGCGTGAATTATATGATGCGGTGAGAGTTAAGACTCTACACAATGATGAGGAAGCATTTGATCCTCTTACATTTTTTACTTTCTTAGTGCAGTATGTATTATCCACCAGATTCTAACTTATTATATCATTTTGCAGGTGGTGCTTTCTTATGGAGCTGAAAGTGATCAAGCTCTAGGAATACCCAGAGAAGTATGTTACTCGTGGGGTGGCTTTGTTGAGTTTCCTTCCTTTATAGTTAGTGTCTTAGGGAACAAATAGTACTGATGGCTAAGTGCTGATGGTATCATTTGATTAAATCTTCTACCACTATGCTTCTATTATTTCTCTAAGAAACATAGTTTCTGTTTATCCATCTAACGCTGCATGTCTTGTAGGATCTGTCTGGCATATACGCTGCCAGAGAATTTGTTTGGTGGTATAATGGCCACCCAGACTGCCGAAATCTGGCACCAGATTTGAAGAGCTCCGATACTGCTGTTATTATTGGTCAGGTATGTCTATATAGTGTCCATAATACTATTTCATGTGCAAGCATAGTTCCAATTGTGGTAAAATTGTACTTTTAGTCTGTAGACGTGTGTATTCAACTTTATAAAAGAAGCCACTATTTGCTTAAATTTCAAAAGCAAATTGTGTGCATCCATAGGTATGGCCTAGTTGCCAATGAAGTGGAAGGAGAGCCATTAAGTCTCATGATCTAATTCCAGACAAAACACGCTAGGTGATTTTGTCCATCTTCCAGTGCATTGTTAGACAGTTACTCTATACCTATGCTAGTGGACCAATGGAATACTCGAGCTGACAGGTACATGATAGAATAGTCGAGGGTACACAAGCTGGCTTTGACACTGCCATCATTAATCTATTTGGTTAAATTTAAATTGCATAGTGAGTCCTCTTCTTGGATTAACAATTTTTGGTTAAGATTTAACTAAATCAATGGAACAAGTCCCTATGCCTTTTTTTGGGTTGATAATAAGCCTAACAAATCTTTTCCTCTATCTCTGTCTGTCTTCATGATGCTGTATAATTTAATCACAACCAGAGCTTACCATGTAGACATCTGTTAATGTTTATGCTGGGCTAGGGGCTGACTGCTGGTGCTTAATTGATAGTTGATACCTACAGTATGTTTCTCCACATTGGATGCTTCACTGCATTAATATGCCAACCAACTCATTGGTTTATAGTCTGAGTGTCTATGGAGGAAATTGGTAAATGCATTAGTGTCGTATTAGAGAAGGTATCTTTTCATGAAATGTTTGCATTACTTTGAAACAGAATCTTCTCTAGGAAGTCACCCTAGAACTTATCTGTTTAGAACT
This sequence comes from Solanum habrochaites, assembly GCA_027704765.1. Classification (NCBI taxonomy): domain Eukaryota; kingdom Viridiplantae; phylum Streptophyta; class Magnoliopsida; order Solanales; family Solanaceae; genus Solanum; species Solanum habrochaites. The sequence goes on from JAKWJA010002489.1 coordinate 90,567,918, forward strand.
CTGTCAAAGAGTAGGCACAGTGGAATGTAGTTCCTTGCTAAGCGTTTATCACTTTTGTTAAGGGAAATGTAGCTCTTGATGTGGCGCGGATCCTTTTACGACCAACTAGTGAATTGGCAACAACTGATATCTCCTGCCATGCTTTGGCAGCTTTAAGCGAGAGCTCCATTAGGTTTGCTTTTTGCCTTCTGTTTTTTTTTTTTGGGTCTTTTTCAACTTAATTGTCATATCATGTTGTAGTTAAATATGTACCAAAAAATCATTTTGTGTTTAAATGATGACGCTTATGCTTGAATATTTTCAGAAAAGTGTATTTGGTTGGAAGACGTGGAGCAGCACAAGCAGCCTTCACGGCAAAAGAACTGCGTGAAGTTCTACGTGAGTTCGTGGATATTTTGTCTGTCTAAGATTGCTGGTTCCAGCTCCTCCACTTCCATTCAACATGTTATTTAACTTTACAATTGCAAGATAATTAAATCCAGTTATTATTTGCGCCAGTAATTGGGTTGTTAATGAAATTTATGTTGCTTCAGGTATCAAGGACCTATCCATTGGAATTCGGCAAGCGGATTTAAGTAAAACCCCAGCAGATGAGGTATGCCTGTTATCTATATAACTGGTTAAGGCTCCTAAGAAACTGATGTACCCTTAAACTTTACTCTTTTGTAGCATAATTGCTTCCACTGCTTTTCTTTAGATAAACCCTTTGATCTTTTTGAAAGATTAAACTTGTTTCTTCTTTTAGCTTCAACTACCATATAAAAGAAGAAAGAACAGAGATGGGGATACAACCATATGATTAAGAGAAAAAGACCTAATGGTTCTTAAACTACAATTGTAAGTTTGAATTTGATCTTAAGTGTTTCTGTCTGACTTGTCTTTTCAAATATAGAAAGTAAAAGATATGTAAATAAAGTGCAAGAATGAGGGTAATGTGCCATGCTGGATCCTTTTGAGAAAAGTGAAGCCTATCTTGTTGAAAAGCTGAATGGATGTGGTAGAGACTTGGGGTCCTAGATGGTGTGAGGAGTTGTCTTCTTACTTCCTCCATTTTAATTTGTTTGTCTTTTTTCTCTTGTTTTATTGTAAAAAGAATGTCTCTTTCCCGATTTGACAGCTCATTTATTCCCACATCCAACATGACATATTTAAGGCGACAAGATTAAAGGACATTTTGGTACCTTTTACATTTCTTTAGTTTTTGATCACATGATCAAAAGTCTTTTGACTCTCTTAAACTCTACGCCCATTGGACTAAGACAAACAAATTTGAACAGAAGTTAGTTTCCTCATGATTTCATTTGAATGTTTGGATTCTTCAAAACAGAGTTATTGCACATCCCTAGAAATTAACTGAAAAAGCAGTTGTCAAACAATTGTTCTGATTGTAGGCAAAGGTGGATGACATGTGATTTTCATTATATTTCATCATGTTGGTTGGTTGTTATGTATTCCTCATTGAATATTGTATCCTGTATGCTAAAATTGTTATTATATTTAGCATAAAGAACAGTTGCTACTCTTAAGCTTGAAGGACTATAATGCCTTGGAAGAAGAAAAAAGGTGCAAGATCAAAATGCTTAACTTTCTAAGGTGGACTTTGCTTTAAAAATTTGAAAACAGTTTTTGCAAAATCTGTGTTACAACAAAAGCTATTCTTCAATTTTTTGAACCTAACACCGCTGCTAAAGAGGGATTGATGCACTTTGCTCCACGAATTTCATGCTGCTTCTATGCACTATTGTTATGTATAACTTTGGTATCCCCAAGTTGAGTATTCTGGTCTTTTGTTTTGTATGCAAAGGAAGAACTAAAGAATAACCGGATTAAAAGGAGAATTCATGAACTGCTCTCTAAGGCAGCCACTCCTGCAACTTCCGTATGCAATCCAGGTCAAAAAGAACTGCACTTTGTTTTCTTCAGGAAACCAGACAGGTTCCTGGAATCAGATTGTAGAAGTGGTCATGTTGGTGGTTTGCGGATGGAGAGGACAATTCTTAAAGGTTAACTGTGAGAGAACTGTATGCTTATAAAATGCCTTACACTTTTTTTGTTTTTTTGGGTATATGTTCTTCAATAGATTTTTCTGCTTTTACCCTTTTTATATTTAATCATTTTAGCATGGAGTGACATTGTCTAGCGAGGACGTTTAATGTTGTTAAGATTTTATTGATATGATGTGGAAATCTCGCAACAAAACACGTATACAAAAGGATTGTTTGATGAGCATTTATCTTTTGTTAGGTGTACATGTATGATGTATGTGTTTGTGCAATTCATGTATTTGACTGAGTGTATGCTTGTGTGCACATTTTTTATTGTAGAGTTTCTATATTATTCTGTTGAGATAGAATGTGCAATAAGTGTATAGCAACACGTGGATAAGAGCATATAATGTGATTAAAATACTTTTGCGCCTTATTTACATTAACGTGATGAATTAAATAATTTTGCTAATAATGGAAAATCTTTCATATACATCTGCCAAGCGGTATACCAAAAAGTGGCGACTTTACTATGTATTATGATCCTCCACGGACGTTTCTTGATCATCTGTACATATCCACTTCATGGAAGAGTAAAATGAAACTAGAAATAAGTGTCTATTCCTCAAATGTACATAAGAATTATCTATCCCACCAGAAGCTCTCCTATTTTCTTCCTTCCACAGGACCCACATGGTTTCTAGGGGAATCATCTTAGGTTCACCGATTTCTATTCCTATTTCTATGTTTTCAGTTGGAAAATGCCTCCGTCACTGATCACAATAGATGTGTGAGATACGCCAAGGTAATTAATATTACATATTTCTATCCATTTCAGATTAAACATATGCTTATACAATGTGAATTCAGTTTTTTATGTAACTAACCAAATGTCTGATAAGACATGTGTATGCACTAATTAATCCAAAGGCCTTTGCCATTATTGCCATTTCTGTACAATAACGGGTGACTGAGTGGTTGAGGCATAAGAACGAGTAAATACTTGGAGATTCCAGGTCTATTTCCTAGTTATAACATTCATTATTAGCCACATCCTTCAGCTTTCATGAGCAGGTTACATCTTTGTGGGTTGTCGCATGCTGCCTGATGGATTGGTCGAAGGTCTGTGCAAGTTGGTAGTTGTTACATACACTAAAATCTACAATACTTGTGTGAAAACCAAATAACCCTTCAATATTTTGTGTCTGCGTGTTTGTGTGTATAGTTTGCCCCAAAAGATGTGAAAGACTTCACAGTGTCTGCATTATGTCAGAGTTATATTTTATAAATGTGCATGTTGAAGATCTTGTTCATGAGAAAACTTCTTCTAACTCCGAACTTTTTCTTCCTCCAGAAGATGTTGGATCTGGGAAACAAATTGCTGTTGGTACTGGACTTTTTGAAGAAATGGAATGCGGGTACACTGCTTTAGTTTTCTTTTTTTCCCTGCATTTAAAATCTTTTCTTCCTTCTACCAAGTGTCATGTAAGATGTAAGAAACTGCTACAGTTCTAGATTTTATTTCATATTGCAGTGGTGTAGGAAAACCCTTTTTAATTTCTTCTTTATTTGCAGCTAAACTTATCTCTGTACTGAATGTTGATGTGTTTTACTGCTCTTGTTTGTAGGCTGGTATTGAAGAGTGTTGGTTACAAGTCGATACCTGTTGATGGCTTGCCTTTTGATCACCGTAAAGGTATGTGATGAAAGCTATAAATCATGACAAACATGTTGGTTGTTCTTAAAGCTCCTCGCTTAAATAGATCTCTCTATAATTTCAGGTTGTCAATTCATCATTTGTTTTTTCTATTAGTGATTTCAAATACTTCCATTCACATTTGTGGTTTTGATTCCATTTTTTATCCCATCCTGTTGAAAGGTGTTTTCGTCTTTCACATTAATTGCATGTAAGCTTTGATTGCGGTGTGGTCCATCACTCTTGCAAATTTAGATGATCAAGACTGCTATTCCAGGTATTGTTCCAAATGTTCAGGGACGTGTTTTAAGTGAAGCTTCTGAAGATGCACAAGTCGAGAAAGGCTTGTATGTATGTGGGTGGTTGAAGAGAGGACCAACTGGGATAATTGCTACAAATCTTTACTGTGCTGAAGAAACTGTAAGTGCATTCAATCACAACCTGATGCTTTACTATCCCCCTTCATCATGACCAAGGAATTTGCATTCTAGAATTTTATATAGTTAGCTTTGCTAATCATTAGATATAGCAGGTCGCTAGCATATCAGAAGATGTTGAGAGCGGAGTGGTAACATCAAGATCTGGCCTATCTAAGTCCGGAAGGGAGGGCCTCCTCCAATTGCTAGATAGCAGGAATGTCAAAATTGTTCCATTTGGTGGCTGGGAAAAGATAGACAGTGAAGAGAAAAGAAGAGGTAGTCTGAAAAACAAACCCAGGGAAAAGCTTACCTCTTGGGAGGATTTATTAGAAGTTGCCACCAAGTGATAGAAGTGTCTCCAAGATGGCAGATTTTGCTTACATCTGTGGTTTTATGGTAAAGCCCAAACTCTATAACTCTTTCAGATGTGTGCATTGCTTTTAGCCCTCGGTATTTAGAGAATTTGCAGTGCATTCTTTTTTAGAAAAGATGATAAATAATCGGTTAGCTCTGTTTTGAGCTCTTCAGGTCCTGGAACCTTTTTCTGACGTGGTTGAGGCAGGGACTAGTGTTGTGCTTTGTAACACAGCCACCATCATTAAAGGCTCAGCTTATGCATTGATTCCTCCAATTTTTGGTAGTTAGTTGAATAAGATGAAGTGCAGTGCACACTACAATCGCCACACTTTGAAATTAAAGTACTTTGGTTATATAATCATCTTTTGGGCTGACTGTTCAAGATGATAAGGCAACCATAATATAGGTGTCTTTATTTCTTTAGTATCTAGTATTTCTTAACTGTTTTGAGAACGTATGACCCAAAAAAGAAAAACCCTTTTTGAGAACATGCTTATTCGAATTATAAGCCTACGAAATAGATGGGTCATGTGGGGAAGGGAAAAAGTATCGACAAGAGATGTATATAAATTTTAGAGGTATAAGTACTCACACTTCTCCAACAGCATACATCAGTGAGGAAGTATGATCTTTTGACCATTTACAAAAATGAATACAAAAAGATAGCCTTTTTAGATCTCATGTGTAAAAATGGAGACGACTAAAAACAATTTTTTAGTTGCTTTTGGAAAATTATTTTTTCCTGCTTTTCATTAACTACGAAAAGCTAATTTTTTTTACCATATAGCAACCCATTATTCTAAAATCCTTTATACAATGATGTCCTCACTTGCAATGAGAGAGGTGAGGTTCATGGTTGTACCTTTTTGGATATTCTTTATTTTAATATACGTTCAAACATTACTCATCAATTTCAATTTGAAATTACAAGTTTTTCGTATTGGGTAGGGGAATGGTGATGATCACCATCATTTCTATAAGCAATCTAATTTCAATTAGTACTATTTTCTGAGACAGAAATTATATATATATATATATATTTTAGATTAGTTAGCATGTACTAATTTTAGTCCAATGAAATGATTGTTTTTGGTGGGAAATATAAAAAAGAGTGAAGGAATAGCATGTGGGGTGGTGGCGCAGTTGGCTAGCGCGTAGGTCTCATAGCTTCTGAGTGATCCTGAGGTCGAGAGTTCGAGCCTCTCTCACCCCATAATATTTTTTTTTTGGTAAAAACTTTTTCAGAAATAAAATTGCTGGGTTATTCTTGATGTTTTTTTTCCTTCTCAGTCCCTCTAGTTGGAAATGGTTGATGATTGGATCCCTTGTGTTGCTTCCACTATGTTCAGCTGGACTTTTCTCCATTAGGTTTTTTCTTGGAAGACGTGGTATACTTGGGAACACTAGTATTAATGGGATAGTATTTTATTATATTGACACGAAAAAATTCTTTATTACCCAGCTCATCTAATTTTTATTTTCCCTTCACAGACCATCAGCATAGATGTCATTACCCTATTTCCAATGGTGGAGCTCCCAAACCAACATTACAGAGATCTCTCTCTTTAATTAATAACTGAATAGAAAGAAACGTTACATCACAGATAGGATAGAAGCAGGTACATCATTCCTACCGACTAACTAGCGTATACAAACATGAACTGCTCTGGCTTCATCATCTACCCAGTACAGAAATATCAACATCGAGTACAGCCAAAACTCAGGTCACTATTATTAAGTGAGCAAACTTAACAGCCTTGAAATTGAAATCTGATCTGCACAGGCACTAAGCAAAAACCCTTTTCATCTAGCACCAGCACCAACTGTTAAAACTACAAAGATTATTAGAGGAGCAAAACTGCAGCGTAAAGCCATGTTTTTCCCGCAAGACCTAACCTATATGTAACTCTTCTTAAAACCCGATGTGTGCATGTTGGCTGAGCAAATTAACAAATTTTGTTAGCCAGTTTTGTGAGTGACAGCACTTGTTGATTCATTAGGGTGTGAACTTGGTTGATGTTTACTTGCTTGTGGCAGGTACTTATAAGAAAGTACTGAAACGCCAATGGCAGCAGAGAGCCCTATACAACTCCATAGCCACTTCTTCTGGATTTTTTTCCTCTGGCGCTGCTTCCGTGCAACCTCTGCAGAATGTTTGAAATGAAAATGGTCACTCGGATAAAGAAAGAACATCACTTATAGTCCAAACATAAGCATATGATCCTGACAAGGGGTCTTTAAGCCAACATAATTACTTACAATAAAAAGGAAGGAGCTACCGGGAGATATTTGAAACAAGTAGGTTATTATTAAAGCTACACTAAATGAAATGGCGGTTTCCAACAATAAATTAAAAGTTTATGTTTTTCCCAAGCTACAACTCTCAACTGATACTAATCCTGACCAAAGGGCTTTAAACTGAGAACTGGCAACCAACAAGGTTAGATCGTTCAAAAAAGTTAGATAAAATTATACCACTACATTAATGCTGCAAATCACCATGTCACTATCTGTACACATTGAGTAAGACGTCAGCAAAAGCAATAACCCACTCCATTCAACTCCAATCAGAGCAGAGTATGACATGTAGGCGCCAAACGTTACAGTATCTTTCTCATATCAGAAGCTGCAGAACCTTAATTGAATGATGGATCTAATGGAACAGATATGCGGCGTCTCAATAAATGAAGGTTGTGCTAGCTCAGAAGTATTCTACAACCACAAGTTATTATATAGCATAGTCTATGAACTAGGGGAAATTGGATATGCATTTCGCCTAAGTAAAGGTGCCTGGCTGATTGAAAAAGATGCCAGCCAAGTGTTTTATGTGAATGCAAGGCACACACTCGTCCTAGATGTACTTCTTTTGAATGGGATATAAGATTCTCTGTCACAGGAAATTAAAGCTGAAACAAGCCACAACACTACTAGCCATTACGACGAAACCTGTCAATGCCTTGATGGTAAGGAACATTTATCAGACATGTTATAAGTAGGAACAGAGTAGAGCAAGAGAAGCAACACCTACCAATGATTTCCTGATTTCTCTGGGACATCTCGTGATTTACAGCCTCGTAGTATCGGAGCCTGTCTCTCAACCTTGAAATTTCCTGGTTTTTTGACTCAAGAACTGATTCTGCAGCTAGTTCAGCTTCTGCACGAGCTTGACCTTTTCCAATTGCTTCAGCAACAAATCTTGAGACAACTACTTCCTGATAGAGCTGCTCAATTGAAGCATTATCAAGCTGCATATCACCAATGACATCTGAAGGAGAAGGAAGTGTTAGCCCTGCCTGAGATAGAACAGTACTGATGTTCTGCCACTGGCATCGCATCATATTAAGAGCATCTTCTGCGGTTTTTCTTCTTTCGATTTCCTCAAGGAATTTGAGCTTTGTGGTGCGCAGTTCCCATTCAATATTAGGTCCACATGTAGATCCATTCAGAGACGACCCTTCCACGGAGAAATCTGAGGTACCATCATAAAGAAAAGTACACTCATCAGAGACTGTAGGAATTACCTAGGAAACATGACTTTTTGTCTGACAGCTATCATAATAGAAGCAATTACATTCATAATATATTGCAATAATTATCTAGGCAACATGAAAGAATTTGTTTGACAGCTGCCAAAATAGAGCATCCTGCTCATCACCTTAACTTGGAAAACATAAACATTACTAAACTGAGCCACAATCATAAGAATTTCTAGGATACAACTTCTCATTTTTTAACACGTGCTGGACAATAACGCACGATATTTTCTGCAATTCTTCTGCGGTACGACAACAATTAAATTAAATTAAGTTTAATTCCAAAGTAGTTGAAAATATTACGTATTACATCCACCACTATTTCATTCCAGTTTTGACTTTTTATTTGATCAAAGTATTTCAATCCTAATCTGATATTTAAGTCACATTAGGGGTTCTGTAGAAAGAACGTCTCTTGACTTCTAATATGATGAACTATACTAATTAATTTTAGGTCACATAGGGGTTCTGTAGAAAGAACACCTAAGGCGGCATCAGGATTATCCTTACACTGAAAGTCTCTAAAATACAAATGATTCCTGACATAAATTGAACCTCATCTAAGTGTAACAACAAGAACTAAAGCTTGAGAACAACTAGTTGGTTTCACCAACATCTATTTTTGGCTTCCTTCTTCTTTTGCTCTTAGTATAACATTGAAAGACTAAGCGTCTGGAGAAAAATTCCCTACATCATAACCTTTCACCACTTCCAGCATATTGTCTCACTCATGGATATGCATATCTACACAAGACATGTTCAAACCATCTACTAACCTTATTTTATTTTATTCTCTATGTATGCCAGATGCACCTGGGCAACACGTTCTCACTTCTGTAAATCTTAGATATGTTTCTTTAATATAGATGAGATAGCTGTAATGTAGGCTTAAGGGAAGATGGAGTAGGCGGTTGAATTGCTATTCTAGTCAACAACTCAGATTTAGGTGGAAATATACAATTCGAACCATTTTTCTCCTTAATACCTGTTTACAAACCAGTGACAATTTACTAGGAGGGCCTAGGCAGATATAGAACAAGCTTAACCTCAAGAATAGTGCTGTCAATAAGATAAAAAATATCCAATGGTCTTAACAAAAAATCAAACACATACTATTAGTTAATTAGTGATTTCGGCAGATCAACATAGCCTATTCTCATAGATTTGCTTAATAAAACGGTAGAAACAAATATTAAATTGCAAAGCAGAAGCCAATGTATACCTTCATCTGCATCAAAGAACTCCCCTTGAGCAGACACATAGCTCCGGCAATCAATCCCTTTCACCTCATTAACACTACCAACACTTAACGCATCACATCTCGGATCCAAAAATCCCTCATCCTCCTCAAACAAATTTTCCTCAGATAGCTCCTCTTCCAAATTCAAATTCAAATTCAAATCCAAATCCAAATCAGTCTTTCCGTTAACTTGCTCAACTTCCTCCAATCCATCAAGTTTCCGGTTCGCAAATGCTTCTCCACCGCCACGTCGCTTGTGGTTGACTAAATAAGGAGAAGGAGACAACGAACCAGAAGAAGTCTCCGGAATCGGAGCTGGTTCAGGAGTTATATACAACGCCGGTGATATAAATATATGATTCGCCTGCGCCGGCGGTGGCTCAATATCCTCCACCACTTTTTCTTCTTCATTTCTCTCGTTTAGCACTTGCTTTCCATAGGATTTCCGAACACGAGGTTCGAGTAGATTCTCAAAGGCTATTGCTGTATAAGTCGGCATAATAGCGTTGAAACAGAAGAAAACGGAGATGTCGGCTTCGGCAACAACCGCGACGGCGGCGGAGTTGAACAGCTAGGTTTTGGACATCGGAGTACTTTTTTCGAGGGAAAGAGAGAGTTTCACCGCCGCAACAAGGGTTTGTTTTCTGGGAAAATTGAGGGAACAAAAAGAGAAGAGAGAGAGAGCAACGTGTTATATGGCGTTTGCTTCAAGTCCAGCGACTTTGGAGTTATGGGGACACCTTTGGTTCTTATATTTTCATTACTTTGGCTTCTTCTTCAAGAACAAGTTACCTTTTTTACATTTACAAAAAATCTTTTTCAAAAATAAATAAAAACTACGGAGTACAAAATATTTGTAAGAATTATTTTTTGTTTTCCAAATTCAACCAATATACCGTTTTTAAAAAATAAATAAAAATCAAGTCAATTTATATAATTCACTAAAAATAAAAGTGAGGGTGAATTTAAATTTTTAGGACTTAATTAGGATTAAGTCTCGACTAACTCCATATCTGTCCTGTTTTTTTGGGGGGAGGATTCGAATGAACACCTTCACCCCCTCTTAACTCGATAACTAAAATATAAGAAATTATTCATATCATAAATATCATTTATCATTAATTTTAAAATTGTAAACTTAAATGACTTGCTAAAAAATAATAAAAGATATTAGAAAGAAATAAAAAACCAATACAACAAATGAAACCCCTAACACATTTTCTTAAAGACTAATTAAGTATGCTACTTTTCCTCAATTAATTTTCTAAAGACTTGATTATTATAATATAAAAAATAAGGCACACCTAATTCTAGACGCCATGTTTATTTTGTTCTCCGTCTCCACTTCTATTTTGTTTTTTCAAAAAAATAAAATAAATTATATTAAATGTGTCACCGTCTTAAAAGAATTAGGGACCACCTAATACATTTAAAATTTGAACACATTGAGGAATTTATTCAACTCTCTTTTGGGAACAAATAATTTAGCACAACAATTTTTTTTTTTTACGTATAATAAAAAATTATAAGTAATATCACTAAAAATATTTATTTATTATTTTTAAAAAACAATATAAAGGCAAAACAGCATAATCAGGGGACTATTAGGCCATTTTATCTAACTTAAAAAGACAGAATTAACTCTCGTAATCTTAATAAGTGCGATTGGTGTTCCGCCCAATCTTATTCTACGCCCATAAAAATGTGATAAGATTCTACAAGTGCTTTTATGTCATAGAGTAAACTTTTATCCACATTTTTGCTTTTGCATTTCCCTCTCTCCATCCAACTTGAAAGTAAAACCTCCTATATTTTGGAATTTGTTCAATTTGAAGTTCTCTTTTCCTTTATTCTTTTGTCTAATTCTAGCTCCTTTGGGGCTTCACAATGGGACCTGGGAGATCCTTATTTTACATCCATTTTAATTCTAATGACGAAACTTCCGTTTATGTTTGTAAAAGTATGGCATTTTTTCAATTAAATGTTTATGGGTTCAAGATTCTGGTCCATTTAAATAGAGTGATTAGAGGCGAAATTAAAATTTGAAATTTATGAATTCTAACATTATAATCATTCAAGTAATTTAACCATATTTATTACATTATTCAAGATAAATAAAATATAGAATTTGAACCAAGTTTGACTGACCCAACAAACCACACGATCCCACTAGGAATGAAGATTTCTCTCTCTTTTGTGGTAACCAGAAAATTCGATCGGCAGATAATTCACAACATCGATCGTCGAAAATATGGAAACAAATTATTAAAGATACTAGTAATTATTTTACAATCGAGATATTGATATACTAAGATAATTTGAATCACTTCGATTCATTAAAACAAGAAACTAAGTCATTGTAATCATATAAACTTTATTTAAGTGAAAATTAGAAAACGATAAATCGCACGACCAAATTAATACCGGGAGTTGGTGAGAACTCAAATTTCATACTTTGATTATTTGGTTCAAATAAAAAGAAAATCCTATTTCACATTCAAGCAGTCAACATTTAACGTCTATTTTCATGCGTCTTAAAAGCAGATATAAGTGCAATGTTAGTTGGAAGACATACCCATAAAGATTCAAAACTAAAGACCATTTTGAAACTCCATCTACGGTCAAACTTGACAAAAGGCTCAAAATTAGTTCTGAACATAAATAGAAACTTCCCCATTCAATATTTTGACGATGTCTCTTATTTTACTTTATTAAAAAAAAAAAGAACTACTCAAACTACATTTTATAGTGATAAAATTGAAATCTAGAGGTCAACTTAAATACCATGAAACAGACGGTGAATACAGAAGCAATGAAATGCTGAAAGAGTAATAAGCCCCGGAATGGAGCGTCACAACTCACGGGCATGTGTATCCCTAAGAATTTGAACCAAATAAAAAATAAGTCTATCCAAGAAAAAGGAAGCCGCAGCACAAAATAATGAAGGGAGTAATCAAATTACATGAAAACATAAAGGTTACAAAATCAAAGAAAACGGAGCTCAAGATTAACGTGGATTGGCAAAATTCCACCAAATCAAAGAATAAGGATCAGACAGGACAAAGTGATATTAACAAAACAAACCTAACACCTACTATAATATAACAATCCTATCAACTCACAGATTCAACCGCAGCATGTGTAAGCATATAAACGAGTATAGATATATATCTACTCCACAATTAGAAATGTAATGCAAGAAATCCATACCACTCGTACGACAGAGACTCTGCATGGAAAGGTGAGGGTGCAGTAAGAGAACGTCAAGAAAAATCAATCATTAGACGTTCATCAGGAACACTTGGTTTCTTGTTATCTGTGGCAGGTGGTGGACCTGTGGATGGAACAATTGCGCCAATTGTAGTTGGTTCTGCAGGAGCTGATGTTGATGGGACCAACGCTAGATAGTCTGATTCATTCAATGCTGGAGTAGCAGGCACAACTGCATCAGCAGCAACTGAAGAATCCAAATTTGATGTTTGGGTTGTACTTGATTCTGCAGGAGTGGCACCGGTTTCTGTTGCGGGTGCAGCACCAGATTCTATCACGGGTGGTTTAGCACCAGTTTCTGTCGCCGGTGGTGCAGCGCCAGTTTCTGTCGTGGGTGCAGCGCCAGTTTCTGATGCGGGTGCAGCACCAGAGTCTGATGCGGGTGCAGCACCAGAATCTGATGCGGGTGCAGCACACCAGAATCTGATGCGGGTGGATTACTTGATTCTGGTGTAGTGGAAGCCCCGTTTTCTGATTTAAGAGGAACACCTGACTCTGATGTTGCAGTTGTGTTGCTTCCAGCAGGAACAGAAGCAATTGGTGCTGTTGTTTTAGATCCTTCCAGAAGTAGTGGTTTGCCAGGTTGTGGCAACCCCGGCTTCCCCAAAAGAGGTTTGGCTTGACCGGGATTTGGACCGTATAGAGATGCCATACCAGGTGGCAGTATCTCAATTGGTGGCTTCTTCGCAGCATCTGCCAAACTTGTGAGCTTAGACCCCTCGAGGGAGGCCAGAAATGCAGCCGCGGCATCAGTTTTCATTGATGGAGTGTGTTCCATCTCCTTCTGCAACACTTTGTTCCATGACTGGACCAAGGTTCTCATTGAAGGTCGGCCATGAGCCTGAAAAGATGAGACCATAAGTAACAAACACTAAATCAAGAGATAGAATCCATAAAGTAGAAGATGGACACTACTACTTGAAGCCCTAACTCATAGGTCATACACAAATCAAACATTTAGAAAACGAAATTTTACATGTGCATGTAGTACAGCCTCAGCAAGCATCCCAGTTTCCTGCCATGCTTTCTCCATAAGTACATTGTCTCCCAAAAGTGCAGCTGCAAATGCAGCCTCCCGTCCCGCACCAACTGATATCAAGTTGTTTACCAAGTTCTGCAAAAGATTTATTAGTCACTACATGAGGAAATTCTCTCTTAATATCTTTAGTAAACATACACTGAACCCTGTCATGCAACTGATCCAATCAATCTCAAATATCATAGGGAACTCCTATCATGTTAGCACAGGTGGAGGGGGGGGGGGGGGTGACAGAATACACTAGAAGCAGAAAAACTGAATGATCCTTTGAGTTTTGACTGCTTTCTTGATTCCTTTAGACCAAGAATTATGGAAAATAATATAACGCAGAAATGTAAATCAATGGTTAATCTTCTAGGTTAAATTAATTTTAATCTGATAGCATATATGATAAATTCAGTCTTGGGGAAAAATATCATCAAGCGAGAAAAGGTATACAGGAAGCCAAGTGCCAGCTAAAAATTCAAATGTATATGAGCATCTGAAAATAATAGCAGGTAATACACTCAATGGCCACAGTCAAGAGTTTAAGCTTCCAGAAGATGATTCCGTAATTCACAATCAAGATATTTGTTTGCCTAACTCTACTTTCCAGTTTTGATCCTGTTAGTTGGGACACACTTATGCCACTGCCCAGAATTGAAGTACTAACTATGGTCCAGTGTTGGTCGATGGATAGGTCACATATTAGTTACAACATACCGTAGCTCATTCATGATTTACTTAGCTAATTTTAGACCTCATTGTCAAGTTAGGACACTCAATAAGTCCTAAATAGTTGTAGCTTTATGTTTTGCACCTCCTTTTATTTCCAAATTGTGAAGGGTTTATTGAGAAAATCAATTAAATGAGCTACTCGGTACCCTGCCTAGTAGATTTACATAAAAAAGAAAAAGTCATGTCAATATAGTCAATTGGAAACAGAATCAGAAACAAAGCAAGTGACATACACTGAGTCGTGTTAACTCCCCATGATTTGCAAGACGTAAAGCAACACCTCTTAATTCCTGACCTCGCAGAGCTCCCTTTATAGAACCAGCAGCAGCTAGTCTTTTAAGAGCTTCACGAGCAATATCAGCTTGTGCTGTAGCATCTGCAGCATCAATGAGTTCCATAAATTCCTTGGCAAATTTAACTACTCCTTGAACAGCTTCAACAACATTTTCCTTTTTCTTAGTCATGTTCATAAGATCGTTCAGATCCAATCCAACAGTTTCTTGGCCAATATCTCTGCTGTTGCTCATGGTTAGAAGGCACTGAAGTGCTCTTCTCAAATCATTACTCTGCAGTGCCAGATCAAACTCTAACCTCTTGGATATTCCAGGCAAATGAAGTGCTTCAGTAGCATAACCCATCCCAAGCATAAATTGTGCTAAATCATCATGATGTTCTCTGCCAAGTCGACTGGCCCATTTTACAGCACTTACAGCATCTCCATAAGCTGCCAAGCATCGACAACGGATACCAGGATGGCTAAGGGATATTGCATGAGCACACATGTATCGATCAATTAGCCAAAGAACACCATCTCGAACACCTACAATAACAAGAGGTCCAACTGGACGTGTTTGCTCTGCAGGAAAACGAGTGACAGCTACTGCAACCCCACCACCACCAACTGCCACCTCATTAGCCTTACGAGCTTCCATCTCCTTGAGCACACTCGATGCATCACCATCAACTTTTGACTGTCTAGGTAATGACAGAAATGGAGGAATAGAGGGTGCATGCTGAAAAGAAGCCAATCGCACAACTTGTAACATTGGGGGTCTCAATGCTATCCTCTCTTGTGGATTTGATTGTTGATTGTCGACTGTTATCAAGGCTAATTCTCCATGTTCAGCAATAGCTCTTGACTGTGCTTCTTTAAGTTTCATTTCCTCTTTTCTTCGTTTCGTTTCTATGTCAATAGGCGCAACCCCGGCATCCACAAAAACACACTCAACAGTAGTAGGTGTAGCAACAAATAACTGCCTTCGCTGCCAAACTGCCCCAGTGGCAAAAGGAATTGCAACGTCCCCCAAGTATCTAAACTGTGGGCGCAGGGAACATATGACAATGTGCTGTGGATAACCAAAAGCACAATACTCAACTGTTTGATCCCATGCAGTCCAATCTGGTTGAGGAAGAAGACCACCCACTGGTTGAAATGTTTCCCAGCTATATAGTTGGAAGTTCTGTGGTGCTGCTTCAGCTGCAGATTTTTGAGAACCGTCTTCCATAGTGCTGAATGAAGATACAGAACTACCTCCATAGCCTGATAATGGCATAGATTGAATTGTTGAAATTGCTGTAGCAGCAGCAGCACTAACCCTTCGAGAAGTTCGATAGGCCACACCAAGTAATGCACCTCCATGCAAGCCAATAACTGGTTCACTCCGGCTTCCCACCGACTTCATTAATACATTTGATGTCCCGTCATCCAGCAATATACGAACTTGAACAGTGGCAGAAGAAGCAGCAGAAGCAGCAGCTGCTGCTGCCTGTGCTGCAGCTGCAGCAGCTTCCTTCGCTTTTCTTGATGAACCTTTTGGAATGATGGGAATTCTAGGAGTAAGTGCAGACTCCAACAAAGCAAACCTATCTCGACAAGTATCCCAAGCCAAAAGCCTTGCACTTCCAGAATCAACAATTGACCAATCACTGACTTTGTAGATAGAGAAGTAAGGTATATCAGGCCATACAATTGCTAGATACCTGCAAAACATTACCGTTCGATACCTTGTAAAACAGGATAATAGAAGTTTTTAAAAAATACTATAGAGATGATGGAACAATATGAGGCAACAAGATGAATCAAGACAATGTTGAAGATACTAGATGCTGGCTGCTATGCTAAGCCTGATGTCTGGGAACCACTTACTTCCCAGAACTGCTGACAGAAAGAACTGAGTAAGAATCGTGGGGAGCTGGAGTAGTAATATGCTTTTTGGTTTGTTTGACGTGGAGTTGCTCAGGAATCTCTCCTCTGAACCTTCCTGTGTCACTCAAAGACCCATTACTTCCGAGTGCTGGAGCAGTGGTGTTAGATAACTGAAATTGCAACAGCTTCAACTCCCTTTCAACTACATAGACAGCAGTATGTTCACGACTTTCTGTTGGTGTTGGCAGTACTGCTACGGGAGGAAGAGACTTCTGATCAAATTCACAGAGAATAATGCCAATATTGGTTCCAGTAGCTACAAGGTGTGGCTGTAAAGGATGTGCAACCATAGAATAAACCTACAAGGCCAGAGAGGAAAACATTAAAAAAATTGTAGTCTAGTCATCTTCAAAAAATCAAATAACTAACTGCCTTCTGATATAGAATCTTAACCCTACAAGACATGATGGAGTGTGTAAACATTCCTCAAAATCATCTAGTAGAAGACATAAATTCTTCACATTAAAGAGATACTGTAAGCTATAACAATAGCCGAACTTCAAACAGGAAGGCTTTGCTCGTCCTAAAATAATAAACATATATTGGTTATTCATTTTCCCGCCGTCATAATTCATAGTGTAGATCTAACACTTCAAATTATCAATCTTCCAAAAACTAAGGAGTTGCATAAGGAAAAATAGGTAAGATTTGAAAGACGAGATTTATAGCAAGGAAAATGTTAAGATTAACGACATTGTTTATCTATAGTAGTTTCTTTCACCTTCAGCTTCTTGTGAGAGACAAGTAATTGTGGAGGTACTAGAGCAGAAAGTTCACACAACGGCCTTGTAAGAGCAGAATAGGTGGGGTGCTCGACAGCCCTGCAAAGTTGCAAGAGAGTATCATGTTCTGCCCAGAAAGTGAAGACTACAAGCAGTGCTAACAAAACTCCAACCAAGGGAGGTCTGTGAAGTATGCTTACCATATATGGGAATCTTTGACACACGTCAAGATATCAAGGTTGGGAGCCCGTGGGTGGCACCAGGATGCTACACTATGACAAGCTAGTTTTGGAACAGGCTTTATTCGACGCAATTCCTGCAATTGAGTTGAAATTAATATTATCAGAATTATTTTTGCTGTGTGTAAATCAACAAATCCAACAGATCTAGTACCATACCTTAAAAGAGACGGTGTCCCAGATCGCTAATGTTTTATCAGCACCAATAGTAATGAGCTGTGGTGCATTACCAATAACTCTGGAGAGCTCAACAGCAATAACCCCACCATCATGAGCCTATAAAAGTATAACATTGGAAGGTCAAGAAAAGCTCCAAGGATTTGATAATAGCATGCAAGGATTTGCAGTTCAATCAACTTTCATCTATCATTGGTTTTCCAGATGCAATCCATACAAAAGGACCAAGTGGTTAGTAATGAAATGGAAAATAACAGAACAAATATTTGAAATATGAAAGGAAAGAATGCTATGAAAGATAAAAACTTCTGATAAAATGCTGTTTCTGTGTTAAAAGAGGCAGAGTTGGGCACCAGGAGGCCAGTCTTTCAACTCAATTCTTTCGAACTTTTTGTACTTTTGTATTTTTGGGATAAAGAAATAGTACTATTGATGTTGGAGCAAGAAACACCCATATACAAGAACTTTTACCAAAAAATATTTATACTCGGTTTTTTTATGCTTCCTTCTCGTGTCCCTGTGTTTGTCTGTATGTGTGCGTGGGGGTTCTCTTCATCTAATACTAGGAACTACAAGCTGGTAAATGAGTGGAAACACATCAAATGGAACACCAGCCTTGTTTATTTGGTCTATTCTTCCACAGGCTGAATTTTCTCATTTGTGCTTTTAGCATCGACAATGAAAATCTTACTTGATGAAATTAAAATGCAGTAGTTATTTAAAAGGATAAAACTCAAGGAATAAGAAGATACTTTTAAGCTGAGCTTAGGAACAAGCTCTCTTGAATCAAGAGCATTGTCTGCACTCCAAAGTACAAGCAATCCGTCACTACCACCAGAGACTAGAAGAGACTGCATATACATAACAAAGGAAATTGCAATGAGATATCAAACAGAAAATATTAGAAGTGCAACAGTCCTAGTCATTCGTTTGTGAAATTATACATAAACACAAAATTGTGACTTCCAGCAATTCTGTCGACAGTAACAAATCTCAAGAGTAAATTTCCATATTCATCATAACAACATTTAGGTTTCTTTTGTCGAACTTCAATTTCTTTTTCTCAATTTACATATCGAGAAAGGAAATACAAGAGACCTTCATATGTTGAATGGATGGAGAGCAAGCACATATGCTTCTGTAATCCAGTTTCATTTTTTTGAGAATGGAAACTTTCTGTAATCCAGTTCCATTTTAAAATATATTAACAGCAAAGTGAACTAGGTACAGAACATGCAAGCCAAGGACCTTAGATAGATGTTTCCCTATTTCCCCTTGTTTCTCTCTGACAGAAAAACCAATATTATCCTGACAAATCATTAGCTTCATTTAAGACTTTCTATCTGACAGTAAATGAATTGCCAAGGCAAGAAATACTCAAGAGAACCTAAGTCCACTTCAATTGAATATGAACCACCACACCTAAAGGTTAGAGTTGTTACTTGTCAAAAAAAAATGTTTTAAGTTGTTAGATAGAGAACATCATTCTTCAAGTTGAAGTACTTCTTTGTAGATAAATTTAGTTTCAGCTCTCTGGATTATCTCATAAAAACTGGAAAACATACTTCCACAATCAAGATCTATTATTATTTTTCTGCGGTACTAAACACACAACTGTTGAGTAATGAACTCATATTGAAGTAATTTGACACACTAAGGATAGGGGAAAAGTATACATTAGCTATGTTGGAGATCTATGCTGCCACTATGTTTCCTTTACTAGGAATAACACTAGAGACACTCACTTAGTTCTTAGCTAACAAGCCTTAGAAGTCTAAAAGAGAGATGTGATACTCAATCTCTTTTGGCTGATTCCTTTGCACAAAGAAGATAAACACATGCAATTTTTATTTCTTTTTAAACTGGTAACTTCAATAAATGCACGCAAATTGCAAGTTTAACTCATATAAAAGCTGCAAATGATATATCTTGGCCTGAATAGTTACAACTTTTTATAGAAATACACATCTTAATATCTTTTTTTTTGGATAACGTTTAAGTTGTATACACATCTTAATATCTATTGAGAAGCGAGAAGAGGAAAATTTCAAGCACATCAAAAAAAGGAAACCAGCCAGACCAAACTTTTTTTTTTGATGAAGACCAGCTAGACCAAAACTAACAAAAACCCTTTTCTCACTTCAACTTCAAATACTCTTCTTTTTTTTTTTCAAACGTCAACTAAATCATGTCCAAACACCTACAAACTCCATATAGCCAAGTATAAATCAAGGACACACTTTTGAAGCCCAGCCTATATGTTGAATTATAGATGGAAACACTAGGTTCCAGATAAAAAGATAAAGTACTAAAATAATTCAAGTCCTACATAGTGTAGGGTGATAAAAAAGGGGATCTAAGTATCCACTGGAAGCATAACAAGTACCTCGCCAGAAGCAGCCATGAAATTCATCAAACAAGAAATTGCTCCCTTGTGACCTCCTGTGTATCTTCGTGCAAGCTGCAGAGAAGAAATGGTAGAGTTATTCATCTACTCATTTTGACAATGAATGGAACAAATATCAGAAAGACTTGACAAACCAAATATTAAAAAATGAGACCTTCCATGTTATCATTGAAAGAACTCTAATTACACCATCTGATCCTCCAAAAGCCACAAGAGGGCCATCAACAGCAGTTGTTTTAGACAGGAACACCATGCTGCAAGAAATTCATAAGACCAAGCAATTAAGATAATCAGATATGCATTTTTCCAACATTCTATAACCCAGAGAACAATTTTTGTCAGCAGAACACTACACACCAGTATGACAAAGAAGTATTCACCAGCTGAAGAGCAATTTCTGTAATGACTAAAAGGTAGGATAGTAAGTACATTTAGTGAACCATTGATTAAGTGAGACAAACTTGAGATGCTCTAGCTTGACTGGTAGTTGGCAAGACTGATTCAATCAAATAGTAGCCTAGAAAACTTAATTTCATAGGAAATGGCAGTCTTAAAAAATAGTTGCAAAAAGATAGTTTAACTTCTGGGCGCATTCAAGAAGATAAAATTTGTTAAGAACCATTTTCCAAAAGGCTGGACAACACAAAAAAAGAACTTGATGGATTTAAGACTTGCCATAGAAGTGATCTGTTGTCAAGTTCCTGCTTCGGTACATCGCGACCACGCATTGTCACCAAGTCCAAAAAAATAGCTTTATTCTCACAACAAATAACAAGAAAATGGCGCCCTTTGGTTGATGCAGCAGGAGAAGTAAAAGTTGAAGTGACATGACCAGCAGCTGCTGGAGACTCGGCAGCAGCAGATTGATTACGCCAGAGTTGCCAAAAGCGTACATCATCATCGTAAAAGCTAACCTGCTTTACGCTTGAACCATGCACCAAAATGGCATAGTAAGAAACAAATACACTACGGAAACTGGAAAAATATGGAAGTCCGATGTAAGCATCAATACCTCCCACCTCGTATGGCTTCTGTAGGTTTCCCTCTAGGCTCTGCATTCAAATATAAAGAGAAGTTTCAAAAAATAGATGACTAAGGACAGTATGATATTCTAAAGGATTACTCTTTTGAAAATATATCATGCAATATAATTCACTAACATGAATAAAGTGAGCCAATATGCAAAATAAAATAAAATTATGGACTCCTATAGGGTTAGTTAGCCCACTACCCACAACATGCATTGCACCTCAGTCAAGTGCATAATTTGTTCAATACTGTGAGCCAATTCTCACTGATTTACTCCAACCTTAAAAGGTCAAATTCATAGAGTGAATATACATTTGACCAGCACCACTAACCCAAGCCACTAGAATTTAAAAATCTCAACTTTCTCGGAAAAAAAAACACTCAAAAAGAATTTAGAATCTCAACACAACATTCAATAGGAAACTAAAACAGTAGCATCATAACCCCCCCCCCCTCCACCCCCACCTCCACCATACCAATCAAATGCAGTAGGATGAGAGTTCTCATTTGCAACATCCACCACTCCTTATGAACATAACTTCTAGTGCATATCAGTTCGTGCTGAAGGATATCAAGTTCTATTACTTTAGCCGTCAATAACATTCATATGGCCTCCACTTAAATATTATGTTAACGTATCACCTCTTAAAGAAAATCATATATCAGTCTTTCAATAGTCAACTTACTTTTTCTCATGAATCTTGAAGTGTCACACATTCAAGAGATTTCGATATTGACAAGACTGTTGTTCTCTTCCCACGGAAATCACCACCCCTTTTCTGGCTATTGACCTTCCAAAAGTACCATTAATCTACTGTCAAATTACTTCCAAGGTACATCAATCAATCAAGTATGCCTTCAATATCAAATTGACTGGGCTCAGGTTGTTTGGCTATATATTTTGTGTATTCATTCTGTTCTTATCCGAACTGAAAAGAGTATCATAGTTAGACTATTTTATGTTAATTGTCAACCTACCGAATGTGTCCACTACACCTTGTAAAATCACCAGGGCGGAATCACTTAGTCATTAATAAAAAAAAAACTAAAAAAGGGGGAGTAAGAGAGCCATGTGCAAAAAGAGAGATTGAAGAAGATACTCCCAATACAGACATTAAATCTATGAGGGCAATGCAAATGGACCATTGAAAAGCCAAATCTTAATCTCATCGTCATCCCCTCTCTGAAAAGGCCAGACTAAGGTTTTTCCACTTATTGTATATAATATACAGGTCAGCAAGGATTTGTGACATAGAGAAATGAACAAATGAGAAGATTCCCCTTAAATATATATAACCAGTCAAAAGAATTTGAACAAAAACTGTACCAGAGAATTGAAATGAGCTCAGAGAATTCTTTGTACAGTTCAAGGTGAGCACAAGTTGTCTATACATCACAACTATTTAAAAAAGAAGAAGATATTTTAACACCGATAATCTAATTGATCTCCTTTATAGAGTGTCATGTCCACGACCAGGCTGTGCTAATCTCAAGAGAAAAATCACATTCTAGTGTCAAGAGGAAAGTTCGACCTGAGCTTTCCCTACATATGCCAAAACACAAGAAGCTAAGATTTGCTCAAATACAAGTGTTCGAGATTTGACTTAGGTCTGTATAAACACTCATCTTATCAAGTAAAGGTCTATCTGGGACTCCATCTATAAACAACTGAATCAAAATTGAACTACTAAATTCTCTAATAAGAGTGTGATTTCTCTCACTACCACAGAGACTACCTTCAATTACTTCTCTTTTCCTACAAGTAATACTTTAACTTTCCACTAATTTGAATATTTGAAAAATCCGGTGCATAAATTTTATAGCAATAATAAATAAAGTCACCAATGGTGACTATCACTAGTCACTTCCCAGTTTCCAATTCCTTTGTCATTATACAATCTGCAGCATACCTGCATAACAATGAGTTCACCAGCTACGTTTTCTTTTTATTGTTGAGTTCACCAGCTACGTTCTACATATATGCATAGCATTGACATCTCAGCCTAAATTCTACCTGTTTTAGCTTACCATCCTAATGTTATCCCATATAGTCAGTCCCAAGCCCGGGTAAAGAAGGAGATTCAAATTAAGATGACCGTCAGCAAAAAGTGAATCAATTTAAAATGAAGCATATACCCTATCCCAGAAGTTTGGGATTGAATCATAGTAGTAGATATTGTTGATACTACTGACACGCCAATCAAATAATAACTAGCAAAAAATTAATAAGCACACTTACCTGATTCACCCTCGGCAAGCTTTTCCAGTTTGGCACCAACCAAACGCCGCTCATCAACACCACCGGGTTTCAGTTCATAAATAATCTGGCGACCAATTCAGATTTGTCAATCCAACAAACAGAAAGTAAAATACCGAAAACTTTTCACGAGAAGAAAAACCTGTCGGTGTTCCCAATTCCAAACGGAGACGTGATCGGATGCATCAGCAGTGACAAGCCAAGGATGTGTCGGGTGCATCTGAATCTTCACGATCTTGTCATTTGTCGGGCGAAAAGCCCTTAGACGCAGCATATTTTCAACTATTCCGGCAAAATGCAAGCAACAAAGAGATGGATCTGACTATATTGATAGATCTTTTCCGGCGAGTGCTGGTGGTTGTTGGAGTGTTTAGCCGGTTCAGTGAAAATGAACAACTATGGTTTTAAAAAGGACCGATTAAAAGGCGTCTTGGACCGGTGAACAAGATTCACGGTGTGTGACTCTTGTGTAATTAAAAATAAAAAAAAAAAGAGGATAATTAACTGTTTAACTGCTGCGTGTTAAAAGTTTGCAACAAAAACTTATGTATATGTCAACTATATTTGGATATACATATAGCTTTGGTGTTTGATTTATATGAGAAAAAATGACAGAGAGAATTTAGGTATGAATTAGTAAGGAAGAGTGTTTTTTTTTATTCATTTGATGTTCAAAACTTTAAAGATAAAAATATATTTTTGTTTTTAAATAATTGAATTTTTGTAGGATTAGTATTTATATTGTTATTTTATGTTCTTAAATTTGTTCAGATTTTTTTTCATACACCTTAGCTACGCTACATTCTATTGAATCTCTGAATCATTCATAATCTATATTTTTTAAACACTCTATTAATTATCATGACACAAAATGTATTTTCATATCACTTAAGTTCGTAAAGATGATTTAAAAGAGCTAATGTGGAATCCATCACGTTTTCATTCCCTTTTATCTATGTATTAAGCCTAGCTTTCTCCCTTTTTTTCTTCATTTCTTTTTTTTTTTCTCTTCTTTCTCTTTTCTTTGTCATATTTAAGTTGGACCTGCTCAAAGTATCTCTTTTCTTCATCGATTTTTCTTATAGATTCTGATGAAACTATAAGGTAGCTAATTTTGGAGTTTCTACATCAATTTTTAAGTCAAATTTAGGTTATGAGTCATCATTTTTTTTCTTTTCTTCGTGTTTAATATTCACCGATGTGGCTGGAACACCTTATGACTGTTGAAGTGATACATTATAGGGTACTCAAGGCTAATCTTTTTCCTTCAGTATTATTGCTCTTGAATTAATAAATGAAAGACTTTTCCTATTTCGTCTTTCCTTCAAAGTCTTTGTTCATGAAAATCACAAAGTCCTCCTTCAAAGTTCTTGTTTATGAAAATTATTAAGCGATTTCGAATTTTTCATAATGAAAAAGCAGAAGTATTTTAAGAAATTCACAGAAAATTTAATTTTAAGGACATGGTAGGATTATGTCTTGATCAAGATCCATTCAGAAGGGCAAACAACAAAGGAGCTATTGAAGCATTCATTCTTAGAGTTATTTGGGTTGAACTATTGAAACTATTAAAATGTTTTGATTTTCTAGGTTTTATTTGGATTTTTATTTTGGCAAGGTTGATTGATGTGTACATTATTTGAATGGTTTAAGTATTTTGTGGTTGCACTTTTCATGTAAGTCAATAATGTTTAATAGGTACAAAGTATGAGTGATTGATGAGATTCAATAGGAAGGTGACACTGTTAAGATGTCTGAGAGGAAAAATTAAACAAGTTTAGGGGTTCCACCTATAGAATAAGTATACTATTACGCAATGATTAAATTTTTTTTATGTATTAAATCAAATATTGTATAGTCCTGTGAGAGATTTTATATGAAATTAATTAAGTCAAATAATATATTTTCAAATCAATTTTGGGTGTATTATTTCAAACAATGCGTTATTTCTTGTTTGTTTGGAACTTTGCTTATCAAAATATCTGCTATGTAATTTGCTATGACGAATCACTAAAATTTGCAATTTCTTTGATAGTAACATGTACGCAAGAATAATACTAATTATTAAGTTCATCATCTATGTTTATTTAATTTTATTTAGTTTTAAAATGCATTCATATTTTGATTTTTTTCCGGACATAATCAGAGCTAATAAAAATAATCCATATACTACAAATCTTAATTTTTTTAATTAACGTAATCATAGTCTCCACATATTTATTTTTGCACAGATAAACCCAAATATTTTTTTTAAAAAAAAATTAACATGTACGCAAGAATAACTATTACTTAGAATTTAAATTATAAATACTGTTAGAGTAAATAGGCAACTTACTTACTCATGATGTTATTTAAATATATCTATAACTAGTAATATTATTTGCGCTTCGCATGAGAATTTAATATAACAAATTTTATAAAATAATATTAAAAATCTATCATTCATTAAAATTAAAATACTATATTATCTTGCATACAAGCTTACGTAGCAACAAATATTAATAATATAAAGGAAAATTAAATTATTACATCTTGTCATTTATTCTTAATAACATAAAATAAATTAATGACTGTAAAAATAAATATCTGAATATGTAACATAAACAGTGATGTCAGTCAGCCACTCAACATGAGCAAAGTAGATAAATATTTAATTGTGAAGAAGTAGTAGAAGAAGAAGAGGTACCAAATTTTCATTGTTTTAAAATGAGAGGAATTTCCACTATTTATAGACAATAAAGGATAGTGTGAACAAATGTTCATTGTACCTTATCGGGAAGGTTACAACTATTTAGAAAAGCTGCAACACTTTGAAAAGGTCATAATCTTTCATAAAGGTCATACATTTTCATAAAAATCGCAATTTTTCACAACAGTCACAACCCTTCGTTAAAATGACAACTCTTGTTAACTGTCACAACTTTTTATGAAATGAAAAGACTATTTTTGAAAATAAATTGGCGTCATGTAAGCGGGTCTAAGATTTTCATAAAAATCGCAATTCTTCATTAAAATGACAACTTTTCATAAAAATCACAATTTTTCACAACAGTTACAACCCTTCGTTAAAATGACAACTCTTGTTAACTGTCACAACTTTTTATGAAATGAAAAGACTATTTTTGAAAATAAATTGGCGTCATGTAAGCGGGTCTAAGATTCTCTTTTATATAAATATATATATGATTAAACCTCATTAATGTGATAATTATAATTTCAAAATAAACTATGTTAGCTGCTTTTTTTTTCTTCATAAAATTGGATATTTTATTTGTCTTTTAAACAAACAATATAAAAGGGATTTAAATATCTTTACAAGTTTCCCCCACTTGCTTTGCTGATAGCAATCCCTCTTCATTTTCACCCTTTTATTTCCCCTTTCTCTTCCATAAACTTTGGAGAGATATTTTTCATCCTATTTTTAAAAATTGATATCTCATTTATTTTATTATATGACTTTTTTTTAATTCTGTCTCTAATTAAAGAATGGTATAATTGGATACATGTTAACGTGGCATAAATTTATCTTACTTTATTAGAGAAGTCCAAATTTTTTAATATGTAACATTTTCTCAGAAGAAAATAGTAGGTAGTACCTTATAGGCTTTTGTTTCAAGAGGTGTCGTGTCATTTATACTTTTTGAAAGATTTGGTACAAAGCAAATACATGTTTACACACTGTCAGTGATTTCTTGTACAAGTTCTTTGGCAATTATCCAACTTTTTATTTTTTCAGTTAGCAAAGTAATATTATTCTGATGAAACTTTGATTTTCTTGTGCAAAAAGACTTAGAGCCTGTTTGGCTCAGCTTAAAAGCTGGTCAAACTGACTTAAAAGCTGATTTTTGACTTATTTAGCTGTTTGGCAATACTGAAAATAACTTATTTTAAGTTAAAAAAAACTTATTTTAAGCCAAAAGTTTAAAAGCTGGGGTAGAGATGCTTTTTTTTTTTAGCTTATAAGTTTTTTTAGTTGACCAAATTTTTATGTGGTTTGCCTTAATATTTTTTATACATCTCCAAATTACAACATACCTTAACATCTCTTTCTTCCATTTTTCCCTTTTCACGTTTGAACATAGCAACTTCAGCACTTTTATCCAAACACATAAATTACCTGCTTATTTTAAAAATAAGTTTCAGCACTTTCAAAAGTACTTTTTTAAAGTTGCTTTTATTAAGCCCATCCAAACGGGCCCTTAGAACCTGTTTGGTTCAGCTTAAAAGCTGGTCAAACTGACTTAAAAGCTGATTTTTGACTTATTTAGCTGTTTGGCAATACTGAAAATAACTTATTTTAAGTTAAAAAAAACTTATTTTAAGCCAAAAGTTAAAAGCTGGGGTAGAGGTGCTTTTCTTTTTTATCTTAACGCTTTTTAAGTTGACCACATTTTTATGTTTTTGTCCTTAATATTTTTATACAATCTCCAAATTACACATAACATAACATCTCTTTCGCTTCCATTTTTTCCCTTTTCACGTTTGACATAGCAACTTCAACACTTTTATCCAAACACATAACTGCTTTTTTAAAAATAAGTTTCAGCACTTTCAAAAGTACTTTTTTAAAGCTGCTTTTATTAAGCCCATCCAAACGGGCCCTTAATAGAATAACACACATTTGTTCTTTGCTTGGTGGTCACCTTTAGGTACTTTATTTTCCTCCCCTGACACTTATTCTTTGCGTTAGTTTGAAAGATGCAGTACAATTTCCCTTATAATAATGCCTATGAATTCGCAAATAATGTCTTTAATTCATCAAGACATGCATTTAGGTTAAATATGGCGGAAAAGTCTGAGTCGTCTCTGGAGTATACACCAACATGGGTCGTTGCCGTTGTCTGCTTCATCATTGTTCTCATTTCACTTGCTGCTGAACGTGGCCTTCATCGCCTTGGAAAGGTTATATAACAATAGTAAAGTGATGGTACGTTACTCTATATATATATGTTCAATAGTTGATCGATGATGTTGTTGTGTTACAGTTCTTCCTGCAAAAGAATCAAGATGCCCTATTCAAGGCACTCCTGAAATTAAAAGAAGGTTTGACGACACATGGATTCTGTATTTAATTTGTAGTTACATTTTTTCTTTTTTTGTTAATAAATTGAATTTGCAGAATTGATGCTTTTGGGATTTATTTCTCTACTATTGACGGTGTCTCAAGGGGCAATAAGCCAAATATGTGTTCCTGAAAATATTTCAAAAGTAATGCTTCCATGCAAGCTTAAAAAAGCTTCAACTTCTAAACATCTCATCACTGGGAGACATCTTTTAGCTGGATCTAGCGGTGAACAACATTGTAATCATCATGAGGTGAATCATTATTTTCCTTTCTCTAATTACTGTTATTTCAATTATGAGATTTAAATTTATTAATCTATGTAGGGAAAAGTTCCACTATTATCACTGGAGGCATTGCATCAACTACATATTTTCATATTTGTATTGGCAGTCACACATGTTATCTTCTGTGCCACCACCATGGTTCTTGGAGGGGCTAAGGTAAAATAATTAACAATTAATTCATTTTCAATTTCTTTCCCAATTTGTAAATTTTTTAAAAAAAACGTATGAATATTACACATAAAAAATAATATTATAGTGTGTACTGAGTAAGTGTAGTAAAAGAGAGAGTTGAGACAAAAAGACCACGCTATGCATTTATTCGTTTGATATAAAAAGCCGATTTACTTAAAATTATATTCAAATAACTAAGATAAAATACATCTATTTGTTTTATTCAACACAAATAATTAATATCATTTATGCCCAATTCACTCTATACAAAGAAAGGGGCCATTACTTTACGTACTTTTCAAAAATATAACTCATAATTGCATTTAAACGTATACTTATGGATTTATCCTTCAAGCCCAAGATCGATATACTTAACAATTGTAATCATTGCTAGCATTTTCCCCCTAGTCATTAACTATTATATTAATATTCGATAGTGTATCGTAAAATTAATTCTTTAATATTTTTTTAAGACTAATTTTATCAGTAGACAGAGCATCCAGCAGCCTTTTATTAAAAAATAAAAAAATATCAATAGAAATAAGTATAAGCAAGGGGGTTGGGCCGTACCTTATTATTCCTAATAAGATAACAAATCTCTACTAATTAACAAGCATTGAAAAAATAAGAACTAGAGAAAATTAGATATAATCGTTACGAAGTTTATAACCCTCAACACATGAGCAGCACCTAATTACTTCTCTTTTATTTTTTTTGGGCCTCAAATAGATACAACAATGGAGACACTGGGAGAACTCAATTCAAAAGCAATCAAAACCACATCATGGTATAATTATATTAGTTAATTATTGTTTATACAATTTTGTCTGTAATTTTAACGAATTATTACCATGATATTTTCTATGTGTAGTGCATATTCTCCATATTCAATCATTCGTGGATAGAGCTGGTAAACGTTGGAGAAAGTACGCTCTCATTAGTTGGACGGTACGATGTTTTATTTATTAAAGATCGATAATAATTATGTATTTTACTCAAAGAAAAATGACGACTTTTCATGTGTATGAATATAAAAAAAATAAATATACAGGTAGCATTTTTCAAACAATTTTATGGTTCAGTAACAAAGTCGGACTATATTGTCTTGCGGACTGGATTTATCAAGGTAAGCAATACTTAATTCTTTCTATTTTATCTTTCATTTTTATAATTACTTTGTGTCAATTCTATGATTTTAATTAGTTGCAATTATAACTCATTTTTATCGTGTGATAATAGAAACATTGTCCATCCAATCCTACATATAATTTTCACCGATATATATTGCGGACACTGGAGCATGATTTCAAAAAGATTGTCGGAATCAGGTAAATTAACACTACATTTACTAATTATAGATAGGATAATTACTTGGTAATTTATATTTAATTATGTTTAATCAAGCTAATTTATGCTTTTTGGAAATTGATCTTGAACAGCTGGTACTTGTGGCTTTTTGTTGTTCTGTTTTTGTTGATCAACATTGCAGGTATTAATTTTTTATCCTAAGTATTACTAAATCTTACTCCTAATTTGCTACTTTTTTTTTTAATATCTTATTATATATGTTTCACTTAAACTAATGTATGGTTTAAAATATGCAGGATGGCACTCTTACTTTTGGCTATCATTTTTACCTCTTGTTGTAAGTGACCATTGAAAAACTGGGTTGTTGTATCTGTTTGAATAAATTGGGATAAGACTATATGAATCACCACTGTCCATATTGTTTCATTTGACGATGTATATATTTTTGATAAAATTTATGCAGCTACTACTTTTAGTAGGAACAAAATTGGAGCACATAATAACAGAATTGGCTCAAGAGGTTTCAGAGAGGTCATCAGTAGTAGATGCAACCACACCAATTAAACCTTCTGATGAGTTGTTTTGGTTTGACAGTCCAAATGTTGTCCTTTACCTAATCCACTTCATTTTGTTCCAAAACTCCTTTGAGATTGCTTTCTTTGTCTGGATTTGGGTAATAACTTTTAACTTCTTTCTTTCAACTTAACTTCAATCACTTTTCTTCTTTTCTAACATGAAAAAGACTATGTTATTATCCAGTGTACTTATGGATTCAAATCATGCATCATGGAAGATTTGGGTTTCATTATTCCAAGACTTATTATTGGGTAAGCTCCTCAAATCCCATATAGTAATACGTTTCTGACAGAAAGTGACCATGTAGATTTTGTGGTGCCACAGGGTGATTGTTCAAGTTCTTTGCAGTTACAGTACTCTGCCCTTATATGCTCTTGTCACACAGGTAAATAGATACCTGTCTCATTCTGTTTACTCAGACGCCCTCTTCCTTATTGAAGACTCTATTTTTTTCATATTTGACTTGAACACAGATGGGAAACACATATAAGAGAGGAATATTTGGTGAGCAGACAGAAGATTCTCTGAGGATATGGGCTGGTACATCAAGCCACAATAAGATGGTCACAGAAACACTAGAAAGCATCACTGTTTCTAACAGACCTGCATGCAATGAAATTCAAGACATTTCATCAACTGTTGAGCTTTCTTATCCAAACAAGCCTCACACTACTCCTTAGTTGTACAGTTACTGGTTTTTCTTCAGTGTAAAAAAATAAGGATGAACAATACATTATTCTTTAGAGAGTAAACATTGTTAACTTTTCACTGAGAGAGGGAGAGATGTTCATGCTGCCTAATCAAATGTTGTCATCATTTTCCAATATCAATTAGCCCAGGCATCATCTCTAGTTACACAACACCTAATTTTTTTTTCTTTTGCGAAAAGCATCTCCCAATTTTCTAGTTACAAATATGGAGGGACGCATAAAACATTTCCCTCTTTAGCTCAAATTATTTACACACTAGTTATCTCGATGAAGTCCAAGGTTAAGAATCCTCTAACTACAAAGTTGACCAAACACTAGGAATTTTGGATTTTTGCATCGGAAGAGTCTCCATTTCTAACTTCCCAAGATTAGAGGTAGAGCCGTCACCATTGTTTTCTTCTTCACTTTCAAGTTGCCTCAGAGTCCTCTTGGCGTAGACGGTGAAAGCCACTATGGTGACAATTGCTATAATGAAAGAAATAACATTATAGACAATCTCAACTGTAGTCAGATGATGGTTCCCATATTGCACATCCGCAAATGTCCTAATTAGGCGACCGCTGCAGACAAATTGCAGGAAGACAGAGTAAGCAAAACAGCAAATACATATGGAAAAGAAGGGAGGGAAGAGGTCTGGGGTATCAACCTGTAGATGTAAATGAAGGATTCAGGAGCCATTCCTGCAACAGATCCCCAAAAATAAGGCCAGAACCTCATCTTTGTCACCACCACTGCATAATTGAAGACTGTGTATGGAAATGGTGAAATCCTAAATATCGCAACCACACGGAATTGATGAAACCAACTCCCTTCTCCCACCAGTCTAATCATAGCTGCCATGTGAGGCCATCTCTTCAACCATTGCTGCAGATGCAATCAGAAGAACAGCATGAACTAAAATACAGGAAACTACAATACCAGTCCAGAACACTAATGAACTAATAAACTAGACAGGATGTGTAGGTATCTCACATGAATTCTATCTCTGAAAAACAAGCCAACGAAATATGGCAGGATCATCCCAACAGTTGTTCCAGCCATTATAATAACAAATCCAAGACCGTATCCAAAGATCATTCCAGCGAGCCACATTGATGGTCCAGAAGGAATTAGAAATACCGGAAACAGTGCCAAAGAAGCTACAAGTACGAGGGCAAGAACTGGACGGCCAAATGCAGTGGCTTCCCAATGTAGGGTTGGAACTAGAATCTACAAAATTTAAGAATGCACATATGACAAGAAGTCAAGTAAAATCCACCTCAATTTGTTTGGCATTTTTTGACTAGACACAAAATTTAAAAAGAAAGTAAGACATAAGCTAAATATGTATGAAATAGCAAAAATACCCTTGACCAAACAATTTCATTTATACTTAGTGAGGCCAACAAGTCTGCCAATGTCAAGTGGAATGTTATAGTAACTAGTTTCTAAAGATGGAAATCTGTCAACCTCTTGCAAAAAATCAAAATATGTCAATCTTTTTGGACGGACAAATAATAAAGTGCACCAGCCAAATTAGGAAGTATAGAGTACGTAGATAGAGGCATGATACCTTCTCGAAAAAAAAGGGCACTCCCCATTTTATGGAAACTAGTAGAATTATCACAGAGAAAATACACCATATAATGGCCTTGATCCACCATAGAATAGCCTCTTTTCTAGACTGCGATTGGGATTGTGAAGGTCCAACTTCATCTGTTCTTTCATTTCTTATAACAAGCCTCACATACTCGCTGTCTTCCTTTACATGGCTCCCGCTGCTAATATTGGCTTTCTCCAAATCATCAGTCGACTCAGGCATCATTGTTCGACACCAGAAACCTGTGAGATGAAAAGACAGATACACAAGTCAAATATCTACTCACATACAAAGTAAGATATTCTCATACTTATTCACAATTTTGAAGCCCATGTCGTATCATAATAAAAAATAAAAAAAGATGAAGAGGACAAAAAGTTCCATTATCTATCAAGATAACAAAATGAAATTGTAACTATTAACTATATCGCCACATGAGCATATATTTTTTTTACTGAACATGATCAAGAAAAGTTCAGTTACACTAAACCCGGTCTGCGTTTTCCAATAAGCCCCAAGAAATACTGGAATTATGAACAATGCCATCCCACCAAAAATCATGCATACATCTGCATTGACAAAAGAAACATACAATTTTCTCTGCATAAAAAGCAAAGGAACTAGTATTCTGTTCCATAAAATCCATTAATAACTTATTGAGAAAAAGGAATTCTTTGAAGGAATTCACAGTAGCACCAAGATAAGAGGCATGCCCTAACAGCCTCAACCCCTTTTTGGGAAAGTTTCCTCCTATTACCTTAAAAGATCAAGAACAAATAGCAGCACAAGTTCCAGATGTTTAAAGTAGCCAAGGCGGAAGATTTTGGTTTGACATTTCCCTTTTAAGCACATTCAAGCTATGTGTTAAAACAGACCTGCTAACATTTACCTCACCAAGAACCAAGAGCATACCATTTCATTATTGGTCTTGCATAAAGTAATCAAGGAAACTGGTAGAGTGTGGAGACCAATAATTTATACAACTGATTCCTCACGATCTCCTGACATTCCACTTTTAAACCCTCCACCCTTGCTATCCGCAATATATGCCAATAGAATGGAAAGGAGGAAAGCTCATGCTGAACTTGGCTTATATAAAGTTAATCATATAAACTCATTGTCCAACTCACTACACACATTTATACTTGGCAGATCATGTAAGGTACTATCAAGCAATCACTATTATTCAGACTTTTGACATAAAGATGGTGGATTTAAATGACTTGTTGAGTTTATAAATTCCTTTTCCAGAGTATCTGCCTTGAAAAAGAATCAATTCTGAACAAAGCTAAAAAATTCTGGACTCCACATTCTATATTCCTTGTTCTTTTTGTAATTAAGTGGTACTAGTAACAGCATTAAGAAGATGCCATAATTACAAGATATGGCATTTTGAGCTTACGAAAAATCCATGGCTGACTATACAAACTATTTAAGCCACAACTAGGGAGTTGATGAAGTCCTGAAGTTGTTCAATTTGTTTGGTTGGTCCAAATTGTATCCTGCTATTAATGCAGAACCAAATTCTATATTCTTATAATCTAATAAGGGTACTAAGAGGCATGATACATGTGATAACAAAATTTGCTAGGAGGAAGGATATACACAAAAGCCTATTTAAAAATTTGACAGGTCAACAATTAGAAACTCTAAACCTCAGAGACTTTAGAGCCCATGACTCCAAGATCCTCAAACTGAGACATATTTCCTATCTTGCATCTATAGTATTTTTGCCAAAGTGTGTTACTAATTCGTGGACTACTAGGCAATCCGAATTTTCTTGAATAATATTCAAGAAAAAAGTTCTCTAGAAAAGTCAAAACGTGTAACAAATTGAAACAAAGGAGTACAAGAGTAGACAAAGTTTTAACATATTTATAAGAAAAAATCTCAACTTCAAATCAACCTGATTTTAAATCACTGATTTCAGATCAAGATTTGAAATCATGACCAACACGTGAATTCCTTTTCAAACTAATACTGAAATTCCCACATGATGGGAGAACAATACATAAATCCTGAGCTCCTCTGTACTCACCAAACTACAAAACACCGAGAAAAGAAATTCCCAAATAAAGCAAGATTTTCTTTATAAACCTCCACAATGGAAGTATATGAAACCCCACTCTCTCTAAAATTCAAAACCCACCAAAAAAAACTTATGCTTTTCCGTGACAGATGTATGATTTCTCATAATTACTAAGTTTAATTTTCACATATGCAAATAACCAGAAACCAAGATACAAAATAACCAAAAAGAAGTGATCCATAAAGCAAATCTTTACCAGTAATCGAAGGATGGGAGAAGATTTAACAGGATTTTCAAGAAAAATTACCGGTGACCGGTAGAGGCACAGTTCCGGCGAAGTACCACTATCTAAGGAGAAATGCTGCTACAGTGTGTGTGTTATTGTGCTTTCCTAGGCTTCTTTATTAATCTGCTTTTCGGGAATAAATTGGTTCCGTTAAGGACTTCCACCAAATTATTTTTTCTTCTCTTTTAATTTAGCTGTTTAACTTGTGTTTGTTTATAATAAAATTGTTAATAGTTGGTTGGAAAAGTATGAGAACGTGTATAAAAATAATAATAATAATAAATTTAATATTAAAATAGCAAAACTTGTTTATCTACCATGCATTTTTTGTACACCTTTCACAAAATAATGATAATAGTTTATTTTATTAAATTTTAATCTATTACCCACTATATTAAATTTCACATTTCTTAATAAACTAGGTAATTTTATCATTTCATGTTAATTTTTTAATAAACGAACGCAAATTAATTTTGTAGACATTGAAATTTATGAAATTCTACAAGACGCAAATATATTGAATATTTCGAATATTCTACCCCGGAACATTTGTGATGTAAATGTGACGTCCAAGGGGTCTGGGTTGCTTAGTAGTAAAGGAAGCAACCTTTTTGTTTAATACTCTGGGTGGATAATGCTTCTTTAATAAAAGATTTTTGCATCATTCTTTACTGGCCTACACATTTCTGCGTCGCATTTAATTTAGAGATATAAGCTTCATTAATGTTTTGAATATTTACTTAATTGCAAATGTCTAAGTTTGGCAAATTTGACAAGTAGGCCGCCTTTTATAATTCTTCATGTTTGTCTAAACATACTTACTCTAAATGATAGTTTTTAAATAACATCTGAAATTCAACTTCATTTTCAATTTCTAAACATTATATAAGTCGTGTCAAGAAAATACTGCGGCTAGTAAGCCATATTTTTGTATCTATTCAACTCTTCTAGAAGTTGAACATGTGCTACAATTAAAAGACTATTCATTCCAAGTTTCTTTAATACACTACATTTTTATATTACACACAAATGCAGGAAGATAGACTAGCTTTTGGAAATTTCTTAAATTATAAACTAGGTTTTAGCGCTCATCACAAAGAGAAAATCTAGCACTTGAGCATTACATATTAAATATTTCCAAGTCAAATTTACAAAATTACACCTGATACATTCATTGAATTGACTTTGTGAGTCTGATGAGCTGCCCCCAGTTGGAATTTACACAGAGTTTCTTATGTTAGACTCACAAGTTTTGGGGAAAGGTGGTGATACAAGCTAATGTCTCTGATTTCTTAAAAAATTGTGTCTGCAGATTTTCATCCTGCATAAAGCTCACGCAAGCTAACAGATCGAAAAACTGGCAGCAATGACTAGGAAACAGAAGACATCACATCATCTGAATCCACTTTAAGCTGAAGATAAGAAACAAAATGGAGATACGTTAAGGCAGTGAAAGGAGATTCAACCTCAGAAAGCTAGTTTTAAGAGTAAGGCATACTTGATGTAGATGGTTCATGAGAGAGCCCTGTAACAACTTTTTCAGCTTTTCACTTTGATCAACCATGTGGCCTAGTTTGATAGATTGTTGAAGTTGACACCATAAACGTTCAATCAAAGAATAGGGAAACCAAACTGCAAATGGCCTCTTACGACGAATAATATCAGCTGGTCTCTGCAAGTAATGGAAACAGATGGTGCTGTTAAGGAATAAGCACATAGCCAGGAATAGAATTGGTTAACCTTGCAATCAATAAATAATGCATAAATAATACTAGTGGACAAAGAATCAATGTCATGAAGTGCTGTTGATATATAAAGGTGAAGTGTCTTAACATATACTCCCCTACACATGTTCTATTCTCGTTGTACTTGTAGATAGAACATTGGATGTATCATTACAGATCTCTACATGTTAAAAATTCAGCTAAATTTATCCATCAAGTGCATTTAATAATTTGGAAATTATGTACACAATAATGCATATAGCCATCATACAGAACAGGTGTTCAAATAGAGCCCTCAGATGAGAGCCCTATATCCTTAGCCTATACTATTATTCAATAACAGAAACCATTAGGACAGAGAAGTCCTCTCAGAGAGATGATACCAGTACGATGTTTTTCAGCATCACTAAGCACAGCAAATGACCACAAGTGCTATAGTCTTATATTGAACCTTAGCAGGTTAATTGACTGAAACATCAGTCAAAAATTCAAGACAAATAAAAAAACCCTTACAGCAACCATTCACCGTCAAATGCTTCGTGGATAAGATGAGAAACTCACCAGTGACGCGAAGGATTCAATGTACTCCAGAAGCAGATTAGTCGCTTCAGTATAACGACCATAGTCAATATATAGCCGAAACAACGTAGCAGGGTTTGACTCACTTCCTGCCATTCCCCCACCACTTTTTGCTGGCACACCCTATGTCCAAATAGAATAATCAAAATAATTATCAGACCTTGACTTCACATTGAAGAAGTCTAGAAGATAAGCAACATATATTAAATCAAATTTACTTAGCCAAAAAGAACAAAACAAATTCTGGATCGTGCTGCTAAGAGTTCCTTTCCACATCCGTGTAATCCAACATGAGTATGGGGATGTGGGTGGGGTCCACCTCATATTTGGTTTGATTTGAGTTTGACATACACAGATTTGCATTAAGTACAACACTTAATATATACGAGATAACTTATGAATAAAATATAAATATTAAATGCTCACAAGGAATTTAATTATAAACTTCAATAAATGTCAAAATATAAACTTATGTATGTTGTAATATACATTTACTTACTTATCTTATCACCTCTACTCATTTTATCATAACCCCGAATCCTAAAATAAAATGGACACTACTCTAATCTTTTATCAATTATGATTATGTAATAGTTATATCAATTTATGATTATGTAATAGTTATATCAATTTATGATTATGTAATAGTCTCTTGTTCTTTTCTTTTTTTGAACAAGGCATCATTAAAGGAGGGATGAACCACAAAAACTTATAATAGTCTCTCTCATTTAACTGTATCAGCACTCATATCCATACTCCTGAATCCTAAAATCTGTGTGATGCAAAATCTGAACCCTAGATCCGTACATGTATAGGATTACCCGCACCCGATTCGGTCAACAGAAGTTTTCCCACCCGAGAGCAAAAAAGCGTTGCAAATAATGCTTCCGTATATACCAACATAATAATGAATACTTATTTTTACCTTTTCAAGACTTTGCAAGACACTAATCTTGAATGAGAAATAACCACGTCAATATATTCTTTTTTAATTAATTTGAAAATTCAACATGCTTTAATGAAAACCCTTCTTGTTCCTTCTATTGACAACATATTCCAGAAGTTCTTTTTTATAGATAATATTTTTTTATTACTATCACACCAAGTTGGTGAGAATACTAATGATTCTAATCAAATATGTATTATGCCCACAAATTACCTCAACTATCAACACTTCTTCTTTTTACAGGTAAAACACAAAGGAAATTTTCTGAGCCTTTGTATCACATTCTCAACTTCTATCAAAA
Source organism: Solanum habrochaites (assembly GCA_027704765.1). Taxonomy (NCBI): domain Eukaryota; kingdom Viridiplantae; phylum Streptophyta; class Magnoliopsida; order Solanales; family Solanaceae; genus Solanum; species Solanum habrochaites. The sequence continues at coordinate 90,606,769 of JAKWJA010002489.1, forward strand.
GCCATACAAGTTTTGATGTTCCTTATTGAGAAGCCAATGAACCTTGAGGAGTTAATATTGTTCATGATCCCGTTTTACAAAATCATTCATACATATATGTAACTTTTGAGAACCATCCATGATAGCATTCAGCAACCAATTGTCTAGTTTGACCTGAGCTGTGATATTTCCCAGCTAATCAGATGTTTTTTTTCCTCCGTCCATCCCATCCCAAAGAAGTCCCTCATTATCTTAATAATAAATAATAACAATGATGCAAGAATTATAAATATGGTCATTACTAAACACAAATACTCAAGAGTGCTGCCTTAACCAGAGCAACTCCACCCCAACCCCCCAAAAAAACACCTTTGTTGACAAGGTTTACTCATTCAACCTTTTTGATCTCTTTGTGAACTTTCACTAGAACAACACCCAAACTTCTGATCCCTTAATTTACCACAAATAGAAAACCCAAAATATTTTGTAATGTCAATAATTTTACATCCTCAGATGATAGGACTACTTTAGATATCAAACAAACTAACAGAATAATAACATTACACTATATGCAGAAACTAGATGATAGGAACAATTCTTGACTGAAATTTATAAATATATCTTGATAAGTAATTCTTGTATAATTCTTTTCCATGACACTGACATATAACCTTGAATATTTGATCTTAGGCCCTCATTTATCAAATGAATTTATACTTACCTTGAACATTTGAACCAACCAAAGAGGCAACTCAATTTGAGAATCAGCAGCAAGAAGAGTATCAGCAACAACAACAGGCAATTTAGCATGAAACTTTTTGTATTTTTCCTGCAGTGACATTACATACATCAAAACTAAAGAAAAGCATATTTGCTTTGAACAGGGTAAAATTAATCATGAAAAGAAGGAAGAGACAAACGAGATAGAGCTCAAGTGTCTCCCAATGGCTACTGCCTTTAGATTCCTGTGAAGGTGGACCAACATTAGGCGATCCACGGACAACAATCTCATCCTGTGATGAAGTCAAAAGAAGACTCTGCATCCTGTGACCATTCCTGAGTAATAGGTATCAGACACATGTTAAGAAAAACAGCTGGTACCAAGAGGAATCAGAAATGATGCATATTGAAAAGCAGAATCAAGAATAGCTTACCCAACAGATGGGGCTCTCTTTGGGCAGCATTTCAATGATATAGCTGCAAAAACTCTTTCAAGTTCCCTGAGAGGTAACACAAGTGTTGCAAGTCAAAAAACCTACAAATTACGGAGAGATACTAACCTCTCTTGAAGCTACCCCAGAACAACATACCTCTTCAAAGCTGACCCTTTCCAAAATTTCAGAATTACTGTAAAAGCCATATCATACGAGCTTGATTCAACCAAAAGGTCAATCACATCAGTTGGGGCTGCCTCAATTTCTGAAAGGAGAAAAGCTTTTGTCAAAGGAAAGTAAAACAAAAAAAGGGAAAACTAATTTTGAATCTCATTGCGTTGAGACCTTCCATTTCATATAAATGACTAGCAACAAAATCTCCCTAGTTTGCACAACTTAAGGAATTATTTTCAATACGATATATGTTTCCCAAAATGACATACTAAGCCAGAGAGTATCTCAAAACCTAAGCTTCAAATTTGATAACATTGAGGTAAATAAACAGCAAATTAAGAACTTAGAAACAAGGGAAGACATGGCATCAAGCTTACTAGCAAAAGTCCAAGAGACATTTGCCAATGACAGCAAATACTCAGCTGACGTTAGAATGAACTCATTCTCAAGTTTTTCAACATCTAAATATGACCTTTGCCTCTGAGACTGAGTACCATTACCAGGAGCTGGAAAAGGAGGCAATAGGTGAGACATAACCAAACAAAAAAATGTAGTGAGAGTTTGAAAAAGAAAATGATTTTTACGGACAAATAAATCTCGGAATATAATTACACTGTTCTTCCATGGTTATCCTAGCCTTTTTACTTGGATATATATTAGAATAAGTTTCCTCAAGTGGAGAATCAATCCAAGCATATGCAGGATGAACCAACTGTAGAGCATTGATAGCAGCAGAAAGCCCATTCAGCCTCTCCTGCAGAATAAAGGATCGTCGTTGGAGATCTTGCGTTGCACCATGGATTCTTAATTGTGCTGAATACAAGTAAATATAGCTCGCTGCTCTCCGCCAATTATGTCTCTGCATAGCAAACGCATAGAGCAACTTGAACGGGTTTGGCTTGGCTGAAAAATCTGAACGCTCAGCCTACAAATTTTAAAATTTAACGTGAGCCTTGTGAAGCTGCAAAACCAAGCATTAAATCACTTAATAGTTAATGAAATGATTAGAAACCTTCCAAGCAAGCTCTCGCTCCACTTTCTCAGACAAGCCAATAAATGGTAGCTGGCCGTCACAAAGAATCTGGATGAAAGGAAAAGTAAAAACAATATAGCGTAAGCGATCAAGTAATTATCAACAGTGTAAATGGAAAGAACGTAATGAAAAACACATATAAAAAGTAAAAAAGAGAACAGGTAATATAGAATGGTTATATAAGGATGGAACGGGAAGAGATAAGACCAATGATACAGAACCTTCACAGCTCCTCGCTCATATAGAACAATTATAAATCGCCTTAGACAAATGGTTTTGCTTTCCTCATCTGGATTTGAAATGATTGCACAATACGCATCATAGTAATAGTTCAGATCTAAAGTGAACTTGAAGACATTTGCCCAAAGACGTCCCTTGACAGCACTTGCTGATTCATCAAGAACACCAGATCCAAGAGCTTCATCAACTTGCTCAAGTGCAGCAAGAGCAAACTGGCAGGCAGCCTCCCTCATGTTATGTTGTTCAAATATTTGCATTGCCCATTGATAGTAATGAAGCTTCCAAGCAGCAGGTGAGACTTGTTGAGCTAGGATACATAACAGTATGAATTAAGCTCACTTCCTTTTATATAAAGAATCAAAGATACAGATGAAATAACAGCATTCTTCTAGAATTACACGAAGATCTGGCAAAAAACATACAGAAACCAAGGTGTAGCCATCCTGCTTCATTTGGCAAACTTTGCAAAGCGTTGGCAGCTCCTTCCACAGACGCAGCTCTGAGAGCATAAGCATACACCAGTGTGATCATAAAAGAACCAGTTCAAGAATTTTCTTTTATTTTTTTCTTGAGTACCACTTGAAGAAAATTTCCACACAAGAAGTCAAGAACATGAGAATGCATAAAAGTCACGGCAATCCAAATTTAAAAAGGCTCTAATTTTACTGTGTGTCATGTATCTGAAGTCATGGCTCTAGCTTTGTATTATATCACAGTAGTACATGGATAGTACTAAACCTAAAAATCTAATATACAGATGAACTCCAAACTCCACTGTTCTAAATCTATATTTAGTCTACAATTCTTTAATTTTTACTTCTTCAACTTTTCTAACGTGAGAGGGGACAACAAAGATGAGCAATTATTACCAAGAACAGTGAACCTCAACCACAATAAAAGAAGAAGTCCAAGTGAAAAGTATATGGTTAGCTATACCCTGAACAACAATTCCTTTTTTTTTATTGCTTACCTGAAAAAGGAAGAAGAGATATGCAAAATAATAGAATGTTACAATTCTCCAAAATTCCTTTTTCTGTTTAGATTTTTCTACAGAGTCAGATTTGAGTTGTTGGCTACAAATTTAACCTGTCAGAATACCATACCAAAAGTTATGAAGGAGTAAAGAGGTTCTACTCACTCTACCATCTTTCACTAAAAGTAACTATGCTGCCTGCATCAAGAAGTGCACTTAAAGGTCATTTAATTATAAGTTACAGAAGCTAGTAGAGATTATAAATATCTTTTTTCCCTTTTTGTCTGAAAAACCAGTGGAGACTACTAGAAAGAACAGAAGTCCAGATTCTCACTGTAAGACCATGATATCCATTTCCTATCTGTTCTCTTCGTAATCAAAATGCACTCCAACAGTTTTTACGGTGATGCATTGAAGTATCTGAAATGTCGTCTCTCTTTTTTCTGATGAAATAAGAAGGATACCATTAACAAAAAGAATCAAGAAGATGCAAGCACTACAAAGAGCTTATCAGCTCCCAGGAAGGCAAAGCATCTTAAATGTCTTGTAGCAATGCCAAATCTGTCAGGACATACTTTACCAAGCAGCAATAAGTCTAACCACAGTTACTGTGAGTATCAAAAGTCACCATTGGATAATCTCACTTCTGATTTTATCTTACCCTCATGCCCTCAACGTTCAAATCTTCTACATGGCTACTGAATTTGCTTCCTGATCACAATTTTCTCCTATTTTCAGTCACAAAAATTCACCCTTTGGTCCACGGCATACCATTTATGCCTTCCCTAGACTAAAAACTAGATGTGACCTGTAGCTGTAAACAATCTTCTTGCAGATATTCCAGTTCATAGCTGTGACTATAAAAGTAACACGAAGATGCTTTTAATTGAAACCTACACATACCTAAAAAAGCACCGCACTGCTTCAGAAATTTTCCTTTCTTTCTTTAATCCATGCAAACCACGTTGGCTTTGTGCAATAAAGCAACAACCAAGAAGATGCAACAGAGTGGACCACTCCCCACCATCGCTCTGAAGACTTAGGCAAATCTTCTCCTTGCGAGAATAAGTATCCACCAAACTGAGTACATACTGGATAAGCAAACAAATTGTTTCAGTAAGATCTTAAGAAGTGTATTGGGAAGAGTAAAATGAAAATGACGGCAACCTACCTCAACAGCATCATATTGCCCATGTCTAAGCAACACCAGAGCAAGACCTATCGAATGACTGAAGAAAACAGATGGTTCTGCTTCTGTTCTCCCCCACATTATCCAGCTAGCAAATTCTTGTACTGATTTACTTAGACTGTTGGGATCAGGAAGATGTCCAAAAGATGGCCCACTATGACCTCCAAGTAACAGAATAAAGGCCAATGTGAATTCAGATTTACCAAGTTTCTCATTCCATGATCTCCGATCAACATTTCCATCTGAAGACATATCTAAACATGTAAAGCCATAACGATCAATCTAGATAAGCAAACAATGTTATCACCAATCCAGTTACAAAAAGGGAGATCAAAAACACATAAAAAGAACAAAAATAATAAAAAATGTCATGGATGTAGAAATCATCAAAAAGAAAAAGTAAAAAACACAGCTCAAAACCTCCTCGACATGTACTCTACTTGCAATGATTATACATACATTCTGCAGACAAATAAGCAGTAGAAGTCACCAATCTTACTCAAAAATTTAGATATAACACTTATTTATCTCATAACACAATCATAAAATTTCTTTCTGTTCCACGCATATCACTCTGATATAAGAAGATATAATACTGAAATAATAAGTGTCACAATTTAGTTGCAACTACCCTCCCACTGAAGGTCTAATTTTTGCAATGCTCCCCAAGATGGTATACCCTTTCTGTAAAACTTTTTCACAGCTTTAACTGTATCCACTAACAAATAATATTGGTATCGACTTCCAGTCAAATGACGGTCCTTCAAATTTCATTTATGACTGCCAGGACCACAGAAGAGATCCTAGAGGTTTCATTGAGTCTGCTTAGATACATTCTGGCATGCAATGAGTCTTCAGTCGACCTAAGACAGTCCCTATCGATTTACATCAGAATAGAAGTGGCACCTACCAAGCTGTAAAGATGAAAGTTGACTGCTGAAGTCTTCAAGAAGAGGAGATTCAGATGGTGTGGTACTGAAGAAATTGATTATATGCCACTCAGTAATAACCTCTTGGATCATTGGAACCAACTCAAGTTTTACTTTCGAAACCTCATCCTCTAACATGCCAATCTGCAAAAAGAAAACATTTGAAGTCCTGATAGTCAAAGACAAATTGCACAATAATCCTATTTGATATCAAAAGCCTCCAACAGCTTCATAAGCTTATTCTTTTAACTCAACATTAAAGAAAATAAGAATGTCCATACAAACACAAAATTGATGTTGAATTGTTATCTTCTTTGCAGAAGTATCTGGAATTGGGAAAATTATTATCTAATACAGAAAATAACATCCAAGTTCATTATTTTTAAGCTATAAACACAGATATATGGAGCTTCAAAGACAACAACTGTTTCTGTCTAATGATTACTTTAACACATCTGAGGGTATAATAAAATTATAATGTTTGTTGTGAATTTCATAAGAGGTGATGCAACAGTTCCCGCAAACACTAGTTCTTCCATGATTATGGTGATCAGCAGCATCTAGTGTCACAAAATAAAATATACACTATCCTTGCACAAAAAGGGGGTAAAAAGCATCGCAGTATGCTTGTGCACATAAGCATCCGATATTTACAACTGTATGAGCTAAGAATTGAAAAATTACATGTAACTTCCATTACTTCTAAGTTCTATCCAATTGATTCATAACAAGTTTCTAGAGGGTTCTTTATCATAAAATGGGAACAACAACAACCTCCAATTCATACAAAATCTTTTACAAGACAACAAACTTCCTAAAGGTTGCTGTGCCGCCCTTTTAACTTTTTTCTTTCTTATGCTTCTTTACCCTCACTTTTTTAATCTGACTTAACAAATGGAAAAAAAAGCAAGAGAGAGAAAAGAGAATTAAGGCCTTATGCTACTTTGGTAATAAGATTTCTCGGAAGGTACAGTCAGCACTTCCTCTACTAATTGTCTCTCTACTTCTCTAGGTTTTGTCTTTCTTCATGTCATTGTTCTTCAACGTAACACCTTATTGATAGTAATCAACCTTGTCTTCTGCTACTACTCTTGTGCTGCTCTATTTCACACTATCTTTCTTTAAATGATACTTTTTCCTTTTCTTCTATGCCCTCAACTATGTTTTTTATTCTCGATTTTTAAACGACAGGCTGATTGTTCATACTTAAAAGAATGACATTGCAATTGAAGCTTAAAATCAGTAGTAAAATTGCTAAAGCAATTAAAAGTGAGACTGCCTAATGCAACTAAATTTTTTTTCCAGAGCTGATTAATTGAACAAAATACAAAGGTTTGAACGGTAAATCCCAATCCCCCAAAGTTTAGAAGGGTCCAGATCACTAGCTTCCAAAAATTTAGGTCATGGTCACTAGTATGACCCTTTATTAAACTAGAGTGCAATTTTAGAACAAAGAACTATTCTAAAATTTTACTTCACAAGAACGTCTGCAACTTACCCAATGCACAAACAGCAATGGCCAATTAAATGAGCACAGGGAAGATGTGTTAGGATTCAAAGAAATGGTATTCAAGCAATAGTTCAATTTGGTGTTTCAATATTTTAATGTACTGCAAAACCAAAACTGTAGAAAATGGAGGATGTTAACTTCTATCCAAATAGCCAATTATGGATATTGATTTCCAAAAACAAAAGTAACACACACCTGACTGCTACTGTTAACCATGTAGCTTAGAAGCAAATGCACATCCAATGCAGATTCAAACATCACTTTAGCAACCTGAGAAGTCGCCTGCACTGTAAGGGCAGTGCTGACTGTGAAGAGCCCTTCAGAATCCAAGTTATGCTCATATTTTCGAGGCACGAGAAATTTCAAATAGCTTTCAATAACATGCAAAACGCTCCTCCATGTGGTAGCTCTACTGCATAAGTTGTGCAGAGATAAAAACATATCTACTGAAAATTTTCTGAGACTTTTGTGGTAGGAAATTTCCTTATCCAATGCTACATCAGTTCCAAGTTCGGATACATGGAGTGCCATTGATGAGCTATATCCACTTTCTAAATTTTTCAGCAACCGAGGAATGACTTCTTCAGATGATAAACTTGGTGTTCTAAGAAGAGACTCATAAAATATGGCAGGAGCAGCTTTGCCCAACTGTTGACGGAGAGTATTAACACACTGCAATATTTCAAAAAGAATTTCCCGTTCAAGATCACTATCGGAGGAGTCAAACCTAGAGCATAGTATATTTCCATATTCACCGGAAGATCCTGAGGCTGTAAAAATTTAAAAGCAATTAAGTGAGGAAAACTTTCAAGATCATTCATTTGTAATTGTACAAGAGTAAGACAAAACAAGTAAGAAGATTAGATCTCAAAATAATAAAATACATATGCTTGACGCACCAAAAACAAGAAGCTCTATGTCCTCCAGACTACGACACATGGAGACTGAGTTTTTTCTAATTACACCCACAGCTTGTGTGGCTGAATCAATAAGCAAACCACACGCTACATTAGTTTTGCACCAATTATTAAAATAACAGGTACAAAAGGTTTTCCAGCTCTGAAGTACTGAAATTGGACTATCAGCTCCCACCTTGAAAAAGGAGAAAAAAGCACTGAAATCATGTAATTTATACAATATAGGAGAAACCTGGAAATAACAATAGTAGCTCTCCACGATTCCACATGAAAGTATAAATACCTCGTGTTGAATGACTGACAGAATTTCATTTCTCAGTCCGTCCACAGTCAGAGAGTCAAATTCGGAATCAGTGTAGTGCTTGCTAAAATATCGTAATGTTACCCGAAGAACATTTCTGTGATAAACACCCGGAAGGAGCAACCTATGTAAAAAAATAGAAGATACAAACGGAGAAATCTGATCCTGCAATAATTACAGAAAGCGGCGGTTAATTCCATTTGTAATACTCAGAGAAGAATATACTTGCCAAAAGTTTGAGGATAATATGTAAATAAAGACAAGTTTTTCCCTGCAACAGAGAACCCACAGACTATTTTAAGCAATGTATATTTCATGTACTTCAGCAGGGATTAACGTGACATAATATTGTAGGCTACATCGTCTAAACTAGAAACTTTAGAAATCTGAGATTGTTCGTACTAGGGCTACACATCATAATTTTCTATCTCATAAGAAAGCACTTCCAATCCACTCAGTTAGCATCGTCAAACTACTCAGGTGGTTTCTACTTGATAATCATGTAGACAGAGAAAAAACAATATTATGCCCAAAGTATCCATTGGGGACCGAAATCTAAAAGACAATGTCCAATAACATGCTCTATTGGAATATCAAAAGGAGTGTACTGCACTACCAACTATACTATACATTCTCACAGTGAGTATATCCACACCTTTAAATCAATTGATTGAGGATTCGGGGAATTTAGGATGTGGCAAGCAAATTCTTCCCATTCACTCATAACTTCTTCACCAAGGGTAAATAGTGTAATGATACTTATGATAGCATAAGCTGTAACATAAATGATAAGCTTTTTTTTAAAATAATGAACATAGATGATAGGGACTACACTGGGTTAGTTGTTGTTGTTGAACATAAATGATAGGCTTTTGCGAGAACTAAAGCTAAATATACTTTCTATAGGTAAATGTTTTGGTAGACTAAAAGTGCAAGAGGCTATAGATCACAAATTACTCTTCATTTTATGTCTACATCCATTCAATGAGCTAATTATATCAACTGAGCTACCTGTCAAAAAAAAAATTATTGATCAAGGAAAAGATGCCTAGTCAAAGTTACCAAGTTCAAAAAAAAAAAGGAAAAGATGCCAAGACTGTTTTTCTAGACAGTTTCAATTCAGGAATTTACTAATCCAGAGTAAAAGTAGCCCAAGCTAAAAGTAGTTGACTGACAAAACTAGAATTATTGATTATCAGGAAGCTTCAGCTTAGCACTTAAAATTTATTTTTCTTGGGGAAGTTTTGACAAAGTTGGGAAGCTTAAGCGACTGGTTTAGCAGCAAAACAAGTATTATTAAATAGAGATAGTTGTGACGTTCACTTGCTGATAGGTATACTTTCACGAGGAACCTTTCTTTATTAATAGTGGTATCAGACCACCTAGCGCGCACCTCGACTATTCCACCAGATATATACTAGGTCTACAAGTACATACACCTGGTAAGTCTGCCCACCAGGCTTAGGCACATAAAAAGAAATCACCAAGTGCTTTTTTTCCTCAATAGGATTTGAACCCTGGTCGCCAAGGTGAGCACTCACTTCATTGACCATTAGACCACACCCTTAGGTGCCATATAATAAGCTACAACAGAAGAAACTTAAGAATTGTATGCTTCTATAAGAAAGTGAAGCTTAAATCACACAATTTCTTGAACTACTATATCAACTAAACATAACTCAACATCAGCAGATAAGGTTGACTACTTGCAGATACTTCTTGGATTCAAGACCTTCGCCAACTGCACAGCAAATTTCTCCTTTGAAAAAAAAAATGTCAATACTTCACTCCAAGCCATCATTCTATATTATTTATCAGCTTCTTTCTGTTTATTCTTTATCTGCTAGCTTTTTGCTACAAACTTGCCTAATAAGCATTTTATTTGTAACATTGGCATTGGCAATAAGCTATTTAGATCATGAGATCACTCATTGGTATATGTTAAGATAATAACAAAAAATCTCACCCTTGCAAAAAATTTAGGGAAGCAATTTCGTGAACTGTCATTTATGATACAACCTCCTACTAAATCAATTATTAAAGAACATGCTGACTTGAAGGAAGGAGATCAAGCTGAGATGTCTTAGACCATCTCCAACCACACTATATTTTACTCTTCATTCTCTATATTTGGAGAGTAAATAGAGACTGAAGAACTACTATTCATCCTCTCTATTTCACTTTTTCATTATTTTAATATTATTTTGTAAATAACATATTATTTTCCATATAAGGCTACTAATTAAATTTCTAATATTTGTAATTCTTTTTAAATGTAATACAACATTTCAAAAAATATATTATTTAATATGTACTACTTTCATCTCGATTAACAATATTGCAAATATTTTTTTCAATTTTCATCACTTTAAGTGATAATTTGATATTTTTTTTTATAAGTAGATAATTTGATTATTATTATTACTGTTCATTATAAAGAATGCACAAAATTTAAATAATAAGATGAAATTTTAATTTTAAAATACAATACATAACATAATAATTTAAATACAAGATAACACATAACATAATAATTTTTAAAATAACAAAATAATTTAGTAATCAGGTAGGTCATTTTCAGATTTAAAGTGTATTCGGAAAAAAAATTGTGTATGATCCATAGAATTTTTGTGCTTGTGATTCAATGGTGCTTGTTGATTTTTTTTTCGATTATTCGTAGTTGTTCTTTAAAATTTAAATTAAATATAATTATATAAAAGAATTTGGAAGAAAAATTATATTACATGAAAATTGAAAATTATATATGGTGATTATTTTAAAAAAAAAGAAAGAACGAATTATATTGTGAAAAGAAAATGAAATAGAAATAGAAATAATATTATAATATTGAGGAGAGAGAAACAGGTTTTTTTAGAGAGTAAAAAGGTTTTTTAGAGAGTAAAATAGAGAATTAGGTTGAAGTTAGCTGTCTGAAAATATAGAGAGAGCAAAATAAAGTGTAAGGTTGGAGATGCCCTTAGTCTTTTGTATTTTTGGTGTAAGCAAGATTCAGTGGGGGAAGTAGATAGCTTTGTGGAGTTTATAAGCCAATTGTAAATTTTTGAAAGTATGTATTTTGGATTTTGAGTATGTATTTTGGATTTTGAGTTTAGAAGCCAATTGTAAAGCCAACCCTCATCAGTTTATTGATGAGTTCTTTTATGTGAATATAAAGTTGCCTAATTCAAAAAATGCTGACTTGAAGGCAGGAGTGTTATAACACCTCAAGAAAATCTTCAGGTTATACGCAACGTTAAAGTGAGACAGCTTACCCATTTGACTCATATAAGGTAGTTTTCCATTCATGCAAAACTCGTTAATACTCAACCACTACCAGTAAGCTAGTTAGCAGGTGCAGAACAGTCAACTGGTTTCACAAGAACCCTCTCCCTCTGCCCCCACACAGCATAAAAAATAAATAAAAATCAAGAACTTGAAGATAAAAAGGTGCAAGCAAAGGAAATACCGCTCACTAGCAATAGTATTCATGCTTAATCTGACAGATCAATAACATTTATTGATGAAATTAAGATACTGCAGAAGTCTTAGCATGTTGGAATAGAGATGGAAATCATTCAGGACACAAGGAGAGATGGAAGATTGTCTCTGCTGGTAGACAATTTGGAGGGAGAGAAATCAAAGATATTTTTAGAACCAGAGCATTCACTTCTAAGGTCTAAGAATGAACTGTTAAGCAACCTATTACTTTTAAAGTATCCATACCGTACCTAAGGATCCAGAATAACATAGGTAATAGATCTATTTTGGCTGTTCCTATATACTTTTGATGTAATTACTACAGGAGCACACTATTGGTGTACTTCTCTTATTTATAATACCAGTTAACCTTCTCAAAAAAATAATAATTAAGATACTGCATATTACTTTGAAGTTATGTTTGTAATGTTTATACAAAAAAAAAATTTAGCTCCAGAAGAAATTTTACCAACTACAGCCGGAAAAGGCAATGACTCCAAAACAAAATGGAACATATCAACATGGAGAGACAAAAATCGTGTTGTTAAAGCACCTTTGAAGATGACAAAACTGTGTGAGAAAGCCAAAGTAGATCATCTGACGAATTTTCAGAGCCTTGAAACAGCTGCTCAGCAACAAATGCATCCTGTAAAGAATAGCAATGCGCTAATTCCCTGAAAAGAAAAATCAGATAATTGGTAGTACCAAAGACAAGATGCAAAACCATTGAAAGAAGCAGACAATGTAAATGTACCAGTATGCATCTTTTTTATTTTGATCAGTGACCAGTATGTCCATTTATTAACATAAAAGAAACTATGAATGCATAGGAGATGACAATCCTAATAAAAAAAAGCAGAAAACATAAGAAACAAATTAGAAACAATTCATTCTGATCAGTAACCAGTATGTTCTCCTCCCAACAACAGCCTCTCCCAGAGAAATAATCGACCTTTTAAGCAAAATAATGAGCACTCTTTGTACATACAATCTAAATATTTAAAAAAATGGTGAGATGGAAACAAAATCTAGACAAGGCTGACCACCATTTCTTCCTAAGGATTTTGTTGATGTGTGTGATCCTCATCAAAAGGCTTAAGTTGTTAGAGAAAGCACACTGTCTATTCACAACATATATTCTCAACAGAATCTGCAAAACTGCTCAACTGAAAACAATCTCTTTACCTACTCAAGAAAATAAATATTTTTTTCTGAAGGCAAGTAATTTTATTAATATTTTGAAAAGCTCCGTGTATAAGAGAATCTGCATCGAAACATAACCCTCTGCAAAAACACACCAAATCATCTACCAGAAAAAATATACAATGAGACCATGTTCAGAAAGCTATCATATACTATTTCAGACCAGGCAACAGGAAACACACTCTTTCAAGAAAAAGAGAACTTACTCATTCCTATTTTGACAAGACAACTCCTTCATGACTAATCCATTTTCTCTGAGTATCCACAACTTGTTTGGAGTAAGTTTTATATCAATGAGGTCCCCCTGAGGCCAAAGAACAGTAAGCAAACATACTTTGCGGCAGCGATTCCCTAAAACAAGCTGCTCTTTTTCAAAAAAAGAACCTACAATAAAACTGTTTACCTCTTCCAACGAGATGCTTTTTGTTGAAGGATCCAGTAACAAGTTAATTCTGTCCCCAGTACTGAGATAAAGGTTATATAAAGAGATCACTGCTGTGCCAACTTCCTTAAATAACCCAAAGAAACAAGTCGAAGTTAACGCTAAAGTTGTAGGCATAATAAGGGCAAAAAATTGAAAATCCAACAGTAGAGCACATAGCAAGTCAACCAACGTTACTGTGAGCCATACTGAACAATCTGCATTCTAAAACATCCTGTTTGAGAAGCTAAGAGGAGGAAAAAAACTACAAACTTGCAAGAAACAAGAATTAGTCCCAGTTATGATGAACAAGTACAGACCTAATAACTTGTTCGGCCGGTCCGGCCGGTCGATCGATTCAGGACGATATAAATGATGAGAATGCACGAGAAATCAGATAGAACGTGTGGGAATAAACTCCATTTATCGGTGGTGAGAGCCACCTCTACTCCATATGGTCCATCTAAATCCACTATCCAAGACCATTAACATTGCTTTAGGAACCCTTAACACAAATAATGAGAAACAAGTCTAGCATTTCTAACACCCTGCTTTTGAGATCCGTAGACACGTCATTGAAATAAACAAAATATGAACATTGAAATCATTGTGCAAATGTACTCCCCAAATTTTGGCTGCGATACAATGTAGTAAACAGGTGGAATAGCCTAAACCATTCAAGTTCCTAGGGAAACCTTAATCTATCGGGGACAAATGTAGCCATCTCTAACAAGTACCTTCTAATTCAAGGATACTTGTTACCAGTCAAATTATCAAACGAAAATCTATAGAGCTCTTGATGACTACCAAATAATATCACATTGACGGAGGGTTGCATTAGATATTAACCACCGAAAAACAAGGTAACACTATATTAACTACCAAAGAAAATGATGGAACTCCTCTAAATTCTGCTACATTTGTTCAAACATTTAAGGAAACAAGATTTGGTATTTATGCTAGAAGACACATAAATACTTTTTCGCAAATGATATTGCAATTTTACAAAAAGAGCTATTAAAAGAAAATGTTTTGGGTGCATGAGCAATCTCATCCCCGTAACCAAGCATGATGACGTAGCTACAAGAAACTGACTTGCTAAATCAGCGAACTTTGTGTAGCCAAAATGGTGAATAGGCACCAAATCACAGAAAAGATGCCCAAAAAATGAAGACAGACACCCCCACAACCCAAGAAGTACACATGAACAATTTTGGTTTCTATGACTAAAAGAAATAAAATAGCAAGTGTACATATCACAATATTGTCTTCTTGTTTTACTTGTCAATGAAAAGCACATCTGTGATGTAAGCTGGAGGTTATTGCAGAACTTTCTGTGCTATGAAAACCGCCTAATCAAGAAATTACAAGCACAAGGCAAAAGCAAGTATGAGACAGGAAAAATGAGTGATTTCTTGCTTTGGGTAGCTGTTTGCACAGGTATTTTTTCAATCATAACTACACTACTACGCAGAATATGGGGAAAGGGTCTTCAGGGTAACAAGCAGTATGCAGTACGTACCCAACTGATACAAAAGAAAGTACAAAGTAAAATGAGGATTTGCAGAAAACACGTAAATAAACTAGGAAAGGACTTACTGAATCATCTTTTTGCAGTACTGCCATAGGAATTGCATCAGGATTGTTGTGGTCGTTTCCCACACATATCCTTACAAAAGTGGATCCTGAATGAAAAATGAAGTAAAGAGGTTTTTATATAAAGCTGAAAGCATTACCAAGAACCCTATGTAACAGCAAAAGAAAATGGCTAGACTGAGCCAATTAAGTATAAACTAGCAGGATGTTCACAATTTGGAAAGAGAAGACCTTATCCTTTAAACAACTTGATGTTCCTCTCCCTCTTAATTCTCCAAATCACAGACTCTAAAGTTTAGAGACACGACTTCTAATTTCTATGGCTTCTCTTGGATGTCAATAAAGTAGCTAGAAAGATACTTCTTGGAAAATTTGCAGCAAAGCAAAGGAAAAGGAAAATAATTTTCTTGCATGTGCTTTTAGAAAGGAAATGTAAGAAACAAACAACCTCCCCCCTCAAAAACCCTGAAAGTTGTGCAGGGCTTAGTTGGAAGCTTTTGGCACTTCTTGCATAGCTATCTGGCTTTAAAAGGTAAAAAGGGAAAAAAAAAAAAGGGGGGGGGGGGGGGGGGGGCAAAGTTAACTCTCCTATACTTCCTTTTTCCTTTCTTTTCTCCCAAATATACCTGAAGGAGTATTGATACCTAAATTTATACCAGCAGATTGGTGGTGCATTTATTCTTAAACCTCGCAGAAGATGTCTACACAATATTCTTAAAAAGTCATCTACAAATAAAACCCTGATCCGTTGAGTATATATAGTAATGTTTTCTTATTAAATGTAGTCCATGAAATGTCTTCCCATACCATGCATACGACTTGAGACACATCCCCTTCAACCTACCCTACACCACTCCAGGAAATTTGACCTAATTTTGGGGCCACTGGGAAAGCGCGCACACACCAAAGGAGAGCAACAGTGACGCTGTATTATAGAAAGAAAAATTCAAATGTTCACGAGAGAAACTAAAATAATCAGCTCAAGCAGAAAAATAATGGAAATACAAAAGAAGATATAATTACCTGCTGATGGTGAAACACTTAAAGAATGACTGAAAATTCTGGAACGATTTGAAAGGTCCCACACACGTAAGTTCCCATCAGAGTGAAGCACGAATAGAAGCTTTTTCTGGTGAAACTCTGATATTACTAGATCCTGTACTGCAGCATTTGACCTTCCCCTGAAAATCAGATAGAGGGTAAAGGTGGGGAAAACCAGAATGCATAAGAAGAAATATCTTGTCTAGAAAAATATAGTCAACAGCTGAACTGGTCTCACTTCTCTTCGGTTTGGGGGGAGGGGGGGTATCCACATGCTTCATATGAATGGGCATCAAAGGCTGTTTTTCAAGTAAAGCCATTATTTTTGGTATGTAAATATAAAAAAAATCAAACCATCAATTTACAGCATCTTTTGCAACACACCTGGAGCCATTTCAGTTCCTCTTTAATTTTCTCACATTTTCTTTAACACTACCTTTTGTGCAATATACAAGGACTGATTACTTAAAGAAATAGAGTAATTTTATCTAAATTAATTAAACTTAAAAAATTAGAGTTATTTAATACCTTCACTAATTAAATACCAAGCCTATATAGTTAGAGTGAAAATTGTAGTAGGTCATGCTAGCAATACTTTAACTGTCTAAGTAGTTCTATAATTGATCTTGTGCTAATTTTAGAGTTGTTTAGGTCAAATATTGATTAGAAGTCCAAGAAATTTATGACTACAGAGTTGTTTTGCAGTTAAAAGACAAAATTGAGAACCTCTATTGAGGCTGCAGACCTGCAGCTTTCAAAGACCTCAAGAGTAGCACAATTTCCAGCAAATAGCTGCAGACTCAGCCCTCTGAAGCGGCAGTGCAAAGGCGGAATGCCACAGGCAGAAGGCTGGCACTGTAGCGCCAGTGAGGATCCTCATCTACAACTTAAACAACCCAACTAAAACTGAAACTCCATAGACTATATCATGGGATTTCGACTCCTGTACCTTTGACCACATCTTTAATAACAAATGCATTTTTATGTCCTTAAACTATCCTGCGGTTTTTCCAGTTTCCATTACAAGAATAGGTGGAACTCACTCTCCTCCTTCACTAACCTTCGATTCTTTACCGAGATGACCATATATTTAATAGTACACTAATCAAAAACCTCAACTGTTCTGTGATTTAATCTTATAGTTGCTTCTATTGTGTAAAAAATGCAAGGTAGATGATTGAAATAGAATATGAATCACAAGGCCTGCTTCGGCTAGCTGTCTAAAGACACCAGTTACTTTCACTTCATCTGTCCCATGTTCTTTTTCATGGTTTCCAAGTTGTAGAATGCAATTTCAAGTCTTTTCGTTTGTCTTCTTTAAAGTGTGAGTCATGTCATCTACACTATTGTTAATTGTTCCAAAAATGAGTCCACTCAGAGTTTTTAGTATCTTTGAGTTGTACACTCAGATATGTAAGGGTTGTCGTATCATTTCTACTCCAAGATTTCATACTTCATTTTGTTACTTCTGTTGATGACTGATCTTTCTAATGAATTAGAAAATTATTTTTCATCTTTCAAGCCATAAATTTTAGTGACGCACACTGAACTGCAAATAATTCAAGTACATGAACAGTGTGCATTTGAACACCATAATAAGAAACTAAGGTGAGCTACGAAAGGCAAAGCTAACCAAAATACCACATTAAAAGGATTGAACTCAGAATAAAGGATATAAACCCAGTTTCAAACTAGGTTTCTATAAGTAACTACATTTCCTTTACTAAGATAGTAAATACCTTGACAAAACGCCCCACAAACGACCAAGACCAGAATCATCACGCAGTTCCTGCACAAAGCCTATCAATTTACAAAGTGTCAGCATGAAGAGGAGTAAAGAAAGATCAACTGTAGGTGCAACAAGATTGCAAAAGTAAAACATCTAGATGCCACTCGTATGCTAAAGTAACAGCAGTGACAAGACAAAAGGACAGGAGAATCCATACTTCAAAAATCATCAAGTACAGCCCTTAAGATGCAAAAGTTCCAGGTACTTGAAAAAATAACATATTCAAAAAGAATAACAAATTAAGGTAAATTTTACAAGGATTTGAAACCTGGAGCTCGTTGGTCAAGGATGCCAAGCTGGAAGAATCCAACTGATCCATCAGTTCTTCCAACTACCATCAGTTCTGCTATTCCTGCCACTGCTGTTGCTGCTCCTTGATGAGGATTAGTCAGAGTGTTGAAGTCAACAAAATCACCAGATTGCAAATGGGAGCTAGATACATAATTGGAGATGTTTTCAAGTTTAATAAGGTAGGCAACCCCGGACACTGTCATGGCATGAAGCAAATATGGTTTGACAGAAGATAATACCATCTACAAGAACCAAGAGCGAATCAACATTTGTTAATAATTCATGAAAATCTTTGCCAACTATTAAGCAAACAAGAATATTGAACAGCATAAAGCCGGCACAAAATGACATACTTCATTTTTGCAGATCACTGCAAATGGAAAAAGTGCTTCTGGGAATACAATTTGCAATCCTGTTTTAGGGAACTCCTTATGACCACAGAACTCCATTATTTCCAACACATTTGGATGACTTCTGCAAATTTTCCTGTAGCAACAGAACTCATCAGTTATAGTTAGTATGTGAAGAAGAATACCATGGTGATTAATATGCTACACCGAACACATACAAGGGAAAAAAGTAAAAAAAACTACTTGAAGATATGGACATGAGAGAAGAGGTGTTGTTAACTCCTACTAGAAAAGGAGGCAAAGCCTTTAGTACAATAGGAGGAGTACCAGATAGAAACTCCATCACTTCATATTCTAATGACACTAATTAATATTTAAATTTTTATCTTCTTGGCACAAGGAACTACATCACATACCTCACCCCCGAAAATCCTTTCTATCGTGTTGGACAAAGCCCACTCTGCCCAACAGGCTGGGCTCAAAATCCACCGAATACTATTCTCACAGTCAATTGGATCACACAAATATGTTCTTCTTTCAAGAACAATTTAAAAACTTTCAACTACTTAAGTTTCATAATTGAGTCCCAATTACAAGTATGAAGAAACTTCTTTGGTTAAACTAAAACAAGAAAGACTGATTCACTGTTCAAGAAATTCAAGATCACTTGTCGTTGTTGACACCATAAACAACCCACTTCACTAGACGACACTCACAAATATGTTCTTTGTTCAAGAATCAAGAACAACGAAACGAATATGTTATTTGTTCAAGAATCAGGAACAATATAGAAAAGGAGTAGTTAAATTTCATAATTGATTTCCAATTACAAGTATGAATAAAGTTCAAGAAAGACTGTTTCACTATTCAAGATTCACTTATCTTTCTTGACACCATACACAACCGTAGACACTCAAAACCACAAAATTACATCGATATACTTTTTCTTTTAACACCCGACAAACCCATTCACTTAGTTTCAAAAGAAGAACATACACTAATTTATAAAGAAGAAAAAAGAAAACAATCAATTATTCCAATCCACATTGGAAAAGCTACTTGTGAAATTCATATTTGTAATGTCAGATGAATAGAATTAGGACTGTTACCAAGTGAAATAGGCGGGAGGGTTCCCAATGATGGAGCAAGAACCGACGTCTCTTCCCGCGGTAGGAGGAGTTGGAGAAGAAACGGAAGTAGAAGTAGAAGTAGAAGAAGGGACGGAGAGTTGCACAAACTTGACGGAATCGCTGCCAATAATGGGAACTTCCATACCTGCTAAACACGACCGACTTCCCATTGTTCAAAACAAAATCAGTTCTTCGATCGGGGGAAGAAGAAAATGGGGGTTGGGAACTGAAAAAGGCCACAAGAGAGAGTGGGGGTTTTGATACTGGGGTTTATAGGGAGGAGGGAAAATTAGGGGAAAACGGAGTATTGAATAGGAAATCATGAAGACACTATTTTCGGTCTTATATAAATAAATAATAATAAGATTAATGAATACCCTGATGTGATTTTAGAAAGTGTAACATAAAATTCATCTTTGTATGTTATAACAAGGTTTATAGAGTTAACACCTCAGATGGTCACTCAACTATGCATTATTTTCTCAGAAAGTCACTCAACTTTCAATTTTCACTCAAAAGTCACTCAACTATGCACTTCTTTCTCAGAAAGTCACTCAACTTTCAATTTTAACTAAAAAGTCACTCAACTATCCATTCTTTCCTTAAAAAGTCACTCAACTATCCACTTTTTCCTCACAAAGTCACTCAATCTATTAAATTATTTTTTAATTAAAAATTATTGATATTAATTATTTATATAACAAACCAAAATTTTTAAAAAATAAAAATATCATTTAAACCATTTAGTGATCCATCGATCTAACTCGACCCATTAAAAAATATGATATGATCTATTTTATTTTGCCTTTAATCCTAATTCAAGGTTTAATCCTAATTCAAGATTAAAGGCAAAATAAAATAGATCATATCATATTTTTAATGGGTCGAGTTAGATCGATGGATCACTAAATGGTTTAAATGATATTTTTATTTTTAAAAAATTTTGGTTTGTCATATAAATAATTAATATCAATAAATTTTAATTTAAAAAATAATTTAATAGATTGAGTGACTTTTTGAGAAAAAAGTGGATAGTTGAGTGACTTTTGAATTAAAATTCAAAGTTGAGTGACATTCTGAGAAAAAAGTGCATAGTTGAGTGACTTTTGAGTGAAAATTAAAAGTTGAGTGACTTTCTGAGAGAAGAGTGCATAGTTGAGTGACCATCTGAGGTATTAACTCAAGGTTTATATATATACAATTGAAGCGAAGTGTATAAAACGAGAAAGTAGCTTGGGAAACGAAGTGTATAAAATGTATTGTATAATTATAAGTGTATAGAACGATTATATACAATTTGAAATTATATAAAATGAGAAAGAGAGAAAGGCAAAAGAGACTTGGACAAGGAATATACAATTGAATCGCATTGTATAAAACGAGAAAGAGGAAATTATATACAATTTGAATTTGTATAAAACGAGAAAGAGAGAAAGACAAAAGAATCTGGGCATGAGAGTATTTTTATTGCATAATTATAGGTGTATATGACGAAAATATATATATTTGCGTGTGTACATATAATTTCCTCTCGCTTTATATAAATAAAAAAAAACAATTTATACATTTCGTTTCTGTTTGTATAAGCGAGAGAGGCTAGCAAGATTAGGGAGAGTGGCAAGCGAGATCTGAGAGAGGGGAACAAAAAATTATGTATTTATACAATTTCCTTTCGCATTATACAAAAGGAAACAAATTTTATACACTTGTATTTGTATAAAAGTGAGAGGAGGCGAGTGAGAAAGGAGAGTGGCGAGCGAAAGTTTGAGGGAGAGAGGTGACTAGCAAACGGTTTGTTACGGGGCACAATTAAATCAAAGGATGATTATATCAATTAATTTAATTTATTAGTTTGTCATTATATACAATTTTCTCTTTTATAAAATCACAAAAACAGTATTTTCGATCTTTTATAAATAAATAAATTTTCATAGTTAATAACATAAATACCCCTGTGATGTGATTTTAATTTTGGGATACGCAACCATATAATACATCTCTATTTTCTTTATTCAAATGTTCTCAATTGAAAACTAATAATTGACATAGTAAATTTAATATTTTATTCTTATTAATTATGAACTAATTGAATTAAAAATTTAATATTTTAAAAATAATTAATTGAAAGTAGTAAAAAAGTTATCTTTTCTTGATTTGTAAAAATAGATAAGTGAGTGAATAACTAAAAAAGAAAGCATAGACAAGTAATTAGAGACCAGTGAGTATCTATCATTGAAGCAACCGTTACTCTTTCTTATATATTTTGGTTCTTAATTTTCTTTCTCTTAATATGTCCACACAACTATTTAAAATCTATATTTACAATATCTTTTTATTAAAAGAAAACAGAAAGTGAATAATATTTATATTAGAAAATAAAATTTTGATCTTTATTTATCAGTATATTAATTTCAAAAAATATGATTATTGAGTTAAAATAGGCAATTTAATTAATTATTACTTGTATGTCACAAATTTGGAATGAGATAAGAATATATATAGGTGTTTAATTGTATAATAAGTTAAAATATAATATAATATAATATAGCAACAAAAGAATCAAAATACAAAAATAAATTTAAAGAAAAAGTTAAATAATAATTTTCTCTTCCTTGTCAACATTTTTGTCAACCTTAAAAAAAATTAGTATATTTATTAAAATTTGCTTAAAATTTTTGAATAATTTACTTTAAGGATTTTGAAATTTACCAAAGTAATAATTGCACACAAACTTTCTTTGAAATTTATTTGGTAAAAATATAAGGAATACGTTTTTCTATTTTTTTTTATTATCTTCCTAAATTCTCATGTAATTTATAAATTTATTTTGTAGAGATATAAGTTTGATAAATTAAATAGGTCTATTATATTTTAAAATGATAATTTAATAACATGACATATCAACTAAAATAGAAGGAGACCTTTAAAATATTTAGTATTTTTTGGACAAAAAATAATGATAGTAGTATTCACTTTCTATTTTTTTTTTCAAAGAAAAATATATATTGTAAGCATAAATTTCAAAATACACAATTAATTGACATTTAATTTTTTTTGATTCACTATAAAATTTACAATTACTTGATATAAATTAATATTCATGAGTAATTTGTATACTCATATATTTTTATTTAATGTATAGGTCTATAAGTATTCAAAATTGATTATTTTTTTTAATGTCCACTTATTTTTGTAACACATAACAGAGTAAAACATATTAACTATTAGTATAATTTCCATCTAGTTTAAATACGTCTGTTATTTATATTTTTATTTTAATGATAACATTTTATTACATATAAAAGGATTCCTTTTTATCTTAGTTTTTAGCTATTTTTTTCATTCCAAAATTATCTTAAATATACTTAGTTAAATGAAGTTTAGTTTGTATCGATTTATATTCCGTATTAGGAGGTTTAAATATTTTTAGAAAAATAATTATAATATCACAGGAGGTAATAGTGGTTGAGGGTGATGGTGATAGGTGTAGTTGTGGAAATGATAATAACTAAGGATGTACATGACAAGGTTGGTTCAGATTTTTCAAATATCAAACTAAATTACTTGTGTCGAATTTTTGAATTTAAAAGTCAAACAAAACCAACAACACTCGGGTTTTTCAACTTCCAATTTCTTCGGGTTTATACAGTACTATATAATATTTGGTAGGAGGAAAGAAGTAAATAGTTAGCAGTTGCTAAATTTTTGTTGTTTATTCAACGATCTCTATAAATACAGTATACTTAATTAATTCAATCTATTCATAGCTACTGCTGGGGTGTAAAAAATCAATTCAGTGAGCATATTGGGATAAGCAGACTGTAATAAGGCAATTAACCAGATTTGTGCAGAAGCATCTAGCAAAGACAACACTGTAGTGTGTATCTACTACGAGCTAATATCTGATACAAATTAAATTTAGAAGGAATTGTTGTGTCATTAAATGAGAAAAGCAGTGCAACATCCAAAAGATGCTTTACAAAGTCACAAAACAATGTAGCACAATGGAACTTGGTTTATGAAACAAAGAAAGCTGTAAACTCTACTACAATAAGGAACCCTCAAGATATGTGATTCTTTCTATGCAAAAAATTGTGCACGTCTCTCTCTAAGAACGACCCCCTCTGTTAAGATTAACCATGCGACCTGATCCATCCATCTGGCTTCCCCTGGAAATTGTACCACTCTGATATCTTGAGCCTTGACCCCCAAGAGTCCCTCGTGCCTGATTAGTACGGTCCCTCGACGTTTGACCAGAAGTTGATCTACCACCGGCATACCCTGTTCGGCCACCACTACTACCTTGCCTGCCTTGTGAGAAGGAGAAGTCCTGCCATCTACCACCACCACCAGCTGCAGCAGCATAATCCTGGCCATCCCTGCGCCTTGGTGGAAGGCCCTCCAATGCACCACCGCCAATCCTCGATTCTGTTGCTCTTTCATTACTTTCTGCTAAAACTGACAGCTTTTCTGTCAACTGGAATGCCAAAGCCTGCAATCTTGTATGCTCAACATCATGAAAGACCATGCATCGGGATGGTTGGTCCCAGCTTGCATGAAGCTCCTCAGAAATCATCATTTTGCTCACAATGCTATGGATCTGAGAAACTGAAAGGTCAAACATCCCAGCAACCTGATCCAAACTCAGAGAATTATAAGAAGCAGAATATGTGAAAAGGTAGGTCCTCAGTGCCTCTTCCTTGATTTTGCCTCTAAGCATCTCCAGAACACTGTCCTTGTTGCGAAGCAGCCTCCACACATCAAGGGAGTTGATGACATCAAAAGCCTTCTGAAAGTCTCCTTGCCTCAGGGACCTTGTCGCTGCCATGACATGGTCCCTCACATTTTCAGGTGGACCAGTGAAAGTTTGCCTCTCACTGATTTCAAGCAATCTCCGGAATGTTTTGCTTATGACCCTGCGCTTCATGTCATGGCTATTAGCTGCCATGTTTGGCACTTCAAGAAGCATTGCACATGTCAGATGGACAGCCTCAAGAAGCTCAAGATTTATATGCATATGGTAGGGCATCTGACGCCTCCTCTCCATCCGCTCCTAACAGTGTTCAACATGTATTGTTTAGAAGGCAATTTCCGCTCACCAAATGTGGAGAAAGAAAAATAAATAATAAATGATTTAATCCTTAGTTATTCAAGTATAGGTCACACATTATGATTGTTAAAATACACATCCAAATCTGTTTGTAACTCCACAACTGTAATATTTGATTG
This sequence comes from Solanum habrochaites, assembly GCA_027704765.1. Classification (NCBI taxonomy): domain Eukaryota; kingdom Viridiplantae; phylum Streptophyta; class Magnoliopsida; order Solanales; family Solanaceae; genus Solanum; species Solanum habrochaites. The sequence goes on from JAKWJA010002489.1 coordinate 90,631,695, forward strand.
CTCTATCATTGACAAAGAAAATAATTGATTATTACCCTTTTTGGGATAGTTCTCACTAATAACCCATTTTTCATGAGTTCGTTGTATCAAATGGGTAACACAAACAATAACAAATGTCCCTATTCGAAGATGTTCAAGTCACACATTTAATAACAAAAAACACCAAGTAAAACTTCACAACTCCTTAAGTGTCATATTTGACTTCGCTACTGTGTAAGCACACCTGATACAGCAAGATGAATTCACTGGACAGACTGAAGGCTTTAAAGTTTGTTTTGATCTCTTCCCCTTTTTAGAGATCTATCTCAAAGTTTCAATAAAGAACATAAATAGCACAAGGAGGTAACAACTTCTGCCCACCTTATCATAGTGCTTTAAAAGCGTGTAGAGAGGATGCTGAGGACTTGTGAATCAAGTAAATGGAAGAACATTATCAGAAGCAAAAGTCAAGCTGAATTAGGCATCAAGAACCTTGAGAACCAGGGCAAAGCTCCTAAAGTGAAATTGCAATGGAAATATTCTCAGGAATCTCAAACTCTTAAATGTAGTGTAATCAAAACAAAAGATGAGGAGTTAGGCAGGTGGGTTTTTAAAGAAGTTACTACACCTTATGGTGTTAGCCTCTGGAGATCCATTAGGTCTTATTGGCCATTCCTCAGGAGTCAGTTGACTATCAAGGTTGACAATGGCAACAAGACACTTTTTTGGGCAGATAAGTGGATGGGTCTTGTCAGGATACAAGTTTTATTCCCTGACATCTATGCTCTCGCCCAACATCAACACAAGACTCTCGAAAGGCTGGGAAATTCCAAGATAGACTGAAGTATATAAAAGCATTTGGAAACTTTTCATGGAATACAAACTGGAGTGGATTGTTTATGGTGGAATGGAGATAGCAAAGGTATATATTGAAGGTGAAGGTGGGATACAAGAATTGAAACCAAGCTAAACCACAGATCACTAACTGGCCTTGGAAGCACATCTGGAAAATCAAAGTTACTCACAAAGTGGCCTGTTTCACTTGGCTTATACCTAATGGGCTGTTCTAACTCATGATGATCCTATCAAAGAGGGGAATTGCCCAATGTTCTAAGTGGTTCTTTTTAATGAGGAATGGATGCTGAGACCGTTAAGACAACTTTTTACATTGTAACATCACTGATCAACTGTGGAAGATTTTTATCAATCTGAAAGGCATCTCATGGGCACTGCCTTGTTTGATTGTTGACACTATGTTCAGTGGGGGTCAGAAACAGAGATAGATGGAGGATTATCCCAGCATGTATTAATGGACTATGGAGAGAAAGATATGCTAGATATTTTGAAGATGGGAGTAATAATGTGCAGAAGATCAAACACAATTATATATTGTTATTCTTTTTTTTGAAATTGGTAACTTTGTCTATTCCACAAAAGTCAGTACAGTAAAAACTGTATTCAGTATTTACAACATGTACTCCAAATCCTACTATCTTTTACTAAATTGTGTCTAGTACATCAATTATGGAGATAATATCATTTGAGTATAATTGATTACACCAAAATCACAGTAGCATAAGACAATTGAGTTTGACGTTTTGCATACTATTCTCAACACCATCAAAAGCTCTAGAGTTCCTTTCCTTCCATGTTGCCCACCATATACTAGCTGGGACAATTCTCCATCTGTCTCCATCTTGGATTTTTCCTGCTTACTCCCAACTCAGGATTGCTTCTGTGATCTCGGCAGGCATGATCCATGACATAACCCATATACTGTTATTCTACTTTTGGTGTACAAATGTTTATTCAAATGAGACTGAAATACTCCAAGATGTCTTAAGAGTCAGTTTAGGATTGTATCCTCTACTTAGAATTTATTTTCTTTCCTCTATATGCAAAAAATTATGGATTTTCCAGTACTAACCAAGTAACTCTAATACAAAAGTTACCAGATTTTAAAAAACAGAGATTACAAGATGACAGATTTTATGCAGTGACTTTTCTTCTATCTGATCTGTCTAGCTATCAAAATGAGGTATCTCTTCATTACAACAGTACACATTAAACAAAAAAGATCTTACTCTTTCTACATTTTTCTATAGACTATTTCTTCTGTCCTCCCATACTGTGTGACTGAAGAACTGTCAAGATCTTTAAGACTTTAACTGTCCTTCTCCCCTACTATGTGACTATACAAATTGTGGCAATACACTGGCCAAACAAACACTCTAAAATAGATACAAGCTACTAGCCAAATACAATTATTATGAAGATTAATGAAGAAACTAATCTCAAAACATAATATTTTAGTGACACAAAATGGCATGAAATAAGAATAAATGTCTTGCATAAAAGACCAAACAAAGAACATTTTCAGGAAGATACCTGTTCTGGAGTCTTCTCATGATATCGGCTTTGGGAGACACCTTGCGCCAATAACTCTTTCACCCTGCCAGCAGAATAGAGTTCAGCAAGGCAACCATGCGCTTCTGCAACAAATGACATCCTGAACGCACAGAGCCCAAGTTGAGCCATGGCTCTGTTAAAAAGTATCTGAGTTGAAATGTCCATGTGCTGGATATTTTCCTGCAAGTGACTCATCAATAACAAGTCACGGGATGTTGAAAACTCATCCAAGATAGCATGGTGATATATATCACAGAGCATTGCACGGGCCTTGGTTCGTTCATCTCCATATTTATATATGAGAGAAACGAGACTGTCCATCAATGTCCTGCTGTTCTCTTCAAAAGCAGGTTTCCTAGGCACAAGCTCAGGAGTTGCAATAAATGCAGTTGGACCTTTACTCTCCTCAACCACTTTGTTTTCATCTACAGACTCTGCCTCTCCACCTTCTGTGAGCTCAGCCAACTTCCTCATAGCATCATACACTCCTTGCGGCTTATAATAGATGAATTCAACCTGTTTAAGAGCCACTTTGGCAGCGCCCTTATAGTCGCCCATCTGTTCTAAATAACGCTGGACATTTTGAGCAAGAACCAAAAACAATGGCTCATCTCTCAGCCTCTCAACATACTGGCTGGTATGTGGATCAATTACCTGCAAGCTCTTGAAAAACTCTACATCAATCCTTTCAACAAAGGCAACCAAATTTCCCCAGATCCTTATAGTCCCTGAGTGGTCTGCTCCTTTCTGGGTCTCATTCTCATCAGGCTCCACCATATCATCAACCACAATGTTTGGGTATTGGGTCAAAACATCAAGGATTGTAAGCATATTTTGCACACACCTTTTCCACACATTTATAGGCATGTGTCCACTGAGACCTGGATTAATATCAAACTGGGCAGACACAACACCAAACAGAATTTCAAGCTTCTGTGCTGGAGTCTTGGCCACCTTGGTCAAGAAGGTGAGCTGTTCGACCAATTCCATCTTTCCAGTCCCCTTTCTACCCCTAGCAGCAACGATTTCCTTGAACTTCTTGTTGACTATCTCCCACGTGATTTGACTCGGATCTTTAAACTGTTTATCCAGAAGTTTGTCTTTCTTGTTCACCTTCTTCTCCCACCCATCACCTATCGTGTCCGGATCATCATCATCAGATGCAGATGCAATCTTTTTGGGTCCTCCTCAAAGTCCTCTTCGTCCTCTTCTTCTTCCTCTTCTGACTCTTCATCATCACCACCCTCCTCCTCGCTCACAGGAGGATTTTCCCTATACTTATTAATCAACTCCTCGTACTGCTTATTATTCTTTTTCAGTTTCTGTTTCATTGAATTCAAGGCTTTAGCATTACTACTACTCATCTTCTTCCTAGTCTCCTTATTGGCCAAGGCCTGATTCAAGAAATCCTCCAGCATCACTAGAGCTTTGATATAGAGATTTGGTGGTTTAATAGATTCTGTAATGCGCATGACCTTCTCCAGCTGCTTATTAATCTTGTCAAAGCTCTCCTGCAAGCTAACCCAGTCATTAATCTTCATAGCATTCTTCATCTGATCAACTGTAGCTGACAACTCCTCAAAACGCTTGTCCTTGGCTGACCGGACAACTCGCTTCTGTCCATCCGATTCATCACTATCGCTATCATCAGCTGCAAGATATCTTGACCCAGGCCCAGACGGTGCATCTGGATTTTCAGCTGGCGCATCATCTTCCAGCTCGTAATCACTCTCCTCCTCCTCTTCGGTATCACTATCACCCTGCAAATATCATGTATGGACAAATCAGACTACACATTCCCTAACCGAACCATATTTAGGGTCTAGGCAATAAGGATTATCCTAAGCAGACTACCACATTACAAAAACAGTTCACTCATTTACCGCACCTCCATTTTGTCCATAGATATTTTTACTCATCCAAACACCAATCAAAAAAAACTAAATCCTTATCCAGTGAAAATACAAAAAGAAAAACATAGAACTAATTGAAAAATAAGTTACCTGAGTCCAAAAACGGGACGCCATATCTTCAACAAGTTAAAGAATCAGATATAGAATAAGCTGCAATTACACAAAAAAAAAATCAAAATTGAGGATAAATTATCAAATAAATTTGTTTTATACAAACGACTAAATGTTGAAGGAGAAGAGATCGAACCTGGAAGTTGCAACTGTGGTTTACAGTAAGGTTGTAGAGGAGAATGAATGAAGAGAGAATGAGATTTTTCAGTAAGAACCCTAAAAGATGATGAGGGTTTGGGCCGACTCGTCTTTGGTCCAATTATAAAAGAACTATTACAAGTCTTAATTTGGTAACTTTATATTATAATCCTAAATATATTAGGAAACTCTAGGTCTAATTGTATGGCAATAATTAGCCAAATAATAAAAGAACATTAACAACAATGGTAATTGTAAGTATAATATAAACATAACCAAATTAATATACTAAATATTTACATTTTATTAATACACTGACGTATAAACTTAATTGATTTGTATATTAATTCTAATATGTAATATATTATATTTTTTTTATATCGATAAGAATATTAGTAATAATAATTATAGTTCCAAATGTACACATAAAAAAATGTTACATGTGTACATAAAATTTTATCCATAATTTAATGTTACATGTGTACATAAATTTTTTATCCATAATAACTTGTGTGTAAATTTAGTTGATGCATATGATAATTGCAATATGTATATAAATGTTATGTTTTATTTGTATACATTATTAGTATACATGAGTATTTTAGGAAATAACGAAGACAGTATTTTCGATCTTTTATAAATAAATAAAATTTTAGGGTTAATTACATGAATACACCTGTGATGTGATTTTAAATTTTGGATACGTAACTAATATACTACTCTTTTTGAGTTGTATCATATTCAGTGCAGGTAAATTTTATCTTTCACCTCTTTAAGAAAAATAAATTAAGACATAAATTAAATCTATTTTTTACCCTTATTAATTATTATTAAATTTATGATTAAATTAACTAAATATTAATTAATTACTAACTTCAATACAAACTAATAAAGGGTAAAATTGAAAGATCACTCTAATAGTAGTTCTGAAACCGAATAATTAAGTTCATTTAAAAAATGTCTCAAAATTAAATTAATATGGAAAGGAGGGAGTACACATCTATATTCTCCTTATTCAATTGTTTTCGATCTTGCTTTTCGTCCTAATTATTTGTCAATTTTTGAATGAACACATCTATTAAAAAATTAATAATTTTATCCCTATTAATTGAACTAAATGAATTAAAAACTTAGTATTTTTATAAAGTAGTATCTTTTTCAAAATAATTAATCATATATTATTAGAAGCATGAAACTCTTAACTTAAAAGTTGAATTACTATCTTGCCCTTATTTTATCTCTAAACTAAATAAATATTAATATATAATTAATTTAATATTAGATAATATTTTTTTATTTAAATTCATGCCTCTAGACACAATGGTTCAAATTCTTTTGGGAAATAGTTACAAGAAGAGGAAAGACCAAAAGTTGTATTTTTCTTAATAAATGTGTATATCAATTCTTCTTTATCAAAATCAATTTAATTTTGGTTTGGGATTGTGTCAGTGATTATTTCTTTATCACCTTTTGCTGTTAATAGAGAAAAGATATACAAGAAATAGTATAGACACTAAAGGTAATTTCATTCATATTAAATCTTTATGTTTTTTTCTTTTTATTATTTTATTTATTTAATCTTGATTTTGTTTATTGTATATTAATATGTTTTGTTTAAGTTTTTGATCTTGTTTTCATCAAATTGTGCTAAGAATCTGTAATACAATTTGTTAATTTTGTGTGATCTTTTTAGTGTTATTTGCTTTTGATTCTTCTTTCTTAATATTAGATTTTGATGTATTCTTTGAATATCAACTTTTTTTTTGGTTTTATGGTATTTGATATGCTTAGCCTCATTATGGTTTCAATCTAGACTAGAAGAGGTTTACACAATTATTATTTTATTTTTGTGTGGTCTTGTTCATATGTTGTATCATTGAGTGTTTCTTTATATTTGTTTTTTTTTTGACTATTTTTAGTAATTTTGAAATGTATTCTCGAGGTATTGCTCAATTTTATACGTTATGTGACAGTTTTCTATTTTTTATCTTGGGATTTCAATTTTTGTTGGTTCTTTGACGAACTTTTTCATCCTTTAAGAAATGTAGTTATTACTGTCAACACATAGTATAGGATTATAGAGACATTAACTTTCAGAAAGTCATCGTAGTAATGCCACTTTTATGGTAACAATTAAAATAATATGATTGAACCTCACTTTTATGGTACCAATTAAATTGAAAAGTCATGTATATATATAATACAAGTGTATGTAATACAAATGGCCAATGAATAAATATATGGTTCTCATATCTATATTTGATAATAGGGTAATATTACTTGACGTTTCAATTAATTCACAAAATTTGGAGTATACATGTTACCCTTCATTGTTTCAAGTTTATGATTATTTTTCTAAAAAATCTACTTTATGCCTCATTTATATATTTTATACTTGTGTCATTTAAAAAAATGAAATATTAATTAATAGGGTACACGTGCGTTGCACGTGAGCAAAGACTAGTTGAAAGTATAATATGCTAGACTTCACAAGAAATAGAAGTTTTTGTCCAGCACTATCGTGCTCTTAAACAATTTTTGACAACACAAAACACGAACATTATGTGAAAACTTGTTCCGAGGAAATTGAGGTTACACTGTTCAAAGAATACATGATTGGTTACGTTACATTCATACTGTGTGTAGATGATACATCAAAGTAAAACAGACATGCATTGGGCATTTCTTGAAGAATTTCACTTGCTAGTCCTAATAATGCCCAAACTACTATCTATGTTCAAGGGTGCACATCCAAGTTCCTTGTCTTTCATCTAAGCTTCTTTGTCTCAGAATCTAATATCAAAAATAAAGAACCTACACTCAGATGAGGGAGGCACAAACGATGTATTAAAGATCATGGTTTCCAAGGAGCTGGCGGAGGTGGTGGAGTGGGAAACATCGGTGGTACTGCAGAGAATAAAGTGTTCTTATCAATTCCGACATCTCTATCTCCAGATAGAGCCACGAGAGCTGCAACTAAACCAGCATTTCCAGCAAGAGTAGGCTCCGTATAATTGTAATTAGAACGGACATCACGGAAACCATCATGCTTGTCTGGTCCAGCAACCATGGCTCCAACAATAGTATTTGGATTAGCCTTAGATGAATCCCTATATTTCCATCCACCTTTACAGTTATATTTGACCTTGTTTTTAGGAATTGATGCCCCTCTGTGGTGGACATGCTTAGGATAGTGATTGCCAAAGCCAACAACGTAACTCATTTTCCTGGGGTTCTTCCCAAGGATGTAGTCAATCTACAAGGTCAAAGAAACGTCCAAGTTAAACCAAGAAATGATTTATACCTTACAACAGAATAGGCAAAAGAAAACTTGTGTATATCGTGTCTCTAATATTCTACACACCCTAGCGGCTTGTTTGAAAAAAATAATAATTCCAACACCCATATGAGGCCAATTTAATTCATCCCCAAAACATGAAGCAGAGAGAAGGGAAGTTGGTTGTGGAATAGCATAAACAACAACCATTGACAAGATAGAGGAGACGAGAAACCCAAGAATAAGAAAAGAGACTCTTACTAACTTAGAAGTAGGGGAGATTCATTTACCTGGGTTTCTGCGAATTTACGCAGGACATCAGTAGAGTAGAAATTTGGTCCACAGTACCATCCAGGAGTGTCGGCAGCTGCGAGATAGTCACTAAACAAGGTAGCCAGGAAGGCTGCATTGACTACATACTGGAGAGGCTGAGGCCTTCCATGGTTTAATTGGATTAGCCCTCCTGGAAAGGTCAAAAGGAATTGGTTTAGATTTCAAACTAAGGATTTCAAATTACGTTGATGCGAACTGGGTAACGAAGGTTACCTTTTGTGCGATTAAAAGAAGTGAAGATTGGTAGGTAGGAGCACATGATTATGCTAGTCTGGTTGTGAAATGTCCTTAAAATTTCTTCATAAGGATATCCAGGGCTCAGAAACAGCCTCATGCGGCTCAGTAGCACCTGAAGAGATAACAAAAAGCAGTGTTATAGCAAAAAATAAGTCCCTCGAAGAAATGAGATATCCTAGCTTACAAGTCTCAAGCACAAAAGCTGCACAGAAATACTAGAAGAGGGTAAAAGGAAAGAAGAGGTGATATTGACTGACCTGAGCTCCAGTGAGCTTGTTATCCCAGCTGAGCACACCATAATCAGGACCTCCCCAGAAAGCACCAGCATGTTTGGCAATACCAGGAGTTGTAGCAAGCTGAAGATATGAAGAATTTCCAGTAGCATAATACAGCCAAGCCGCACCCCATATAAACTCATCCCAATAACCGGTGGAATTGTAGAAAGTTTCAGCTTCATTGCCGACGCTGTATCTTCCACGCTGGTCTCTAGAGAATTTGAAGAGAGTTCTAGCACCATGTACAAGCTTTTGCGAGTAAGCTTTGTTGTCCTTAAAAACAATGGAGGCAGAAGCCAGCGCAGCAGCCATCTCTGCAGCAAGGTCCGAGCAGCCGTGACATTCAGTCACAGGCCGAGCGTAATCAATGTCTTCAGGACGCACCCAGCAATAGTGATCATTGGGCTCAGTAGCCCCTCCGGTAGTATCCCCTTTTCCAACCTAAACAACACATAATTTGTCCAATGAGATTAATTAATTCAGAATAAGTTCAATTTTGACTCAAACACTGTTAAAATACAATTTCATGCAGTCATTGATGCTGATCTGATTAACAAGGAGACTTATCTTAGTGAAAGTCAAAAAGCCAGCCAAGAGATTGTAGTTATTTTAAATGTTTAAGAAATATAATGGAAATCATGATTTCATTACTCAGACGGGTAAGGCGATGATAACTGGTTAGAGCTGAATACTAATTACTGACAATAGAACAAACTATGACATTCTAGTTGAGAAAATTTGTGATCTACACATTTATAAGGAAAATTTAAATGATAATCACCTGTGCAGCAATCCGGTCTATGGTATCAGCAGAGGAATTGAAAGTCTTCAGGAGATAATCAGTACCCCACTTAATAGTATCTTTAACATGAGCGAGCTCCCCAGCAGCTTCATATTTAGCACTGTACTCGATCACACTCCAACTCAACATGGTGAGAGCAAATGACTGAGGGAAATTAAACTTGATTGCATCTCCTGCATCATAATAACCCCCAACCAAATTTTTGAACATAGTTGAATCATCCGACTTGCCATCTTGCAAACATGAATTCCCCCTCCATGACACGTTATTATGCTTGGGCAATTTTCCAGCTGTAAATTCCAATAGAGAATTAGCAAAAAACTTAGCTATAACCAAAGAAGACCAAAACATCACATTCAAGCACTAAATTTTAAAAATAATATTTTTGCAGCTCAAATCATGTAGCTGCTGATGCAGTAATCTTCCAATCTTAAGTCAAAGGCACTTGTCTATTAGCTCGTAGAGCCATTCCACATATTATATATAAAAATAAATGAAAAAATATCATATTCTATATCAAGTGACCTTGATCAACTTAAATACTAACTTCACATAAGATAAGGGGGTAAGGCTGCGACACTCTACCCTCCTCAGACCCCACTTATACTCAGACCCCACTTATACTCTTGGGATTACAGTGGGTATAGTGGGTATGTTGATGTTCATTACCTTGAACAACCAAAGTAACCAAAAATTTGGGGAAAATAAGAAATATTTCCAAATCAAAGCAAACAAAACAAGAAGATCAATACAGAGGACTGAATCATGCTTCACTAAGATCATACAGTTTCCAACTATCAATCTATCACAAACTAAAATCCAGACAAAAAACATAATCAATAACAGATCTAATATGCAATGAGATAGTAGAAGAAAAAAACAGATTTTTAAGCCCACGGACTGAAGAGTTCAAGCAAATAATAAACAGATAACTTACATTTCTGGGCATTGAAGAACATAAGAGCTTTACGGAGAGCCAGAGTATAATTATCCGGTGGAGGATTGTGATGTTTGTGTCTAGGTACAAGCTTAACAATCATAGTAATGAATCCAGCTAAAAGCGCAGCCGCAATAATACACCCCACAGTCCACTTAAAAATCTTCCTACTCACAATAATACAACCAAGATCCACATACTTCTTCTTCTTCTGCTCAGTCGGACCCAACAGCCAGCTCTGTTGAGTCTCATCCAGTGACCTAGACATCGCTGCCCTATCAAAATCCTGCAAGTTCCTGCTCCTGTCATCGTCTGTAGCTGAATCAGCTGTGTGGATCTCTAAAGGTCCACCCCATGGATCCCTACCGTACATATTGATTTTGGGTACTCAAATTAGAGCTGAAAAAACACCCTCACAAGCTCAAAACATGCAAAGGTTGAATCTTTTTTCCAAGATTCAAGAAATGCTGAACTGGGTAAGTCTTGATCTACTGTTTTTTTTTTCTTTTTTCAAGAAAGTTGTGGAATGTAAGGAGATGGCATAAAGGATGGGGTATTATGGAGGAAGGAGGAAAGTGGGACTAGAAAATCTAGTGGAAAATAATGGATATATGAAGCTGTGATGGTGCTGTTTTTTTGGCTTTTTTTATTATAACACAATATATTTAATACTAGTAATAATACCTAACTTCAGAAAAAGATAACAAAGAGTGAAGTAATGCAGAAGAAAAATATACACAAAAAAAAAAAAAGTAGTAGTAGTTGATGACACTGACAAAACAGCTAATGGACAATGACAACCTGTCCAATGCCAATCCTCCTCCTTTAATGGGGTGTTTTACTTTCTAATTTCGTATTTTAGCTGTTAGGACAAAATCTTCGTAAATATTAAAAAATTCAAAACTTACCATCTTTAAGATTAACATCTAAGTCAATACTTGTTGATATATATATATATATATCATATGTTATTATTGCTCGCTTATTTATGTGATTTATTAGCTATTATAAATTCAAAAATAGTTGTCGAAAGTTTGATAAAAAATAATAATAATAAAAAGATAGCATGGTACAAGAGAAAATTATGGCTCAATAACATAGTATTAAAAGTTAGGTGGTTCTTTTTAATAAACTCATTTTATTCAGTGGGATTGCTTAATTTAGTTGACTTTCACTTCAAGGCTATTTGCTATTATTTTCATACCTAACAACTAAAAAATGGCAGGGGCAAAATTGTAATTTCAAAGAGGGAACCAGCTGACATATTGGATTGTAGTATTTTTAGCCACACCATATTCAAAGAGACAGAATATGAAAGATGATAATAAAATTGTCCAAATATTAAAAAATGATTCTCTTAATAAATAAGTTTTGGTCTGAGAAAAGACAGTAACACAAAAATCCTACTCCTACATTACATCCCCAATCCCCACTAATTTTAATGATTTATGGAGTCTGGTTTTTCTGTCTCTAAAATAGAATCTCCACAGTAGAAGTTGTTGTTTTCAAGGCAACTCAAATCAACTTACTTCACTCAACAACAAAAAAATATATAATTTTATGATTTCATCACTAATAGAAGTGTTAAAATTACTTTTGACAACCTAATTTTTTGCTTGTAAGGTTTATAACAAAGTAATATTAACATTTTATTTTTATAAAAATAGTAAACCAAAAGAAGAGATCCGTGTCTATAAATCTGTTAGGCCAATGCATATCATAGAGATCATGTTTAGTTTGCAAATGTTGACAACTCACTTCTACTCCACGATTTATTTCTCTCATTCAAGAATAAATATAATGTTTTTTTTTGTTAATTAAAGGATAATGACGCGTCTGCATGTGAAAGAGAGATACAAAGTCATCATCATGTGCTGTGTCGGTAAAGATTGTCTTTTTTCCTTTAGCTGGATGGAACAACTGACTTTTCTTTTATTTCTTTGTCCATTATTGGTTTCTTCTCCATGTTGAATATTTCAAAATTAATCCCCAATCTTCATTATTCATTAAAATATATTCTTTCTCAATTCTTTCTTTTTGTTGTATTATTGTCTCCATAAACGAACGTTATGTGGGTTCCTCTTTTGGTCAGTGAACATGGTGGGCCTTATGCCAATATAACAGCCCAGTGCTCAACCTGGTCATCAAGAGAGCCCACCCACTTATGTGAAATGTGCATGTGATGATTCAATGAACTTTGAAAAGAAAATTTAGCAACTTCTAACTATTATTACTTCTTCCTTCCCATCAAAATGCTGATGAGTGAGCATATTGGGAGAAGCAGTCCACTTAACCAGATGTGTCCAGCAGCATCTAGCAAAGACAACACTGTAGTGTGTATCTATTACGAGCTAATATTTGATGCAAATTAAATTTAAAAGGAATTGTTGTGTCATTAAATGAGAAAAGCAGTGCAACATCCAAAAGATGCTCTACAAAGTCACAAAACGATGTAGCACAATGGAACTTGGTCTATGAAACAAAGAAAGCTGTAAACTCTACTACAACAAGGAACCCTCAAGATATTTGATTCTTTCTATGCAAAAAAAAATTGTGCACGTCTCTCTCTAAGAACGACCCCCTCTGTTAAGATTAACCATGCGACCTGATCCATCCATCTGGCTTCCCCTGGAAATTGTACCACTCTGATATCTTGAGCCTTGACCCCCAAGAGTCCCTCGTGCCTGATTAGTACGGTCCCTCGACATTTGACCAGAAGTTGATCTACCACCGGCATACCCTGTTCGGCCACCACTACTACCTTGCCTGCCTTGTGAGAAGGAGAAGTCCTGCCATCTACCACCACCACCAGCTGCAGCAGCATAATCCTGGCCATCCCTGCGCCTTGGTGGAAGGCCCTCCAATGCACCACCACCAATCCTTGATTCTGTTGCTCTTTCATTACTTTCTGCTAAAACTGACAGCTTTTCTGTCAACTGGAATGCCAAAGCCTGCAATCTTGTATGCTCAACATCATGAAAGACCATGCATCGGGATGGTTGATCCCAGCTTGCATGAAGCTCCTCAGAAATCATCATTTTGCTCACAATGCTATGGATCTGAGAAACTGAAAGGTCAAACATCCCAGCAACCTGATCCAAACTCAGAGAATTATAAGAAGCAGAATATGTGAAAAGGTAGGTCCTCAGTGCCTCTTCCTTGATTTTGCCTCTAAGCATCTCAAGAACACTGTCCTTGTTACGAAGCAGCCTCCACACATCAAGGGAGTTTATAACATCAAAAGCCTTCTGAAAGTCTCCTTGCCTCAGGGACCTTGTCGCTGCCATGACATGGTCCCTCACATTTTCAGGTGGACCAGTGAAAGTTTGCCTCTCACTGATTTCAAGCAATCTCCGGAATGTTTTGCTAATGACCCTGCGCTTCATGTCATGGCTATTAGCTGCCATGTTTGGCACTTCAAGAAGCATTGCACATGTCAGATGGACAGCCTCAAGAAGTTCAAGATTTATATGCATATGGTAGGGCATCTGACGCCTCCTCTCCATCCGCTCCTAACAGTGTTCAATATGTACAGTTTAGAAGCTTTGGCAAGAAACATAATGAAGAATTCCAGCCAAAATCCTATTGTGATAAATGAGTTGAAAGTACAATTTGATATAAAATACTACATGATTATTTGAATAACCTCTAAACTCCCACATATGTCCGGAATTATATCCGGCATGGTCCTCTCACCACATGTGGAGAAAGCAAAATAAATAACAAATGATTTAATCCTAAGCTATTCGAGTATAGGTGACACATTTTGATTGCTAAAACACACATCCAAATCTGTTTATAACTCCATAACAGTAATATTTGATAGCTCTATCATTGACACAGAAAATAATTGATCATTACCCTTAATGGATAGTTATCATTAATAAACCCATTTTTCATGAGTTCCTTCAATCAAATGGGAAACACAAAACAATAACAACTGACCAATTCAAATATGTTCAAGTCACACATTGGATAACAAAAAAACAGTCAGCAAAACTTCACAACTCCATAAGTGTACTATTTGACTTCTCTGCTGTGGTTAAAGTGCACTGATACAGCAAGACGGAATCACCGGACAGACTGAAGGCTTTAGAGTTTGTTTTGATCTCTTCCCCTTTTTTGAGATCTATCTCAAAGTTTCAATAAAGAACATAGTCAGCATAAAGAGGTAACAACTTTGCCCACCTTATCATAGTGCTTTAGAAGCGCTTAGAGAGGATGCAGAGGACTTGTGAATCAAGTAAATGGAAGAACATTATCAGAAGAAAAGTCAAGGTGAATTAGGCATCGAGAACCTTAAGAACCAGAGCAAAGCTCCTAAAGTGAAATTGCAATGGAGATATTCCCAGGAATCTCAAACTCTTAAATGTTGTGTAATCAAAACAAAATATGAGGAGCTGGACAACTGGGTTTCTAAAGAAGTTACTACACCTTGTGGTGTTAGCCTCTGGAGATGCATTAGGTCCTATTGGCCGTTCCTCAGATGTCAGTCTAATATCAAGGTCGACAATGGCAACAAGACACTTTTTTTGGGCAGACAAGTAGATGGGTCTTGTCAGTTAGAAGTTCTATTCCCTGACATCTATGCTTTCGCCCAACATCAACACAGGACTCTTGAATGGCTGGGAAATTCCAAGATAGACTGACGTATATAAAAGTATTTGATAACTTTTCATGGAATACAAATTGGAGAGGATTGTTTATGGTGGAATGGAGATAGCAAAAGTATATAATGAAGGTGAAGGTGGGATACAAGAATTGAAATCAAGCTAAACCACAGATCACTAACTGGCCTTGGAAACACATCTGGAAAATCAAAGTGCCTCACAAAGTGGCCTGTTTCACATGGCTTATACCTAATGAGGCTGTTCTAACTCATGATAATCTATCAAAGAGGAGAATTTCCCAATGTTCAAATGGTTTTTTTAACTGAAAAGGATCAAAACTACCCTTCAACTATTTGAAATAGAGCAAATATACCCTTCAACTATGTTTTGGTTCAAAACTACCCTTTCCGTCTTACTATTGGATCATTTCTACCCTTCCTTTTAACAGAATAAGATGTGGCATTCAATGTGTATATTATAATGCCACATAAACGTCCACCTAACCTAATCCATCCCCACCGATTAAAAGGTAAGGAGATTGAACACCCGTCTCCAAATGTTCATTATCATAACGAAACTCCATTCTCTCCGGCGAACGAGACTGAACGCTGGAGTTATAAGTTATAACCATTAATTATCTCATCCGAATAATGGATCTCTCTAATGTTGACAAAATATTGGTGGTAAAATCGTTATTTCATTCTTCCGGATAATGGATGTCCATTGTTGCTGGCGATAGAGAAGGCACAAAGCTGCCAGAATCACGCAAATAGTTTGAAAAATCATAGTAGCCTTTGCATTTCTTGCAAGATCTCAAAACTGTACCATTGCAGAACAACAAGGTGACGGTAATTGTAACAGGATCCGTCAAGTTGTGAGAACAAAGTTATATCGTTAGAAGCCACAGAAACGGAAACTAAAACGGAAGTCAAACTTAACAACTACGGCCGTTTGATGGTTAACGCATTAGCAACAACAGTGAATCGTCTTCTCCTTAATGTTCTAATTATGTAATCAAGAAGAGATTGATGGTCCAATACACCGTCGATTCCATGAAAGGTGAAAAGATTGTTCACTAAGGTCAGGTTTCTGATTTTAACAAATCAAATTGAATTATTTGTCGAAGAAACCCACAGTTGTCCAGTAGAGCTTTTGAAGAAGAAGAGCAATTGTTATCAAACAAATATGGGGAATCTTTGTGCTATTGAGATTGGATAAAAGGTTGACCCTAGTAAGAAGGGTTTTGAGAGCGTTTTAAAGGAGGAGAAGAGAGGAGGGCCTGGTAAGGATGAGCAAATCTTGGCAGATTGGCAGGGAATGAAGGGGCAGGTTGGATCATTTAGTGGGATGGGGCGGGTATGCTTAGGTGGATGTTTATGTGGCATTACAATTTACACATGGACATCTTATTCTGTTAATGCCACATCATATTCCGTTCAATGAAAGGGTAGAAGTGAACCAAAAGTTAGACGGGAAGGGCAATTATGAGTTAAAATATAGTTGAAGGGTATATTTGCTCTATTTCAAATAGTTGAAGGGCAGTTTTGACCCTTTTCCGTATTTTTTATGAGGAAAGCAAGCTGAGACAGTTAAGACATCTTTTTTACATTGCAACATCACTGATCAACTGTGGAAGATTTTTATCAATCTCACAGGCATCTCATGGGCACTGCCTTGTAAGATAGTTGACAATATGTTCAGTTGGGGCCAGAAACAGAGACAGAAGGAGGATTATCCCAGCATCTATTGATGGACTATGGATAGAAAGAAATGCCAGATATTTTGAAGATGGGCGTAATGATGTGCAGAAGATTAAAATATATTGTTAATCTGCTTTTGGTGTACAAAGGTTTATTCAGATGAGACTGTTTAGGATTGTAGCCTCCATTTTGAATTTATTTTCTTTTCTCTATTCGTAATTATGGATTTTCCAGAACTAACTAAGTAACTTTAACACAAATGTTACCAGATTTTAAAAAACAAAGATTACTAGATGATAGATTTTATGCAATGACTTTTCCTCTATCCGATCTGTCTAACTGTCAAAAAAGGGTATCTCTTCATTACAGCAGTACACATTAAACAAAAAAGATCTTTTGACTCTCCCTACATCTTTCTCTAGACTATTTTTTCTCCCCTCCTCCCCTACTATGTGACTGAAGCACTGTCAAGATCTTTAACTGTCCTTCTCCCCTACTATGTGATTATACAAATTGTGGCATTACACTGGCCAAACGAACACTCTAAAATAGACACTACCTACTAGCCTAATACAACTATGGAGTTCAATAAAGAAATTAATCTCAAAACATAATGTTTTAGCAACACATAATGGCATGAAATAAGAATAAATGTCTTACATAGAACAAAGAACATTTTCAATAACATACCTGTTCTGGGGTCTTCTCGTGATATCGGCTTTGGGAGACACCTTGCGCAAGTAACTCCTTCACCCTGCCAGCAGAATAGAGTTCAGCAAGGCAACCATGCGCTTCTGCAACAAGTGCCATCCGGAACGCACACAGCCCAAGTTGAGCCATGGCTCTGTTAAAAAGTATCTGAGTTGAAATGTCCATGTGCTGGATATTTTCCTGCAAGTGACTCATCAATAACAAGTCACGGGATGTTGAAAACTCATCCAAGATAGCATGTTGATATATATCACAGAGCATTGCACGGGCCTTGGTTCGTTCATCCCCATATTTATATATGAGAGAAACGAGACTGTCCATCAATGTCCTGCTGTTCTCTTCAAAAGCAGGTTTCCTGGGCACAAGTTCAGGAGTTGCAATAAATGCAGTTGGACCTCTACTCTCCTCAACCACTTTGTTTTCTTCTACGGACTCTGCTTCTCCACCTTCTGTGAGCTCAGCCAATTTCCTCATAGCATCATACACTCCTTGCGGTTTATAATAGATAAATTCAACCTGTTTAAGAGCCACTTTGGCAGCACCCTTAAAGTCACCCACCTGTTCTAAATAACGCTGGACATTTTGAGCAAGAACCAAAAACAACGGTTCATCCCTCAGCCTCTCAACATACTGGCTGGTATGTGGATCAATTACCTGCAAGCTCTTGAAAAACTCTACATCAATCCTTTCAACAAAAGCAACCAAGTTTCCCCAGATCCTTATAGTTCCTGAGTGGTCTGCTCCTTTCTGAGTCTCATTCTCATCAGGCTCCACCATGTCATCAACCACAATGTTTGGGTATTGGGTCAAAACATCAAGGATTGTAAGCATATTTTGCACACACCTTTTCCACACATTTATAGGCATGTGTCCACTGAGACCTGGATTGATATCAAACTGGGCAGACACAACACCAAACAGAATTTCAAGCTTCTGTGCTGGAGTCTTGGCCACCTTGGTCAAGAAGGTGAGCTGTTCGACCAATTCCATCTTTCCAGTCCCCTTTCTACCCCTAGCAGCAACGATTTCCTTGAACTTCTTGTTGACTATCTCCCACGTGATTTGACTCGGATCTTTAAACTGTTTATCCAGAAGTTTGTCTTTCTTGTTCACCTTCTTCTCCCACCCATCACCTATCGTGTCCGGATCATCATCATCAGATGCAGATGCAATCTTTGTTGGGTCCTCCTCAAAGTCCTCTTCGTCCTCTTCTTCTTCCTCTTCTGACTCTTCATCATCACCACCCTCCTCCTCGCTCACAGGAGGATTTTCCCTATACTTATTAATCAACTCCTCGTACTGCTTATTATTCTTTTTCAGTTTCTGTTTCATTGAATTCAAGGCTTTAGCATTACTACTACTCATCTTCTTCCTAGTCTCCTTATTGGCCAAGGCCTGATTCAAGAAATCCTCCAGCATCACTAGAGCTTTGATATAGAGATTTGGTGGTTTAATAGATTCTGTAATGCGCATGACCTTCTCCAGCTGCTTATTAATCTTGTCAAAGCTCTCCTGCAAGCTAACCCAGTCATTAATCTTCATAGCATTCTTCATCTGATCAACTGTAGCTGACAACTCCTCAAAACGCTTGTCCTTGGCTGACCGGACAACTCGCTTCTGTCCATCCGATTCATCACTATCGCTATCATCAGCTGCAAGATATCTTGACCCAGGCCCAGACGGTGCATCTGGATTTTCAGCTGGCGCATCATCTTCCAGCTCGTAATCACTCTCCTCCTCCTCTTCGGTATCACTATCACCCTGCAAATATCATGTATGGACAAATCAGACTACACATTCCCTAACCGAACCATATTTAGGGTTCTAGGCAATAAGGATTATCCTAAGCAGACTACCACATTACAAAAACAGTTCACTCATTTACCGCACCTCCGTTTTGTCCATAGATATTTTTACTCATCCAAACACCAATCAAAAAAAACTAAATCCTTATCCAGTGAAAATACAAAAAGAAAAACATAGAACTAATTGAAAAATAAGTTACCTGAGTCCAAAAACGGGACGCCATATCTTCAACAAGTTAAAGAATCAGATATAGAATAAGCTGCAATTACACAAAAAAAAATAATCAAAATTGAGGATAAATTATCAAATAAATTTGTTTTATACAAACGACAAAATGTTGAAGGAGAAGAGATCGAACCTGTAAGTTGCAACTGTGGTTTACAGTAAGGTTGTGGAGTAGGACGAATGAAATTTTCCAGTAAGAACCCTAGAAGATGATAAGGGTTTGGGCCGATTCGTCTTTGGGTCAATTAACAGAGGACTACTACAAGTCTTAATTTGGTAACTTTATATTATAGGTAACTTTCACATATAGCCACTAAAAATAGCATAATTATTTTTCATAGGTATAGTTTGATAATTATAATTCGTAGCTATTTGTTATTGGGAGGAGAGAGGCAAGCGATACTAAGAGAGAGAGGCGAGAGACGGGGCAAAAAGCGAGAGAGATGTGAATTGTATATGTATATTGGTTAGATAATTGTATATTATACATATATATTTGTATATACGGCAAGCGATATTGGTAGAGAGAGGAGATAGGCGAGTGAGATTCGGAGAAGGAGGGAACATACGAGCGACACTGGGAGAGAGGTGAGCGAGAAAGGGCAGACTGGGAGAGAGGTGAATTGTATATGTATTTTGGTTAGATAATTGTATATTATACATATGCATTTGTATAAATGGCAAGTGAGATTGGGAAAAAGAGGAGAGAGGCGAGCGAGGTTGGGAGAGGAAGGAGAGAGGCGAGCGAAAGAGGAAATAGAGTAGAAGAGAGGTAAATTGTATATGTATATCGATTAGATAATTGTATATTATACATATGTATTTGTATATTATGGCGAATTATACATATACAAATGTGACTAATTATACAAATTCAAAGTCCGTCTATGTAATTAATGTATCATGTTAGTTGTGAGTAATAATTATAGCAAACTATAACTATGATGAGTAATTAAATAGTATAAGTATGTTTAACCGCATAAATTTCCCATGCCCTGAATTTCTTAGGAAATTCTAGGTCTAATAGTATGGCAATAATTAGCCAAATAATAAAAGAATATTAACAACAATAGCAATTGTAAGTACATAATACAAACATGACCAAAATAACATACTACATATTTACATTTTATTTATAAATTAACGTGTATATTTAGTTGTTATGTATAGTAATTCTAGTATGAAATATATATTATATTTTTCTTATATCTGTAACATTATTAGTAATAACAATTATAGTTGCAATTACATAATGTATATAGATAAAAAAAAAAATGTACATGTATACATAAATTTTATCTATAATAAATTATGTGTAAATTTAGTTGATGTATACGATAATTGCAATACGTATATAAAAATTATATTTTATTTGTATACATTACTAGTATACACTAGTATATTGCGCATATTGGATATCGTGTATGCATAGTATCAATGACATGCAAATTCAATCTAAAGAAGTGTATATTAGATTATTATAGAGTTCCACATCAATTTATACAAATTAATGGTTCATATATCTCGGTTGTCGAGAATCTTTTTTGCAAGATTCACTTTTATTTACCTATTGAATTTATAATTTATAATTAACAAAATTGAATGATTTTTTACGGCTAAAAGTCATTTTTAATAGTTCAAATATAAAATTCAAAAAATGAATTAAAATGTATGTATATTGCATAATTATAAGTGTATAGCAAGAATATATGTTTTTCTCGCTTTATACAAAAACAGAAACACAATATATACACTTCTGTTGTATAAAGCTAGAAAAAATTGTATTTCACTGCAATTGTATAATTCACAATTGTATAATTCTTTGGCCTTTTTATCTGCAATATTTGAAGTAAAATGTTTGTAAATTATACAATTAAGTGTATAACACGAAGATATACATTTTTGCATGTGTATATATAATTTTCTCTCGCTTTATACAAAACAGAAACAAAAATTATACACTTCTGTGTATAAAGCGAGAGAGGCAAGAATGGGAGAGTGGCGAGCGAGACTTCTGGGAGAGAGACGCCTGGCAAATTTTTGCCAACGTTTGCTATGGAGCACAATTAAATCAAACCCTAGCTATTCCATTTAATTTAGATTATTAGTTTGCTATTACATATAAATAAATTGAGACTGCAAAAAACTGAAATTTGTGTGGTATTAAAAATTTGATGTCAATGTCTAACCCAAAGACTTACCAGAGTCACCCAATCCTTTGCCATTCATTATCAACATTGACTTGTCCACAAACATCGATTGTGGTGCACGGGTGAAAGTGCTTGGACCTTAACCAAATTTAGTATAGAGAAAATCATGTTGAGAGTGTCATCCCCGACACCGATTCGAAAAACAAAAGAAAACATTGAATTGCCCAAAGCAAATAAGTCCATTTTACAAGATCTTTACAATTTCACTATTTGTATTCATGTTGGAGGTCTTTTCCATTGTAGTATGCATAGATAAAACATTCTCATTGGTCCAATGAAGTAGAGGTTCTACGATATCATACGTGAATTATGCTACTATATGGACTATTTTTAGTTTAAACAGTTGGATAGACAGTTATTTAGAGATAAGGCACTGACAAATGGTATGAAATTCATAAAATTTCATTGATATTGTTATATATGTATATTTTTAAAGCTGCATTTACAACAATTGAAAATTTACAAGATGCTTACTGCAGATACCAGATACATGCTACAAGGATCAGAGATACAATATTATAGCTGATATGATCCTTTTTTTTTTCTCATTAGAGCAGTAAAAAGTACTCCTTATATGAGTTATCAGATGCTTACTGGCAATAACGGAGCCAGAATATGAAGGAATAAACATATGAACATTGACGAAAGGGCTTCAGATGAACCCCTTCCTGTACCCTAGCTAGCTCCACCCATGTTTACTAGTGTCATCTAGAGGTCAAAA
Organism: Solanum habrochaites; assembly: GCA_027704765.1. Lineage (NCBI taxonomy): Eukaryota > Viridiplantae > Streptophyta > Magnoliopsida > Solanales > Solanaceae > Solanum > Solanum habrochaites. Next base: position 90,654,089 of record JAKWJA010002489.1, read on the forward strand.
CTGTGGCTGTTGAAATGGAAAATAGCCTGATGACCTCTTCTCTTCAAGTTCTGGCTTCTGCATTCTTTAGCAACACTGGACTGAAGAGTAGGAGGACCACACACAATTACACCAATATCTACACTTCCCCAGCTCTTTGCATGTGATCCAAATATCTCTGCAGAAACAAAAAGTTAAAAACAAATTTTCAAGAAAACAAAGGAGAAGCATAAGGACCTTGTAAAGTTCAAATGCTGTTCATACCTTGGAAATCAGGTCTTTGACCATATAGAATATTATTAACATATCGAGCCTCTCCAAAGTTACTGTGTAAAGAGGCTTCTTTCTGCTGCAAGATGTCAGCTTTCTTTGTGGCGTCTTGTGGTTCCTCCTTCGATGAGGTTTTCCTTTCCCAAAGATGCCATAAAGCGATAACGAAACCCCCAAATATAAGAATACTTGCAGTCATGCATCCAATCAACAAAAGCCCCTTGTACCACCAGTAAGTTATATTGAATGGATTTATGTAGAAAATGTCCAGCAATGCTACAGTGATCACAAACCCTATGGTGGATACTATGACATATAATCCAGACCATACGACATGTCCAGTACCAACCAAACCAGACATTCGACATCCTTTGAAGCCAGGGGAGATTGAGGAGTGGTTTGCTTTGGGTGTTTTACCCTCCTCCTGAGAGATAAACGAAGTAATAATTAGTAACACATATAAATAGGGTGATGATACATGAACAAAATGAAAATAGGCGGAAACCTATTACCAATGAAGGCTGTGATTCCCGTGTCACATATGTTTGAATCTCAAGATTCAGTTTATCAGAGAAAAGTGGACAGATTGCCTCCATGTCAACTGTTTCAAGAAGTGGAAGCTCATCTGAGTTTTTGATAGCCCATACTATTAGTATATTTCTTGGCAGGCAAGGCGAGCTATCGTTGATACGGTGGAGGATATCACTCAGGATAGCTAGGAAGGGAGAAATTCCAATTCCACCTGCTACCAAAATGAGATTTTCATACCTGAGAGGAGAAACATGTTCAAGGCAATTAATTAGTCAATGGCTTCACAACTGAAAAATAAATTAATTGAATATTCAGCAGATATTGCTGCGCATTTGCATACGTTAAGTGGTATGGTGATTCATGTCCATAAGGACCTTCAACAGAAGCTGTAATTTTCCTGTTATGCAGCAAAAGAGGCTCCGTCTCAGATTCTTCTACAGAAAGATTCAAGATGTTTCCCTTCAGTTTTTCAGTCCAATCTCCAAGAACCTTTATGAGAATCGCAAGATGATGTTTGCCATCAAGGGGACTAGAAGAGACACTGAAAGGGTGCCACTGCAGCCAGGACAACTCGCGTATTTGTAAGAATATCCAGCCAAGAGCGTTGTAATGTAAATCTACATCGTGAGGGAAGAAGTGTTAGAATCACTGAAAAATGCAGCAGTGAGTAAATCAGTTGAGTCAAAGATTTATTCTTACTTGCAGGTTTTGAAATAACGAGTTCAACGGTTCCACAAGGAAAGCATGTGGCCGAAAGTATGTCAACTGTCTTTCGTGACTGGAAGAATCTAAGGAACCGATCAAGCATGAACAGGAAGATCCCAGCTCCAGCCATCATGAAGACGAAATCACCGACATGCAAAGCCAGGAACACCACAAACACCACATACAATTGGTGTGTATAGAAGAACAGCTCAAAGTTTTTTCTCCTTACTCCAGGAAGTGAAGTCACCCACATCAATAAACCAGCTAAAAGGCTGATAACTCCTGGAAGATTGGCTATTCCTATGTTTTTCCAGCCGACTAGCTGCAGTAAACAAAATTGACAAAGTCTAAGTCTCCCTTCACTGATTACTCTCCATTAACATTAATAAAATTGGTGAAGGTCCTAGTATACGGTACACAAATAAAAGGAATCTCTACGGGCAAGATAAATGAAACTTTCAGTTTTAGAACTCACTTCTTCCAAAAGTCTCCCTTGAATTGCCCAGCCAATAATATAGAATAGACCATGAAGGCTAAAAATAGCCATAGTAAGATGTCCCAGCCAAACATGATATCTAGTGGCATGTTCAAAAGGGATATCTATGGCTCGAAGAAGAACTGAACCACGTGCAACAGGAAGAAACAAAAAAGCTAAGCAGATTAATCCAATGAATCCAAAACGGAGACCTGTCAGCTCCAGCAACTTAGCACTGAAAATATTACCACAACATATATATTAGTCAATGAAGCAGAAGCTGTGGAAAAAGAAAACCTTGCTGCTAAAGGAAACCTTCAATCCAACAACTATGGACTGGTTCTAAGTCTGAGATAAGCACTATGTGGCTGTAACTGTTAATATCCAGTCACTTCGAAACATTTTCACATGGAATTATTTTTAGATTCAACAGATGCACAATTTACAAATTGGGATGATAAAGAAGAGAGGACATAGAAAACAAAGAGAAAATCCATCTGTTATTCCCGATTTAACACCAGTCGGACTAGATAACGTGCAGCAAATGAATTTATAAGATCATTTAAATCAGTGAAGTGACTAAAATCAACGAATACACAAAATAGCCTGAAATTAGCTAGTGATGCAGAAATTTGACGGTGCTCAACTGATCTAAATCAGTTTGTTTTCATTAAGGGGGGACATATATAAACATCAAAAGCTATGATATATTTCATTATTTCAGTAGGTGAGTCTAAATTCTGGTTGAAGAATAGAACAAATCTTTAAGCGACGCCATGTCTAGTTCCTGTTTCAGTAAATTGGAATTGTCAATAATTTGAGAAAAGAGTTTCAGTACTTCCAGAATTCTGGAGAACTAAGAGCTACTGTATAAGAACATAATATAAGAACAGAAGTTGAAAGAAAGACCAAAATTAGAACTAAGGGTGTATTGGATTGAAACATTTCTGAATGTAGAGCAGTTGAAGTCCAAAAAGATGCAAAATTATGTGAAATAACTATGGTTCCTTTGGAATACGAATAACGACTTATATAACTCAGACATACATGTATATTTGATAGGATTAAGGTAACTAGTTCTCTGAAAAGATGATCATTTTCCAAGCCAGAAGGAATAACATGTTCTAAGTTATAGACAGCTATAGGCCTTAATCAAGTTTTCTCTTCGATTACACAGAAAAAACACACAAGCAGGTAACATATATGATCATAATGACAGAATTACCTTCTCTCTTTCATGTCTGGTAAATGATACAAAGATAAGATGTCAACATTCTGTATACTATACATAACTACAGCCCAGACGATGTAGACCGAGAAGATTATAACGCCAATCATTTCCGCAGCTGTAACAACCCCAAATGGTCCATCCACCAGCACAGGGAATGTCCATAATCTAAAAGTTGGTCCTTTACCAGCCTTCTTACTACAACAATTAAAAATTCCATATGAGTTGACAGTTCAAATATAACATCATGTTCTTATAATCAAGCTAGCAAACACACACACACACATACATTTGAGGTTGATCTTCCCCCGAGACAACGAGAAGAATAATTGCAAGAAATGCAATCATGATAATTGGGAAACTGAATAACAACGATGTGCTACCTGCAATCCAATAGAAACTAAAATTACTCACTAACTACTAACAAATCGTAAACAACAAAAGCAATAAACTTTGAAATTGTTAAAAAACCTGCTGTCCGAAAAATAGATCCTTTGGTGGCTCCAACAATTGTCCCAAAAATTTCATTAGTGAACTTTGTAGGCAACAAGAAAATAAAAGCAGCCCATGTAATAAAAATCACCCACATTAATACTTTGAGAATCAACTTTGTTGATGAGACCAAAAATGGTGTCTTTCTGAGATAATCAAATTCATTTTCTTTTTTCAAAAGAAGAGGTTCTTGGCTTGAGAGTTCACCCATTTTAGAATCTTTTTTAGCCTATGTCAAAACACACCTAAAGTAGTTACCAATATATACAAAAAAAAAGTTTTAGAAGAAACCAAAAGCCATCAACATTTAGTACAGAATTTAAGCTGAAATCTGGCACAAATTAGGCCACAGAAAATTGGACCACTCAAAAATTAGCATGGAAAAGATAAATACTTAGTATTCCTATAGAAATACGAGGTACTATTAACATTAAAACATGAAGACAGAGACTATTATCAACAGTGAATGGTGATGATGAGCTTGAATTATTCATTCATTTGTTTGAAATTCTGTCTTTTTCACTAGTAGAAATATATCGTTGAAATAAAAGATGAAAGGGTAAAGTTAATAATTTCGACATATAATCTAAAGTTAAAAGAAGAACAACAAAATAAGACATGAAATATAGATGATGAAAATAATAGAAATATAGAGATAAGATATAAGAGTGTTTTCTTATTCTTTAAAGTATTCATCAAATCTTTTAGTACGCAATATGAATGCTTATACTTGCAGGGTGTACATAGGTCGGTTCGGTTTCGGTATTAGTCGATTCTTTCGATTTTGTTTTGTTTTTTGGTTTTTTATAACTATACCTCATTTAAAAAAACGATAAACATTTTTTCACTTATGTGTGTGATAAACTAAACTTAAAAAATGTTAAGTGAATAGAAATTTTTGAAAATACTGTCAAATTCACATGATTACAAAATAGTTTTTTTGAAATATCAACGTTCATTATGCTAAATTAATAAGATTAAAAACTAGATGCAAACTGAATACAAAAGATATTTACAAAGTAAATTGTTAACTTCGAATTTGAAAAACTATAACAATATAATTATAACTTTGGATCTTAACACAAAATAAAACATTTACAATTTTTACAAGTCCAAATTTGAAATAAAATAGATAAACATTGAAAACTATAAATTATCTTAAAATATATCAACAAAGTAGATTATAAATAATATTTTTTAGTTACAAATAAAATAAAATTTTATATATATAATATTTACAAAATTTTACAAGCCCTAAGTTGAAATAAGCCGTACAAAATTGAAAATTACAAACTAACTTAAAATATATCAACAAAGTAGATATATGTAAATAATTTTATCTATAAATAAAATAAATTATATGTATATATATATATATACAGAGATAGATAGATACAAACACATTGAGAATTATAAACTAACGAAAATTATATTAGCAAAGTACATTATAAATAATATTTTTTAGCTATAAATAAAATAAATTATATATATGTATATATACAAAATTTTACAAATCCAAATTTAAAATAAAATATATAAAATTGAAAATCATAAACTAACTAAAAATATATTACCAAAATAGATTATATGTAAATAATATTTTTTATTTATAAATAAAATAAAGTATGTATATACGTATGTGTCAGTTTGGTTTGAGTTCGATTTAATTTTTTTTTCTAATACCAAACCAAACCAAACCAAGAGTAGTCGATTTTTTTTTCAGTCATCAAACCAATCAAATCAAATCACAAATCGATTTTTTTTCCGATTTAATTTGGTTTGTCAGTTCAAGTTGTACAACCCTACCTGCATCATAGAAATATACAAAAGATTAGTCATTGACATGAATATAATAGTGAAAGTTATGAAAGTAAAATATTACAAGAATAATAGTGGAGGTTATGATTATGAAAAAAAATAATTGATAAAAGTAATTTCATAATATATAGCGAGCATCCACAAATACTATTTTATAACAATGAATATATATTTTCATTTTTAAATCAATAATATAATGAAAATAGTTTCTTAATAATATAAAGATTGAAATAAAATATAAGTACTCTCGTTATAAAATCATATTGTTAAGTATGGCCATTTCTAGGTACTTGTTAATGACTCTACTCTTTTTTGTTTTTTCTTTGGTTATAATAAATTCTTCAACAACTAGTCCCCTACCAAACCCATAAATATTACTATAGTATAATTGAGACCATCAACAATCTAACACCAAATTTTACATAAAAAAATTATTTGATATAAAATTTAATCTTTTAAAACTCTAATCTAACATCAAATTTTATATTATTTTGGTGTGTAAATAGTATTACACTAAATTCGGTATAATACTATTCGTCAGATCAAAATTTTAATTAAATATTATATAAATAGTATATTTTAATTAAATCTTGTATATTTAATTATTTTTATGTAAACATTTTTATAATGTTAATTTTAGATATAAACAATAATTGGTAAAACTACAATTAACCTTCACAAAAATTACTGATTCATCGTATTGTTTCAATGTCCCAATCTAACTACTGGTTTCTGAAATTCTACGCACACAAAAAAAAATATGTGAGAATATTAATTTACTCCTTTAATGGTATAAATGTGTGTGTATGTTTGATGTGTTTTATATTTATAGCGAAATATACATATCTATATTTGCTATGAAGAGCAATTATGCAAACTATGATTATAACATACAAATATGATTTTTATATTTGCTATATGTGAAAGTTGCTTAACTTTATTCAGTAGAAAGACGTCACATAATAATTAATTATAATAATAATTAAAAAATATAAGATTATTTGTTTATAGGGCAATATAAGACTAAAAAAGATTGTCAGAGTATTTTTAGCTCAATAGGTGGACGAGAGGTATTTTTAGACCTTTTTGAATAGACGAATAGTACAAGAGTATTTTTGATCCTTTTATTCATATATATAATGACATCTTACCGTATTTCATAACCGCGTGAAGCACGGACAAATTCAATAATAACCAAATAAAACCAAACAATGGCGTGGCTCTTCCATGACCTAAAGATATCCTACAATTAGTTGCTAAAAGACACAATTTTTTTTATGATCCCTAATTTCTTGGAAGTGTGCAAATAACCATACAGAAAATGGGGTATTTATGAACGTAAAACTACTCAAATTAATGTGATGTGAGCAAATTGATTATGACATTTTTCTGAAAGAATAAACTAGAGTCACTCATTCCTCACCAAATTCAACATCAGCAACAGAATCCGTCCATTTGTAGGGACATTAAACATCTATTTGAGGAACCTTATGGTGTATTTTCGGTTTCATTGTCCGTTTCATATCGTCTTCGTCTCATATTACTTGTTTACGTTACTAAAAATGTCTCAAATTAATATTATTTATCAATTTTCAAACTCAAGATATAAATTACCTCATAATATGTTGTATCGTAACATATTGTTTTAATGAATACAACGTTTGAATATATTGCATTGTTGTCTGTCGTTACATAATGTCATTCGTCCATAATTTAAATGATAAACCTACAAAAAAAAAACGCATTAAGGTATAGAGTAGTGTTACTATGAAAAGACAGGGTAAATGGTAAAATAAAGACAAAATGAGAAGAAAATATTAAAATAACGAGGCAATCACATGAAATCGGTCATTACATAAAATTAGTCTTTTTGCTGTTGCTTAATAATGAATTTAAACGATACAATAAAATTTAGCATGATTTACATAAATCTCAGTGTTAAAAGCTAATTACATTATTTCCTATGGATTTCGGATGCATCACTAGACTTCCGGTATTCGAGAGGAGAGAGATGTATCATAGAGGGAATAGGAAATCCAAATACATCACTGACTTTGCTTATACCTCAGGCATAAGTGATTCTGAAGGAAATCAAAATAAAAGTCGCACTTAGGACCCGTTTGGTAGGAAGTACTAATCAAAATAATCTATGGATTAAAATATAGTCCAACAAAAACATTGTTTGGTTACTTTATTTTACCTAATCCATGGATTACTAATACCTCATACAAGGTATTATTTTATCCCTAGGAAAGGGAGGGATAGCTAATCCAAGGATTCACAATCCTTGGATAAGACCCCTAATGACTAAATTATCCCCAAATCTTTTTTCCTATTTTTTTTTTGTAATTCATGTTCTTTTTTATTTATATGAGAATATTTATAAATGTTCATTTAATTCTCCAAATTTATTCCATGTAATTTGATGATTTCACAAACTAATATTTTTTTCTCCATGTTTGAGTTGTTATATTGGGTTGATTTTTTTTTTTGTTTTTAAATGTAGTTCGTCAATTGACCACGTGAACTATTTTCTTTTATTTTTAAAATAAGCTAAGCGTATTTGAACAATTTAAGTAGCCTTAAATTCATGTTAAGTTCAAGGTATATTTGAACAACAAAAAATTAAAAACATACCATGTGACATATCACACCTCAAAATTAATAATATATTATTTTTTTTTTAATATTTAACTTGACTAGTTAAATGAAACATAATCTCACAATAACTAAAGGGTATAATAGGAAATAAACTTTTTCTAAAGTTTTAAACCATACATAAGACTAGGTAGGAAATAATGAACCAAACACTTGCTAAAAAATAATCCTTGCATTACTAAAACCTGCATTACTAATCCATGCATTAGTAATCCCTGCATTATGCATCTTTGTACCAAACGACCCCTTAAACTAACATTGTAATACAACGAGTAACAATCATCCAGCAGAAGAGGAAATTAGAAAAAAAGAAAGATATTGAATTCCACCAGAAAAAGCATGATAGGACACACCTGACTACCATGGAAATTCAGCTTCTTGTCTAAGGCAAGGAATGATTTACAAATCTGGAAAATTTATGCTGCAATTGAATCCAGCTGAAGAGGAAATGTGACAAAAGATAGATAGAAATTGAACTCCACCTGAAAAACTGTAATATGACATCATGCCTGACTGACATGGAAAACCTACTTTATTATACATGTTTTCACATTTCACATCGGGTTCAAGCCACATCCATGGGCTTGTCGCCAGCCTCCTCGCTCTTCACAGTTTGAAGAGCTTCCTCCAAATGCCTTTCTAAAGCTTTTCTCAATGTCCGTACTACTACTAGAACATACGAACTAGCACAGGAATTCCAGGGGAATAACAGACACCAGTAAAATCGCCTGTTAGTGAAGCTTAATTGACCACGGAAAGACAAAAAGGAAACAATGAGACAAAAGGTAAATAAAAGCACGGAAATTGAAGGGAGAAGGATAGGTAACTTTCTCCGGGAAAGTCAACACCTGAAACGGCAATCTATCTAACTTCGCCATGATTGTACTACTTGCAGCGATCTGTTCTTAAAATTGCAGTTTGTACGCTGAAGTTTTCTTTTCTTTTCTTTCCTTGACAGCAATTTTTTGCTGAATTCTGGCACCATTATTCCTAAGAAAACAACACATACCAATACAATTTTAAAAGTGAGTGAAAAAGCTTAATCAAACATGGAAAGAGAAAAAAAAGTAAATAAATTAAGAAGGGAATGCTAAGGAAAGGGCTAGCATAACTTTTCGTCACGAAGCAAATATTTGAAAGGGGTATCTTCATTGTTATGCCAATAACTTGTTCATAACTTTCAGCAAAAGTTTTCATCCTTGGAGCACCTATCTTGAAAACAAATTTTGCAGAACTCTATAGCATAGGTGTTCTAGGAGAACAATACAGAAAAGCAGAAACATGTGTGAGTGAAGAGACTAGTAAAATATATAAGGGCAAGGAGTAAGAATATACATGGCAAGTGTTAATGGCTCACAATTGAAGAGACAGAACTTCCCATAAGCAGGCGGTGATATCATAAGCCATGTGCTACAGGTCTGACTTGTAATTATCCAGACAGAACAAACCATCACTTCTACTATTACGATAATGATCTGTTAAACTGTCTTCTACTCTCAAGTTGTTGTAGGGAAAAAAGTAGCACAATAAAATTGGTGAGGCCATGACAGAATACCAACAGATTGGGTGGATCTAGTATGTACTTGCAAGTATTGTGAGGAAGCAAAATGTAGATTTGAGATAAGTGTTGATGGCTTGCAACGGAAGTTGGCAGAACATCTTAATATCAAGCAGTGATGTCATACACAAAGATGCTATTGTCAAACAATAAGGAGGATGCTCCAATATTAGTTATAGATGAGAATGTTCAACTGCAAGACGACCAAAAGGCCATGATGTTACCATACGAGGACAGAATAAGAATGTAAAACATATTATAATACCAAAAGCTACATTTACCTCTATGTGATCTCCGCACACATAGCAAATATATTTTTTGTACCTGCAGATGATGATAACATTAGATTCAAAGGATGTTAGCAGATTGTACATGAAACCACCATAAAACAAAGGACAGTGAAACTTACTGAATCTAGACTCATAAGGTTATTAGTTTCAAGTGGTACCTAATTCAAAATGAACAAAGTATTAAACTAGCTACTTCTCAGCATGGCCGCAAAATCATGAAGAGGTGTAATGCGATTTACATTCTTTAGTTATTCCCTCATAACGGTATTACCACGATTGGAAGTGACAAGTCGGTGGTCTCTTCCCAACTCTCCAGTTTATTCCTTCTGCCAAGTGCTCCTTGGTCGGTGTCAACATTACAAAGTTTGGATCTCAGCCCTTTCATAGCTGCAATTTCAAAGATGTCAAACACTAGAAATATTCAAAGCAGGAATTGGGCTAAAAAGCTCCCATGAATTGATTTTAGGCGAGGAATCAGGAAATCAACATTTTAATTTAACGTCTATATCTTTCTACCTATTTTTCCCTGCCTTCCCGCTAAGTTCTACTATGCTAATGGTAGATCTTTTGTACAACCTCCAAGGTCAGCACCAATCTCCACCAGATCCCCCCCCCCCCCCCGGTCAAATCAACCACCTAATACAACCAATGAGCAATCGATACCTATTGATAATGTCACCACTACCAACCTGAGATCTGACAATCTACCATCACAATGTGACCAAATTTAAAACACCATTGACTAGGTCATCTAAATTGGGGTAAAAGTAGTAGAGAAAATATACTAAAGCATCTTTCATTCAAATATATAAACAGATATCAACAAAAGGAAAGTTCACATGTACTGTGGTTCTATCAAAGTATCTAAAAGACAAACTCCAAGCATGACATATACCTGTAGATTGCACAAGTATTTCACATACGAATGCATGTCAGGAGATATTAGCCCACTTACAACGTTGATATTAAAACGATTTTACAAGAAAATCATGTCCGCGCCTTTACGTTGCAAAAGACAGTCACCCTGGAAATTCACAATGCTAATAAATCCATCGGAAGAGGTGATATGAAAAAAATACAGAAACATATTGAACTCCGGCAGAAAAAAAGAGAGCATAAAATCAAACTGGAAATACATTGATAGGACAAGCCAGACTGCCATGGAAACTTAGCTTCTCGTCAGTGTTTCGATTTCACATTGGCTTCAGAAAACTTATTATTGTGAATAAGATACAATTTTCTCAAAGATACATAGCATACAATTGACAGGTAAAAATCTGGCTGTAATAGAAAGGAAACAACCTAGTTTCGTAAAAAGGGGAAAGGCTCGCTGATTCATATAAATTCCCTATATAACTTCTTTTAGACACACAATTATTGTATCGATTAAATTGAGTTGACCAGTTTCAATAAAATAAATTACTGCTAAAGGTGATTCCGTGAACAGTAAACAAAAACTGATCCCAAGTGTAAGAAAAGTCTGAGATATAAAATGACATATACCTTTGTACTTCACCAAATAGCAAGAGAAAAGATTATTTCTCCAGTATTAATTCTGTCAATCATAGTCACATCGTATTGGCTGTATTACCTCTGATAATTCAGCTCTTACCTTCACCTTTAACAATGGAAGAGATCAAAAAAGAATAAGCAGCTCCAGTTTCCTTGCTAAGGAGTCTCCACCGCCGAGAAGCAATACAAAGCTCAAGTGGACTCGTCCACTGAAACACTATAAACTGCCACATAATAAACAAGACCAAAAGAATGTGATTTATCAACTCCAACTATAGTACTTCATTTGCATACTCACCAAAGTAAACACACTTTTTTTCAGAATTAAAGTAAGCACTCTCTTTACCAGGAGAAAAACAGATTAGTACATTATTTGTAACGAGTTATTGAAGACTATCTGCACATACATTTATTTTACCCAACACTTGAAAGTGGGAAGCATTGTCTCATAAAAAACCTTTTTCAGAAAATCAGCTTAATAAATCACCCACAGAAGTCAGTAGATCTATAAGTGAACAAACAGCAGTAAAGGTAAGAGAAATGAATGGTGACCCATCAGCAAATATACCTTGATAATAGTTTGAATGTTCAAACTAGAAGAATTATCAGTCTTGGAAAACAGCAGACACATTGTAATACGAAATACAGTACTCCAATCAGTAAAACAAATATGTAAGACATGTCCTTGTTAACATTGGCCTGTTTGTTTTTGCAACCAAAAGAAGCTAGAAACATGGTTATGCATTGTTTTCCCATAACAAAAGGGAGATTTTTTTGTTTTGCGGGAACAACTGTAATGCAAGGACCTTGTTGGTCAGGGGGTCCTTTTTAATATTTTGAAATCCTATATGATTAGTAATAAATAATGATGTTTAGCAACTTCTGACATATTAATTTCACCCATATTGAAGTTTCAAAAAATGATTAGGTGTTTTGAAATTGTTTTTAACAGAAAACAACTCAAACCAATTCTCACACACAAAAAAAACACTTACTAATCTTAGCTAGGTTGATCGAGCCTCAATTTTGATTAATTATCATAATGTCTGACTGTAAAAAGCAGGAATTGATTATTTCTAGATAAGAAGTCTTCACAGCAGGTCATTTCAGTTTTGATCTACTTACCTCGAGAATCCAACAAGGGGTATGCACCAGTTCAATGGTTCTGAAATTCGGCTAAGTTTGGTCATTGCTTGATTTAGCGTTTCATGGAGAGGTTGTTGTGCTGTAACAGAGAATTAGGGTTAGACAGAGTTGTAGCAGAAGAGGTTTATGCTTGAGCTTACCTGAATGGAATCTCATCCATGGGAAAGAATTCTCAAAGTTGTGACTCGCAGACTCAGAGAAGATGAAGAGACAAGGATTTTGATGAAGAGAATGGAGCTCAAAGCTCTTTTAAAACCAAAGCTTGAATATCATCTGAATGGCTGTATTTTGATGTTGCTGGTGTAAACAAAACATAAGAAACCATAGTTAAAATGGCCAGACAAAAAGGAAGCATAACAGGCACATATACTGTCTCCATAAGCTGGCTAGAAGTACCTAAGCACCAATATGTATGTATGTTCCAGCTCAACTTCAGCTAGATTAAATAATCAAAACAGCTCTACATATAGTAGTGATCAAAAAAAAAATATTTCATCTCCCCCCCTTCCCCCGAGCCACCCATTTTCTTCTGGGAAGGCAGTACAGCCTGTACAGGTAAAGTAAGTATTTTATTGCAAATGAAGCACCAGGAAAGAGATGTACATGAACATCTTAAAATAAAAGCAAAACCAAAATGTAAGCATCAATATTTTGTGTTGTGTACAGCCATACAAGTTTGGGACGTGGTACAGGTAATGGAAGTATTTCATTACAAATGAAGCACCAGAAATGCGATGTGCATCAACATCTTACTGTAAAAGCACAAATGAAATTTCAGCATCGATATTTTTTGTGTAACCATACCAGATTTCCCAACTACAAAAGTAAAAGAGTAAAACCACAACATAATAAATAAAAGAACATCTGAAAAAGATATTAATGAACACCAACAGTCAAACACCCTATCAGTTGAGTAATGCATGCAATCCTATAGACTACAACAACCATTCCAAGTTATGAACATCATAGTTGTCAGGCAAAAGAAATTACATACAGCAACATCAATACAATAGAACAGATGATGGTGGTCCAACATTTTGCAGAAAGATTACCATATCTTTATCCCATCAGCACCAATCCATCTCGTGAAACACCAGATCCTTCAAAAGAAAGTACCACTTAAGACGATGAAGTAAAAAAAAAATTGAGCAGAACTTTCTGCACATCAAAATGCATTAGATAAATGTCAAAGAAACCAATACTAACCATTGTCATCCACCTTAACATAGCAGGTAACAATGCCATAGCAACAGATACCTGGTGGAAATTGGGTTAAGTTCAAACTAGGTGTACACTACTAATAAGAATGATAAACGTAAAAAGACCAGTCCTATAAGGAAGTAGATCTCATGGAAAAAAGAAATAGAGTAGTGATGAAAGAACATTCATTTGGAAAAAAATAATTATGATACTAGAATGGAACATCATACTAAGAGGGAAAAAGGTATTAATTTTCATGTAAAGCATACACCCTCAGAAGTAGCATATGAAGGAACATAAGAATTCATCGAAGAGCCTCACTGCTCACTTTCCATATTCTCAGCAGCCCACCTCTATTGATCCTCAAAACATTAACAAAATCAAAAAACATATAATTTCCCATTCTCTTACATGGCATAATTTCAACTTTTAAGAAACAATAAAAATAAAAAAATCTAGACCATTGTAAAGGAAAATAGCCATTGAGGACGAAAGCCTGTCCACTTGAGTTTCTTATTCAAAATACTACAAATCACAACTTCTTATAATTAAACTATTTTTTTAAAGTTACACGAGTGGGGCCTTCAGTTTCAACTCCACATCTCTCCATTAAATACATAATAAAATCCTAAATCTTAGGTCATGAGGATATTAATAATGACCAATAAATTAGTTATGTCGAGCTTAATTTATCTTATGTGGATAATTGAGTGCTTAATAGTTATGCGGATATTACTTTTCTTATGCGGCCAACACATGTTATACTATTTATGCGGAAGTTTATGCTGAGATTTATATTTGCTAATGAGTCCAACCAAATGATCCCTAAGAGAAACAATCGTTTAAAGTAAATGCATTATAAGAAATTTCATAAGAAACCAAAATTGGCCGATTATGCAAAGGAAAAAATAGACCTGATCAGTTATATCAGGTGTTATGCTCCCACAATCGGAATAAACTTCTTATCAACCTGTTTGACAACTTTGGCACCTGCCAGGCAGTTTATATCAATGGTATCAGGAATCAATGAATCGCTAACAAAATGCAAGACGCCAAAAGTGACACTGAGTACAGTATACTGATTATTAAGATTCTCTGTTCCAGCACTGTTCTGCATCTCAATAGGAAAAGGTAAAGTTCATCATCTTAACGAAATAGAGAAGAAGCAAAAACATCCAACATATAGCTAAGGTACTCAACTGTAATCCCTGGAAGTCCCTCCATTTCATCCCAGAATCTAAAAACTTCTTGGTGGTACAAATTCTGAAAAATTGATTAAAGAAAAGGTCAGGACAATATTATTACAAGATCAGAACATAAGCAAGATGGAATTTGAAAGAGACTATGTGGCCTAGGAGTCTTAGAAAGATACATTGTAATCTCTAATGCTTCTATAATTAATAAGAATGCAGCCTAAGATAATGCTGAAAAGTAGGTAAAAGAAATGAAGCTAATTAACTGAAACAAGCACTAGGAAAATTCAGCTCTTATTCAGGACAGGGACAAGTGGCAGGATGGTTTACCTTCTTTTAACTCCCCATCGTGTGTACATGTACACTCCCCTTGAGCTTGCAAATTGCTATTCCAAATGTTAACAAGTTCCCTTTCACACTTGGCCTGAAGAGAGGAACATCAGGCCATGTTCATTACTGACATATTTATTGAGATAATATCAGAAAAAAACCTAACAAACCTCCCAAGAAATTAAATAACATTACCTTCATTAATGGGATGACTGCTGTGGAAGCTCCCAGCAGAATGATGCAGTCTCTTACTGCTCTAGTTTCTCTAGTTTCTGCGTGATGGAAAAGAACATTAATTAATTGCACACGTTTTCTGTCATCAATGATTAATAACACAAACAAGCACTCAAGGACAAATTACGAGGGCATGAATGGGCACATCATGAATAGTCTTAATACTGTGATTTCCTGCTGCCGTTCTTGTAGACTCACTCATGGCAAAGAACTTATTCTTGCCTTGGTAACATGGAAGAGCTGAATGATTTCTTCTACTCTTCTTCTTCCTTATAAGCTCATCCGTTTTACCTCGATTTCCAGCATCAATAAATTTATGTGAGTCCCTATCTACCCTAGAGGAGAGCATAGCTCACGGTATCAAATAATTCTTGAGACTCTCTTCACATCTCTTATCCCTCAATATGGACCTGCATACCTTCACTGTCAGGACCTGAGATGTATCCAAAGAGATTGAATGAACCATCACTTGCATTCAATTTGTTAAGGAAACCCAGATGAATCCCTAACCCACTGAACAATAGTGGCAACAGAGAAGGAGAATCACGTGTGCAAAGCAGGTCATCCTCACTGCATGCAAATAAAAAAAAATCTAAGAAACCAGATAGAAAATATCCTTGAGTTAACTGGTTTATCAAAGATGGACCTTTCAATAACAACAATCTTGAAGGAGACACTGTGGGATGCACAAGGGTGATTCTCAGAAGATTCTTTCACAGAATGCAAGACCCCCTTTGGGCTTTCCAGATTATACATTCAAACAAGAAGATCAATCAGGGCAAAGTAAAGCTTAAGAAATTTAGTATGTAAATCAAATGTTTTACTTGTTTGGGTTTAAGAAAACCAAGAAGTACCAGGAACACAATTGCTTTCTTCAAACTGGTTGGTTGTAAAAGCACTGGAAATAGTACCACTGAAACTCCTCTTGCATATTAGCACTAGAATTAGGCATAGGCACTGCCAAAGAAGAAAACAACCATCAAAGTGGAAAATTCACATAGGCACTATAACTTAAACGTAATAAACCACTAAAGCAAAACATTACATTGTTGAATGCCAATCAAGAAACATCAAGAAGTCAGATTCTTCTTTAACATAAAGCCCTAAAGAACCTAAGACAACTAAAATACAGTAGGCATCATACGAAATCTTGAAATAGCAGTATGAAAATCCATCAAAAAAAAGAAGAAGAAGGAGAAGAGAGGAAGCTTACAGTGACGACGGCAACAAACACACTGATTATTAAAACAAAAATAGTATCATCCAATCTTATAGCAGGCATTCAACTGTTGGTAGAACCAGAAATCTATTTGATCCGAGTACTTCACCATTACAGGTTTTACAAACAATTACAACCCTAGAGAATAGTCTAAAAGTAGTTATCAAAACATCCATCAGACAACTATAGGTACCGTACATTCTTCACTAAAGAAAAGACTTTGTAGAATCTTGATAAAAATTCACACAGACATTGTAAATTCTGACAATAATCAACCACTAAAGCAAAACAATATCAATTGCACGGTTGGATCCCAATCAAGAAATATCAACAAGTCAAATTCTTGAAATAGCAGTACGAAAATCCATCCAAAAAAGAAGAAGAGAAAGGTTGCTTGAAGAACCCAGAAACATATTTGATCTTAATCAAGTACTTCACCATTACAGATTTCCCAAACAATTACAACCCTAGAGAAAAACCTAAAAGTAGTTACCAAAACATCCCTCAGACAACTATAGGTACCATACATTCTTCACTACAGAAAAGACATTGTAGAATGTTCGGTGAAAAAATCATACAGACATTGTAGAACAATATCAATAACACTGTTAAATTCCAATCAAGAAACATCAAGAAATTAAATTCTCCAACATAAATCCCTAAAGAATCTAAGAATCAAGGCATCATAATCAAATTTTGAAATCACAGTAGTAAAATCCATCATAGAAAAAAAAAGAAGAAAAAAGAAGAGAGAAAGCTTAAAGAGAAAGACAATATTGGGAAAATGACTCTTCACAGTTGAACGAGGAGGACCATATTTATAGACTTGAAAATTCCCGCGTGTGCAGTTTAATGTCACTTTGGTCCTCAAAGTTTCAATATAGTCATTAGAACCACCTTTTTTTTTTAATGTACTATTGAGTCCCTTTTTTTTTTGGGTGCACTATTGTGTTCTATTTTCAACTAAAATATTACTATTATTCTTATGGATGTGGGGATTTGGGTTCTATTTTACTTGCATTATGAACATGGGTTTGTAGTTATGCATTTCGCTATTTATACAAGTTTGAGATGGTAAATTACTAAGAAATTTACATTATTAATTAAGCTGCGGGTGAATAATTATGTTTAATGATTTGATTTGACGATTATTAATTTTTGAATATAGTAATTCACTAATCAATCGTTAAAATACTGATTAATTTGATAATGCATTAGCAATTATCAAACGATTATTGTGTAACAACTATTTTTTTTGTACGTTTTTTTCTACTATCGTAATTCTTTTTTATAAAATTATCGGAAAAGGTTCAAAAATATTCTTAAACTATTCAAAACTACCCTTCCGTCAAAATATTGTGTCAAAAATACTTTTTTTATTAACAGAAGATGTTAAATGTCATATGGATGTCACATTGCATAACAATAAGGTTCCACTACCACATAGACTAAATCCTAAATCTTAATTACTCCCCCCCCCCCCCTCATTTTATTATTTTCAGAAACGATATATTCATCCGTTCTCCTCATTTCACGGCTAGTATTTCATACTTTTTTTCGTTGCTGGGTTTCAAAGTGGATATTCATGTTTGTAAGTTAGTAAATATTTTTCTTATTTTTATTATGTTTACTATTTCAAACCATAATAATAGTAAGGATTTCACAACTTTCCCCTAATTTCGTAGCTAAAGCTTAGTAGCTTTCTTCGGGGCTGAGTTTCAAAGTGGATATTCATGCTTGTAGGTTAGTAAATATTTTTTCTTATTTTATTATGTTTATGATTTCGAAGTATGATAGCTAAATTTTACAACTTTCCGTCATTTCGCGGCCAAGGTTTCATAACTTTCTTCGGAAATAAGTTTCAAAGTAGAATTTCGTGGTTGTAAACATAATAAAATAAGAAAAAAACTTTACTAACCTACAAACAAGAATATCCACTTTGAAACCCAGCGACGAAGAAAATTGTGAAGCAATAGCTGCAAAAGAGGGAAAAGGGGTGAAAGGGAATCAAGTTAAAAAAACATGAACTCAGACGTGGCGGTTAACGACAACATTAGGAAGTCCGAGGATGTTGGCGGGAGCCTTGAGAAAAATTATCTTTTCTTTTAACAGTTTGGCCACACTGGAATCGGCTTAGTAAGAGGTAGGGTCCATGGGCTGGAAGAGCACCGCATGTCGTGTGGTGTCTAATGTGCTCCTGATGGCCCTAAAAAATTGAAAGATTGAATGTGATCCACACCCAATCATACTCACGACTACTTTAGGTCTCCAAGGTGAACAACCTTTTCCTTCCAATGAATAATCTCATTTGACATGGGTTTACGATCGGAGTGCATTAGCGTATAAATTATTTTTATATTATCTTATAATGGTAAATTTACATAATTTATTTATAGATGTAAAATCTAAAATGAAGACATAAATAAAAACACAAAACAAAGGGAGTAAATAGTAATAACTTATTGAATTATTCGACTGAAAATGATACATGTCCAAATTTCATATTTATAAGTAATTGTGGTTGCAATAAAAAAAAACAATATTGATGATATAGTTGAATAAAATTTGAAACCAATTCAGATAAAGGAAATATTTATTTGGATATAAAGGAAAAATTAGAAATGAACTTTATCTATATTTGAATTTAATAAAAACAAATGAGTGATATCATATTTTACTAAATTCACTTAGATATTTTTTTAATATTAAATAATTATTAATTTATAATAATAATAAAAAATTATATGACTACATATATTTATACGGGGTTTCCAAAAAGTATTTTATGAAAAAAAATCCGCGTGTCTTTAGCTTAAACAGTAAGCTACATTCGTTTAACCGGCTCTATTTATGTAACAATACCACCATTCAGCTGTTTTCTTTACCTTCTTCTTCTCCCTTGCTTGTTGTAAGGGTTTCGGTTGTTTGATATTAAGTTTATGTGGTCTGTCGGATTTTCGAGGATAAGAGTTTATCTGCTCTCTCCGTATTTATTATTTTGATTTCTTCGCTTTGTTGCATTCTTGAATTTTAATAACTTAATCTGAGAATGTTGCTTTCTTCTTCTTGTTTCTTGGTTCCGTGTCTTTGTGAATTTTGCTTGTTGGTTCCAGTTAGTTGATAAATAGTTTATGTGTTCTCCTTCCCTATCATGATTCTTGACAGTTATATTGATAAAAAACAAGTTTTAATTTTCCTTTTTTTTTTTTGCATTCTTGAATATTGATATCTTAGTCTGAGAATGTTGCTTTCTTGTTCTTCTTCTTCTTCCTTTTTTTTTTGGTTCCGTGTTTATGTTTTTTTTGTGGGTTTTGCAAGTTGGTTCTAGTTAGTTGATAAATAGTTTATGTGCCCACCTCTACATCATGATTCTTGACAGCTATATTGATGACAACACAAGTTTTAATTTCTCCACTTTATTGCATTCTTGAATCTTGATAACTTAATCTGGGGGTGTTGTTTTCTTCTTTTTTGGGGTTTCGTGTTTATGGTTTCTTTGTGGGTCTTGCATATTGGTTCTAGTGCTCTCTCCATATCATGATTCTTAACATTCTTGCTTCTTGAATCATGTTCTGTGGAAACACGTTTGCAAAGGTTGAATAAGCAGAATGTAGCAAACTCAGCCATAAGCCCCATGACTTCGAACTTTACCTCTTGTTCTGTTATTGATTCATTAGTTTGTTTAATGCAGATATCTGCTCCCAAGGAACCAGAACTGATGAGCGTAGATAGCAAGGCATAACTTTAACTCAAACATGACATAAAAAGGCTCAGCATCATTTTCTTGACGGTTCCGATGAGATGTCATATCTGTCATGGAGTTGTTATAGTTGGATTTTAGGAAAAAAAGTGTTTGCTGAATAATCTGACTGTAATTTATGATTCTGCATGGGGTGTATTTATGTTAATGGATTCTCCTGTAATAGAGTTTCATCTGGCATCTTTGGTGTTCCATATTTTAGTTATTGTGTGTTGTCCTTTTGTTGAGTGGAATTAATTAAAATCAGTTCTTATTATTGTTGTGTACTGAAATTGCAAGCCAAGACCTTTACTTCTAGAAATAATGATAGTCTGAACAACAACAGTAAAAAGTACCTTTCATTTTAATGTTGCAATGCATATTTTATCTTTGTTAAAATTCTCTTCTGCTGGCTTTATTTACTTTGTTTGCTGATTTTGGGTATCTTGTAGATAATTTCTCTTTCTCCATATTTGTTTCTATATATTGGCAACACTTTCTACTCTTAGCAATTTCACATGTATTATTATCGCAAAGTGTTTTTTGTATTAATCTCTAGACAGATTATCAGGTGGTTAGATTATATTAACTGCTACACAGACTACACAATTTCTCCTTCTCCATATCTGTAAGTGTTTCTGAACGTATATGCAATCTTTGCATATGATCTGTTTAGTAGTTCGTGGCATGCTTTGGTTGATGGACCAAAAGTTTAAGATAAAAACAGATCATATGTCAAGATTGCAAGTACTGGTAGAATAATGCAGATTTAAGTCCATATTTTCCTCTAATCCAAGTAAAATACTCATATTTAACAGGACTATAATAATTGTTTATGTAGTTCCCCTTTTTCATTGATGAAAAAACTCTTTTGGCGTACTAAGGATAGAAGTTATCATCATTCCAAGGGACTGGGTTTAATCCTACCGCTAGAGAATTTTCACTGGGGGCTTCATCTATGGATAGTAAGCTTTCCTTTTTTTATAAACGTGCCTTCCTTTCGTTGTTTGGTTCAGCTGGATTCTAATAGATGCATAAGTCAATTATCTTACTTCGGGAATGGGAATGGCACATGTAATGTTTTAGTGGATTGCTTAATGTCTAGTACTATTTTATGTCTGCTCTATTAAGATCCTATTTCCTTAAGCTCAAAACCTCGAATCTCTAATAGTTAAAGTTTAAACCAAGTAACTTCACGGATTTGTTATCTATTTGAGTGTGTGTACGGATATACAAGTTGACTTGCTATTTTACAAGTTCCAGAAATAAGAACCAAACAAACCAATTTTGCTATTTAATTGCATAATTCCCTGTTCTGTTTAAGATGTAAGGATGCACGATGAAGACGGAGTTGGTAATAAGCCCAAGTTAGAGCCTGAAGAGATGCATTATGATAAGCCCAATTTTGTGCCAGCTATTGATGCTTGTAGTTGTGTTTAATTAGTGATTAGCAAATCAATTCAATCTGCTTTCCTAACTGTAGGAACATTAGCCTTTAATGCAGCAAGAATGCAACATCTTGTCAAACACTAAATATATCTCCGGGCTCATCCAGTTTACAAACCTTTGGAAAGAAATATGACGTTCATAGCGTGTCCAATGAACCTCTGTAGTGGTCCAGGGATGCCAATGTTTTAGACTCCTCCATATTTGGATCTCTAAAAGCTCCTTCATTTGGTGTTTCAAGCAACTCACACTTTGGCACCCCAAGATTTGATTCCTACTCCTTTGGCCAACCAGCAGTATATATGTCAGGGAGCAAAGGTTTTACTTTATTGTCCATTTTTTATGGAGTCAGATTAATCAACATTTTGTGGGAGAATTTTGTTTTATAATTTATATGTTCTGTTTTTATCTGAAATCCTTGTTGAGCTTTTATTAAATACTACTAAGTACTACTTATTTCTACTTCATATTTCTGGATATCTTAAGTGTTCAATCTTGATCAAATTTGCAAACCAAGAAAAGAAAGTACACCTTTCCTCAAGAGCTCTGGTTTTGGGAAGTCCGCATTTGGCATTATTCAGAAAGGAAGTAGAGTGGCATCATATATTGTCACTACAGAGAAAGATATCACAGCACCTGGTGGTGCAAAAGTTCAATCCGTTTGAGGAATGCAGACTTACAAAGATAAAAGCCACGAAGCGTTGAGGTTTGAGGACTACGAATTAGGTAATAGAGGCATCCTTGACTTGTTCTCATAAATTAACAGCGGCATACCTTTTAATTTCTCCACTTCTGTGCATTCTTGAGAACTGAATTGGGTATGTTCCTCTCTTCTTTTTCTTTTTTAGTTCTGTCTTTATGCTTCTTTCTGGATCTCATATGTTGGTTTTAGTTTAGTTGATATAGGTTGAGGTTTTATTTCTCCTTTTACATATCCGTGATATATACTTGAGAATACGAAGACCTATTTCTATATATTGATAACACTTTTTACTTTCAGTAATTTCCCTTGTTTATTATCGGGAAGATTTATTGGTATTCTGCTCTCCCTAAATTTGTGTTTGCCTGGTTTTGACTTGTAAAGAAGTTTATGGAAGTAAGATTTTTGATTCTTGTGGTCTTGAACTAAAGATTTGTAGTATGTACCACAATACCCTTTAATGTCTTGGTATTAATCATGCCAAGTGTTCAATCAGACATCAAATTTTCAAACCAGGAAAAAGAATGTAAAAAACCTTTTCTCAAAAGCTCTAGTTTTGGAAAAGCATTTGGTATTAACCAGTAAGGAAGTACAACAACATCATATATTGCAACTCGATCCATATAGACATAACACAAGACATGGTGGTGAAAACATTCAATACATTTGTGGAATGCAGACTTTATAAAGATAAAAGGAGAAGTTGAGGTTTGAGGACTACCAGTTAGGTGATAAAGGTATCCTTAACTTGTTCCCCAAATCTTTAGGTAGCAAGAAAATATCTACCCTGTATTTCATTAACTTTTTAATACTTCATGGGTGAATTTTGCAGGTCAGATGTGCTTCTTTGATTGGTGTTTCTGTACCACAGGGATTTGGTGTCATCGACAATACAAGACCTTTCATGCCACCAGTATTTAACCTAACAATTGTTCATCAGCCATTCAGCCTTCTTATTCCCACTTTCCAAGTTCATTTGCATTGGAAAGAGTTGGGGTTGATATTTATGTTGTATCATAATCCATGTAACTTGTTCTCCCGACGTCTGTTTCCCATAAGAAGGTACTAGTTGCTCAGAAATTGGACAATGGGTTGGTCAGCAGCCAAGTATCAATGGCCATGAGTGAGTATCAAACTTTACTATCTATTGTTTTACTGTACTTTGTGTATTATTTAATGCCTAATTTTGACTTCTATACTTTCCTGTCATTTTTTTTATCTCTGCTGCCTCAGTTGTTAGTCCACAGTTCCGTTTTAACCTAAAATCGTCTTATTCTTCTTCTGTCTGTTCTTTTTCTTGCCCCTGATCCTTCTACTTGTACTTTCTCATGCACCAGCTATACCTCGACTTATTTTCAGGTCTTACTTTCTGAGAATCATGGAACTGAAGCCATCATCAATTATGCCTCCTGCTGAAACACAACCTTCAGTCTAAATCTCAGTTAAACACCCCAATTTGGCGACATCCATCCAGTACAAAATTTTTCTTGTTTACCCTTAAGTTCACACTTCTGAACAACTAATTATAATTAATGAGCTTATGCATGCATGCCTTCCTCTTGTCTTATTGGTTCAGCTGAATTCTAATAGATGCAAAAATCAATTATCATAGTTAGGGAATGGGAACATCACTTGCAATGATTAGTGGATTACTTAGTATCTACCATTTTATGGCTGCTGCATTTAAGGTCCCATTTACATTAGCTCAAAGCTTGGAACCTCTAAGAGTTCAAATTATAACCAATTAACTTCACGGATTGGTGATTCCTTAAAAGACTTTGAACACTAGAAAGATTATCGTTTGTTATCTATTTAAGCATATCTAAGAATATAAAAGTTGACTTGCTGTGTAATTGCATAATACTCCTTTTCTGTTCAAATTGTAGGGATGCATGACTGAAATAAAGTTGGTGATAAGCCCAAGTTAGAGCCTGAAGAAATGCACTATGATAATTGTGGTGATGATTAGGATGTGGATGGCATAATGCCGAAACTTTGATGTGCTGATTAATACACAGTTACTCCTTTGGAAAAATTGACATTGATGGAGAAGGAAGAAGCTAGTTTTTTTCTGCCATGTGAAGGATTTGGTGGTAGGAAGACATGGGGGTATGGACACATCAAGTTCTTGGGAGAAACAGATGTCTGGGCGCTTGATCTTGATTCTGCTATCCATTTTAACTGCCATGATTATTGTCCATTTTTTCATGTACTGGAGCAGCTTAATAAACATTTTAAGGGAGAACTTTGTTCTGTAATCTATATGCTCTATATATTGATTTGGAATCCCTGTTGAGCTTTTATTAAATACTACTAAGTACTATTTATTTCTACGTCATATTTTTGGATATCTTAAGTGTTCAATCTTGATCAAATTTGCAAAGCAGGAAAAGTACACCACCTTTTTTCAAGAGCTCTGGTTTTGAAAAGTCAGTGTTTGGCATTAAAAAAAAAAGGAAGTAGATAGCATCATATACTGCAACTCCAGGGAATGGTATCACAGGACCCGGTGGTGGAGAAGTTCAATCCATTTGTGGAATGCCGACTTATAAAGATAAAATCCAGGAGGAGTTGAGGTTTGAGGACTACCAGTTAGGTGATAAAGGTATACTTAACTTGTTCTCTTTTGATTCAGATTAAGCTTCTTCAAATATGTTATTGCTACCTTTATATGTTCATATATAAGTTATTTTAAACAAATTCTTTGGTCTGTATCCAAATACACTCAGAAGAAAGACCACTTAAGCTTTTGTATGAGAGTGATCTAAAAACACTCTTCTGAATATGTTATCCCCATGATATCTCTGCCAGACGGATTAAGTACAGCTTTTTTTCTCACCTGTGATCCAGGTGAGGAATGGCATATGTAGATGCTACATTTTATACTGCCAATTTCATGAGAGGAGAGATATCATATTTACTTTAATAGAGCAGCGAAACGAATTGGTCAAAAAGCTAAATCTTCCTTGTGAAGGTAGCTATGCACATTGATCTTTACTGGATAATATTAGTCCCAGAAAATACCTTTCGAAGTTTTGATATAGCTATATAAAAGTAAGTTACCTTAGCCTTCTCTCTTTATTTTCCTATTATTTCATCTTCTTTTTCACTTTCCATGGTTGATTGAGTTCACTCATGCATGTATCTATTTTTCTATGTTGCTTTCCTAAAACACCTGTGCTACAGAGTTCAACAAAATTTGCTATCAGAACGATGGCAAATTTAGTATGTACAAAATGCTATGTTAAGACAGGTGCTCAAAGTGTGGAAACCATTGCTAGAAGTTGTGAACCATTCACATAGTGATGTAAGATATATAACTCCCTTCTGCTGTTCCCTTTCTTTTATTTACTTTTATCTTTCCATATTTGATTAAGCTTTTTCACTTGCACACAATTCTATTTGTGTATGTTGTTTTCTTGTAGTCCCCCAGAATTCAGAAAAGTTTGCTATAGAGAAGAAAACAAGTCTAGGATGTATACTCCTTGAGTGATTCAAGTAACTGTCTCCATGTTCAGTGTCACCTTCCACGTATACTTAGTTAAACTCCTGTTTTGATCAAAAGAACTCTTTTTCTCCCATTCCTGTTGAGGCCCTCCACAATCCACATTATGCATGAATTGCTTAAAGCAGTAACAATCTACTTCACCAGGACTTTGTAATGTTTCGAGCACTCCACTTGTTGCCAGTTAAAATACTTTTGAAGTGTTTCTGAACATATATGCAATTGGATCTCATTTATACCTCTCTGCCATTTGCTTTCTGTCATAAACAATATAAAGGGCACCTTACGGTCTATAAAATCGGCGTAGCACTTCTGTTATGGTATGTATTAAAGAAGGCATTACTTGAATAAGAGGGTATATTTGTAATTAGTAACAAGTTAGTTAGGAATTAGTTAAAGTTGTTATTATATTCTTTTTATATGTATGTATATATATAGATAGGAATGTAGAGGAAGATACTGAGTTCTGTTTTTCAATTTTCTTGTAGCTTTCAGTTCTGGGAATCTTCCAGAATACTTGAATATACTTCTCTTCCTTTTTCTTCTTCTTCATGCTTTCGATCTGCATCAATGAACATGGTATCAGAGCTTGTGCAGTAGATACAATCAAAGTTTGTTCAAATTAGATATGGTAAATTGAAGCAGCAATGGCAGTCGTTGATAATGAACTTCCAGAAAAATTGAGTCATAATCATCCATTGTTCTTGAATAACATCGATAACTCAGGTGTTATGTTGATTTCGATCCAGCTATCTGGATCAGAAAACTTCTCAGTGTGGAGCAGAGCTATGAAAATAGCTATTCTAGGAAGAAATAAGCTAGGATTCATCGATGGATCTTGCAAGAAGGAAGCATATGGAGAAAACTTGAAGAATCTGTGGGAACGATGTAATGCCATTGTTCTATCATGGATTATGAATTGTGTATCAAAAGAGTTGCTTAGTGGAATTGTTTACTCAACTAATGCAGCAGAAGTATGGAAGGAACTGTGTGAAAGATATGATAAAGTGGATGGAGTAGGATCTATCAATTACACAAAGAAATTGCTATAATCAGTCAAGGTATGGGCACTATATCTGTATATTTTTCTCGATTGAGGGAGCTATGGGTAGAGTATGATAGCCTGGTTCCTATGTCTAGTTGTGAGTGTCCTGGTTCTAGAAATTTCATTACGTTTATGCATAATCAAAAGTTGTTGCAATTTCTTATGGGCCTTAATGAGTCATATGATCAAGCAAGAGGCCAGATCCTGATGATGATACCTCTTCCTTCACTGAATAAGGCTTACTCTATGTTGATTGAAAAAGAAAGCCAGCGTAGAATAACTCAAACTACTAGTAGTGAACAGGTGGAATTACATGCAATGTTTACTGCTAGAAGCTCATCTCTACCTAAACACAGATCTTCTAATGTTCCTAGTTATGATCCAAATGTGTACTGTGATTATTGTAATAGAACAGGACATACTCGAGCTGTTTGTTTTCAACTTCATGGATATCCTCCTGGTCTTGAAAGAAGAAAGAAAGGATCATCATATGGAAGGGGAAGAAATCAGAATGACAAAAGACAGTTTCATACAGCTCATACTGCTGTTAGTAGTGATCAAGAACAAAAATACACAGAAGAGTATAGTTTTAATAGAGAGGAAAGTTCAAGCAACAACTCTTATAATCAAGGTTACAATGGAAAGGTAACTAGCAATGATTATAGTAGAGGAATGAGTGTTATCCAAGATCAGTACAATCAGATACTACAAATGCTTGGACATACAAATTCTAAAGGAGGAGCAGAAGGATCAACTTCACAGTCTAACAATGCATTATTCATCCTCAACAGGTAATGACATTGCACTTACAGTTGGGAATAGACAACAGGGGTGGATTATTGACTCAGGTGCTACTAATCATATGACATCCTTACCTACTATACTTGATTATCAACAGCAAGTATTATCAGATAGACCTAGAAGAGTATATTTGCCAAATGGGGACAATGTCAAAGTTACTCACACAGGATCTTGCCATTTGACTTCACAAGACACTATAGAAAATGTTCTATTAATTCTTGATTTCAAGTTTAATCTATTGTCAGTCTCAAAGCTTACAAAGGATCTAAATTGTGTTGTTTCCTTCTTTCCTGACTTTGTCATATTTCAGGACCTCTACAGTGGGCAGGTGAGGGGGATTGGTAGAGAAAATGCAGGTCTCTATCATTTACCTATTCACAAAGTCAGTAGAGGCAAAAATGGTCAATTTTTCACAGCAGAAAGTCAGTCTTTCACCGCAGAAGAGAATAAAGAAACTCAAACTTCCTCATCTATATCTCCATCCATATCAGATTCAAAAGTTCTACTATGGCACCAAAGATTAGGCCACACCTCACCTAGTGTCTTAACACAAGTGCTCAAATTCTCAGTTACTCAATGTTCCAAGGAAGTGAATACTTGCACAATCTGTCCACTAGCTAAACAACATAGACTACCATTTGTTCATAGTAGTTCTATGTCTACTCAAGTTTTTCAACTGCTACATATTGATGTATGGGGGCCATTCAATACTACTACATATGATGGAAATAAATTCTTTGTAACAATTGTTGATGATTGTACAAGAATGATGTGACTATTTCTAATCAAGTTGAAAAGTGATGTTTGTGTTGTGCTACAAAACTTCTTTTGTTTAGTTCAAACTCAGTTTCATTCCAAAGTTCAGGTCATTAGAACGGATAATGGTTCAGAGTTTGTGAATGCTGAATGTAATAAGTTGTTTACCAGTCTAGGGATTGTTCATCAAAGAACTTGTATTCATACACCTCAACAGAATGGCATAGCTGAGAGAAAACATAAACACATCTTGGAGGTAGCTAGAGCAATAAAGTTCCAAGGTCATATTCCAATCAAATTTTGGGGACATTGTATTTTAAGTGCTGCATACATTATAAATAGACTTCCTACACCAGTGTTACATGGTAAATCACCTTATGAAAAGTTTCATAAGCAACAACCCTCACTTCAACATTTGAGAGTATTAGGTTGCTTGTGTTTTGCCATGAATATGTATATTCAAGATAAGTTTCAACCAAGAAGTGTAGTTGCTGTTCATATGGGTTATAGTAAAAATACTAAAGGGTATATACTATATGATCTGAAGAACAAGTATTTTTTTCTTAGCAGAGATGTCTTGTTCAGAGAATCTACATTTCCTTTTGCAATCCCATCTTCTACAACATGACAATTATTTCCTACTACATTCTCAGCAGATGTTGTTACTGATTCTAGAAAGTCAACTACAACTGAGGATGGATCTAATATGTCTACAGTAGATGTGTCCATTACTGAACAAAGAAGGTCTACAAGGAATAGTAAAGCTCCTATATGGATGAAAGACTATGTAGCTACTGCAAAACTTAAGTCTGGAGACAAGCCAGCTTACTCTATTGATAAATATGTTGCTTATGATCACTTATCTACATCATACCAAACATTTCTGTCTAAGTTTGGAAATAATGTTGAGCCATCAACATTTGAAGAAGCATGTTCTGATCAGAGGTGGGTAGAAGCTATGACTTCTGAAATTTCAGCCTTGGATGCTAACAACACTTGGACTATTGTTTCATTGCCTCCAGGAAAGAAGGCTATTGGGTGCAAATGGGTGTTCAAGATCAAGTATTTAGCTTCAGGTGAAGTAGATAAGTTTAAAGCTCGATTGGTTGCCAAAGGGTTCAGTCAAAGAGAAGGTATTAATTATCAAGAAACCTTCTCTCCAGTAGTGAAAATGGTCACTATCAGAAGTGTATTAGCACTTGCTGCTACTGAGAAATGGCATGTTCATCAAATGGATGTTTCAAATGCATTCCTTCAAGGTGATCTGCTAGAAGAAGTTTATATGACACTCCCTCAAGGTTTTCAAACTCCTAAAGGTTTTAATGTGCAGGGGGAGAAACCAGCGTGTAAGCTCATTAAATCCTTGTATGGATTGAAACAAGCACCTAGACAGTGGAATGTAAAACTCACAGAGGCACTGCTTAATCTTGGCTTTGTTCAAAGTCATCTAGATTACTCACTGTTTACAAAAAGGACTGGTGAATGTTTGGTGGTAATTCTGGTATATGTAGATGACATAATGATTACTGGAAATGATTTGAGCTTGATAAAGGATACAAAAAGAGTACTACTGAATACTTTCAAGATGAAGGATTTAGGAGATCTAAGATACTTTCTTGGAATTGAGTTTGCCAGGTCACAAGAAGGTATTGTAATGCATCAAAGAAAATACACTTTAGAAATCATTTCTGAAGTAGGACTTGGGGCTGCTAAACCAGTTGGTACACCACTAGATCCATATGTTAAACTAACTACTAAAGAGTATGATGATATGAATGGAGAAAATAAAGAGGACAAGTTACTGGAAGATGCAACAATGTACAGAAGATAAGTGGGCAAGTTATTATATCTGAATGTTACAAGACCAGATATTGCATTTGCTATACAAACACTCAGTCAATTTCTTTATCAACCAAAACAATCTCATTTAAATGCTGCACTCAAAGTTGTAAGATACATTAAAAATCAAGCAGGACAAGGAGTACTACTGTCTAGTAAAAGCTCCAAACAGTTAAAGGTTTACTGTGATGCAGATTGGGGGGCTTGTTTACATACTAGAAGATCAGTTTCAGGATTTATGGTGAAGATGGGAGAATCTTTGATCTCTTGGAAATCAAAGAAACAGGCCACAATCTCTAGAAGCTCAGCTGAAGCTGAGTATAGGAGTATGGCCAGTGCTGTAGCTGAGATTACATGGATAGTTAAATGCTAAGATTCAAACTCCAATCAGTGTTTACAGTGATAGTAAATCAACAATACAAATTGCTGTTAATCCAGTGTTACATGAAAGAACAAAACACATTGAGTTGGATTGTCATTTCATACGTGAGAAGATTCAACAAGGATTAGTCGAAACAAAGTATGTACATACAAAGGAGCAAGAAGCTGATATGCTAACTAAAGGATTAGGAAAATCTCAACATGAATACTTGTTATCCAAGTTTGGAGTAATGAACTTGTTCATGCCTTCAAACTTGAGGGGGAGTATTAAAGAAGGCATTACTTGAATAAGAGGGTATATTTGTAATTAGCAACAAGTTAGTTAGGAATTAGTTAAAGTTGTTATTATATTCTTTTTATATGTATGTATATATATAGATAGGAATGTAGAGGAAGATACTGAGTTTTGTTTCTCAATTTTCTTGTAGCTTTCAGTTCTGGGAATTATCCAGAATACTTGAATATACTTCTCTTCCTTCTTCTTCTTCTTCATGCTTTCGATCTGCATCAATGAACAGTATGCTACTCTTGCAGCCTTTGTTCTTTGGTCCTCTGCAGCCAGAAATGACTTCCAACAACCAATGCTTCTCACCCATCAACAGGTACGTAGTGCAGTTTGCCTTGCTCTTTTGTCAAGTGTTTGGTTTACTACTTTCACTTAATTTTGTGTTTAATTTATAATTTTACAAAAAAAATCTTTTCTATTATACCCTTTTGTTATTATGAGTGTTTATTTCATGTAACTAAGTCAAGGTAGATAATTACCGGACCGAATAATTTTTTTAAAGAATTATTTATTCCATTTAATTAGTTAAATCAGATACATATATATAAAATTGTTATTAATTTTAAAGTATGATGTACCACTAAGAAGATCAGTGATGACACAATGTATTTCTAATTTTTTGTGGGTTGAGTATATATCTTAAACTTAACATAGATTTAAAACTACTTAAATTGTTAATACTTAAAGCTTATTTTTATTTTTATTTTTAAAACAATAGTTCAAGTGGATAATTGACAAATTATCTTGAATATAAAAAAAATCAAGAAAAAATGGAGAAAAAAATATTAGTAAAATCATTAAATTACACCAAATAAATTTGGAGAATTGAAAAAGAACATTTATAACCACTCTAATATAAATAAAAAGGAAATTAAATTACAAAAGATTTTTTTTTAAAAAAAGAATAAAGGGTTACTTTAGTCATTTAGGGATCTTATTCAAGGTTTAACAAACCTTGGATTATCTATCCCTCCCTTTCTTAGGGATAAAATAAGACCTTGTATGAGGTATGACTAATCCATGAATTATGTTAAATAAAGTAATCAAATAATGTTTTTGTTGGATTAAATTTTAATCTATGGATTCTTTTGATTAATACCTTCTACCAAACGGATCCTAAATGTTACGTACCTTTGAAAAGAAAGATTCATTTATTACCTTTATTTTGTTGTAATTGTTGATGCTTTCGTCAAGGTAATTGCGTCTAGGTGGCCATTGTCTTAAGATTAAAAAATGAAATTTATTTTTGAAATATTGGATAAGTAACAGTGAACTGAAGGAGTATTAAGTTGGATGGGATAAGTTCGAATATTCAGGAATGCATGTATATATGTAGTGTATTTATATCAATATAATGAGTGTATAACCATGTATATATGATGTATACTTATGT
Source organism: Solanum habrochaites (assembly GCA_027704765.1). Classification (NCBI taxonomy): domain Eukaryota; kingdom Viridiplantae; phylum Streptophyta; class Magnoliopsida; order Solanales; family Solanaceae; genus Solanum; species Solanum habrochaites. The sequence goes on from JAKWJA010002489.1 coordinate 90,686,818, forward strand.
ATTTTGAATGTATATACGTATATATTGTTATACAAAAATTATATATTGAAGCAGTTTACTCTTCCTCAAGGTATTTTCTTCAATTCCGACCAACTAGAATTTCCTCTATGCACTCCCAATTTTGAGATTTATGGTACTCAATATTTTAAAAGTATTTTGATATATTATTTAGGGAAAATGCACAAATACCTCTCAACCTATGCTCGACACACTTATATTATACTAAGGTGTTATTATCCCCTTAAATTTATTTCATAAATAATTTTCTATCCCTTTTCGGCTTACGTGACATTAGGTTAAAAAAAAAATCAACCAGCATTGGACTCACAAGTTTGTGACACGTAAGCAGAAAAGGGTAGAAAATTATTAGTAAAATAAGTTCAGGGGTAATATAACCTTAGTATAATATAAATGTGTATCTGAGATTTTGGATATAGATTAAGGGTATTTGTGCATTATCCCTATTATTTACTTGAAACGAATCACGTTAGTAACATGTCAAATTTTAAAATTTGACTTTTAAAACTTTTTGGTGTAATATTTCAATACACATCAGCTCAAAACTTCGTCTAGCCAACTCAAAAACAATTTGATCCACACAAACAAACAAACAATCTCTAAATAGATGGATAATTAAAGTGGATAAATAGAGTAAAAAATTAAAATTACATATAGTTCATTCCTTTTCATTTTACCTAAGTTTCTGTTTAAATTAGTGACACATAACATACACTAAATTAAATGACTGACTACATTTATATTTACTATAATTTCAACAATATATTATATTATTTTGTTCATAATCCTGATTTTATTTTACCAAGGCTGTTACTTTGTTATTAATTTTGAATTTAATCCTGATTTTATTTTACCAAGGATGTTACTTTGTTTTTAATTATAAATTTAATCCTAGAGAAAGTTTCGAAGAAAACCTAGGATAAAAGATTATTTTTAGACAAGAAAGATCCTGGGTAAAAAATTAGAGAGAAAACTTTTTCCCAAATATTTATGGACAAGATAAAATGATAATATAATATATTATTAAAATAGTGGTAAATATAATAATTTTTAATATTAAATATATAACACATTTATCATTTAAATCATGGTTTGAGATTAATTTTAAAAAATCTTAGTTATTTAATTTAACCTCATATGTCACTAATATATACTTTTCTGCTTCTTTTTTACTCGTCAAATTTTATCTTTTTATGTGTCATTTTTTACTTGTCATTTTTGATAAATTATGAAAATATAATTTTATCCTTTTATACCCTCAATTATTTAGTAGAGTTAATGTTTTTGAAAAACATAAAATTCTTTAATGCGTAAATTGATTTTGAAATTTTATCAATTAATTTTTTTTTTAATAAATTCACTATATCAATTAATTTTTTTTTAGTAGACACATCAATAGATAAATAAACACGAACAAAGAAAATAATAACTTAAACAAAATAGAGAGAAAAGAAATGGAAAAAAGCCAGATCAGTTTATTAACCATTAACTCAAATATGTAATATTTTTGATATACATAGCTCATTCAATTTTTTTATTGATTAATATCACATTAATCAAATATTGTTAATTGCTTAAATCGATTGTTTTTTTTGGTCAATCAAATAATAAATTTAAAATACAAAGAGAGAAGTTTTTCTTAAAAGAAAAAAAAAATCTGTCTCGAGTTCAATTTCTCATATGAAAAATCCTGAACAGGAATGACTTTATATGAATTCAAATTAATCAAATATTTGTATCAATGTCTTTTTTTATTTCTTACTCGATGTTCAATAAAGCTTTCTAATAAATAAAGTTTCATATCAAAGAAGTTCGAATCGAATATCTTCTAATTAAAAATAAAATACTTATCCCTCTTCCGTAATTCTTATTGTCCACATCAATGCCAACGAGAAACCAATAAAGAAAAATGGAACAAAAATCAAAAAGTTAGGGAACTACAAAGTAGTCAAAGTGGCGTAGACGTATTCGGGTCGGGCCGGCCGACAAGAGGGAAAATTCAATTTTGGTACAAACTGTATCAGTATATGTGTTAGTACTAGATATTCCGTTTTTGTTGATCATTTCTGACAGTACGAAGATTTGATATTGATATGGTGAGTACTATACTTATTATGAATGGCATAAACAACTGAATGGGTTTTTTTATCGGTAGTTTTTATTTGTTTATTTCATGAATTTTCAGGCAGGGAGTGGGGAGGAATCAAAGAAGTTGCAGCTCTACTCATATTGGAGGAGTTCATGTGCATTTCGTGTTCGAATAGCTCTCAATTTGAAAGGTTATTTTTCTGATTACTTTCTCTTTCCGAAAAAAAAAGAGTGTACTATTTGTTAACCCTTTTTTGTTATTTTCTTGTTAGGATTGGATTATGAGTATAAAGCTGTTAACTTGCTTAAAGGAGAACAGAGGGACCCTGGTAAGTCTGTAACTTTTTAGTTTGTTTTTTTTGGGTGTTTGATATTTTGAACGGTTGAAAAATTGATAGTTTTAGGATAGTTAGTGAATGTTTATACTGTGTGTTTGGTATGATGGGAAGTGTTCTCTTGGAAAATAAGTGATTTTTTACTTATTTTCTTGTGGTTGGTATGTAACTGTAAAATATTATATCAACTATGTGTGTAAAATCTACAAGTGTGTATGGGGCTGTATGATGGGGGTGTATTGGAGGGTGGAAGAAGATAATCAAATACTTGTGGAGCTTCTTTCCCTACTTCCACTAGGGAAATCATTCTCCTCATGTTTAAGCAGTTTGTTTTCCTACTGAAAATGTTCTCCAAAGAGTTTGACCCACCAAACATAGGAGAAATGGAAAAACCGTACCAAGTACACCCTTGTTAATCAATAGAGAGCTTGTGGTATTTGTTAGTTAGAGTGTTACATGGAGGCGCTGGTTGTTATTAAATAGGATTAAAGATGGTAAATTGGGTTTTGGGGTCTTAAACAAATTACTGTACTTGTTTCATTCTTTTCCGTATTTGTAATGTGTGGAATAGAATACTTGAAGCTGAATCCCCTTGGATATGTGCCCACATTGGTGGATGGAGATGCAGCAATAGCCGACTCTTTTGCTATCTTAATGGTGCGTTTTTCTTGTGCTGTGCCATTTTAGTGTGTAACTTTTTATCATTACTATGTTGCTGATGAGAAGATTTTTTGGGCAGTATCTGGAAGAGAAGTATCCCCAGCGAGCATTGTTGCCTCAGGATTGTCAGAAAAGAGCAATCAACTATCAGGTACAAAGGAAAGGTGGATGATGGTATTTTATGACCATCAAGAGCTAAAGTTCTTTAGTATTGATTAAAAAAAATAGGAACTATAGTTTTTTAGTACCGTGCTCTGGGGTCTGATCATTTGATATCACTGTACGAGTGTACGTAACTACGTTTGTAGCTTAAGTAGCTGGACGAAGTTCTGAATTTTAGCGATTTCATGCAGTGGAATGAAAATGACTTGGTTATTACCTGGAATCTCTGCTGAAACACTTCCCTTCATATTGAGAATGAATAAATTGCTTTTAAACCGAGTGTTGCTTATTTGAAAAGATATATATACTTATAAAAAAATAGATAGTATAATGTTGAATGATTTAGCACATCATTCACTTGTTTTCAATCTATTTCCTGTTGAGGAATTCAAAGAACGGTGCATATTTTCAGTATTATCTTCTGATGACTTAGTATTATATTGATTCATCACTCAGATGTGCCTTGTGTGACTAAAATTACATGGTTTCCTCGCCTCATATGTCTAGTATTTCCATGTCCATCTTTTGTTGAGTCCATAAGCAAAGTAGGACAATCCACTTAAGCAGATGAAAATACCATGAAGTCGAAAACTTTGGGACTCTGCTGTCATCTATCTGGAATATGGCCTTCTTTGCTTCCACTTTACTAAAGTCTCCTACCTCGCTTGAAATAAGCTGCCAGAAAGAAAGAAATTTTAATTCTAGTGCATTCCGTAGCTCTTTTCAACCTTTATCCCTGGTCTCCTATGTCTTTCTGTTTGCCTCTTTTTTCTTTCTGAAATATTATTTTACCCAAGTTCTTGTTATTGGAATTGATTTAGCATATCTCCCGTGTTTTCCATTCCTGCAGGCTGCAAACATTGTTTCGGCAAACATTCAGCCTCTACAGAATCTTGCTGTACTCGTGAGTTTATATTTATTCTTCTGTTCACTGGTCATATAAGGTCATTTTATGTTTAAAGATTCATACTATTTACTTTTTTTTTTGGTCCTTCCAATTCACAGAAGTACATCCACGAAAAAGTTGGCCCTAATGAGACAACCCCTTGGGTTCAAGGTCATATAACAAAAGGCTTTGAAGGTAACATTGCTCTTAGTGCCTTTGCAGACATAGCATGAATCAATGCTAACTTACTTCCTGTCCCATAAATTTGTTTTTGATAAGTATTTTGGTTCCATATACCGCTCATAGGACTAGATTTGGACAGTTCCTGTGTGCTTCACGTTGCAGAAATTCAATGTAATTTTTGGAATTTTACAAATGTTTCCTTAGAAGAGCCCAAGATTCTTGGATGAAGACACTATAATTGTCATTTTGTACGTATTTTTGCAGTTGTCGAATACATTACTTAGCACTCGCTGGTATAAGTTAATCTTAGACTCAGTAAAGGTTGTTGTAGTAACTTCAGGCTAAATTACTGTTTTGCTCTTAGGCACTGGGTATTTGATAGAACTTCTATTCATATGCTTATAATAGAGATTTTCTTTTCTGTTACTAGTAAACCAGCCTATCAAGCAGGGGCAACTATTTGCCATTATCAATATCCCAGCCAAATTTGCATTAGCTATTGATTTGTTGGCTTGTTCTTGCAAAATGGCTTCTGGTTGCTGAAATTGCATCTCCTTTTCTTTCACTGGTCCTGCCTGCTTGTTTTTTTTTTTCCGTCCTCTGGATCTTGTTTTAAGATCAACACGTCTTTGTAACAGCCATATGCTTTTGCTCTTCTTGAATTTTGGATCAAGCTGATGCCTTTAGGAAATAAACCAAAATTTCCAAAAAGTTGTTTCCTTTGTAGATCTGTAGTATGTGTTTTAGATGCTTCGGTCCTTGGCATTTGTAATTACAGTTCCAGAAGACACTTCTCAGAAGAAGGTTCCTGTGGCCACGACTTGCTAGGATTGATTGTTTGATGTACTGCAGTTCATCAGAATAAACTGATTTTAATCGTAACAGTAGGAGTTGTTAGAAGAAGGATTTATCTCAGTTGATGTAGAGGTTATCTTAACAGAGATTTGCTTTTGCAGCACTTGAAAAGCTACTTAAAGATTATGCTGGGAAGTATGCAACAGGAGATGAAGTTTACATGGTTTGTTTCTTTTCAGTTCATATATTGCTGCCTCGTATGCACTGACAGCACACAATGCTATCAGGTGTCTTGATATGTTTCATACATGTGTTGACCTTAGCAACTCTGTGTGCACTTCCAAGTCTTTTACCCATAGGTCTCATATGCTTTCTTTTTTCTTTGATAAGTAAAGGGAAATTATATTAGTAACAGTCGGGGATATGCTCTTAGCAATATTAAGTAAAGTCTTCACCTTTTCTATCTCTCGGACATTAAAATTCCTTCTAAATTGAAATGTTCATGAGCTTCCATCCTGATAATCAGCTATTCTACCATTTTTTGTCAAGTACAACGCTATATAATCAGGAACCCTGACCACTTATCATTTGTTAGGTCTCATATGCTTTCTTAATTTGGTCAAAGAAGGTAAAGACCATTCAATTCTCCCGTAATAAGTAAGCTCACTAGAACTTGATAGTAAAAAAAAACAATTATACCTGCATGATGAAATAGTGATGACCTGATTCAGTTCACTCAGTATAACCTCTAACCGACCAAAACAATTGACACTTCTGTTATGCCATATAGAATCCAATTCAGATGCTTGACTTGTTTTGCAACTCGCAGGCCGACTTGTTTCTGGCACCTCAGATCCATGCAGCAATCAAGCGTTTTGAAGTTGACATGGTAATGCCTTTATAAATAGACATCCCACGGCATACATGAGAGTCATTTTCATTTCTACTTGCTTTCTGGTATAAAAAGAACATGGTGCAATAAAGATTTTGTAAACCTAAAGAAGGGAATTATGGTATTTGTAGATCTATTTAATTCAGTGTCTTACAAGCCTCAGGTAATTAGTATCTGATCTTGTGAATTTTTTTCTTAATGACATACATAATGAGTACCTGAAAGTTACTTCTGTGTTCTCATCTCGGAGTAAAGACAAGGCAGTGCACTGCTACCTTTCTTGATCAAATAAAGGGGTATTTATTGCTGCTTCATTTAATTTGTCTTGGTAGCAGCATTTGATCATGCCCTGACAGTTTACCTTTCTGTGAATTAACGTCTTGCCAATCCATTGCTTTCTTACTCTTTTTCCTCTCAAATAAACTGGATGGTATATACCCACTTCACTTGATTTACCATATCAATGGTGGTACTTTCATGTTTCATAGGTGAAGTTGTATGCATACATCTCTTTCTCTTAAACGAATATCTTCTTCCTAAAAGTTGTCAATGCAATGTGCAGAATCAATACCCTACTCTGTTGAGGGTATTTGAGGCTTACCAAGAGCTGCCTGCTTTCCAGGATGCTATGCCAGAAAAACAGCCTGATGCCACATGCTGAAGGTAGTTAATTACTTTGGAGATAAATAATATTGGCTATATTCATATATTATATTGCCTTGAATAGTCATATCTGTGCACCAACAACCACATCATACACTAATTTGTTAGTATTTCAATGAACAGGCCATCCATCATCTTTGAAGTTCCCTTCTCAAACCCTTGGCATAACTGGACTTGCATTTTGGCAGAATTGTTAGCTGTTTGCTGCACATTCTATTTCTGAATGCATTTGCCTTTAGTAAACTTCTATACGATGAATAAATGTAGAGCTGTCAGTGGCACACTTCTTTACGATGAATACATGTAGAGCTGTGTAACACTTGCAAACTTCTTTACAGTGAATAATGTAGAGCCGTGTAATACTTCAGTTATGGCACAGTCATGAGCTACTGATGAAGTACAGATAGTGAAAATGGTGTTGTACTACCTATGTTAAGGAGCCTAGGATGAACATTCCTCCGTCTATGTGAGATATTATAAAGTTGTCTGCATGTTGAAAAAAGCAGATGTTTCTATTATTATTTTTTGTTTGGTTGATGAACTGAGTACTTAGTAGACATATCATTAATCAACAACTTGGTAGCTTGTTCCGGTGGGAAAAAAATTTCTACATGAAAATATGTTGCATGCAGCGTCATGGAAGAGAAAGGAAGTTACATCAACAAACAAAAGAAAATGCAAATTTAACATTAATCATCATCAGGAAACATACCAGTATGTATGGCCGAAATATACTAAACCAATACACTAATTACGTATATTCGAAGGCATTGGACCGTTAATCGATCGTTCATGCCTAATTTTAAGTTAGGCCTCAACATTATCCTTTTAAGTTACACGCCAAGCTTTTCTGTTGAGGCTATCTTCAACTTCTTGCATTTGCCATTTCTTTTCGGTCTCATATTTGCGGCAGTAATAAGTTTATATTCCGAGTGGGGCATCTCGCTAAGCTTACCAAACCGTTCCTCATAAAAGTGCCACACCTCCGACCTGCTCAAGAGAAAAACCAACAACAGAACTTTAGCAAGGAAGTTCACATAGAGAACAAGTCTGAATAGGGAAATTCGTGCAGCAGCCTACCAATAAGCTAAGAACTGAAACGGTGCATACTTCCCATATATATTTTCAACATCTCTCTGAACATTCTGTATGGTGGAAGTTCTCGCATGAACCTGGAATTTTTTGGAAAAGTGAATGATCTGTCTTAAGATTCCTAATAACATATGAATCCATAATAATTTCAGGGGAATATCAAGTGCACAGGTGTACATTGGTACAAGTAATAGACCTGCCTTTAAGTCAAGTTTGAAGTGAAGGTTAATACCTGTTTTAGATGCCTAATTGTTTCGGAATCAGTCGGAATCACATGATAATAACCCAAGCACATCAGTACATTAGCACATGTAAATGGGCCAAATCCATCTATTTCTCTCAGCTGCTCAGCCATTTTATCATAATTGGACAAGCTTGGGTTGCTACAAGCTTCTTCAAGTTCATTCAACTGAATACTGCCTTCACCTATGCCCTTAGCAAGCTTTATAATGCGGCCCGCTCTATAACCGAGACCGCAACGCTTTGCTAGAAAACTTTCATCAAGGCTTGCTAATTGTTTAGGGCTAGGGAAATTCCCAAGCTGATTAAAAGAGCTCAGCTTTCTATCTCCTGAAGGATCAGGATTGAGTAGTACACTTATACTAACTTCCCAAACCTCAGTAGTATCCTGACAAAGATTACTTTTTTGGAGAACCTCTTCACCAACTGAAAATGCAGGTGTCACAGTTACACCCGGTTTACCTGTATCTACAATTTCTTCGACTTCGGTAAGCCTCTCCAACAAGTTTCTGGAACATCCATAGGCTCCAGCTCTTTTCCGTAATTCTTTTCCTGCTGGTGTTCTTGGAGTGAAATGCTCTGACTTGGAAGTTACGCCCTTCAACTGATTTTGATTATCAGGATCAGGAAAAGATGCAGCTGACGAGGGACAGTTCAGCTCCAACTGAAGCTCACATAATGCTTCAGCCATGCTCAACGTCCTTGACCACCTACATAGAGGAAGCAAAGATTATAAGAAAAAGGCACATACATATTATCCAAACACCATACCAAGATGCTACCCGGGCTACATGTCCACAATTTCACTTCTCATTAAACAATTGGATCATTCTCTTGTTTTCTTCAAAATCTTGACTTCCCTACTCAGCTTGCATAGCATCACTGGGTCGACTAGAAAAATTCTTAGCATAGGTTTATACTATGTTGTCCGTTAATACAGCTACTCAATTTAACTACTCACTGGCAATTGCAGAGCAGCATACACTTCACCATGTCCTCAAACAATGTCGGCGATCTAAACACTCTCCCAAATCCTCTCTCCTTTGCTTCTCCACAAATCTCCTGAAACTGTTTCACTCTTTTATTCTCTTCCACTGATAATCTCACCATTCTACTCACTTGACCCTATATAACAGTAAAAATAAAACCCAGCCAATTAAAAAGCCACACAAGGAAATGCATAAGTAACAAAATTTACACCAATACTTTCGGAAAAAGGAGTACCAGCAGAGAGCGTTGGTGTATAGTAGAAAGGGAATCAGTACCGAGAACACGGAGAAGGAGGGAATGAGGATAATCCGACGGTTGAGTAATTTGGACGAGAACTGATTGTTCGTGATCATCATCGTTAATGTTTTCGGAGAGGCGTAGTGGGCGTTCTAGGGTTTTGGAGAGAGTGTCCCATCGGTTTGGGGCCATCATGAATAGGCCGTGGCTACATACTGCTTTTTCCAAATCGAATGAGTCGCAGTCTCCGTTTCCGTCTTCGAGTGGTAGCTCCACCACCACGCTGCGGTGGCGATCGATCTCTTGCCGCTGCTGCATTTTACTGGTTAGAGCCGTTGCAATGAGAGGAGAAAGAAGAAGAAATAATAAATCTGCAGAGCAGCATTATAGCCCCTTACTTTTGGTAAATGTTCATTTTCGCCCTATTTTTTTTTTTTTTTTGAAGTATGGTCAAACCTTAGTACTATTTACTAATCGATGCATATCGTGAAAAACGAATATCATTTAAACATACTTATAGAGATAACTAATTAACTAAAATTGATGTCTTCAATTTCTATCGGCATTTACATCTTATTTTATTGTCTTTTGAATCATTAAAGTTTGTCATTTTCTAAGCGAACTTGTATTTATTTAAATTATAGTATTGATAATGTTTTGATTACTTACTTTTAGAGAAATAATATGTGTTGTTTGAAATATTTTTAATGCTTGAAATTTACTACATATTTTTGATTATATCTCATATAAAATAATGCTAGATATTATAAATTTATGAGTTTGTTTAATTTCTGTTTTGTGTTTTATGCTGTTTTTGTAAAATTTTGTATTAAATAAAATAAAAATTTATGAAGTTCAGTCTCGAGTAAAATAAAAATTTATAAAGCTTAAATTTCATATCTCTAGGTGCGTAATAAGTAAAATATTTTACCTCACATTCCTACTTTTTAAAACTATAATTTTACATATATAACTTAGACACAAATGCAATTAATCACTTGTATCTTATTTTATTTTAGACACAATCAAAAATATCAATTGTGTGTTATTTTATTGGGATAATTGTATATTATATATATGTATTTGTATATATGGCAGGCGAGATTGGGAGAGAGAGAGGAGAGAGGCGCGCGAGATTGGGAGAGGGAGGAGAGAGGCGAGCGAGAGAGGACAGAGAGTGGGAGAGAGGTGATTTGTATACGTATATTGGTTATATAATTGTATATTATGCATATGCATTTGTATATATGCCAAGCGAGATCGGGAGAGAAAGGAGAGAGGCAAGCGAGATTGGGGAGGGAGGAGAGAGGCGAGCAAGAGAGCGCAGAGAGTGTGAGCGAGGTGAATTGTATATGCAATTGGTTATATAATTGTATATTATACATATGCATTTGTATAAAAAGCAAACGAGATTGAGAGAGAGAAGAGAGGCGAGCGAGAAAGGTTAGAGAGTGGGAGAGAGCTAAATTGTATATGTATATTGATTAAATAATTATATATTATAAATATGTATTTGTATATTATGTCGAATTATACATATACAAATATAGCTAACTATACAAACTTAAAGTTAGCCCACATAATTAATGTATAATGTTAGTTGTGAGTGATAATTATAACAAACTATAACTATAATGAGTAATTAAGTAGTATAAGTTTGCTTAATCAGATAATTTTTTCTATTTTATTCTTACGTATAAAAAAAATATTTAAGAAAAAAAGTAAAAGGGATGCTAGAGCTAATTTTTTACTTTTGGTATAACGATCTCTACAAAATAATTCAGGTGTAATATTGTTGATTTCATAGTGACTTACTATACGTAGTACTTAAAATTCACGCATTAAAAATTATTTAGTGCTTAAATTTCACGCGAATTATTTTTGCGACCGTTAAACAATTCCCGGTCTATATATTAGACGCAACCCTTATGTCATTCATGAACAAACATAAATTTTTGACTTTTTGGAATGTTCAACTTTCGCCATGGCGCCCATTCTTGTTCTTCGCACTTCATTATTTTAAGGGCGTAAGGCGGTCGCTTTAGAGTTTAAATGGAGTATTAGAATATTTAAATGGAGTTTTAAAGTAACAATCTTTATCTAGGAAGAACTCTTCTTGATTTGTACATACACGAATATGTCCTCTTCTTCATTTTTCATATGTTGTAAAGAAAAGATTTGCTTTCTTATTTATGTTAAACAACAATATTTTTTTTACCTGCACCCTTTAAATTCTTCCCCCTTTACGATTAGTTTATTAGGATGATGAAATCAGAAAGTGACATGGGGTTTGGATATTTGGTCAAAGTTCTTGATTTTTATCAAGAAACCTTCTTCTTGTTGGCTTGTTGGCTTGAGGAATCAGGGTATGTAATATACTGTATGCACATTATGTTATTTGTGTTGACCTTGTTTTCAACAGGTTTTCTTGGACTCATTCTTTTGTCCATGTAGCGTGAAGGTCAAGGATAACTTGCTGGATATTAGGAAGGCGTTATTTACAAGACTTGCACTGGAATATAGTAGTTTTTCTTTTCAAACAAAAGGTTGGGGTTTTGGATGTTCAAGAAAAAGGTTTTGCTATGCTGGAAATGGGTTCAAGAAGTCATGTCTTCCTCCTGATTTTTGTATCCCAAATTCTGGCTATACTGGGACAAACAAACAGCAATGATGGTACTGTTTTTTTTATTTTTCTGATTATCCTTTTAAGATTACTTGATATGCACTTTCTTGTTTTTCTTGGTTAAATTCCTACATGAAACTGTTTCAGATTTGATTGCGGCTGAGTCTATATCCTAGGACTTTGATAGCTAGACTTTGAGTGTATTCCAGATTCCTAACTGTTCAAAGTATAAACAGCTGAATTGTTTTCGACGTTCGTGAAATAGAAACTAATAACTATCGTATTCCATCCTGCGTCCTGGTTTATTCTATTTTTGGAGTTTAAATAAAGCATGTTGTTTTTCTTTCTTCGATGTCACATTTGTGTGGGCTGAATTTTGATTTGACTAGTTTTTCGTTGAACTTTGAGTTGGAGTGACTAATTCATCTGAAAAGTTTGAGGTGCCTACGGTCTCAGCCTATAGTTCTTGCTGATTGTTAGTAGACTGCTGGCACGGTTGCTATATGCATGCTTGTGGGAGCTAGTATATGGAAAAAAATACCAAAGTTAAAGAGCAGGAAGGGATAAAACTAAAGTCATACAAACGATGAATGAGAGAACTTTATGATCTAGCAGTTCTTTAGCATTACTGGAGACTGAATGATGGGCAAAATGCTAGGCAACACATTCCAGAGGTACCTCAGAGTCGTGTTTTCTTGTTGGGGTCTTTTTCTGCCTAATCTCCCTATTTAGAACATAGGATTTTTTTTGAACTATTCTCTTCTTGTAGTTAGTTAACCAAATTACTGATCAACCGAAAAGACGTCCAAAGTTAGCAATGCAGATATAGAGTATAGATTAGCAACAAACTTTGAGGAAGCTGCTATACTATCTAAATTTATAGTCATGGATTTTCTGTTGAAAAAAGTTATTGGAGTACTTGTCAAATTGGAATGCTTATTTAGCTTTGTGCTTTTTGTAAACTTGAGCTTTAAGAGTGCATTAGTAGTTAGTGAAACATTTACCTTTTTGATAGTACAGTACAGAGGCCATTTATCATTCCTTTTTTTATGCAGCCACTACTCTATTTGCTCTTAAGTCTAGTTGGAATAACTTGCCACCAAATTGGGAGGGGTCAGATCCTTGTGGTAGCAGCTGGGCAGGACTTATCTGTGACAACTCACGTGTCACCTCAATGTATATCCTCGGTATTTGAAATTTCTGATTGTTCTGTAGCTTGCCTACCTCGCTTCCTCATTGTTTTCTTTAAGTTTCCTTTTGCAGAAAGTTATCAGGCATGGGCTTGGAAGGCAATCAGTTTGGAGATCTTTCATCATTAACTGCATTGCAAATTTTGTATGTTTTTTAGTTTGTTTTTCTGTCTTGAATGTTAAGATATCGATGATAAGATTCCATAATCATTTTTAGTTTACCTATATGTATTTCTCCAACTCTTATCTGAAGAACAGCTGTAGTTTCATGTAAAATCATCAAGAAAGCTGCTGCTAGTTCTCAAAGTAAATTAATGCAATATCCATCCATGTCTTCTTTGCAACATATATTAGTCTGGCCTCATCTCTTCTTCATCCCAAACTGATTCCTGCAAGTATTTGTAAGTTGTATACATTCAGTCAAAAGATGAATCTTTCTTTCTCAACTGAAAGGAATAATTTCTGCCATTCGGGTAAGAGGATATCCACTGCTATAACTAATTCTAACCTGTTTCTACCCCCAAATTAACCTATTCAAATGATTTATCACTTTGCTTCGTTTAGTGTACCAAATTTGGTTTTTGAGGCACGCATAATGAACTTCGTTGTTGTAGGGACCTCTCGAATAATGTTGGTTTGAAAGGGACTCTCCCACCATCAATTGGAAATTTGAAGAATTTGACAACCTTGTAAGAAATCCAAATGACCACTCCAGTATGCTTTATATAACTGTACAGTCAAGATCCTGATTTCAGAAACTGGTCATTTTATGCAGAATCTTAGTTGGTTGCAGCTTCTTTGGTCCAATTCCAGAATCAATTGGTTCTCTGCAGCAGCTGGTTTTTATGTAAGGATTTGCTTTTCCAGTTTATCCATTTGCTAACCTGAAGTTCAATCATTAATTGCTTCCATTTTTTTTTATCTGAAGTTTAATCAGTAATTGCTTCCTTTTGTTTACCTGGAGTGAAATTATGCATTTCTTCTATGTCGGACTCTGGCAACTGAGTAATTATTCTTGCAGTTAAAAATAAGTTTGGTTACCATTTTTTTTTGCTTTTCTTATCAAAGCTCCAATCAAATTAGGTTCAGTTCATGGGAAAGGTGTATTCTACATTATTAAGATTGGATTTCATTTGAAAACAATAAGTTGCCCGCAAGTGTTGGGTATATAAAACAGGGATTCTCTAACCAATAACTTGCAACTTGACCTGCCTAGATTATGGAATTGTGCTGGAGTAGGATTCAGTAATTTGAAATTGAGTATTGGAACTTAGTGGTCCAGTTACTGAAATTCATCCCTAACATGTGAAGTAAATTAGACGAGGTGTGGCAAGGATTTATTTTGTAGTTTTTAATGAAAACATGCAAGCATCTTTGCTTTTTGTTGAGGATCATCTTATGGTCGTATAAACAGAAGCAGATGAAAGAGAGGTCTTCTCTATTTCTTATTATGTTTCATTACATTCTTCATCTTTGTTTAAGGGTCTAAATATATGTTCTCTTTAGCAGTCAGCTTTTTCTTGACTTAATTTCTTATCTTTTTTACAACATTTCGTCAGATCTCTAACTTCAAACAGCTTCACTGGGCCAATTCCACGATCAATTGGCAATTTATCTAAATTGTCATGGCTTGATCTGAGTGACAATAAAATTAATGGGACTATCCCAATCTCACAAGGTTCAGCACTTGGTTTGGATTCACTAGTCAATACCAGACACCTGTATGTTGCCTCTCTATAAAATGTAACTTTCATTCTAGTCTTCTTCTCATCCATAGTAGTTGTATAAAGTTTTATCCGTTTCTTGCAGTCACTTGTCAAAAAATCAGCTCTCTGGCCTAATCCAACCTCAACTCTTCAACGCAAGTATGAAGCTGATACATGTGTGAGTATGTAGGCAAGTTAAGTGTATATTTTCATTTTATAACCCATATATCTGGTTAACTTAATTTACTTTTACCTTTTGAGGAATAAATACATAATGACCTTCTATTACTTCCCAAGCTGAATAGAAAGTTTTAAGAATGCGTGTTTTTGCTTCTTTTGCTGTGTGCTTTGTTGCAGGGAGCTATGCAAGTATTTTACATTTTCTTTGTGTAGCATCTTTTATTTATCTCACCTTGTTTAGTTATCAATTGTCATTTGCAATAACTTCTGATATATATTATATTTATCATGGCACCCGTATGTGTTTGACTTCCTTAACACAAAATGGATTAACTAACCTTTTTGCTTTGGTAGAATATGTGCTCTTCTGCATTGGGCAAGCACAATTATATGCATCACTTTCAAAGTATGCTGTCAGATTGTAATACTATAATATCCTTAGGAGAGAACAATATCTTATAATGTATGCTCATTGTTGATGGAATATTCAAGAAGTGATTTTTCAACTAAAAGACCTTAAGAATGGAGACTGATGCTGAAGAAATGACGTTGATTCATAAGAAACAGTGCCATGCTGCAAGTCATTTTTCTCTTGATTTTGATGATAATTGGCTTCCTATTGATCAGGATTTTAGATCACAACCAACTGACAGGAGAAATTCCAGAGTCTCTGGGAAGTCTGCAGAATTTGGAAATTTTGTGAGTTCCCAGTTTTGTCAGAAATATTCGCTCAAGTACTTTCTACCCTGAAGTTGTGTTCATCTTCATTACATTTCTTGTCATGTCTACAGGCGACTGGACTGGAACTCTCTCAATGGATCTATACCTTCCGAGCTCAGCAATGTTACAAGTCTCAGTGAGCTGTATGCAGTCAGTAGAGACGTAAAAGTAGCATGGCTATTGGTATTTTATTTCGAAAATAAGTATTTCTTTTTTGTTGTAGGTACTTATCCAATAATAATCTCAATGGATCAATTCCGGACCTTGCAAGTATGAACTTGCTAACCTATGTGTAAGTCGGTGTTTAGGTTTTATAACTATGAAATATGTACTAATGCTTGTACACTTCTCTTATGATAGATTTCTAAATTCTCGTTGAAGAATTGCTTCATTCTATTTATTAGACACTCCTTTCAGCAAGGATGTGAAGAATGTAATATACCTGGTTGATGTATTTACTTACTTATTTTATTCCTATTGTTTGCAGGGGCATGAGCAATAACAGTTTCAATGCATCAGATGTTCCAGATTGGTTTACAAAGCTCCCTTTATTGAAAACAATGTACTTCTCTCTCACCTGTCTCTCATGTGCACATACACAAAATTAGTTGTATCAAGTATAAAACCCTTAGTTGGAATAACATTCAAATTCTCCAATGTGCCTTCCATAGAACCCACTCCTGTCTTCTTGACTACCACAAACATGCTTGACTTCCATTAGTTTGGCATAGAGTACTTTGGAAATCAATGGAATATTGTCTTCAGGTCTTACTCTGCTGTGCTTCAGTTGAATACAGTTGACTTGTTGCTAAATTATAGGAAGATTTCCTGCTCTTAAGTCAAGTCTTAGTGGAAGGGCCAGTATAGAAGTTGAAGTGATAGCCTATATGGTTGGCCTAACCAAGGCAGACAACATAAATTTAGCCTGATGAATTGAATCTTAAGTAGGGGTCTTAGCACTACAGCCTACCTGTCAAAGAGGTTTAGAGAAAGCGTAAGCTTTTTATTCTCTTCATGGGAGCCACACAACACATAGCTGGAAGTCATGGTGAAAGAAAACAACATTTAAGCAATGGGATATGCTATTCCAGATACTACTTTTCTTCTACAAGCCATTTATTGGACTCGGGGAATAAAATCTTAAGGAGAAAATGATTTTTTCCGATTATATATGCTACTGTTTTAGATTATTTTGGTAGCACACAAACATCTATTGAAAATCTATTTAATAAATGTGAGCCTAAAAAACTGGTCTGCAGATCCTGTAGAGGAGCAGCTTGCTTTTAAGCGGCATATATCAAAATTTAAAAATAGTTCAAGGAAGATGACTACTTGAATTGCCTTAATCCTGGGGTTATTTGCTCCTTTAGTAATCTTTGACGGGCACTGTAACAGATATATGGAGAACACAACACTGCAAGGACAAATCCCTGTTGACTTATTCAGCCGTCCTAACTTGGAAACTATGTAAGTTCACACTTTTTCTTTCATAAAACCGGATTTAGGCAGGGGATGTTTACTCATTAAAATAATGACTTGGATTTAGGATCTACAGCATCACTCTTACAGGAGACATTTTATTTGATCACCAATTGGTTATATATTTGCAGAGGATTAGCCAACAACAAGCTCAACGGGACATTGGATATTGGGACCAGATATGGGAACAATTTAACTCTTGATTTGAGAAATAATTCTATCAAGGACTTCACTCAGAAAACAGGATACAACATGAATATATCGTGAGCAAATTACTTCTCTGTAATTAACCTTCTTATTATGCACATTCTTCTGTTTTGGAGAATAATGTTATATTATATTTTGCAGGCTTGCTGGCAACCCGATTTGTGATGGAACAGGATCAACAGCCAAATACTGTGCAATTCAGATTTCCAATGATTCATTCTCATCACCTCTGCAGTGTCCAGCAATGTCTTGCAATTCTGACAAAATATTAAGTCCTACATGCAAATGTTTATATCCATACACTGGGACACTACATTTCTTTTCCCTGTCCTTCTCAAATTTAGAGAACTCAAGCTACTTTACAACCCTTGCTGGCTCTATGATGTCTGCATTTCTATCCAATGGGCTTCCAGTGGATTCAGTTTCTCTAAGTGATCCAACAGTTGATGTTTATTCATATCTTCAAATTGAAGCACAAATCTTT
This sequence comes from Solanum habrochaites, assembly GCA_027704765.1. NCBI lineage: Eukaryota > Viridiplantae > Streptophyta > Magnoliopsida > Solanales > Solanaceae > Solanum > Solanum habrochaites. The sequence continues at coordinate 90,704,648 of JAKWJA010002489.1, forward strand.
CCTTCAACACAGGACAGTTTCAATCATACATCAATTCCTTCCATTGGTTACCTGCTCAACCGGAATCCTTTCCAACTCCAATATTTTGGACCCTTTTTCTTTACTTCTGAAAGTTATTGTTGCTTTGCAGGTAACTGAACATGGTTTTAGCAAAAAGAAACAATCTTTTCCCATCTTCTTCTCAAATTCTTTTCTGGATAGATATGCGATTCTTATCTAGATTAACATGTTTACTTATTTTTATGATTTAGACGGAAATAAGAAGTCATCATCACATACTGGTATCATCATTGGAGTATCGGTTGGTTGTGCAGTGCTTGTGCTCTTAACACTTTGTGCTGGCCTTTATGCCTTTCGCCAGAGAAAAATGGCAAAAAGAGCTGGTCATAGCAGTAACCCTTTTGGTAAGATCAGTTTTTCTTAGATCTGCACCATTTCGACATTACTAGTTTTTTGCATTTTAGTGGTGTTATTTTTCCCTCCCAATGATGTCATCATGTGAATACAGAATCTTGGGACCGTGATACAAGTGGTGCTGTGCCACAACTTAAAGGAGCAAGATGGTTCTCATTTGATGAGATTAGGAAGTGCACAAACAATTTTTCTGAATCTAACTGCATTGGATCTGGGGGCTACGGGAAGGTTTACAATTTCTCTCTTTCTTTGATCTGTTCCTGCTAAAGTTCAGCACATATTTAGTGTACTTAAGGTCTTACCTTTTCCCCATACCAACAGATGAACAACATATTGCTCATCTTATGACACAGTGGCATAAATTCACTCTAACTACCATTTTAAAATGCAACGATGGTCACAAGCTCTTGACTTGTTTGATCTTTGCTCCAACTAGGTGTGGGCATGGTATGTGTTTTTAAAATGTTTGGTAATCGGTATTTATATGAAGAGTATCGAAATACCGGATACTAGCAAATATATAATATAGTATTAGTACAAAACTAATTATTCAGAAGTTGGAACTTCGACTATCTTTATTGGAATGTCCTTTTTGAATAATTGATTAACGAAGGGAATTGCATGTTTTTACTTTCTTTCAATATTTCTACATGTGTAAGGTGTTAGTATGGTATAATTGAGATGGTTTTGAAAAGCCTAAGTCATAATTATGAGTATACGTAAGTTGAGTCAAACAAACTATGGTTACGGATTTACTGTACTCAAAAATACCGAAATCCAACTTAAAAATACCAAACCATACCGAATTAGTTTTGTATGGTAATGGTATAGTATATATTTTTAAAAACCAAAATTACTGAACCGAAGTGTCCGATATAGTACCATGCCCCACCCCTAGCTCCAACTATCATACTAAATAAACCTGTAGATTTTTTAGACAGTAAGTACATTTAAACATCTGATATTCATCAATGAGCAGATGACGAGGAAATTTTTTGAATGAAGTAGTTATATGTCGATATGGCATTAGCATCTTGCACATGGGATCACAAACTTCCTCTATAGATTCACATATTCTAAAGAAAAGTAAACGTTGCCTATATGGTGAAATAGGTAGAAGTGTTTAAGTGAATGCCACAATCTACACTAACTCTTTGTATCCTATCAATTTAAATTTTTTCCCCCACTTTCCACCTTTAGGAATGATTATGAACCAAAGTAGTGTAGGATTTATTCAGTTGCTGAGATGCTGCAAACTCAAAATGAAATATCACTGCGAGGTAATATTTCTTGGTGTGAAAAGCCAAAGGCATTAATTTGCTTCTTCTGTTAGGTTCAGCTGCTGAAATAGTCGTTTCACCCACCTATATGTTTTAGCCCCTGCCTTATTTGTGTTATTTACCAGCAACATAGGAGCTAGGAGAAATTGCTGAGGCATTTCTAATTGAACTACATTGTTATTATCCACTAATAGCTGTTGTTTAGTAATCTAGGACTATGTCTTGATTTTTCTGCATGACTGACACATGCATTGCATGGTACTTAAATACTGCATCTTTCACACTTTTTGCTAATTTATTTGTAGCATGTCAAATTTTCCAGACTGATACATGTTGCATCAACAGGTGTTCAAAGGAACTCTTACTGCTGGGGAGGTAGTTGCAATTAAAAGAGCACAACATGGATCAATGCAGGGGGCTTTTGAGTTCAAAACAGAGATTGAACTATTGTCAAGGATTCATCACAAGAATGTTGTAAGCCTGGTTGGATTTTGTTATGAGCAAGGCGAACAAATGCTGGTTTATGAGTACATTCCAAAGGGTACTCTAAGGGAAAGTCTCTCAGGTAAAAATATTTTCTGCATTCATCATTTCATATGTTTGCTTCTGAGGAAGCAGATGCTAAGTCCAATCCATTCTGGCAAATAAGAAAGATTGATATTTCTTCACTAAAACAATATCGATCTGTCCACTGAACTGTCTTGTTCATACAGTGGAAAGTGTTTTATTTACCTTTGTGTAAAATTGAATTCATTATATTGCTTCATCTCCTTTATCAGACCTGCTAATTTATATGTTTATTCAGCCATTGTCCTCCAAGGAATAACATTCCCAACTGAAACTCTCTCCATCACCATCATGGATTTTCTCTAGTATGATACGAGAATTAATATCAGAGTGTTTGAGCGTATATAAAAATTTAATTTGGTTATTCTTAATCTACATATGGCTCTTGCAGTCAAGCCAAAATTCCAGTTGGAGTGGACAAGGAGACTTAAGATAGCCCTTGATGCTGCTAGAGGTTTAGCATACTTGCATGAGCTTGCAGATCCTCCCATAATACACAGGGATGTAAAGTCAAATAACATCTTGCTGGATGACCATTTAACTGCAAAAGTTGCTGATTTTGGCCTATCAAAACTTTTGAGAGACGAAGACAAGGGCCATGTCACCACTCAAGTCAAAGGTACATTGGTGAGTATTACTACCTCAAACCTTGATGGATCAATTTGAGCTGTCTTATAATTCTTATGGATATGCGTATATTAAATTCTACAACTTGAAGGCAATTGGTATATCACCAAGGCTAATATTCTTGATCGTGAAATGACTGAACAACATGAAGAAGGATCATTTGGAATCCAATTAAAGAATTAGTCGCCACATGTTATTCATTGTTTAACGTGGTGATATACTGATAAATGCAAATTTTGATTTCAAAGAACATTTGTAATTCCATAATGCACCATCCATATACTGCTTCGAAATCCCATTTTCTAAGAATGTTCCTATGTATAGGGATATTTGGATCCTGAATATTACATGAGCCAACAGTTGACTGAGAAAAGTGATGTATATAGCTTTGGGGTGGTGCTGCTCGAGCTGATTACTGCAAGAGCTCCAATAGAACGAGGAAAACACATTGTGAGATTGGTTGCAGAGACCATATATGATTCAAAAGATAACAGCAAACTCTACCAGTTAATTGATCCAAGAATAGGTCCAGGTTCAAAACTCGAAGGTGTTGATAGATTATTCACATTGGGAATGAGATGTGTAAATGAATCCGGGGCTGAGAGGCCTTCCATGGGAGAGGCTGTGAAAGAAATTGAGAGTATTCTTGGACTGGCCAGCTTGAGCAAGTATACTGAAGGGGACCTCACTTCGTCTAGCTATGAGGACACAACTCAAGTCAGTCTTGACGATTTTTATAATGACAAGGCTTTTGATTACAGTGGTAAATTCCCTTCTGGTGGCATGAACACCACTTATTGAAACTACCAACGACTATAAATTTGAGTTACATAAGTTTGTTATTATTGAGCATATGATGACTATGAATTACATTTCGTTTGATTGTTTATTACTAGTGATGCTTCTGCTCTAATACTAGCTATTTCAGAAGTCAGAATTACAATTGGCTTCTTCAGATTTAGTGATCTTCATATTGATATTTGATCGAAATAAAGTAAGATCATACTGTACAGAACTACAGATGAATTTTATAGCTCAAAACTATAAATTGTAACAATAAAGAATTTTCTTGTTACACTGCTCTTTGCAGCTATGTTAACAAGCACAACAAATTTAGGACCTTTTTGGCCTTGGACTATGAAGATCAGTTTAGGCAATTGCATGATTAGTTGCAAGTAATGCACAACAAACTGTATTTTTAATGCGTTGTCCCATGCCCATCAAAATTTTGAACAGAACTGACATAATTTAAAGAAACCACTTACTTTTTTTCGGAGTTAAAAACTAGATACTTATTGGTCCATTACAATTTCATAAATTCTTGGTATTTATACATAAAAGGATAGACTATCTGTCTTCATTGTATTGATTTAACACTCCTACTTACGATCATAGAATCGAAAAATTTTAAATGAGGAGGATATAAATTGATGTAATGCCTTTTCCTCCCAATGTGGTGGCAAGTTATTTTGAGAGCAAAAAGTGCAGTGACTGTCCCTTAGATGAACCAACAAAGATTGGTGGAGAGCCTCCAACAACTCCGCCACATTTTGAAAACATGCATAGCCCAGAGAGACCTCTTAACCGGCAAATCTCTGCATACCCTTTACATCAAAGCACTCATTCCACCGTCTACTTACTTCTCCAACCATTTCATCCTTCTCTATTCTAAGTGTGGCCTTCTTACCGCTGCTCGCAGGGCTTTTGAAGCTACCCCTGAACCCAATGTTTTCTCCTTCAATGCTATCCTCAATGCATATGCTAAAGAAGCTCAGCCTCATCTTGCCCACCAGCTGTTTGATAAAATTCCCCAACCGGATATTGTTTCTTACAACACCCTTATATCTGCTTATGCTGATCTTGGTTACACCCTGCCTGCTCTTCGGCTCTTTCTTGATTTGAAGGACACGGGTCTTGTTATGGATGGATTTACTCTTTCAGCTGCTATCACGGCTGCTAATGACAATGTTGATTTCATTACTCAGCTTCACTCATTGTCTATATCTGCTGGGCTTGACTCTTATGCTTCTGTTAATAATACTCTCATCACGTATTATAGCAAAAATGGGCATCTTGATTATGCACGAGAGGTTTTTGCGTCAATGGGTGAGATAAAAGATGAGGTTTCTTGGAATTCGATGATTGTTGCTTATGGGCAGCACAGGGAAGGGATAAAGGCGTTGGCTTTGTATAAAGAAATGGAACTTAGGGACTTATATCTAGACATGTTTACTTTGGCAAGTGTATTGACAGCACTTACGTCCATGGAAGACTTGCGTGGTGGGCTTCAATTTCATGGTCGGTTAATCAGAATGGGTTTTCATGAAAATCCACATGTTGGAAGTGGGCTGATTGATTTGTACTCAAAATGTAGTGCTAGTATATCTGAGTGCAAAAAAGTATTTCAGGAAATACCTTATCCTGACTTGGTGCTTTGGAACACAATGATTTCTGGATATTCGCAGTCTGAATTGTGTGAAGAAGCTGTTGCTTGTTTTAGACAAATGCAGCTTGCTGGCCATCAACCTGATGATTGCAGCTTTGTTTGTGTGATTAGTGCATCTTCTAACTTGTCATCACCATCGCAAGGGAAACAGATTCACTCTTTGGCAATCAAATCTAGTATTCCATCCAATCGTATATCAGTGAACAATGCTCTCATTGCAATGTATTCTAAATGTGGAAGTCTGCAAGATGCAAGATTACTTTTTGATAGAATGCCTGAGCATAATGCTGTCACTTTAAATTCTATGATAGCAGGCTATGCTCAGCATGGGCATGGAACAGAGTCGCTGTTACTATTTGCATGGATGCTTGAAAGCAATATTACACCTACAAACATAACATTCATCTCTGTCCTATCGTCATGTGCACACACTGGAAAAGTCGAGGAAGGGAAGAAATATTTTGGTTTAATGACTGATAAATTTGGGATAAACCCAGAGGCTGAGCACTATTTATGCATGATTGACCTTTTGGGTCGAGCAGGAAAGCTCGAGGAAGCAGAGACACTAATTGAAACAATGCCATATAATCCTGGTACAATTGGCTGGGGCTCATTACTTAGAGCATGTCGAACACATGGTAATATAGAGCTAGCAACAAAGGCAGCTAACCACTGTGTTCAGCTGGATCCATCAAATGCGGCACCATATGTCATGCTTGCGCACATGAATGCTTGTCTTGGCAGATGGGAAGAGGTAGCATCGATTAGAAAAGAAATGCGAGACAAGGGAGTGAGAAAGCAAGTGGGTTGTAGTTGGATTGAGGTGGCCAACAGGGTTCACGTCTTTGTGGCAGAAGATAGTTCTCATCCGATGATAAAGTTGGTGTATAAATTCTGGGAAGAGATGTCAAAGAAGTTGAAGCAAGAAGGGTATACTCCGGATTTGAGGTGGGCTCTGATGAGAGATGATGGAACAAGGCAGGAGGAGAAAGAGAGAAGCTTATGGCATCACAGCGAAAAGCTGGCAGTTGCTTTTGGGATTTTATCGACCAAACATGGTGAACCTATTCTTATCATAAAGAATTTGAGAATATGTGGCGACTGTCATAATGCAATTAAGATTCTATCTGGTATGACAGGAAGAGAGATTACAGTTAGGGATTGCCACAGGTTTCATTGCTTCAAGGGTGGGGCATGTTCTTGTGGGGATTACTGGTGATGGTGGATAAGCTTAGCAATCAGATGCTAATCTAATTCCTGTCAATTCATGTGATTGCCATGGGCTGTGGAGAGTGAAGTTGTGAATGTTATACTGTGTGCTTTGAGTTAGTAAGATGGACTAGATTATGTACTGAAGAGTTCACAGCATGCAGCTTTCTGGTTTTTGGATTGGATTATCGAGTCTTAATCCATTTTAATCTTATACGCTTAATGCTATACATGATCTTAGACTCAACCAGAAGTGCTAATCATTTGCAATATATGTGCATTTTTATGCTATACATGATCTTAGACCCAACCAGAAGTGCTAATCATTTGCAATATATGTGCATTTTTTGAGTAGGGGTATGAAAGATGACAACCTCCTGTTCATTCACTGCAAGGTTAATTACAAGGCAAAATCTGATGTTACATCTTAAAGAGCTGAAACAGTGCATGCCTGAAACAACAAAAGAACCCTACAAAATCCGGGGAAACAATGAAGCAGCAAGAAGTTTAGTGGGTGCAACACAATCCCAGCTAGCATATGGTAGGTCATATGGAGAAAAGGAAATCGTAAAAGAAATCATTAAGCTTGAAGGTGGTTGGATAACAACAAGGGTAATATTCTTGACCATGAATGACTGAACAACAGGAAGGAAGATCATTTTGATCCAATTAAATGTTTGTCGCTACGTGTTATTTATTTATTTTGTGATGATATATGCAAATTTTGATATCATAAATATTTGTAATTCCACAGTGCACCATCCATACTGCTTCAAAATACCATTTCTAAGAATCTTTCTATGTATGGGTACTTGGATCCTGAATATTACATGAACCAACAGTTGACCGAGAAAAGTGATGTATATAGTTATGGAGTGGCATTGCTAGAGCTGAAGTGATGTATATAGTTATGAAGTGGCATTGCTAGAGTGGATAACTGCAGGATCTCCAACAGAGCGAGGAAAGTACATCGTGAGACTGGTTGCAGAGACTATACATGATTCAAAAGATAGCACCGGACTGTACCAATTAATTGATCCAAGAATATGCCCAGGTTCGAAATTTAAAGGTGTTGATTAACTATTTACATTTGCAATGAGATGTGTTAATGAATCTGGGACCGAGAGGCCTTCCATGGGTGAGGCACTGAAAGAAATTGAGAGTATCCTTGAACTGACCGGAAGCATGAACAAGTATACTGAAGAAGAGCTCACTTCAACTAGGTACAACTCAAGTCATTCTTGACAATTTTTATGATGACAGCTTTTGATTATAGTAGTAAATTTCCTTCTTGTGGCATGAACACTACTTACTGAAGTTACTAAGGAGTATATCTGTCTGTGATTCACATTAGTTTGTTATATTGAGTACAAGTGATCTTTGGTACTTATGATTCTTCTGTTGTAGTATATAAAGTCAGAATTACATATGGCTTCTTAAGATTGAGTGGTCTTTGTATCGATATTTGATGGAAAGAAAGTTAGATCATACTGTACAGAACATTCTTTGTTTGAAATTTTGTTCTGTTGGCTGTATTTCTAGTTGTTTTTGGGCCAGCTTGTGTGCGTAAATGTTTTATATGGGCCAACTTTGGGATTGGACTATAATGATTATTGTATTGTCTGTGGAATTTTAAAATTCTGGATTTAACTTTTTTTTTGTTGGTTTCATATTGGTACAGAACTACATGTTCTCTCTGAGTAACATAAGCATTAGTATTAGTATATTAGTTGAGTATATAAGAAATGGGAATAGCACACGGCTGGCCGTCAACATGGCTGCTTCGGCTGTGTGCTTCCCTGAAAAGTGCATCTGGGCTTACTGGCCTAAGGTTAACTTTTCATGTTCAAGATCCCACTTTTGAACCTAGGTGACAACATTTTCTTTAATTTCCCTTTTTAATTCCTCCCACTTTCAATTTTATATTTAAAGGATTAACTTATTCAAATTACTTTACTACTTAATTAAATTAAATTAATTTCATGGTCAACACATATAGATTTAAAGGAAATTTTAACTCATGCTCATTAACGCTACTGGAAAATAGCACAAGTTCTCTTTTGAATTTTTAGAGAAAAGTTTAGACCAACTGATTTGTAAAAGTTTTTCTAATAAAAAACATATCTTAAATATTCCACATATATTATCGTGCACGGGCTATTTTTTACTAGTATATTACGCTCTAATTTTAATTGCATTTTCTCTTTGGAACCATTTTCTTTTTCGTGCGTGTGTGACAATATTACGCTTTTTCTCTAAATATGCAGACGAAATAATTTTCTCTAAATAAGCAAATTGACATAAAATTAGAAATCCAATTATTTAGGACTTGGGAGCAACTTTCAATTCAATAAATTCTTGTCGTTTAGTGATGATAAAAATGATTGTGATTAATAATTTAGGAGTGCAAAAGACTGCTCCATGATTAATTTGCACATTTCTTATACTCTATTTCGAATATTGATTTTGACAAAAAATATAAATTATTAAAAAATAATATAGTAAAGAAATTTGAAAAGAAAAAAACTTATGAGGTGCAATAACTAAACAAGTTGCAGGCCTTAGGTTATAAATTAATTCATGGTAGGTGAAGTTGTTATGTTCATTTTTATAAAATTGGCCCCCATTTGGTGCCGTCTCCTTAAAAGTTATTTATTGTTCTTTTTTGCTTTTCTTGGAAATCCTATAAGCAATGCACGTTCTGGTATTACTGATCATTCATTTCATTTCCAATAAAAAAAATAGGGAAAATTATATATAATAGCAAACTAATAACTTAAAATAAATGGAATAGCTAGGGTTTGATTTAATTGTGCTCCATAGCAAACGTTAGTTAAAGTTTGTCAGTGTCTCTATCCCAGAAATCTCGCTCGCCTCTCTCGCTTTATATACAGAAGTGTATAATTCTGTTTCTGTTTTGTATAAAGCGAGAGAAAATTGTATATACACATGCAAAAATATATATTTTCGTGTTATACACTTAATTATACAATTTACAAACATTTTACTTCAAATATTGCAGAGAAAAAGGTCAACGAATTATACAATTGCAGTTAAATACAATTTTCTCTAGCTTTATACAACAGAAGTGTATATATTGTGTTTCTGTTTTTGTATAAAGCGAGAGAAAAACATATATCTTCTTGCTATACACTTAATATTGCAGCGAAATAGGCAGTGAATTATACAATTGTGCATTATACAATTGCAGTGAAATAGGATAGCGAATTATACAATTGCAGCGAAATAGGCCAGCGAATTATACAATTTAGGCCATTGAATTGTACACTTGTATATGTATAGCGAATTATACAGTTTTATGTTTGTTATGGAGCGCAATTATATAAAATTTGCTATAACATATAAATATGAATTTTTTGTTTACTATATGTGAAAGTTGCCCAAAAAAATATCCATATACACTTTTTTTTTAAATAAGTTCGACCAAAATTTTATATTAATTTTAAGAAATTTATTTATAAATATGCATAAATTATTAAATTAGACTTGCTAAATTAAAAGAACTACAATAGAAGCTTCAAATCTTTACTCGGTCATGTCACAATTTATATAAGACAACTAGATCAGCCACCTAAGTTGTCAATTGTCATTGACTAATTTCATCTTATCCTATCAAATACATTCAAGTCACTGTTGGAATTATATGTGTATATATAATTTTTCGTCTTTCTCATGTCTTTTGTGATAAATTTCAAAATCCATGTTACTTTAAAAATATTTTTTTCTTTTTTATTTTGTTTTAAAATAAATTTCATGTCGTGATTCTTACATTTTTCGCAGTATATAAAAATATAATTTCATCAATTATTATTTTTAACAAAGTTTATCATATATATTTTAATTAAGCTGAGTATTTTTAATCCAATAAAAAGATTAATAATATGTCATAAAAGACGAAGCTCGTTGAATGAAGATATATATATATATATATATATATATATATATATATATATATATATGTATGTATATATGTATGTATATATGTGTGTGTGTTTTTGGCGATTAAAAGTACTTTCAAGTGGTAGACTGATTTTATTGAATGAACAATTGCATTTTTTAATAGATTGAAGCATGAAATACGTATTAGATGTATTTAAATTAAAATGACTAAAATCTCCCTATTAATTATTCGCAGGGATGTTGATGATTTGGATATGAACACAATGAATTAAATTACATAGATATTAATGCTCGTAAGATATTTGACAAAATGTAGGAAAATTGAGACCAATACATCAACAAGTGGCTAACTTTCACTGATAAAAAATAATGTATTCGATAGCTATTTTCACGTAGTTGACTTCCACAAGCTAATAATACTAGTACATATACATGATACAACACCTAGGAATACTAATAATAATTTTGTTGACCATAATCGTTATATTCATCATTATATATAATTCACTCTCTAAAATTTACTTGTCCTTGTAATAAAAATGAAGTAGGGTATTTTTCGGCTATAATCAAATTATAATCGTACTGTTTATACCCATTCTTTTATAAATTGATGAAATAAATTTATGATATCGGACATTTATTGGATATTTAGCATTGTGTTTGGGAGGACAATTATAATAAATGATATTTCCTTCATGTATAATTTCGCCATTCCAATAAATTGAAACTTTAACTTTAGGTGTAGAAGATATTTTTTTTAGATTGAAATGAACAAATATAGAAGACTTTATGTTGTAGGTGCATAAACGTCCTTAAATAGATTTTTCAGAATAAAATAATAAAAATACATAATGAAATATTTTTTTCCGTTTTAATGACATATCAAATCAATATAATTTATATGACAACACTGAAAAAGCTTCTTCAAGACGTGAAAAATATTCTTCTTATAAAGTGTAATAAAAAGTTCCACTTTATAAAGTGTAATAAAAAGTTCCACTTTATAAAGTGGAATAAAAAGTTCCACTTTATAAAATGGAAGAAAAAGTTTCACTTTATAAAGTGGAAGAAAAAACTCCACTTTATAAAGTGTAAGAAACAGTTCCGTTATATATTAAAAACAAACGTTATGAAACTAACGGAAAACGTTAAAACTATTAGATATAGTGAAACTTTTTCTTCCACTAAGCTTATTTTAGTTACTTACTAAAATAGTGACTTATTTTGGTTACTTTTATATTTTTATGGCTTATTTTGGTTCCCAACTCTATTAAATTATGTGTGATTATTTCATTTAAAAATTTAAAAATTTTAAAAAAACGCAATTCCACGCAAAATAAAGCAGGATTTATGTATTTAAATTGGAATGGATATAGAATCCATTGAAGAGAAAAAGGTCACCTTTTAAGTCAAACCATAAAATCCTCCTTTTGGCTTTCTCCTCCTGTCAGGCAGGGCAGGGCCATGATGTGTACACTGATTGTTTAATTTTTTTTTTTTTTACATTTTTAATTATTAAGTCCGATACAATAATCTAAAAATACAAAAAATAATGTAAAAAAAAGCTTTTATCCGTAATAACATTGATATTTAAAAGTGAAATTCTAAAGCTTAATGAATAGAGAAATATAATGTATATATTTTAGATAGTGTCTGACTCAATACACGAATTATATCCGTTCATTCAGTAAAACTAATTGAATACTACCGAACTCCTAATAATAATTATAAACAAAGCAAACTTATAGTCACAGCCCATTCTCTCAGTTTGGGAAAAACACTATGCATTTAATAATTTCGAAAAAGACATCATCACTTATGAAATGATGAATAATTGGGTTCAGAAGAAATTCAATGCCAAACAAGACTAGGTCAACTCGTGAAGCTACACGGTCATTAATGGTGGGTCTCAGATGTACGTAAACAACACCTTTTACGTGCTTTACAAAATCACAACTCTTATACCAATTATATTCGAGGGTTCTATTTATTTATTTGATTTTGATTTTACGCAAATTTTTAATATTAAAACTGTAGAGATTCGGACATAATTAGAGCGGAGAAACTATATACTATATATTACTATTTGTTTCTTTGTATACTAAAATAATGCGTTGACATTGACACGTTAAATTAGGGCTAAAACACATTAGTAAGTACCTATTGGTGACTCCATTTAAATATCTTCTTAATTATAACAACTTTCACTAACAATTGGACCTAGAGCTATTCGATCTCTATGGTAGGGGAGGCATTCAATTGAATCTACTTAGTTAACAAATTATTTCGCTTTTTATTTTTCATTGTTTGACACTTTGACTTGACAAAAATTAATGATTTTGAAATGTATGTCTTAAATATATCGAGATAAAAGACTTTAGTTAGATGAGAAGAAATTATCTAGTGTATTTTGTCAGACGCATATTATATTATCGCCTCACTTTTGCTTCTTGGTTTAATTTCCCTAAAGCGTGTGGAAGGATTATTCAACTGCCCCTCTAGGCAACTTCTTTTGAATGACTAAGTTGACAATGACCATTAAAACATTAATTATTCATAATTTTTTTTTAAAAAAAACTACCTTTTAATTTCCAGAACAACTAGACTTAATCTAATAATCTGAAACCTAATCAAGTTGTTAATATTTTAATTAGAATCAACACCCGATATATGGTCAATTGTTATCAAGAGAAATATTCAATATTTGATTGATGCCTCTAATGAAGGGTTAACTTTGCCTAATTCATGTAATTTGTTGACTTTTATGGCAAGTAATGACCTAGTAAACTCAACGTGGTGTGTGAATTTTACAATTCATATATTTTTCTATAGGAGAAAATATTGAAGTTGGAGGTCAATCATTTGTGTCTAAATAATGTAAACAAAATAAAATAACATTTTCACGTAGAAGATTTTATTTTTGGATGAGGAGGTAATAGTCTATATTTCGAAAATTTATAGAGTCAGTTGGCTAAATGGAACAATTCATTATTCAACTAGTAAATGCAACAGATAGCTGTGCCTGTCATTGTTAGATATTATTTTGTCGTGAGGAGCAGAACTTGAAAAAAAGGATTTAAAGTTAAAGTTCTATTTTTGATTTTGTTGAGGAGTTTGTGATTTTAATTTGTGAAGTTGATCACATATATGGTAGTTTCTCGGGCAATGATACCGCGAATTCTTCTCTGTTTTCTGTTTGTTTTGATCCATGTTCTGTCAATAGCAGCACGGACTAATCCTGATGATTGTAAGTTGATTTTGCTGTTATGTACAGTAGAATATATTTGATTTAATCTTAGCTTTTCTTCGGAAAAGTTCATTTCTCATATGGTCAGTCGACTAATAGTTGAGTGATCTTATTATTCAGCTGCTGCTTTACAGTCTCTCAAGGACAGTTGGCAGAATGTTCCTCCCAATTGGGTTGGAGCAGATCCCTGTGGGAGTAGTTGGGACGGAATTGGATGCAGAAATTCACGAGTGGTTTCTATGTAAGGATTCGATGTGTATTCCTTTCTCAACTGCTTAAAGTTACATAATTCATAAGGTTGATGTCATTTTTCTCAATTTCAGTACATTGTCAAGTATGAGTTTGGAAGGTCAGCTATCTGGGGATATCCAAGGATTAGCTGAATTGGAGACTTTGTAGGTTTTCCTTTCATTTGTCATGTTTCTCGTTCATGCCGAGCAATACTTTGGGATAGTTTGTCAATTCTAATTATTGACTGCATCATATAGGGATCTATCATACAACAAGGAGTTGAAAGGATCTCTTCCTCAGTCTATTGGAAAATTGACAAAGCTATCAAATTTGTAAGTGAATGTGAATTAACATCAGGAATTCGTTTACCAGCTAATCTCGTGATGATATGCTAATGATCTTTTCTTAATTTCATGACAGGATCCTTGTTGGTTGTGGATTTTCTGGACCAATACCAGACACCATAGGATCTCTGACCCGGCTGGTTTTTCTGTAAGCATTCTGTGGTACTCTTTGTAGTTTGAATGCGTAACCACCATGTGACATATCTTGTAAGAATGTAACGAAGTTTGCTCATTTATTTGGCTTAAGGTGTTTGACCGAACAGATACATAAGATGATGGCTCAGGGATTTTATATTTATATCAGCTTAAACTATGATTTCTTAGCTTTTTTGTATTGTGTACATAAGGCCTGATCATTTTTCATTTTTTGTTTGAACAAATGAAGTGATAAGCACATCTCGAATGAACGATTTCATGACAGAAAAAGAAAATGGTCATAGATGAGCTGCTTAAAATGACTAATGTAATGTGTGCTTTGATGCTAGCTGTACTCAAAACTTTGGTTCATCTCTAAGAAAGGCAATACAATTTGAAACAGTGAAATCAGTTCATGAGGAGTTTGATTCATACTGCTATTCTTGTGCTTACTAGCTTATCAAATCTGAATAGTTGTGTTTTTACCATATCTATCTGCATATGATTTCTTCCAATACTTCTTCTCGTATACGCTCTAAAACAGCGCCATTCTGTACTCTGCAGATCTTTGAACTCTAACAACTTTATTGGAGGAATACCTGCTACCATTGGCTATCTGACAGAGCTTTATTGGCTGGATTTAGCTGACAATAAGCTTACAGGAACAATTCCAGTCTCTAATGGAAGCAGTCCTGGTCTTGATTTGCTTGTTCACACTAAACACTTGTACGCTTCTTCTTTTTCTTGATATTGTTTTGTCTATCAACTGCATTTTCTAAGATTCTACATTTCTTCAGTCACTTTGGGAAGAATCAGCTATCCGGTGAAATTCCAGCTGGTCTTTTCCATTCTAATCTGTCCCTTATACATCTGTAAGTTCCAATCTTGTTTCTGAAAGTAGTCATGCGGAAGATCTTGATAATTATATCATAAAAAACTTTCCTTTCGACCATGTTTTCCGGTTTCCTCACGGTGGTATATTCTAACTTCTAGGCTAGTTGAGAACAACAAGTTTACTGGAAACATCCCGGATACATTAGGACTTGTCCAGACAATGGAAGTGCTGTAAGTATTGTTATCTTGTGCTTTCCCTTTGTACTCTAGTAAAGTTGCTTGACTCTATATACCTTATGAATTGTTTGTGAACTAAGCTACTGGTCCTGTCAATAGTCGTCTTGACAGGAATTCACTTAGTGGATCTGTGCCACAAAATCTCAACAATCTCACACATGTCAATGAACTGTAAGTAGAAACTGAAATAATTTTCTGAACTTACTGCATCTGCTTATGATTTCCTGATGTAGTATATATTGACTATATATTACAGACACATGTCGAACAATAATTTTAATGGTCTTTTGCCGAATCTTACTGGCATGAATGTCCTCAACTACTTGTAAGTTGCTTATCTTAAGTTTTTTGCCTTTATCCCTTTGAGTTGATTATCCATTATTGCTCAACGTTGTACTGTAAATATTTCACCTCTATTTATTTGTTCTGTAAATATAACCATTTCCATATCACCATCACGGGAACTTATTTTTGCAGGGACATGAGCAATAATTCATTTAATGCTTCAGATTTTCCATCATGGATCCCGAACCTGATATCTTTAACATCATTGTACGCTCTCTCTCTCTCTTACCTTTCTTTTTTTGTGTGTATGCGTGTTTGGGTATGCACAGCTATGAGCAGGTGCACAAGTGCATGTTTATTCTGTTCTATTGTATGCCTACATCCATTTGAATATGGACAGGTTTCCTGTTTTTTCTTCTCATTCTTATGGATTCAATTCCTAAAAATTCTTTTAAGCCTAATGAATGACCTTATATTGGCAGGGTAATGGAAAACACAGGACTTCAGGGAACAGTTCCAGCGAGCCTTTTCAGCCTTTACCAGCTGCAGACAGTGTAAGTGTCCCTTTTACTTTGTGTCGTTATTGTACAGACTATAGATTGAGAATCTGAAGTTAAATTTATCTTAACTGAAATGGCCTAACTCTGTATTATGTTGAGATTTGATGACAAAGTGCTCATTGCTTGCAGCATCTTGAGGAATAACAAACTCAACGGCTCACTTACAATTGATACAACATATAGCAACCAGTTGCAGCTCATTGATGTGCAAAGAAATCTTATTGAATCATTTACTCAAAGACCAGGGTACCCCTTTCAGATAATGTAAGTTCTATTCCTTGATTCTTCGAGCCATAAACCACTAAGTTGTTGAGAAACACATATGTTGGACAGTTCTTTGGCCTAGCTTATTGTGAGATATGATTTATATCATTTTCATTAGCTCATTTCTTTACGTTTTCCCACTGCAGGCTTGCAGGTAATCCTTTTTGCAATGAAGGAGGAGATGGGACACAAGATTACTGTGTCAAAACTCAACAAACTGAGACATATTCAACCCCACCAGAGAATTGCTTGCCAACTGACTGCAGCTCTAATCGAGTTTCTAGTCCTACCTGTAAATGTGCCTTTCCATATACAGGGAACATAGTCTTCAGAGCTCCTTCCTTTTCAAACTTGGGAAATAGAACTACTTATGAGACTCTCCAAAAGTCCTTGATGCAAACCTTTCAAAACCGTCAACTGCCCGTGGAATCAGTTTCCCTCAGTAACCCAACAAAAAATTTGGATGACTACCTTGTAATACACCTGCAAGTTTTTCCATCTACCCAAGATTTTTTCAATCGAACTGGAGTTTCTGGAATAGGTTTTGTGCTTAGTAATCAGACTTTCAAGCCCCCATCATCATTTGGACCTTTCTTCTTCATTGGTGAAGGCTATAAATACTTTGACGGTAATAAAACTAGTTCCTTTGCCTATTTATCACTCATCTCTCATCTACGACATATATGTGCAGCCTAATCTATAATTAATATTAATTGTAAGTGAGCCGTTGGAGCAGCATCTTAGTGAAGTTGATAGTTAAGAAGTCTGAGTCTATGTATATGCTGTTCTCCAGGGGCATCCTCCGAATCAAACAAAACAAGTAGTACAGGCATTATTATTGGAGCAGCAGTTGGTGGTTCTGTCATTGCAATTATAGCACTAATCATTGGAGTTTATGCTTTCCGGCAAAAGAAAAGAGCTGAAGATGCTGCAAAAAGGAGCGATCCTTTTGGTAAGATTTGGAACTATCTAATTAGATCATTTACTTATTACTTCATCTTATGGTGGTTGTTTGCTATCTTTGTTCTTAATGCAGCATCCTGGGACTCGAACAAACATAGTGGTGCTGTTCCACAGCTGACAGGAGCTAGATTTTTCTCATTTGAGGAGCTCAAAAAATGGACCAATAATTTTTCAGAAACCAATGATATTGGTTCTGGTGGTTATGGAAAGGTTAGCTTTTATTGAACATGCGCAACTCCCTCCCCTCTGCCGTCATCATAACTGAAACTATCAGTATATCAAGAAGTTTGTTTGAACCAGCTTCTCTCTCCAATGAAAGAATTTCTTGGACTACTATTGGAACTGTAATAAATTTTTAAACTGTATAAGTGTGTCTACAGGTTTACAGAGGAACTCTTCCAAATGGAGAATTGGTCGCAATCAAAAGAGCTCTACAAGGGTCTATGCAGGGTGCACATGAGTTCAAAACTGAGATAGAGCTTCTCTCAAGGGTTCATCACAAGAATGTCGTTGGCCTTGCTGGCTTTTGTTTCGATCAAGCTGAACAGATGCTTGTGTATGAGTACATTCCTAATGGCACCTTAAAAGACGGTCTTTCAGGTATATGTTGATCCCTTCTTATTTATTCACTGAAGCTAGCTCCTTTTAACTAGATCAAAACAGAAAATGTACATGTCGAAAATTTAATGAAATTTGCACTTGTAGGCAAGACTGGCATCAGGTTAGATTGGATGAGGAGACTGAGGATAGCCGTTGGAGCAGCCAGAGGTTTGCAGTATTTGCATGACCTTGTCAATCCTCCCATCATACACAGGGACATCAAATCCAACAATATTTTGCTGGATGATCGCCTAAACGCAAGAGTTGCTGATTTTGGCCTGTCCAAACTTCTAGGTGACTCTGATAGGGGTCACATTACCACTCAAGTCAAAGGAACAATGGTGAGTAAAGATTCTATGAAAGCCTTCCTGAACTTGTTTCATGTTAGAATATTATAGACCGGTATCCCTCAAATTTCTGATGTCCATAAAGTTCAGAAATTTAATCATTTGTCAATAGTTTAATAACCATTATAAACACTATCTCATTGTCTAATAAATAAACAGGTACATTATTTACCTCATAATAATGTCCTTTTGATGGATTTATCAGGGATACATGGATCCTGAATATTACATGACAAACCAGCTGACTGAGAAGAGTGATGTTTATAGTTTCGGAGTGGTGCTGCTTGAGATAGTTACAGGAAAAGTTCCTATTGAAAAAGGAAGATATATTGTCAGGGAAGTGAAGACTGCAATGGACAGATCAAAAGACATGTATAACCTTCAAGACATTTTGGATCCTGCAGTTCGCGCAGGTGCAACTCCTAGAAGTTTAGAGAAGTTTGTGGATTTAGCACTCAAATGTGTTGAAGAAGAAGGAGCCAACAGACCTTCAATGAGTGAAGTGGTGAAAGAGATCGAAAATATCATGGAGATGGCGGGACTGAACCCGAATGCAGACTCTGCATCTTCTTCAGCAACTTATGAAGGACCAAACAAAGGCATGAACCATCCATATACTGATGAAAGTCTCTTTGTGTATAGTGGAGCATATCCTAATTCAAAGGTAGAGCCGAAGTAAGATCAGTGTTTTTATGGTTTTTCTCAGCTTGTGGAATTAAGATTGACACATAACATGCTTTGGCCAGTTATGTGTGTACAAATTTGAGAGAATGCAGAATGATTCAACTAATTTTGTCTTTGGAGTAAATTATTGTACAACAGTGAAGATATTGAGTTTATTTATTTTTGGGAACATTTATTTTTACCTTCTGTAAAAACTGTGTAAACTTTTTTTCTGATATCAATTAGGATGATCATTTGTATATGAGAATTCACATATTTTCATCCTAATATAAATTGTGCATTCAATGTAACTCTCATGGTGTTCAACTTCCATAAAGCATGTGGAAAAGATTATTCAACTGTCCCCTCTTGGCATTAACTAGTTGACAATGACCCTTAAATCTAATTTTCCTAAAACAAGAAATTTTACCTTTTAATTTTCATAAAAAAAAATCATGAGATTGTTAATGTTCATTCTATTTAGGATTAACACCCAATATCGCGAAATATTCAATATTTGATTGATGTAAAGAAAGGAGATTACAAGGTGGGAATCGTACCTCACCGGTGAAAGTTTAAGAAGCCAACCAGAGAATAGGGTTATAAGATTTCAAGCTGAAAGAGTAATGTTTAAATGATGACATTCTTCTTCTTCCAACTTCACGATATCATCCTTTCTAGTTTGATCTCTCGAATTAGATTGGTTATAAGTCTACCATACATACTATAGAGGAAAGAATACATGTTCATCCGGACATTGAGAAGGAAATGTATTATGTTTAAGTATACAAAAATTTAGCAGGTTGATATGCTCGGTTATCAGGGAAAAAGAAGGTTAAAGGTAGATGCGAACATGACAGTGAAAAAATTAGAAAAAAAACACTATAATATGCATGCTACTATGCTAGGAGAAATATATACTATTGTGTCACAATTTATGATCTAAAGGACAAAAAAGAGTTGAAATATTGTGAAGAAAAAGAAAATACAAGGCGAGGTAATAGAAAAATAAGCTGAACAACCCATTTATTGTTCTCTGAAGAAGTACTTTGACCCGCCCTGCCTTATCCTACCGCGTTAAGAGTTTGCCCTGCCCCGCCCCAATTGCCAGTTAAAAAGTCTCATTTTGAAAATGTAGAGAGTGAGTTAGCTAAAATGGAACAATCCCTCGTTCAACTGTAAATGCATCAGATAGCTATCATTGATAGGCAGAACTTGAAAAGGGATTTGAAGTTGAAGTTGTCTTCTTGATTTTAATTTGTGGAGTTGATCACATGGTAGTTTCTCTGGCAATGACGCCGCAAATTCTAGTCTATTTTCTGGTTGTTCTGATCCATGTTCTGTCAATAGCAGCATGGACTAATCCTGTTGATGGTAAGTTGCTTTTGTTCTTCATCTTCTCTATCAAATGCTTCTTAATTAACCAGTGTACACTAATATTTGATTGTCTGTGAGTACTATCTTAGTTTTCCTTTTTGTAATCATATGAAGAACTTGTCTATTAAAAAAAGTAATAAATAATCCAGAGATTATGGAAAATATTTAATAACCTTGAGGGAACATTAAATATTTCCTGCTCTCTTCTAGATATGGTCAATTAAGTGTTCTAGTATAGAAGAACTGATTCAATATTTTATACAGCTGATGCTTTAAAGTCTCTCACAAACTATTGGTATGGTCCTTCCGATTGGAATCGAGCAGATCCCTGTGGGAGTAGTTGGGAAGGAGTTGGATGCAAAAATTCATGAGTGGTTTCTATGTAAGAATTCGACAAGTATCCCTTTGTCAACTACTTAAAATTACAGAAATCTTATCGTTGATGCCATCTTTCTCAATTTCAGAACATTGTCAAGTATACGTTTGAACCCTTTTCTCTTGTGACTGAGCAATACTTTTGGATATTTTTTCAATTCTAATAATTGACCGTCTTATAGGGATTTATCATATAACAAAGATTTGACAGGATCTCTTCCTGAGTTTATTGGAAAATTGACAAAGCTATCAATTTTGTAAGTGAATGTGAATAATCATCGCTCAAGTATTCACTTACCAGCTTATCTCGTGATAATATGCTGATGTTTTCTTAATGACAGGATCCTTGTTGGTTGTGGATTTTCCGGACCAATACCAGACTCCATTGGAAATCTGACGCAGCTGGCTTTTCTGTAAGCATTCTGTGGAACTCTTTGTACTTTGAACGCGTGACCAGTACGTGACATATTTTACCAGAACCCCAAAGGTCATATATGAGCTTCTTAAAATGGTTAACGTATGTGGCTTTTGGTGCTAGCTGTACTCAAATTTTGGTCCATCTCCAGTATAGGCAATGCAGTTCAGTTCATGAGGAGTTTAATCCATGCAGCTATACTTGTGTTTTATAAGTTATCAAAATCTGAATAGTTGTGGTTATACCATATCTACATGTATATGATTTCTTTCAATCCTTCTTCTGGTATATGCTCTAAAACAGCCCCATTCTGTATTATGCAGATCTTTGAACTCTAACCAATTTACTGGAAGAATATCTGCTACCATTGGCCATCTGACAGAGCTTCATTGGCTCGATTTATCCGACAATCAGTTAGAAGGAAACATTCAAGTCTCTAATGGGAGCGTCCCTGGTCTTGATATGCTTGTTAACACTAAACGCTTGTACGCATCTCCTTTTTCTTGATGTTGCTTTGTCTCTCAACTGCATTTTCTAAGATTATTTACATTTCTTCAGTCACTTTGGGAAGAATCAGCTATCCGGTGAAATTCCAGCTCTTCTTTTCCATTCTAAAATGACTCTGACACATCTGTAAGTTCCATCAAATTGGAGAATGGAGTGAATGAATAATTTTGTCCGTAAATATTAGAGACCTCACTTGTAGTTGAGCTTGCCTTTTAATATCCTTGTTAGTGCATGTTTTTACTTCTGAGAGTAGTCATGTGAAAGAAGCTTGATAATTATAAACAACTTTCCTTTTGATCATGCTTTACAGTTTCCTCATGCTTGTATATTCTAACTTGTAGGCTAGTTGAGAATAACAAATTTACCGGGATAATCCCGGGTACATTAGGATTTGTGCAGACAATGGAGGTGCTGTAAGTATTGTTATCTGGTGCTTTCCCTTTATAATCTAGTAAAATTTCTTGCTCTCTATGCCTTATAAATTGTTTCTGGTATTGTAATAGTCGTCTTGACAGGTATTCATTCAATGGATCTGTACCACAAAATCTCAACAATCTCATACATGTCAATGTACTGTAAGTAGAAAATGAAACAATTTTCTGAACCTTGATTTTTTGTATTATATTTTGACCATGTATTACAGCCACATATCAAACAACAAGCTGATTGGCCTTTTGCCGAATCTCACTGGTATGAATGGCCTCAACTACTTGTAAGTTGCTTATTCTAAGTTTTGTGCCTTTGTCCATTTGAGTTTACTAGTCTCCGGGCACGTGCGTTGCACGTGTATTCCAAATAAAAATCAATGAAAAAAATAAATGAAAACGTATATAATTAAACTATTAGGAGAATTATGATGTTTTTTTCGAGTGTTCTCTCGATATTTTTGATCTACTGCACATTAGATAAGTCTCCAAAGCTTACCCATTTATAAGCAATTAAATATACAGACAGTCATCAACAAGTAAAATTTCCAAGAAAGACGCATCAAGTTAATGAATTAAAAAGGGAAAATGCGACGTTACTTAAAGTCATCTTGTATCCTTAATGTGTGTCGTTACAAATGTAACTACTTCCTTAAAAACTTTCAGATATACCCAGATTTACATTTACATGCTTACAACTACTATCCATCACTGTTAGAGAAGACTTGGAGTCGCTACATTTGTTGAAGAAAATGTGATATATTTTGCTAGCAAACAGCTGCAATTTCAATTTATTATTAATAGTTTAAAAGTTTAAACATGGTTTCTTTTCTATGGGAAGCTGTGCGTAGAGAGTTTTAAAGAGGGTTGATCATCATTCAGCATCAAACCATGTGTATAACAACATTCAATTTTTGATATGTGTGATTATACCTTTCAAGCTATTTATTTTACCTATTAAAAAAATTAGAAAGTTATCATTCAAATGAAGTTAGCAAATCAAACGGAAAAATCTAGATTTAATAAAATTGTACCTGAAAATTAGAAGACATTTTTGTACCCACTTAACAATGGAAGCTTGTGTTGAATGACTAATATTGAGTATGTTTATATAGTGTAGTCTTGAAGATTTGTTGATAAAAACTCTTTTACATTCCTCAATTACTTAATTTGATCCCTTTCAACTTCTCATAATTAGCAAAATACTTTTCAACTACTATATTAATTGAAACTTTATTAGTGTTCATCCTATTTGGTTGTTTCACACATAGTAATTGAATAGACGGCTGAACTTCTCATTTTGCTCCTCTATGATGTAATTTAATATTACTATTTAATTAGATATTTAATTTATATTTGGGTAAAGTATTTTATTACTTTTAATTTAGTATAGGGACAAAGTAGTAATTCAACTTTACACTTTAGAGCTTCATGCTTATAATAATATATGATAATCCATCATATAATTGCTCAACACACTACGATAAATATTTCTCCCCAATCATGGACACTTATTTTTTCAGGGACATGAGCAGTAATACATTTAATGCATCAGATTTTCCTTCATGGATCCCAAGCATGCAATCATTAACAACATTGTATGCTACTATGCTTTGTCTCTCATTTTTTTTTGTATGTGTGTTTGTGTATGCGTTACCATGAGCTGGTTCACAAGTGCATGTGTATACTATGCTAGTGTATATTCCAGCGTCCATTTGAATATGGACGGATTTCCATTTTTTTCCTCATTCTTATGGATTCAATTTCTGGAAATTCTTTTAACCTTATGCAACGAAAGAGGAGAAGGGACAGAAACATACTGTATCGAAACTCAACAAACTGAGACCCCACTACAGAATTGCTTGACAATTGAGTGCAGCTCTAGTCAAGTTTCTAGTCCTGCCTGTGAATGTGCTTTCCATACGTAGGCGATCTAATCTTCAGAGCTCCTTCCTTTTTTAACTTGGGAAATATAACTACTTATGAGACTCTTGAAAAGTCTTTGATGCTTTTCTTCCAAGAACGTCAACTGCCTGTGGAATCAGTTTCCCTCCATAACCCAACAATAGATTCAGATGACAACCTTGTAATACATCTGCAAGTTTCTCCTTCTAGCCAAGATTCTTTCAATGCAACTGGAGTTGATAGGTTTTGTGCTTAGTAATCAGATTTTCAAGCCCCCGTCTTCCTTTGGACTTTATGTCTTCATTAGTGATGGCTATAAGTACCTCGCTGGTAATAGAAATATTTCCTTCTCCTTATTGTCACTCATTTCTCATCTCCTACATATCACAGGAAGTTTGTGACTGAAGAAATATGAAGTCTGAGTCTTTGTTTGCTGTTTTCCGGAGACATCCACCGGATCAAAAGAATCAAGTAGTACAGGCATTAGCATTGGAGCCACAGTTGGTGGTTCTGTCCTTGCAATTTTAGCACTAACCATTGGTATTTATGCTTTCCGGCAAAAGAAAAGAGCTGAAGATGCTGCAAAGAGGAGCGACCCTTTTGGTAAGAGTTGGAACTATCTATTAGACCATTTACCTATTACTTCATCTTACGGTGATTGTTGCTACCTTTCTTCTTAATGTAGCATCCTGGGACTCAAATAAACATAGTGGTGCTGTTCCACACAGCTGACAGGAGCTAGATTTTTCTCATTTGAGGAGCTCAAAAAATGGACCAATAATTTTTCAGAAACCAACGATATTGGTTGTGGTGGTTATGGAAAGGTTAATTTTTATTGAACATGGGCAACCCCCTCTCCTCTACCGTCATCATAACTGAAAATATCAGTTTATCAAGAAGTTTGTTTGAACCAGATTCTCTATCCAATGAAAGAAATAATTGAAACTGTAATGAGTTCTTTAAACTGTAGAAGTGTGTCTCTACAGGTTTACAGAGGAACTCTTCCGAATGGAGAATTAGTTGCAATTAAAAGAGCTCTACAAGGGTCCGCGCAGGGTGCACGTGAGTTCAAATCTGAGATAGAGCTTCTCTCAAGGATTCATCACAAGAATGTCGTTGGCCTTGCTGGCTTTTGTTTCGATCGTGCTGGTGTACGAGTATATTCCTAATGGAACCTTAAAGACGGTCTTTCAGGTTTATATTGATTCCTTCTTATTGATTAATTGAAACTAACTCCTTTTAACTTGACCAAAATGGAAATGTAATGATTTTTGTACTTGTAGGTATAACTGGGATCAGGTTAGATTGGATGAGGAGACTGAATATAGCCATTGGAGCAGCCAGAGGTTTGCAGTAAGATACATTGTCAAGGAAGTGAAGGATGCAATGGACATCACTCTGTGCAGTTATGGTTATTGATCCTGCAGAGTCTACCCAAAGGTTCAAGCCAGATCATACGAAGTGGGCCATACATTTTTGTATTTCTATGAGAAGAAGTTGTCGCATATTGCGCATAAACTCTATCCAGAAGACGAGAATTTCTTTTTTTAGATTTAAATAGAGATAATCAGTCCTAGATCAAAATTTTAGGAATCAAAGCAAGGAAAATAACATTAATGAAACAGGGGATCACACCTTCAACGAAGAAATAAGGTGACCAGCTGAAAATTTTTGAAATCCCTACAATATTTTGTATACAAAAAGAATCCAAAAAGTCTGATGGCTTTAAAGGATAGGGGTTCAATTGTTCCCTGACGCCCGGTTGCCATAACCTGATACTTAATTTAACATATTATAACAGACTACTTACTACTTCCTGCATCTGTCTGTGACGGTGTTATTCTTTACCTTTGGAGAGTCCTACAATTTATTTTCTCATTTTTATATTAAAAAGCCTTTTGAAATATTAGCTATGTTGATTTGGAATACATTTTGTATTGACTTTAAATATGTTTGAATCTATATTCGAAATCATAATTAATATGAAATGTCACTTATTTTCTTACTTCCACGAAGAAAATCATTTTCAACACCTTATATTTTTAGAGAAAAAAATTCCAAAAAAATTAACCAATAAACATTAATGAAAAAAAAAGAGAGAAAAATTGTATTAATATCTTTTTCTCAATAAATTCTTTCCAAAATATGAATATAAAAAAATTTACTCTTAGATAAGGCTACTTGCCAATTCCTTTCTTTGGACAACCAATAATGAGTAGTGAGTGAACCCACCTTATTAAGGGCAACATATCTACCTTGAGTCAACACACTGGACCCTGGCCCTCGCTTTGCATGATCATAAAAAAAACCCAATATTAAAGTCACAATAAATGATAAGCAACTTACATATTGAGCTGCTTACCCAAAAATAAAAATCTGAATATAAGAATATTTTATATTTATTTTTTTTCTGTTCATTTCTTCATGTTTGACTTGACACATACCTTAATATAAATTATATTCAAAATAATCCAAAAAAATCAAAAATTAGTAAATTAAATCAATTTACTCATCACAATAAAAACATCAAAAAAATTTATATTATATATATATATATATATATATATATATATATATATATAAAAAAGGGGATGGACTATTTTTTTGGTCTTAGAAGAGACAAAAACATTCTAAGAGTATATAATAGGGTCCAATGACTGCATGTTGTAAGTTGAAATATATAACCTTACATAAAGGGAACTGTGATTTTTAGCCCCTAAAAGGGTGTCTCTGTCTTCGTAGACTTAGACTTAATTATTACTTATACGAAATAATTTATTTGTATTAATAGTTAGATAAATAATTTTAGAATTATCTAATATTTTTAATTAAATAAGCGATAAAATAGTTTTATAATTTATTTTTAAAATTATTATTTTATATCTCACACTAAACGAGTGCTCGAATTTACGGTGAGAGAAGACTTGGTATACGGATAGAGATATTATCCTCTTGCTGTTTATAGAACAGTTTAATCCTCAAAACAAACCAAATATTTTGTGGCTTTTCTTTCTCTCTTCATTTTATTTTATTTGTTGGCTTCTAAGAAGGAATTTAGTTTAATTTGCATGGTGGATTTAAACAATGGTCCAAACAAGAACAGTCCAACTGATTATCTTTTGTCTGCTTATTATTTCTATGCAAGTTTTGATTCAACTGGAAGCTTCAACAAATTCTGGTGACTGTAAGTCATAAATATCATACCTCTTTTCCTTCTTTTTTTTTACTCTATAATCATCGATTTAACTTGTAAACACTATATCGCGAATAAAAAATAACGTTATACTAGTACCTAGCATAATTTAACATGTTATATCGTAAGTTTTCTTTTGATCCAATCACTTCTTGTAAATAATTCTGTTTTAGATGATCTGAGTTATGAAAGCAAATTGTTTTCTTTTTTTTACTATGGAATATATTAATTTTCACTGTAATTTGTTTTGATTCCCTTTTTGAGTTCATTACTTAAAAGGTCATTCAATTATTGGATACAGTAATATTTTTCGTTGTTTTGTGTTAAAAAAGTTAAATATGATTTTCTTAATCAATTTCATTTCGTATATTCGAATTTTTTTTAAAAATAATTAGGGTATGGTATTTTTTTGTTGAAAAATAGATGTTGTGTTAGAGTCACTGAAGGAAGAATGGGAAAACGTACCTCCAAATTGGGATGGGTCTGATCCTTGTAACGATCCATGGGAAGGAATCGACTGCAACAATTCACGTGTTATTTCTATGTAAGTTTTTTTTTTGTGATTAAATGAAAATTATTTAAATGAGATCATAATAATTTAAATATTATTTTTAAAAAAATTAAATTATTACTACTTTAAATTATTATTCCTGAATTTATGATTAAAATGTTGAAAATACAAGTGCACTCTTCAAGAGTTCCATGTTTCCTTAGCACGACAACGTCACATGTTTAATTCAATGTCCACCCACATCATTTGTGCCAGCTAATAATATTTTTTGCACAATTTTTTTTTTTAAAAAAAAAACTTTAAATTTTTAATACAGTAGAGTCAAGAATAATCAACGGAATTATTTTCAAAAATCAGCAAAATAATTTATTTATTTTAAAAACTAAATCGTAAGAAAAATACAAAATAGGTAACTGTCACTGTATTTGCTCTTCCATTTTGGTCAGTTGATCATGTATATATATTAAGAAAAAAAAAGATTTGTTATTTGTGACGCATGAATTGAATGTTTCGCTCTTAACTCGATGAGTGTTTCATTCTTAACTAAAGATTTTGAATTTAAAAATTTATTTGGAATTTCATTATGCGTTTACGCTTTAACTTAGAAGTTTCGAATTTGAGGATTTAGGGGAGGCTTCAGATACGAGCTGACGGGATGGGAAACCCAAAAAAATTATTATCTAATGAAACTAGGTTTATATCAAACCTTATTAATTTTAATTATTAAATATTTAAATAGCATTGCTAATTGTCTTTGTAATTTTGAGGTACTAATTAATGATTGTGAATTTCAGAAAATTATCAAGCATTAATCTGAAAGGAGAGCTATCTGGAGATATCGAAGGCTTGTCTGAATTGCAGATACTGTATGTCTTCTACTCATCATAATTGAAAGTATTAAAATAAATTTGAAGAATGAAAAAAATGTTTGCTCTGTTTTAATTTATTTGTCTGATTTGAACTAGACACAAATTAATAAAAGTAAATAAATACTTTTGAATCTTGTGTGGTAAGCATATGAGTTCGATCCATTAGGTTCTTTTTTCTTTCAGAAAAGAAACGAGAGACAAGATAACATCTTTGATTACGATTAAAAGGAATTTCAAAGTAGCACGATCTAATTCGAAAATTTCACCCAATTGAGCTAATTGTGAAACGGTTAATTACTCGAATGGATCAACAGAATCATTTGATTATTTCTACTAATGATCTAACAAAAATCCGTTTTTGGCGCTGTAGCGCCTAATATTCGAACATTGGCTCGAGGCATTTTCTCTACCCCTTCTTACCCTGAAAAAGCAGGGTCGATCTATCTATCCGTATATAGATATATGATTTAGCATGTCCATTTGTGAAATAAAAAAGAAAATTCCATTTGTCATTTTTGTCTTTGTGCTTGCCAAAGTGTTCCGAAAGGATTCATTACAAAAAACATAGTTTAATGGTTTGATTTGGTGCGATAAAATGAAAGTTGAGTGATCATATGTTAAATTAATCATGATCTTGAAGCACCACTTTGCCTGTGATCATGCATTGCGTGCACAAATATTCTTGACTGTTGAAAATTTTAAAATTCTATTTTGATTATTCGTTTTCTTAATAGGGATCTATCGTACAACAAAGGCTTGACAGGTTCACTCCCTCAATCAATTGGAAATTTGAAGAGTTTATCGATTCTGTAAGGGTATTATTACATGATAATGGTTAAATGCTGTTAATTCAAAAGCTGATTTCTTTAGAGTAATTTTTCGGAATTCGTAGGATCCTTGTTGGCTGTGGGTTTTCTGGACTGATACCAAACACAATTGGATCCCTTAGCCAGCTGGAATTTCTGTAAGGATATCAAATTTCTTCTATTTGCAACTTTTTATGCTTAATGAATTCAAGATATTGAGGCTATGGAGTATTGGAAGAGCTTTAGTACTTTATGTTTTGTATAATATTGGCCATTTAGCATGAGATGAGTTGGATGTAGTAACTTGGTCAGTGAGTATTTATATAGCCGACCCCAACTTGTTTAGGACTGACACTTAGTTCTTTTGTTGTTGTAGTAATTGTTGTACCCCTTTACATTGTCAAATTGTGAAGTCTTAGAGCTTCAGGTCTCTATTCGGCTACATTTCTAAAACACTATCTGAATCATGCAGATCTTTGAATTTAAACAACTTTATTGGACCGATACCAGCTTCTGTTGGTAATTTATCAAAGCTACGTTGGCTGGACTTAGCTGATAATAAGCTCAGTGGACCTCTTCCAATTTCCCGTGGAAGCACACCTGGTCTAGACATGCTTGTTCACACAAAGCATTTGTGAGTAATACTGATTACTGTCTGTTCATTAAGTAACATCTTCGTCTCTCATTTTCATCTGATATACCACTTACCTCGCAGTCACCTGGGGAGAAATCAGTTCTCAGGTGAGATTCCAGATCAGCTATTCAGCTCAAATATGACTCTCAAACATTTGTAAGTTCCACTGAACTGGAAGTGTGTTAATATTTTGACAGTTATTTGATGGATCAACTTCATTATTGTCCCACTCCTATGCTATGGTGGTAGCTCTGACACTCGTACCAAACTACTCCCTTTGGCTAATGGTTTCTTCTGTTTGGGTCTTGTAATTGCACAGGCTGCTTGAGCAAAACCAGCTTACTGGAAAAATACCCTCTTCATTAGGACTTGTGCAGACTCTGGAGGTGGTGTAAGTATTTCCAAAATCCATCATGTTCTTAAGGAACTCTAATAAATGTGCCATTTTTCTTGCTTTTGATTACCTGTTTTTACTAACTATATATCCATGTATACTGTAGTCGTCTTGACAGGAATTCTTTAGACGGAACAATTCCATCGACCCTCAAAAGTCTCACACTTATGAGTGAACTGTGAGTAGACAAGCATAATGTTAATATTACCTTGATATGATATCTTTTTTTTTTTATGAGTTATTTTCTGTATCACTTGCAGCTTCTTATCAAACAATAAATTCACTGGCCCCTTGCCTAATCTCGCTGGCATGAATGCCCTCTACTACTTGTAAGTTCCTTGACATACTGATGTTCTGATTGGAACTCTATTCTGCTAAGAAAATGCATCAATCTTGATGTTGTGATATCACAGTTTATGTCTTTAGATTACTTTAATTTGATTTTGTGTCCAATGGTCATGTTTTGCAGAGATATGAGCAATAATACATTCAGCTCAGCTGATTTTCCACAGTGGTTTTCATCTTTGCAGTCATTGACGACTTTGTATCCATCTCTCTCTTGCTTTCGCTTTATCTCTTAACACATGCATGTGTGTATTTGTCCCTGAGTTCAAGTGACTCAGCAGAACTTACATGCATCTGAGCGTACATGTTATCTAATGAAGTGTTTCATAGAGTTTGTTATGCACCTCATTTGTATTTGTTCTGCTCATAGGGTAATGGAGAACACTCAACTTCAAGGACAAATTCCACCAACTCTCTTCAGTCTTTTTCAGTTGCAGACTGTGTGAGTGTTCTTTTACTTTTTGGCCACAGTGCATGTCATGCAACTATTCTCATTTTTTGCTGCGTGCTAGACTTGTAACGAAGTTTGAGGTAGTACAAAGTGACCTAGTATATGATTCTATGTTTTGTATTTCAATTTTACGACAATGAGGTGGTTATTATGACAGCAACTTGAGGGGAAACAAGATCAATGGAACCCTGAATATTGCATCCAACTATAGCGGTCAACTAAAACTGATTGATTTGCAGAACAATTCCATCGATTCATATACAGTAAGACCTGGATTTTCTTTTCAAATAATGTAAGTTCTCGAGTCACTTTTTCTCCACTTTAGCAATGAGAAAGAAATGCTGGATCATTCATGTTAGGACATTTGATTCTTCTGAATACAATTTAGTCGTTTAACAATCTCAGTTTTCTACTTGTTCACTTGGCAGACTTATGCATAATCCAGTTTGTTATGAAGAAGGATCAGAAGACTACTGTGGCAATTCCCAAACGAACTTTGGATATTCAACTCCACAAGATAATTGCCTTAAAACACAATGCAGCTTTGATCAAATTCTTAGCCCTACCTGTAAATGTGCTTATCCGTACACAGGCGACTTAGTCTTCAGAGCACCTTCCTTTTCTGACTTGACAAACACAAGCATTTATGAGTCACTTCAGAAGTCTATGCTATCTTCTTTTAGCCAAAATCAGGTGCCTGTAGATTCAGTTTCCTTGAGTAATCCAAAAAAGAATTCAGAGTACTACCTTGTGTTACACCTGCAAGTTTTTCCATTTGGCCAAGATCATTTCAACCGTACAGAGATTGCCACAATTGGATTTGCACTTAGCAACCAGACTTACAAACCCCCACCAAATTTTGGACCATTCTTTTTCAATGGTACAAGCTACAATTACTTCGAAGGTGATTGATCATTTCATTGAAATGTAAATGTATTTCTTATGCACAAGTTTCATCTGTTAGCCGTACTATTAGTCGTGGTATTATTCTTGTAGCTTCTTGTCCTCTGAATTAATTATCTAGTTTTTTTATACATCGATTATTGTTTTATCTTTTTTACAGTTGGATCAAGAGGAACTCACAAGTCAATTACTAAAGGAATTATAATTGGAGCAGCTGCTGGTGGTGCTGTCCTTCTAATTTTATCAGTAATAATAGGAGTTTTAGTTTGCCAAAAGAAAAGAGCTCAAGAAGCTGTTAGAATGAGTAACCCTTTCGGTGAGTTCTGTTACTGTTCTTTAGTGTTGCTTCTAACTTTTTATTTCGCTGATGGTTACCGTCTTTTTTTATCTGTCCAGCTACATGGGATTCTATTAAAGACAGCGGCGATGTTCCACAGTTAAAAGGTGTAAAATGTTTCACATTTGAAGAGCTGAAAAAATACACCAATAATTTTTCAGAAAGCAATTTTGTTGGATCTGGTGGTTATGGGAAGGTTAGTATCAATTGACTTTTGATAATACAATGTTATATCATGATGACTGATTTAAAAGCTGTTGCTTTAATTCTATCCATACTATCTGCACCATGTTTCGGCAAGCTAAAGCCAGTTGATCACTTAAAACTTCTCGCAAACTTACAGGTATACAAAGGCACACTTCCAGATGGACAACTTATTGCAATTAAAAGAGCAGGAAAAGCATCTAAGCAAGGCGCCCTCGAGTTTAAAACTGAGATTGAGATTCTTTCAAGGTTTCATCACAAAAATGTTGTCAGCCTTGTAGGGTTTTGTTTCAGGCAAGGTGAACAGATGCTGGTCTATGAGTTTATACCAAATGGATCCTTGAAAGAGAGTCTTTCAGGTATTTTGCATTCTCATCGACTGTTGTTTTGAAAATCAGCTGTAGGTTGGAATGCCTGGGCATTGATAAGTTAGTGTTAACTTCTGCAGGGAAGTCCGGGATTAAGTTAGATTGGAAGAGGAGACTTCGGATAGCCCTTGGAGCAGCCAGAGGTTTGCAATATCTTCATGATCATGTTGACCCCCCTATCATCCACAGAGATATCAAATCGAATAACATCTTGCTGGATGAGCGCTTGAATGCAAAAGTTGCTGATTTTGGTCTTTCCAAGACGATGTCTGAGCCAGACAAGGGCTATGTCAGCACTCAGGTTAAAGGAACAATGGTAAGTCCAGACTTTACAAATGTTGTCATATGGTAGCATTTCTCAGTTTCTATATTTCTGAAGTAACTGGAAACAATTGTCCTTTAATCGTTATAGACTAATGATCGTTTAGGTTCAATTCCTTAAAGGTTAACATTGAAGTCGCATCCTGATCAAATTACACATTATGCTGAACTTATATGAGTGAGTTTATATACAATGAAAGGAGTAAAAAAGATTCAAACATCAGTTGACTTGTGATTTTCACAGAGTAAAAACTTAGGAAACTTGAAACCTGAACACTTGATATCAACATAGTTGAATAATTTGTAACTGAACAATTTAATAAATACGAGCTGCTTTGTACATTTATCGGCTTAGGGCTACATGGATCCAGAGTACTACACAACACAACAGTTGACTGAGAAGAGTGATGTATATAGCTTTGGAGTTCTGCTGCTGGAGCTTATAACAGCACGGAGTCCTATTGTGAGAGGAAAATACATTGTGAAGGAATTGAGGCAAGCAATAGACAAGTCTAAAGACATGTACAACATTGATGAGTTTGTTGATCCTGCTATCCCCTCAAACATGACACCTATAAGCTTCAGGAAGTTTGTTGATCTAGCTTTCACGTGCCTCGAAGATGCAGGAGCTAATAGGCCAACAATGGGTGAGGTAGTGAAAGAGATTGAGAATATCATGGAAATAGATGGATTGAACAGTTGTGCTGAATCCAGATCAACTTCTGTGAGCCACGAAGGAACCAGCGCAACCTTTGATCATCCTTACAGTGAGGAAAGCCTAAATCGTTACAATGGGGTCA
Source organism: Solanum habrochaites (assembly GCA_027704765.1). NCBI lineage: Eukaryota > Viridiplantae > Streptophyta > Magnoliopsida > Solanales > Solanaceae > Solanum > Solanum habrochaites. The sequence continues at coordinate 90,738,962 of JAKWJA010002489.1, forward strand.
CCAATTCGCGATAAACATCAACCAGGTGCATTGTCATAGAAATGGAAAGTCATTTAAGCAACTGTTGTGCTTTTGTGTTAGCTGTGTACATTCTGTGCACCTCTGTCATATGTGTGCGGCGTAAATAGCCTTATACTAGAAATGATTCAAATGTCCATCTAAGGATCTTCATAAACAGCCTTGTATGTTTCAACTGTTTGCTTCTGATAATTCAGGAGCTAGACTCTGTGGATTCAAGATGAGTGATTTTATTGTACGTATACATTTTACTTTTGATATTTTTTACCAACTAGATTCTGAGAACGTGTCTTGCACGTTTGTCCCTTAATATTATTATTAATTTTTTATATACTAAAAAGTTAAGTAATTAAAAAGATGCTTAAATTAACAATAGTAGTTTAACTATTTATCTTTTAATCGCTAAATAATAACAAATATAATATGAAAGAACATTAAATAGATGATATATCTAGTTATTTTTTTGTTATCCTTCTCTCATTCTCTTTTCTTCTCATTTTGAATAGTGTAATTTCCTTCCTATGATCATATCAATCTTAGTAATTGGTTCTTAAAAAGCATATTAAAAATTTAATTCTCAAAGTGTTTTTACATAAATAGTGGAGAATGACTCTTCACATTGAGCTTTTAATTTAAAAAAATTATGTGTATGAGAAATAATTAACATTCAATAATTAGGCAGAACAAATATCACATTACCATAAATAAAATAATATCTCTAAGTCAAAAGTAGACATTCTAGTTTGGAAAATAATTACTACTAACTATTTATGGGTCGAGCTCCAATCAATAATCTATAGATGGGAGTTTGACAATTTTTCAGCTATAGTTAAAATTTTACATCAACAATATATAGCTTATTATCACTGTAGATAGACGTTTGATGCATAAATTTATAAATGCTAAAAGATTTTGTCAATGTAGTACATATGCAAACTTATGATAAAAACACTTGGTATATTACGAAACACACTTGAAGCTATTACCATGATTAATATGTCAATTATTTTTATCATTATATCACATATACGTCTTCTTTTCAACCTTAAAAAGTACTGTACACATGATTTATGAAGAGAAAAGAATAATACTCCTTTTTTCATAACATTACTCTTTGAATAATTAATATAAATTGAGCAATATAAACTTTTCAAAATGACTTATTCTAGATATATGATCAATTTGAGGAATGAATGTTCCAACAAACATATAATAGACTAATAAGATCAATAAATTATACATATAAACGAAAAGTTTAAATAAAAATACAACCTCAAAATCACATATATACTATATAGAGTATGATCCATTCTTTATCTCCAATTAGGTGGGCCATTTTATTTTAGTTCATATATATATATGATTTCTCATTTAGTCATTATTCTCACTACTCATAAATAATAATTTCAAAAATATATTTATACTAAAGTAGAACACTCTATCGAGAGCCAAATAAGCATGTCAAATGAACTGATTAATCTTTCATAAATATGAATTTCATCAGTAATTAAGATATATAGTAGAACATAAATTGTATATTACTATTTTCTTCATGTAGGATACAAAATATTATAATAAAAAAAATAAAATCATAAGAAAGTACATCAACATATATAAAAAGGAAATATATAATACTTAGGACGGACAAAAAGGAGCGGATAAAAACAAAAAATAATTACTGCACATGCAAAATGATTTGCAAAGTTCATTTTTGCATGATAATCTCTCATCCTCTTCTTGTCATTTACATGAAGATCATGCTAGGTAATTTATAGAAGTAGCTATGATGACTTTTTGAGTAGATAATTAATTTGCATTAAATTAGTTCAATGGTTTTAGTCCATATCAAATTTGTTTAATGGAAAAACTTTTCAAATACTCCTGATTTTCACAATAGAGTAATTAATTAATTATTAATGTGAATTTGATTCATGCACCAATCTAAATGAGTTATTTATTAAATTTTTAATTATAGTTTATAATATTTGTTTAATTATTTTAATATAAGGGTAAAATAGTAATTCAACTTTAAGCTTTGAATCTTCCCACTTATAATATAATATGATGTATACATAGTAAAAATCGAAAAGTAATGCTTCAATTGAACCTACACATAACCACCCCAGATCAGGAAAAAATTTAGGTTGTGTTTAAACTTGTTGATCTTTAAAACTCTACTGCGTGCTATCATCCGTACAAATTTAACGAATTTGTGTTTGTCTAAAAAATGGTGTAATTGAATTTATAGAGGTCAAAAACACTAATTAATCTAAGTCTGTTATACTTCAATTATTATTATGGCATTTTTGGACTTTTGGTCATTCATCATACATTTCTTTTTCATTTGAAAATTATAATTAGAATAGATCAATACCAATTTAATTGGCTAGTTGACTTGCTAAAATAAAACAGGTAATTAACTGACCCCATCTCATAAAAACCTTAATTATGATACAGATTATGATGGGACAGATATCGTCTAAAACGTATCATTATTATTGTAAGTCAATTCGACTTATTTTTTAAGTTCCTAAAATTTAAAATATTATAGGATATGTTATGGCTTTTCAAAGTTTAACTTGATGAAAAAAACACATTATTAAATATTGATAAAAAATTTACATTATTAATTTTATTTACTATGCAAAATACAGTACATATGAACCCATGATGTTTTCCAAAAAAATTTCAATTCTCATTTAATCATGTTAGTTGGAAACTAGAACTTTATAATCATAGCAACCACTTATGAAATTAATTAATAAGTGGATCCATATTATAAAGATGCTCCTGTTATCATATTGTCTCTCCAACTTTTTTTAAAAAATATCCACATCATGATATTGGAAACTCCAATTCATGCTATATAGCTATCGACGATTATTTACTAAGGTAATGATTCAAATTTTCAAAACTTTTCTTATTACTAAAAAATATGCCATGGTCCTCCCCTCCCATTTAATTCAAAATGTTAATAATTTCCTTTTCCTTTTCCTTTTTCTTTTCATTTTTTGGTAGATAACCAAGAATCACTGCTAGAAATAAAGTTTTTTTATTGCGAGTTAGTGGAAAAATTTTCATCTTATTCCTTCGAACCAGTTATTATGAAAACGCATGGTTGAACATTTTTTCTTTTCTCACTAATTCAATTAGATCATCTACACTAATAGCCACTGAATATTTTTTTAGGGAAAATTTAAAAGGAGGAAATAATAACTTTTTACTAATTGATTTCACTATTGATCAAAGAAGTTCATATTTATATATTCAAAAACTATATAATATAAAAATTACTCACTTCTCTTCTCATTTTTATGCTTCTTTTTTTTTTTTGTACAAAAGTAGTAATTAAATCAAGTGCTATCATCACTATTGGTAGGGCTAGAAAGCACTTGCTTTTTAAGATTGTCAATGATCATAACCAACTTTGTGTTCAACCGATTCACGAAGCATTTTGGTAACCATCCTGCTGGATCCAACTGCAAATTTTCATCCCAAAAAATATAATTTAATTTCCATTTTTATTTGATAAAATTACAAAATATATAAATAACGCTTAAACTATGGTCAATTTAAGTGAATGAAAACTAAAATTCACGTTTCAACGACAAAAAGAAAAAGAAATACTCCATCAGATAATTAATTTCTCTTTGTCTATCCAAATTTTGATGGACAGAGTCATACCATGCATATTTTTTCTTTTTTAAGAAGTAATATATAATATTCAAAACTTGAAATAATCGAGATACATGTGAATAACATTACCTGGACTACGTAAGTGACCATGCAAGAATCATGATCAATTTTCTCAACAACCCATCCAGATTGCAACAATAAACCTCTTATTGCATTGTTTTGCTTTGGGTGCAAACCTGCTGCTATCTCTTTTGGAAGTGAAGCTACTGCTACTACCTATAACATTAATTAACATTTTTTTATTAAAAAAAAAATCAAAAATCAAATGTGCGTTTATTATCGACTCGCAATTTTTAAAATAATACGTACCAGTGTTCCATCATCCATAGTTTCACGACGTTCATAGACAATAAATTCTCTGTTTCTGAATAAAGGCTTCGAATTTTCCCCAAATCTAAGACGTATAATACTCAAATTATCTTCCAAATCCTTTATATATCTTGCTTCTACTAAGTCCCCGTCCCATTGCTGTCATTTTAATTTCATCAATTCACCTATTTATAATTATTTTAGAAATAATTTATTCAAACTTACCCTTGCTGCATCAATGGCGTTAGCTACAGTGATGAATTGTTGAGGAGAAACAGATTTGAGTAACCAACGGCTACGGAAAGTGTGAAGTGAACCTGAACGGCGTTTAGATATCTCAACGCCGTTATCTACTCCGAGTATTTTCCAGCCATCGTTACAGCTTTTTGAATCTGAAGCTGATAACAACTCCTGGATGCAATTTTCACTTGCATAGAACACATATCTTCTCAATGAGTCCTCACTAATTGACCTGTAATTAACGATTCCGATATGACAATCTGAAAAATAGTATGAATTTATAACGCAGGTAAAAAAGTATAACTTACCATGATCTACTACAAGGTACAGGACTAGAAGTAAGATTACTCATCTTGAGACACAAAAAAAAAAGGATATAGAAGAGCTTTTATTTTTAGTTTTGTTCCTCAAAATGAGGGAAAAGATGGATGAATTTAAGGATATATATGGTTGAGAAGGGGGTGGGGGTTGTTAGATCAAAGTACAATGTTAGATTGTTTTGAAAGAAAATAATGGGAATTGGTTAATATTTTTATGTGTAAGTAACGTTTAAATAATAAGTGGGAAGAGTTGATTGTTGCACATGGAATGCCAGAGAAAACTCCATGATTAAAATTGCTAGTCATTATCTCCACTCTTCTTTCAATTTTTCTCTTCTAATATTAAAAAAGTTCACTAGTTTCTAATATTAGTTTGTATTTTTTTCTTTTTATTAGTTATTATATTTGTCATTATTTTATTTTTTTTACATATTTGAAATTTAAGATTTTTTAGTTTTTCTATCTTTACGAGATAATTAATAATGGTAAGATCTGAATATATTTTATCTAGATATGTTTGTTGTTATGATGTTGTAATATAAAAGAGGCTACCAAACATACCATGTGCATCGTCTTCCCCACTCTCTTAGCCCTTTGTACCTCTTTTTTTTTTCGAATAAAATTAAAGAATCTTTTTTTTTTTTTGGAATTAAAAGTATAGAAAAGAAATGAAATGAAGAAAAGGACTAACAACTAAAGCCAGACTAATATTGTTGAGAATTCATTTATTTTTCTACTTAAACTTGCTTTGGCTATGGGTGACAACAACATACCCCAAAGGTTCCATCTTTTAACTTTGGTCCCCTCAATCACGTGCCACTTAGCTAACTCACAAAAAAATGTAAAACAAACAACAAAAAAAAAGAAATAACCTAAGACAAAACATAACTTACTTTTTTTTTCTACTAGTGTAGGAATTTGTTATTATAAATTTGAATCCATTCAAAGTAGTAGAATAATTTAGCAGTATCATAGCCAAATCAGTTCTCTGTACTTATTTAGTAAGACAATTTTACTTATTACTTTTATGCTATTTTTATAACTTATCTTTCGGTGATCGAAAAAAAAATAATCAGTTTTGGAACTATTCTTCTGAATTCTGATTCTCACACATTGACAGAGCATGGAGTGGGAAGGAATTCAAGAAAGCATCAACAATCAATCTTTTTGAAAGAAATAATACGCACCATTTTGGATTTGATCGACAATAACATATTCGATATAATCCCACAAGTTAGATCCGAAGAGAATATCATGTACGTAGTCTTTTCGTTATCTATGTAAAGATAAATGAGTTGTTTCTGACTAATCCTCGAGTATTGTAATACAGGAGACTAATAAGAACGATTGATTGATGAAAAAAAATTTAACAATGATTCATAATATGTGAAGTCTTTATCATAAAGTTGAATATCTCTGGATCCCTAATAAATAGATAGATTTTAATAATCATATTTTTTTTTTAAAATAAGTGTCCGTTAACAAGGGTAATCTATTGTTTTAATCATTACTGTGAATTTGAAAACAAAAAAGCGTCATGATCCATTTAATCTCATTGGAAATGTAAAGCAGGTATAATAATTATCATCACAGGGTTTCTAATAAATGAATTAAATTACCCAAAAAGACAGGTATTAATAATTTATTTCATTTAATGGTGTTATTATGAATCCATCTATAAGCAAAAAAAAAAAGAAAAAGAAGAGAAATCATGTGAATTTTCTAAAAGCAAGTGGGATCAAGATAATTAATTGAGTAAGCCTTTGGCTTTAAGGCTATTCACTGTATCCTTAACTGCATCTTCAACTGGGGTGAAAATTAGTCCCAAATCAATCAATTTTTTAGCAGCATCTTTGCAAGCCACCAAGCCTGGCTGGGTCTCCCCTGTGAACCTGTATTCAATTTTATCCACTATTATTGGAGACAAGACTAGACCAATCATGCAAGAAAAGAAACCTTTTTTTTCTATGAAAAATTGTATATTATACAGTGGGAACTAAGACAAGAAAGAAATTATCAAAGGGGCAATTATTAAACTTATCAAACATATCCAATGTAATCTCACAAGTGGAGTCTGGGGAGGTAGTGTGTACGTAGATTATCCTACGTTGGGAGGTTGAGAGGTTTTTTCTGATAGTCTCGGCTCAAGGACAAGTTTATCAGAAGTGAGGAACTTTCAAATTGATTAAAGCACATTGAATGCTAAAAAAATGAAGCCTAGACTCAACCTGGTTATAAGTCATAGCTAAATAAATGCACCGAGGAAACATTTCAATAGAGGCACATGGTAGTTAGGAGAAATTGGAAGGTTGATAACTCCACACAACCAGACAAAGTGGATTGTTCTGAAATAAAATTTGAATTGTACCAACCTCAGTATACATTTGAAATTCAGTTATCAAATAAAGTTAAGCTGATTATGCAGAGACACTGCTGCAAATTATGAAACGTCGACCATGAATTACAAATTACTTATAACAACATATTAACGAGATTTACATGACTAAATGAAGCTGAGGCTGAGGCCGAACTTCAGCAATAAGTCTCAGTCGTAAAACTATTCAGGATAACGAGAATAGAATCACTAAAAGAAAGGATAAGCTGAATAGGTAACATGGAAGGTGACCAGTGGGACTTGGAATGCTATAGATGTAGCTAGCACTTCATAGTGGGGTTTCTTTTGGGTAGCCTTACAGTTTTAAAGTGGGGTTGTTAAAGGCCTGGATAACATAAAGGTGATCTTGATTCTTGACAGTTGTGACTTCTGAATGTGTGTTGTGCAATTAAAATTCCTTTGAAGCTAATACTTGAGGTGGGGTCAGGTAAGAGCAATTTGTATCTATACTCCTGCAAGTTAGGTATCTACTGCACATGTTAGTTTTCATACCGAAGAAGTGGAAGGTTGTCTACATCACACCCCTTGGAATCCGGCCCTTCCCTGGACCCTCCAAACGTGGGATGCTTTGTGCTCACTGCACCGAGCTGCCCTTCATACTGAAGAATAGAATGGAAGCCCCTACCACCACTACTATAGCAGTAGTTGATTTTACATCAAATGAAATACTATTGCCAGTATTTAGTAATCACTTCATTCTGCACAAGATTTTTCTATGGAGTATAGTATTATTAATCTCCCTCCTTTTCTTATTGACCTACTTCGAGTGTACCCAAACAATTTTTATGTAAATATAAACTAATATTTCTTTTAAGCTATTCAAATTAAACGTCATATGTTCACGATTCAGCTTAATGCTGTAAGCAATTTAAACCATATTCAGTATAAAAATCCCAATCAAACAGTTCACTGATATTTGGTGGTTGATTGAGGGGATGTAGGAAGTAGATTTAGGACAAAAAAGGGAGTAATTAGTTGAAAAGCTGTTTCATTTTTTAAAATAACATAAACTAATTTTTCAGTTGATGAGTTGGTGTGCAGAAAAAGTTAGTTAGCATTTATTTGGTAAAGGCCAAATAAAACGAAGAGTTCTCCAACGAGACGGGGGGAGTATTAAACTATTAAGGTAGTAATAGAAGTGACTGTCTATATGTTTATGCCTGAAGAAAATCTAGTTAACAAAACTTCGTTCCCAAGTTCTTCACGTGGAGATCAGTTCTTAATGACTCAACCTGCTCATTTCTTACTGTTGAATTGTAAAACAACATCGAAATTTAAGTTTATCATCATTCAGTTAAAGAAAGCATAGCTGAATTCTACGCCTTTGAGTAACAGAGGAGAACAAATAACTCGTTGGCTATGTCTAATCCGGTGTTTATAAAGCTTAAATGTTATTAGCTGAGATGAAGAGAGGACAGGATTAACACATGTAAAAACATCCCTTTCAATATATGTCCTATTTTTGCATATAACAGAAAAAACTTGAGGATAGTTATGGAGGGAGAAGCAAACCTGTGGACAGAGAATTCAGGAGAAAGTTTTGAGACTTTGTCAGCAAAATCACCAAACTGGTAAATGCCATTGGTACATAAGTATCTTCCAGAAGCACGAGGGCTCTCAAATAACAAAATCTGTGCCGCTGCCACATCTTTGACGTGCACAGCCCCTAACCAATGATACTCTTGGGTATCTGTTGATCCCTGAAGCAGTTGTTGCAAAACAGCGCAGCTTGCATTCAGTCCAGGTTGCAGAAGTTCACCAAGACATGTAGCTGGATTAATTGCTACCACATCCAATCCACTTTTCTCCGCAAATTCCCATGCAGCCTTCTCAGCAAGTGTCTTTGAGACTGGGTACCATTTCTGTCATTGAACTCAATTATGATTTATAATGTTTAAGAGCTCTTTGTCATGCATGAGAGGTAATTATTTATCATACTATATGTCAATGGGAGAATCAGGAACGGTAAGTTTTGAATCCTTGCAACTTTGTTTGAAATAAAAGCAAATTTAGAAGTCAAGGAAATCAAATAGAAAGTGTCCATATATTTAGACAAGGTAAATAATTGAGTAGATCACTCAACAATATTGGATTATACAACATTATTAGAGTAGTGGACTATACAAGCAGTAATCTCAATATAAGCCTAAAGCTATGAAATAAGAAGTTTTAACATGTTGATTCTCATTTACCCAAAAAGCTTCAATTGGTACACGCACCATATAAGCCTTTTGTTCAATCTCTCGTGGAGTCGAATTCTCATTGTACGAGTCAAATGAGTACTAATCCCCTAAAGCTAAGGTAGTGTTCTTTTAATTATTATAATTAATCCCTCACCTCCAGCTGGAACTTTAATTCCCTACTACGCGTGGCATATTTGGTTAACAAGGAACGATAATCTCTTTAATAATAAAAAAAACTTTCTATTTCATGTACACGGGCTACTCAACAAGCCGCATAATATCATTTTTTGGCTGGGGGATCCACTGCCAAGGTGCCTAGAACCCAATTTCAACTCAAGCAGATACCCCGAAACCAAATTATTATAAACTCAATACTGATGGGGCCTTTACAAATATGTTGGATAGGGGAGGCATAGGAGGAGTTTTATTGGAACACAGATGGCCATTGGATACTAGGCTACTGTATGCATAATTCATATACTACTATGACTGAAGCTGAACTAAAGGGTCTGCTCCATGGCCTATGCTTAGCTATACTTGTGAACCTATCTTCAGTTCAAGTGGAAATTGATGCAAAAGAGATAATCACATTGTTATCATCTTCCAATGCAAAATATGCTAGTAATATATTTTACTTGATTGCAGGTTCACACTTCGACAAGTCTATGAAACACTGGAGCTTTGGCTACAATAACACTTTTTGATAGCCCACCCCCTTTTATAGAATCGATGGTCGAAACGGATAGTCTAGGCACCACATTTTGTCAACAAACAACTTTTTGTAACTTACCAACTGATAGTCTAACTAGTGAGGCATGTAATGCATCTCACCCTACAAAGCCACTAACCTCTCTTTGTACTTCTAGAATAGGGCCATCAACTCCCTCTACTATTTTATTTTAATTAATGGAACTCATCTTTTTCTACCAAAAAGAAAATAGTAATGTCCCTCTATTGGAATGTCAATTACTTTGGCTCAATATCCTCTAGATGTTTAACTTCATTTAAAGTCAAACATGTTTTTTTTTTCTTTTTTAAGATTAGGTAACTCGATGTAACTCACAGCTACAACAATCTTTATCACGACCTAAGGATGAGCATTTTATGCACACAGAGTACATAGCTTACAAACCACACACGGAAAATGTAAACTACACTAACCATCCGTGTGGCATGAGTTAGCCGAAGGTCGTGTTATTTGTTGTTAATAGCACCTAATTACAATTTACAAAGTTCATTTAAACTCTTTGTCCTTATTTATATGACATCTTTTATGTTTTAAAAATCAAACAGTTTGAGTTTGATCAAAAATTTACGCATAAAATTTTCAATTTTTTTAAAATTAAATTTATATATTTATAAACTACTTTAAAAATAATATGATTCATTCACCATAATTGATAATTGAAAATAATTATAAAATGTATAAAGAATTTACGACTTATTTGGCTCTTAAAATTAAAAAAGTAACAAATAAAGTGAAACAGAGATAATTATTAAATTTCTAAGTAATCATAAGATGAATTAGGTGGACTTAAGATAAATAAATTAATATAGATATCACGTGTATATTGGTGAGAGAATGACACCTGGCGAGACTTGCAGTAGTCAAGATCAGTCCACGACGACTCATCGAAGACCTTGTTTTCCGGCCAACCAGGATTGGGGACCATGGCCGAAATAGAGGAAGTGAGCACCACGCGCCGAACATTATACTTCTTCGCCGCCGTGAGCACATTGATTGTACCCTGTACGGCCGGCTCCACCAGCTCCTTCTGCGGGTCCACCGGATCCTCTAGCGTACACGGCGACGCTACGTGGAAGACGCCGCCGCCACCGCATCCCTCAATTGCCCTAGAGACCGCATCAGCGTCAAGGATGTTGACTTCGTGAACCAATATTCGCACGCCGGGGTTAGACGCACCGGCGAGAGAGCGGAGGTGCGATGGATCGGAACCGGGGAAGATGGCGGCGTGGATGGTGGTGTAGCCGCGGTTGAGGAGCGTCTGAACCACCCATGAACCAATGAATCCGTTGGCTCCGGTGACGCAAACCGGTGGTTTTTCGGTAGACATTGCTGGAATTGCGTAACAAATCGATTAATTGTTGAACATCACCAAAAAATAGCGATGTGCATTTGGTCAAATAAAATTAAAATTATTTAGCGAAATATATATATATATAAAACAAAATTTTATTAAATAATCTCACTTTGATATAATTCATTAGAGTTGTGATTTACTTAGCAGTTATGATTTAGATAAATAACAATACTTTAATTTTATCCTTTATTCTCATTGTGATATTATTCATCAGAGTCCTAATTTTTCATGGTATGTACTTCAATATTTGCTTAGGAAGTATGATTTAAATAGATAACAATACTTATAAATAAAATAAGATTTTATCTTTTAATTACACTTTGATATAATCTATTAGAGTCATCATTTTTCATTACACCTTGCTTCTATATTAACTTAGAAAGTATAATTTAGATAAATAACAATACTTATACTCTTTTTATCTTTTGAATTTAGATAGCATGATTATAATTGACTCATTTGATAGATAAGGAATTTTTTTAAAAAGATTTAAAGAATATAATTTTAGTAATATTTTATATTAATTGCAAAAAGAATGTAATATGCACAAGTGATCATTTTCACAATGACAACTATATAGTCATACTAGTGTTTGTAGCAATTAAAATTTAACTTATCATCGTTAAAAAATTAATGAAGTGATAATGAACATTAATTAACTATAGTCAAGTAAACAAAGTAAATATGCAAATACATAAATATAATCACCAGACAAAACTAAATTTTACATTTGAAAACTACGATAAAGAACCATAGTTTAGGGGTGGCAAAATAGTCATTCAAATAACTCATTCGTTAATTATATCAATTTGTTTCAACTCAATTCATTAATTACTAAATTGATATGTAGCTGACTCAATTGTTAAAATACTTTGATTTTTTTTTAATTTGATATGCTAAATATAACGATAATAAAGACAAAAATAATTTTAACAAACACTAAAAATTTTATAAAATAATAATTAAAACTTAATAAGGACTGAGCATATTGAGTTATATTCTACATTTTAACCAATTTTTAGCTCAAATAACTTTTGGACAGATTATTAATCCATCTATGTATTAATATTAAAATTGTTTCCGATTGATTGTTTGAGGTTTGGAAGAAGAGATCCGAGAGGGCTACGAAATTCAATGGATCATTTCGTTTGAGTATGCACTTGGGCTAGCCCATTAGTCATAACAACTGCAATAACATATTCCATATAGTGTTTCATGAGTAAACGCAAATTTTTTTTGTTGTCTTGATGGGGTAAATTAATTTTTTCGATAGACCCCTGGCTCTAGAAAATACAAGTGTAGAAGCTATGTGAAAAGATTCAAAGAAAGGAAAATATCAACAATACAAATATTAATAGAATCAATGCATGAGAAAATGCTAGCATAGTCCTAAGCCTTCATGCTCTCTCATTTAAAGTCATATTTTCAGTTAGTTGAAGACTAATCATTACTTATCTTATCATCTCTTCTTAATTTTGTTCGATCTCCCCCGAACCCTCTTGTTTCCATAGATCTAAATCATCTCAACCTTATTTTTCGTATCTCCTATATCTTCATTTCCCATATCGTATCTTTATTTTCAACTTCTAAAGAGAGAGAAATGTAACTGAAAAGCCCACTTGTGCATGAACCGTATTTTGGGCTTGAAAAAAAAAGAGCCCAAACCATCTAAATAAAAACAAATTTAAGTTCGATTTTGAATTAAATTTACTCGTAAAATTCAATTATAATCATATTTCATCTTATTTTCTGAGATGCAATTTCCAAATATTATGCTTGAGACGCGTCATATAAATCATGTAATTGAGATGAAAATTATAAATCATAGTTGTAAATTTGATTTCTAGTGGCTACATATAAATTTGAAGGTTAAGTCACAGTTTTAGATGATAAATTGCACTTCTAAAATGTGGATTATATATGTATGAATATTCACTAATTTAATTTATTATTATCATCTGAAAGTCCAAATAAGTTGCATTTCATAAAATAAAAAAGTAGTGTTTTTCTCAAAAACTAATAGTAGGATTTAAGTTTTAAAAATTAATAGTCATGTAATGATTTTCTTACACTCTGCAGTGCAATTTGAGATGATATAGCTAGTAGGTTAACTTGCAATTTTGTTCTTGGTTATCAATTGATAATGTTATTAAACAAAATAACAGTAATTATATTTTACTAGACCGTATCATTATATGCATATTTTTTGTACTACGATTAATGTATAAAACTTAAACTCACAAAAAAGTTTAACTTTTTTTTAATTCAAAAAGAAATCAAAATAAGTTTCCTCACCGCCATTTCAATATATGGTAGTAAATCGACAATCTAGACAAGAGAAATTAAAATCTTACTATACTACATTATATAAGACAAGCAAATAACTTGTTAAGTTGTTTTCTACTTTGTACATTCTCACATGGAATTAAAATAACACATACATCTGGCATAAATACCACCAAAGAATGTGATACAGTAAATGAGATTATTATTTTTTAAATCAGATGTTTCGAACTTAAGCATTGGATATGAAATGAGTTCTATATAATACAAATTCCAATTAGTCAGACTATAATATGGACAAAATAAATAAACAAGCAAACAAATAAGAGAAGATGTATAGTTGTACATTAATGTTGAGTCAATTTTTAGCTGAGATAGAAAAAAGGAATCACGAGATGTTTGTCTTCCTTGCCTACCCCAGCCCGTTTTTTGCACGTCACTATTCTACTAAGATCAATTTCGTACTTAATTTAAAATTATTAAATTCAAAATAAATATAAAATATTATTTTAATAAAAATATTAAATTCAGATGAACTCGCTTATCGTAATTCTCTTATATAAGAAGAGCCAGTTGAGATGCTTCACCTTTCTTTTTCATCGTCATGCCTTACAGGAGCAAATCAAAATGCCTGTTTCGGCACTTGTTTTGTAATTTTTGTGTGGTTTCTTTATTTTAATTGTTTATCTTATCTTTTCAGTCTTTTACGTACTTCTTTCGTCCATTTTTAATTATTATTTATGCTTTTTAAAAATTAATTTGACTAATTTTTATACGGAAAAGAGTCTAAAATATCTTCAAAGTATTAAAAATGGTACAAAATTACCCTTCATCCACCTATTGGCTCCAAAATACCCTTTCCATCCACCTATTGGGTCCCAAATACCTTTGTCATCCACCTTTTGGTTTAAAATTGACCACTTATTTAATAATTTTATATTTAAACTATTTAAATATTTTTTAAAATACGTGGTGCTCAACTATTTGTTATAATTTAACTTATTAGTATAATTTATAAATCAATCTATTACCCACCCATTACTAGTTAAATTGCTCATAATAAACCTGTCATATTATTAATGCAAGCTACTGTCAATTGAGTGTTTTTAAAAATTATAGAAGTAAATAAACATACATTCAAGTGGCTAAATAAAAATCACCGATAAACTTAAAAGTCTGACTATGTTCATCTTAATTATTCTTACGTCTCAATTATGTGATGTTACTTCATAGGTAACTTTTTATCAAAATAATATATTAAAGGTTTTAAAACAAATCATAAATATTTATAAAATTATATTTTAAAAAAGTGTATGAATTAATTCGGGATGTATTACTTCTTTACCTTTAATCATAAATTTCTAATTCAATATTGAAAGAGAATCCTATTGAAAGTCTCATCCTAAATAAGCGTCTCAACCTAAATTTAATTGGAGCTTTAATTCAGACTCGAATAATTTTGGATGTCATTTTCAGGAATCTATAATTTCATCGTGTTTTAGTAGTGTTTATGACGATTTTGATATTAAAATTGAATTATTAATTAAGTGAGGTTTAGTTAGTAATGAGTGGGTAGTGGATTGATTTATAAATTATATTAATAAATTAAAATTATAATCAATAGTTGAACGTCAAGTATTTTTAAAAATATTAAAGAGTTTAATTTAAAAAATAATTAAAAAGTGGTCAATTTTGAACCCAAAGGTGGATGACAAAGGTATTTTGGAGCAAATAGGTGGATGAAAAGGGCATTTTGGAGCCAATAGGTGGATGGAGGGTAATTTTATACCATTTTCAATACTTCAAGGGTATTTTAGGCCCTTTTCCAATTTTTATAATCAAATTACATTACGTTAATTCGATATTTAAAATAAAAAAATTGATATTTAAAAAATATACGAAAACCATTATAAATTGTAGGTTTTTTCATATCAATATGTTAAAAGGAACACATTCTCAAAAATTAGTTAAAATTTTTATAGTTTAATTCTAAAAAGGAAACCTTGACAGGTAAAAATGGACAGATATAATATTTAGAAAGTTGCATAAAAATATTTATAGCCTGTAGTAGTAACAATTACAATAAGTAGCAACTAAAAATCTTATTAGAAATTGAATAAACTTTTCAAATCATGTTAATATAAAAATAAATAACATATATTAAATTTGTATTAACACGGTGTTCTGAAAATAATATTTATATATTGAAGAGAAATAAGGAATCGATAATGAAGTGATGAGGGAATTGGATAGTAATGATATGATAAGAACATTCAGAGCAGAAATAAAGAATTAAATTCTGACAGTCAAAAGAGAAATAAATGGTATAGTCAGAGAGTCAAACAAACATGTAAGACCTAAGTTTTAATTAGCATCGGTGATGCAATAAATGAAACAAATGGGCCACGCACTGCAATTAAATCCCATCGGTGGTTTTGGGTCTAGTGGGTCCCCAAAAAAACGTTTAATTTAAGGGTGGTTAGGTCAAGTAGTTTTCTTTATTTGATATTAAAGTTCGATTAATTCAAATATCGAAAATGATATTTTATTTGAAGGAGAATTTGAAAATTTTCATTTATATCAAAAAATTAAATTGATCTTTTTACTTATTTCGATCGGAAGTTCTAATAGAGAAGATATTATAGATATTTTGGTGGATGCATTTAGATATTTCATGTCCGCGGAGATGATTTTCATGTGTGTAAGGTGAGTCAATCGGGGAGAATATGGTTGAACTCAAGATATTTAATTAATTAAGGGCGAATAAATCTCGATCATTCCATCTTTGGTATAATTATCATGTGAATTTTTCTTTTTAGGTTTAAGTAAAATTAATCTATATTAAAGTCATACATCGAATGGAAAAAGGAAGATCTTTACATGGTGTTGACCTATCCTTTCATTTTGAGCAAATTTTTGGAGTTAAATTGTATCCAGTGTTTAATGCTTTAATCATATCAAAGATTACTAATAGATTATTCAATTTTGTGTTGTCAAAGAGAGTAAAAAAGTTTTTTATATTAAAAAACGTTCTTTATCGAGCTTGAGATATTTAATTAAGGAAGAATGATGATCCTAGCTACCACACCTCTGAGCTGCAATAGTTTGGTCCACACTAAAAATCTACATCACCTCAGACGATGAAGTCACATTTATTCTTTTTATTTGGGGGTTATCTTTTTGTCATATGTTATTATTATTAGTAGTATGAAGTGTTGGAGCAGTCACTATATATTATCAACAATTTGTGTGTATAATAGCAGCCGCATTGCCCACTTGGCATTAAAGGGGTTGGCAAATATTTAACCATAACTTTGTTCTCAAATCTCAATATTGTTTATCCATCAATTTTAGCTCTAACTAATAAGTTCGTTACGTTAATGGAGATATAAAGTAATTACACTAGCAAAGATTATATATTTCTTATCCCGTTCGAAAATAATATGAAATAAATATTAATTCAGGACAAAAATTTAACATCTTAGAGCCCCTCTCTCTCTATATATATATGAAGTATCGCGTACAAAAGTACACGTGGTTCAATATAAAACACGTTATTTAATTGTTACTTAGGTTTCTTGTACAATTTTTTTTTTGGCTATGTATGATTGAGAGAGGAACAATTGGTGATTAGATAATCCCCTTTTTATGGGTCAAGGACGATAAGTTCTTCTTCGATTAGGGAAACGATGAGATTCAAACACATAACATTTATTTGTCTGCTCTAATACTATATTTAATCGTATAGTTGAAAAATATTCACGACTATGTATCAATTTGTGGACGCACTACATTCACAAGTACAAATTTGTATTTGATTTCTCTTTCTTCAGCCAGTAATATTTTTGCCCTATTTGCACGCTTGGTGCCGTTATACGTGTAGTGAGTTTTATTGCAAGTTGGGTTTATTATGCATGTAACTCTGAAAGCCTAGTTTCTTTTTGGATCATCTAATTTATTTATTTTTTTTTAAAAAAAAAATAATAATATTTGCCTATTGTATTGTATTAAATTGGAAAACATGCCTTTGTATTTCGACGAAGATATATTGTTATTAATTTTATAATTTATGTTATATCATTTGGAGGTTGTCAAAGAAATGAAATCATAAAAGATACAGCGAAAAGTTTAACGTCTATTTGCTTAATGTTGTTTGTATAAAGATTGTGATATCTGAATCTAAATGATTATATAATGATTAAGATGTTATTTCTAGATTTGAACATTGAGTAATTAAGTTTATACTATTTGATTTTTAAAATTTAAATGGATAAAATTTATTTAAAATTTATGTTCGCTAGTGATAGTGGAGATAGTTGGAGCTAATAGCTAGTAATATTGACGGTGATACTTATGATGGTGGAAGAGATTAATATTTTAGTGATTGTCATGATGGTGATAGTTAGTAGAGTGCTGATGGTGATTGTGATTGTTTAGTGGCCGTGCCGGTTTGTGGTGATGACTAAAGAATGTCATGTGATGATTGACGATAGTGCTAATGTGGTCATGGATGTAGTTCATAGTAGGGATTAGCCGTTGTGTTGTAGTGATTGACAGTGGTGGTGGTGACATGGTGGTGATGGCAACGAAGATAATGATAATGAATATAATTATAATATATGTGATAGTGATTGACAATAGAGATTGTCAACGATGATAGTTGTTACTGAGAGTTGTGATAACATAGGTGATGGTTATTGGAGACAGCGATAGGGTTGCCGTAATAACACAGTTGATTATTAGTGGTGGTTTTTGCTCAGTGGCTTAGCAACATGGTGGTTAAGATGTCCAATTTGACACCCTTCATCAGAAAAAAAAATGTATATCATTATACACGAAATAATTAAATAACATATTTTGAACACCCTTAATTAACATATCAAATTATTGTAGCCAAGTGAATTTACGGCTTATGCTGGTGGCCTAGCTTGATGATAAAAATTATCCATACAAAAATATATATTTTAATGATATGAAAATCTTGAACATCTCAACAATACAAGATAACAAGTGCATAAAATTTTAATTTAAATAAAATGCACTTAAATGGCCTAAAATATGAACAATTCATATTCATATATTCATGCTCGAACAGAGTGAGAGATTAGATGTAATTCAGCTTAAACAAAGTGAGAGGGTTGATGTAATTCAGCTCAAATAAAGTGAGAGGGTGGCTGTAATTCAGTTTGAATGAAGTGAAGAGGAGGGGTCTGTTGTAATTGAGACAATTCAAATGGGCGATATAAATTTTTTCGAGTCAGTTAATTATTTTTTTTCATCGTAAAAGGGTAGATATAATTTAGCCCGAATAAAATGAAGGTGGATGTTCCAAATAGTATTACATGAACCGCAATGTAAGTATTATTTACTACTACTATTTATTTAGTTTGTTGCATTAAAAATTATTTGGCAAATACATATTTTTTAAGATATACTCCTATTTATTTATTTATTTATTCTCAAACGTCACCCATATGGTAGCCCTAGTTTGAGAAGAAAAAAAAAAACAGAAGGAAATTAGGGTTGCATTGTCTCTAGGCATATTAACAATACCCTTACATTAAATGTGTGACGATGAGATAAACAATATTGTTGAAATTAAATTTGACTGGAATAAATTAATAAAGGGGTTTTAATTTATATCTAACTGATTGAAAGAGATAGGCTTCAAGTTGAAGAAAAATGTCAATTTAGATCCAAGACTTTGATATCATTTCATTAAATTCAAAATCTTATTTTGGCATGGAAACATGGGAACTAATTAATATTAATTAATTAGTTATAAGTGAATTGTCTAGTAAATCAGGTAGTTGGCTGCTCTATTTGCTCATCGTAATTTTCTAGTATCTTCATTGTACAACAACTAATTTACCTACATGCAACTAATGATTTTTTTTCAAAATTTTTTTTATTTGGTATTTGGTTTCAATTCTTGATTCATGTATGTTATATTTTTATCACTATGCCACTAAATAGTCCTGCGTTGAATCTCCAAAATCGTGTAAGACCTGTTATAAGATATTAAATGTTTTTTATTAGAATTTTTTTTCAATCAAAAGTTTGAACTCAAACCTTTGATTAAGGGTAAAGCAGTAAAGGAACATATATATTCATCCCGCCATAATTCTTGATGATATTGTTATTCAAATCATTGGTTTAAACTCAAAATCTTCAACTAAGGGTAGAGGAATTCATCCTGCTACAATCCTCGATAATATTGTTTTTCAGTAATAATCTAGAGGAAAATTTTAATTTAGTTAAGTCAACCTAATCCACTTGAAATCTTGGAAATTGAAATTTTGTTTTTTTTTAAAAAAAAAATATATCTCGAGTTACCAACTATGTGTCACTCACAAGACTAATGAAATCTAAAACACTTCACTTGAGACTTTGTCGAAATCTTGAAATCTCACAAGAGAAAATGTGAGCCTAAAAAAAAAAGATCTAAAGTTGTCAAGATCAAGATCCATTCATGCCACTCTAGAGAAAACTACAAATTAGGACTTTTTACAAAAGTGAGGATAAAATACATTAATTAGGCCTACTAATAAGTAAATGCAAAAGAAAAAAAAATGTGAAACATCAATCATATTCTAAGCAATAAAAGTTAAAAGTGAATAAAGAAAAATATGTGGTTTGGTAATGCCCCAAGTAGAAAGAGATTAAAAATGACATATGCATAGTGACAAATAAGTGTGCCCTAAAAGAAACATAAAAAGATTGGTCGGACGGCTTATAATCACAAAAAGGTCGGTGATTAAATCGAAAGATATTATATTTTGGACCTCATGCATTTAATAAGGAATGTACAAACTTCAATTCCTATGGAATTTTTTTTTCTTAGAGAAAGGCTAATGTTAGTTGTCAAATGGTCTAGTATAGCTAGTTTAACAAAATGAGGGAGAACTTGTGACTTACGGGGCGGAGAACGATCTAGAGTGGATATATTTATTTTTTCGCGAAATCTATTTCAGAAGATGGTCCCATATAAAGCATTCAAAAGGCTAGAATGACCTTATTTCGCTTTATCAATTTAGAGAAAAGAGAATCATGAAATTTCAATTGGAATTTCACTATATACAAGACATATTAAGAGCTATATTCTCATCTAGCAAAGTTTTGATAAACAGTGTTATATGATATTTATGTACATTAGCCTAAACACTAATATAGTAAAAAACAGTTATATGACTATGTAGAGGTAAAAAAATAATATATGCTTTTCAAGTCTGCTTTTTTTCAAATTTAAAATTTTCTTTTTAACGATCTTGATTCCTTGAATTCAAATTACGAAATAAATTACGCATTTGCAAGCTTATATTGTAGTTTAATAAACTAATACTTTTTTTAAGAAAGACTTTTTATACAAACAAAAGATGAAAAAAATGTATTCAGACTATAAATTATCACGATAAAAATAAGTACTTAATTTATTTTAAATCTATCCAAGGGTCTTTTAAACTAAATATTAAAGATGAGGATTTTTGAAATGGAATAAATATTTTAGAGTAGCAATTAGTGTGTATATCCCTACAATAAAATAAACATTATAGAAGTTGTTGTCTATAGTAAAATGGCTAATATTGAAATTAGGGTCGTGTATCAGTCAGTTCGGTTCGGTTTTGAAGTTTATTGGGTTGGTTTATTGATTATCGATTTGTAGAAATGCTAAATCATTATAAACCATTATAATATTGGCTTATCGGTTATTGATTTATCGATTTTTTATCGTTATCGATTCGGTTATCAGTTTAACCGTTAAGATTTGACACAAAAGAAAAAACATTGAAAATCACTTAAAAATAAGGTGACAAACCAAATAAACCATGCACTTGAGTTCACTAGTTACATATTGCTCAAAAGCAAACACTTTTACATTGTGGAATAATCAAGTGTTTGAGACAACCAAAAATAAAATTAGGAAATTAAACTCCAAGTCGAGAACTTTATATACAAAATGATATAAATATAATTATTTTATTTACTATCGGGTTATTGGTTAACCCATTAAGAAAAAACTTTAAATCGTTAAGAACCAATAACCCGATAACAAAAAAAATCAAAATCGTTATCAAAATCACTAAATCAATAACCCAATACTATAAACTATTAACTTTTTTATCGATTCGGCTTATCGATTTCAGTTCGATTCGAACAAACCTAATTGAAATGATACAAGAGAAAAGGGTTGACAACCGCCAAAATGGTCCAGGCCACGGGAATTTCGTGTGGGATAACACAAATTATTGATGGGCCCCTATCTCCCTTATGGGCCCATTTTTCGCACTATTACAACCAACCGGCAAGGTGATTTGCTCGGTTGGTAAGCAATTTTTATTTTAAAATTTTAAAATTATGAGTGATTATTTGAATGGTAAATATTTTTTATTTAAAATTTTAAATTTACGAATAAATTGTTTGAGCAGTAAACACTTTTCATTTTTGAACTTTAAAATTATGAATTCAGGTCTAAAAAGAACAAGGGTTCTACAATTAGGAATCCACCAAAATGATCCTTTTTCTACTAGTGAAAAATTCACAAATTCGACACTTTTAAATCAAGTAATTAATAATGTCCTAAAGTTTTAAAATTCACAAGTTAGATAAAATTTCTTAGTATATACTGGTTAATATCTTGAAGACTTCAATAATTTTATATCGCTATACTGTTGATGTGCTTAAATATAACTTAAATAAATTTTATAATTATTTTCTCTGTTTTGATTTTTTGTTATACATCGTTTTATATATATATATATATTTGAAAAAAGAAATAGAGTCTCGTGCTTGGTTTGATAACAACTTAGTTTCACTTTTCAATCTTTTTTTTTTTTTGCTTTCTCAAATTTTGTGTTATATCAAAATAGGATAAATAAATTAAAATGAAAAAAGTATTATTATTTTTTTTTGGGTGAATATGTCTTTTTTAAAGCATTTTATAATTTTCATTGTGATAGCTTGATAGGTCACATTCGCATAATATATATATATACAGTTATACACTATGAATCGTTTTGCCTCAATTTTACAAGCAATGAGATCATCCAAAAGAACATTGGAGAAGTATATTCAATTGTTATTCACTCATAATTAAATAAAAGCAGTAATTAATTAATCACAAGTCCAAATAGGGAAATGATCACTCTACCTACTTCTCTTTAACCTAACTCTTTCCGTATTCATATATATACTAAATGGATGTTATATTTTATTACTTTTTTCAGACCGATTAATTCATGTGATATACTTTTTTATCTGTCTCAAAAATATGTTATTTTTTATGATTAAGAATAATTTAAATTTAAAAAAAATCTTTTATTTTAAATTTAACAATTTATAATCATACAAATACTCAAGATTTGTTTCAAACTATAAACTTAAAAAAATAACTTTTTTTCTTTATATATCAATTCGTACGATGCCACATAAATTATGACGGATAAAGTATTTTTATGTGATAGATATAAAATAAAATCAACTACCTTGCTAGAATAGGGAAGAAATAAACAGATTTAGTTTAAGATTTGATCAACAAATTAAACATGCTAGATAAGCATGGCGTAAGATGGTTACCTATATAACATTGTCTAAATTAATTTGTTAAAGTTTCGTATGAATACGATTGATTTCTATAATATAATTTATCTAGTTTTTTTCTAAACGATATTGATTTTTCATTTAATTAATAAGAAGACATTTCTTAAAGTATAATTGATTTTTATGTTAAAAGTCTTTTTCGTAAAAAGGCTAGAGGTAGCGGTTGTCTTACTTTGCCTTCCAATCCACATTTGAGAAGTCCGATCAAAATAAAATTATAAATCTAAAAACACGAGATTTGAAATTTCATTAATTGATTTTCAAATAAGCTAAAACGTTTTCATTTTAGAATTAAAAATATAGATAGCTACATTGTGATTCATGTTTATCGAAATATGTTGCATGAAATATTGTTTCTCCTAAGCTTTTGACTTATGACACATCAAAGATGAGATGAAGACAAGATATATAGAATAAGTAGAAACCAGAAAGGTTAAAGAAGAAAACAAAATAATAATATGAAAACTTATAAATACAAATTATATTTAATGAAATAAAATGTACTCTATGAAGTCAACCATATAAATTGGAAGCTACTTTCACGAGAGATAAAACATGTATAAACCTATTTTTTATTTGTATTTTTGGTGTGGGGCTAGAATTAAATTTCTAGTAGACAAGACAAAATAATATATCATGGCTGAATATTTATGTAAAAAAGAGAAAAAATTTAAATCTGAATAATTCTAAGTAGGAGGCCAAACTGATCAGTCTAATAAATGGGGTCCATTGAAAATGATTGGGGTAGCAAATTTCTGTTTTCCAATGGGGTTTTCTTGAATTCTCCTAATCAAGAAAATAAACTAACAGACTCAATAGTTATGTGCACCCGCTCCGTATATCATATTAGATGATTATCTTACTTAAATATAATTATACTTTATTAATAGTCTATTTTATTAAATCAAACAGACGCTAATTACTATCTCCGTTTCATACTAGTCTGGTATCTCTAAAAATAGTTATTCCTTCATTCTATATTAACTTAATTTTTAAAGTGTTTCACAATCTTTTTAGAATAAGACATAAATTGAAACTAATTTTTCATTTTTATCTTTATTAATTATTGTCAAATTTATGATTAAAATAACTAAATATTAATTAATCACTAATCTCAATACTAACTAATGAAGGATAAAATAGAAATAACACTCTAAAAATAATGATCTTGAAAACTTAACAATTAAGTTAATTTAAAAAATAAAAAATGCCTCAAATATGGAACGGAGAGTGTACGTTCTTTGGACTCGGAGGTTTAAACAAATTTAAAGATCTAAGAATTTCATTTTTAAGAGGCCATTTAATCTGAACAAAGAGAAAAATAGTAAAAATTAATTTATTTATTAATTATTTCTTAATTTGCCGTGAAAAACGAAAAGAACTAATCTCATATGGGAAAGAGGAAAAGTAATTTTTTTAATATTACGTGAGTAATTATTATTTTTTTAAAGTGTTTATATTTATTTATAAAGTTGTGATTTTTTTAAATGGTAAAATAATAAAATTATTTTCTTATTTATATTTTCTTAATATGCATAAAATTAAAAGATAAATTACTATGAGACGGAGGGAGTGATATATACCGAGTTTTATAATAATTTGAATGATATGAAGTAGGTGAAAATAATTAGCCTAACTTTCATCATAATTTCTAAAGCACGTACGTTTTATACCTAATTGAAATCAAAAGCAAATCAAATCTCCATTTGTTTTCTAATTGGATGGATTTAACTATTAAAGAGACTTTAGGGCTTTAATAAAATAATATTGAATTTGCATGCCAAATTAAAAAAAAAAAAAGGTTTAGAACATTCAAGTTTTATATAAATATTCTGGAATTTATTTTTCTAATATGCTTTTCATTTCTTCTATTTTCAACGAAGAAAGAGAGAATTGTGACTTTAGAAAAAAACTAATAAAACTATATTTTTTGTTCATAAAAATTCCAAAAGACCCGTGTAGATGTCTTGTTTTTCTGTAAAAGAAGACACGTTTTGACTTTTCTATATTGCCAAAAAACAAATTTATATATATTCTTTTAGGGATCGAGATATCTATATATCTTCATAAAATGAAAAAGAAAATTTGTTTTATTGTATATATACATTCAACAAAATTAAAGTTTTGTCTTAACGATAAATTATGTATGTGTGGTACGTAATTCGTTTCTTTTTAAACCTACATTTCTCGATATCTAAATTACACTTCAAAAGTGCAGATACACCTCATAAGGAATTGAGATAAATTAAAGATACAAGAGATTGTTATATTGAATTTTACTATAACCTAATCTTTATGATATACACTTACATATCAATACAACAATATTTTTTTTCTTTTTTTCTAATGTATATTGCTTTATTGACCTTGACTTTATATATATATATGCAATAGGTAATGGTTTTCTGTTTTAAACCAAAATTCATCCGGATCTAAATCACACTCTATAAGTTAGGTAAAAATAATAATAATTGTTCTATTCTTATAAGAATTGTCATTTTTGGGGGTGGTTAGCATTCGGTGAGATGAGTCTTGCAATGATATAAGATAGGCTTCGGACCTAATTCACCCCCCTCTCCCTCCCATAAGCTAGTTCAAAGGGAGGATGATTGTCCAAATCTTATAAGAAGTCCACCCAATCAATGTGAGATTTTTGTCATTTTGTACCTCGTTATGCAACTTAGGACAACAGAGCTAACATCCTTCTTAGAGTTTGATTAAAGATCTTTTATGTATATATATGCAGCCAACGACTTTAAGGAATTGAATCCTCACCCTACATACAACAGAGTAAAAAGTACGAGTAACCAATTAACTGAGCTACTAAAACTTTCCGACGAAATCAAATTAGATTGAAGTGGTGTAATAATATTGACAAAAGATGGTAATTAGTTGTAGTGAGAGTCACGGGGTTCTCTTGACAATATGAAGTAGTCTCCCTCAATACACACACATACACAACTATGCATATATATAAGTGGACTCCAACCCATCCCCAGCCTAGCTACCTCTTTTATCTTGCGTCAATTTTGCTTCTCTATAATAAAATATAGTAGTATTTAAAGTCTATGTGCATGCGCGTTCTTATGAGTGCTTAAATATATGTCAAATGATCATGGCCTGATAAAATTTCTTCAATATTTAACTCCTCTCAAATAACTAAACATGCAAAATAATCATGGGAATTGTTTAAATGACTAGTTTAGTGTAAAAATGAAAAAGAAATGAAGTGAAAGTAGTAAAATTGTTGGTAAAAAAAAAAGTTAATCAATTAATGTGAGAATTAAGAAAGCTCCAAACCCACCGCTAGCCAAGCTGTCCTATTATTTTCTAGTGTCCTTTTCTCATCTTAACTCAACATCTTCTCATGTAGGGTCTCATCGATAGCTATGTAGATCTTTCTATTAACTCCTCCCCCTCCCACCCCACCCCTAATCTCCACTTTATATATGTACCCTCTAGAGTATAATATATAATTTAAATTAATTAAAATAAAGACTTTGACTTATTGTGTGCTTGTTTATTACTCAAATTTACACAATCTTTTCTCGTCCACAACTTTCATTTATAGTACAATAACACCAGTTAATATAAATGGAGGAAGAAACTCTACCCCTTTTAGCCTATATATCATTTGAATATATATATATATAATTCCCTTCATGACAAGTTACTATTACTAAAGTTATACTTTTTTATGGCAATTGTCCCTTTTATTACTACAAACATGAGTCAATCCCAACAACAACATCAACAACAAGATGATGATGATAACAACAACATCAACAACACTATTAAAGGAGATGATAATGATGATGACGATGATCATGAACATGACATGGTCATGCCTGGTTTTCGATTTCATCCTACTGAGGAAGAGCTTGTAGAGTTTTATCTTCGCCGTAAGGTTGAAGGAAAACGTTTTAATGTTGAACTCATCACTTTTCTTGATCTTTATCGTTATGACCCTTGGGAGCTTCCTGGTATATACTACTATTCATTTTTACTCTCTTTCAATTTCTTTCCTTTCTACGTAATACAAGCAGATTCAGAATTTAAATCTTAACACAAAGTTTCAGTCTTTTTTAAGGTTTTCTTAGATTGAATTCATGTAATTGTGAGTTCATAATTCAATAATTACTATAATCTATATCAATTTCTATACTAAAAATGTTGGTTTTAATTGAACTTGTTGAACAAATTGTTAACAGTGGATTCATCTGTACTCAATACTTGTGATGCAGATCATAATTATTATCAAAAATATTAATTTTGAACCCTAGATCCGCCTCTGCTTTACTTTTGGGTAGCACATAATTTGGATTCAATTGAGTTTTATTTTTTGAAGTTGATTCTATATGTATAAGTTTGTTTGTTTTTATAGCTTTGGCAGCCATTGGAGAGAAGGAGTGGTATTTCTATGTGCCAAGAGATAGGAAGTATAGAAATGGAGATAGGCCAAATAGGGTTACAACATCAGGGTATTGGAAGGCTACTGGAGCTGATAGAATGATTAGAACGGAGAATTCGCGGTCCATTGGCCTGAAAAAGACATTGGTTTTCTACTCAGGGAAGGCTCCTAAAGGCATAAGAAGTAGTTGGATTATGAATGAATATCGTCTTCCACATCATGAAACTGAACGCCTACAAAAGGTATATATATATATATATCACAACCTTAACTTTCATTTATTCATTCAAATGTCCACTCACAGGCACATGAGGTCAAATTCCGATTACAACTAATAATATGTAGTATTTTCAGGCAGAAATTTCACTTTGTCGTGTCTATAAAAGAGCTGGAGTGGAAGACCATCCATCTCTTCCAAGATCACTACTAACAACAAGAGCATCATCATCTTCTTCTTCTAGAGGAACAACTCCCATCAAAAAACAACAAGTAGCACAACAAGATTCATCATTAATCTCTCCGTTGTACCTAGCCCAACAACAAATGGACGAAAAATTAAGTACTGAAACAAGTGCAAGTAGTACTAGTACTGATCACCATCACCAACACCAGCATCATGTTGCTACATCACTCGGGCTCAATTCCCTCTCAAATTCCTACACTAACATCGCGCTAGACCCTATTGGGAGCGCGGTTAATATCACTACATCAACCTTAACACCTTTCACATCATTAGTAGCAACAACAAATAATACCACTGATGATCTCCATAGACTAATAAACTTAGACCAAGTCGTCGCGTTTCATAATAATCAACATCATTTTCATCCTCCTCCTGGTGTTGTGCCCCAACAATATCCTCCTCCATTATTACTGCAACAACCACAGTCTTTACTTCATCAAGGATCACTTCCATCTTCCGCGGCCGCGGCTTTTTCAGACAGATTGTGGGAGTGGAATTCAATTAATCAAACAGATGGAAGCTGCAAAGATGATCATTATGATCAAGGCAATAATCCCTTCAAGTAATTTCATCATCACTAAACTGCACATATACATATCATATATAATATATCTACTGATATTTTTCATTTTACTAGCTAGCTAGCTAGCTAGCTCTATGATCAAATTAAATAATGTGTGTGTGGGATCTTATTGTTAGGGTTTAGGGTTAGTTCTAATTAGTTAGGGTACTATTATTAAGCTATTGTAATCTTTCTAATTACTTTTCTGTACTTGATGAAATTAGATATGTGCTAATTAAGTTAGCTCTACAGTTCAATGCATCTTCTTAGGGTTTGATTTTAAATTTTATGGGGAGTATACATGTCTTGATGTCGCTTGATGATTATTCAGGTTGTTGACTATATATAGATAAACTAATGATTCTTCTCTCGTCTTAGTGATGTACTTTTTTTAATTATTTTATCAAATTTTATAGCACATGAATTGGGAAAGAGTTAGATCATGTGACAAGATTAGCCCATAAAATTATAATTCATCTGATCGTGTTGATTATTAATACATATTAAGAAAATATAAAAAAGAACAAATAGCAAATTAAGTTTTTGACCCTCATTTTAGCTCTTTATGCTCATGTCAATTTCAATTCAAGTAATTGGACATCTCATTTTTTTGGACTTACATGCACATAGAGGCTTTAGGAATTAAAATTGATGCAGTCAGTCTGGTTCAATATACACACTGTTATTCATAAGAATTAATAATTATGCAATTATTGATTCACAGACTTATGAAGAGACAAAGCTAGAATGCAAAAATGTTGGAAATTAAGGACCCATAAATATATTTTTTCACAAGCCAACATCTAAATAGAAGACAAATGCTTAGTATCATATTTGCCTAAATATATAGTTTTAGCAGTAACTAATCCATTACAAAGGTTTCATTGCTGAGTAAAAAAAATTAGTTTTAGAATTAATTAATTAAGTTTCCTTGTTCTTGTTGTATCCATATATAGCTACATTAATTCTTTGGATTATCTGTCCTATTGGTTAGCCTGAAAAGTTCTTTACATATAGATTTAGTATTGACACT
The DNA here is from genome assembly GCA_027704765.1 of Solanum habrochaites. Lineage (NCBI taxonomy): Eukaryota > Viridiplantae > Streptophyta > Magnoliopsida > Solanales > Solanaceae > Solanum > Solanum habrochaites. The sequence continues at coordinate 90,768,574 of JAKWJA010002489.1, forward strand.
ACTACTATATACCTTATGAACTATGCTCTTTCACCTACTATATAATAGGTGGAGGAGATAGGAAAAAAGTAATCATATTATATAATTTAGGCTGTCTATGCTAATTTGAGATGCGTACGAAAGACAAATGAGCGTTTCGAGCTGAATTTTAACTGGTCAGAATGAATTGAAATAACAAATGAGTTAGAGACCAATCTTTTAATTTTGTGAAATTGCTTACGCTGAGATGAACCAAGTGAAACTAGGTTAAGCAAATTTTTTTATTTTTTTTTTATAATTTGTTTAATTAAAAAACAAAACTAATGTTTTTATTTTTTGTTATACTTATATATAACATACCTAAAAGATTTTTTTTTTAATTTCAATATTTTTACAAGATTTATCAGTTATAAATTTAAACCAACTTTTGGGCAGATAATTTTAGGCAAATTTCAATGAATTACATTTTCATAGGTTAATTTTATTATCTCAAAGAGAAGTCCATAGAACATAACGTGCATATTGTGTCATTTTTTTGTGCCCCTATTCAATTCCGCGTGAATATAGCTCGTGCATTTCTTTGTTTCTACCAATGCTACTTTATGCTTCGGAGCTAGATAGGATTAAGGGATTTATTTAAATTTTTTCAATGAAATTTATATTATTTATATTTAATTAAAATTATTTTATGTATAGTTAATAAATATTGAATCACCGTCAACTTCTTTATATGTCTACTTCTTCATAATGTATAAACCCCTAGATGAAAACCATTCTCTGGTCACTAAGTCACTCTTAATGAATTGTGTGACCAACTCAACTAAAAACAAACTTCAGAGGTCCACTTTTATTTGTCATGTTGCGTTTTTCAAAAGTCAAATTGACTAATTTTTAAAATTAAATTAGATTACATTAATTTGATATTGTTAAATTTAGATATTCAAAACTATACGAAAAGTACAATAAATTACAATTTTTATATATGAATATGATAAAAAGATATATCAGAAAAGTTGATCAAAATTTTTATTATTTGATTCTAAAAAGAAAAACTATGACAATTAAAATTAGAAATAGACGGATGGAATACTTTCTACATGAATAGTTTCTCACAAACTGTTGTTTGATTGTCAATTTTTTCCTAACTAAAGGGTCAAAGAGATTAGAAATTAGAAAAATTCCTAGTTGGAGAACTTCATATTTGTTTGCAAAAATGAAATATAATTAAAAAAATGATTAGGCGGCCAAAATATACTGTAATTTCACATGTTCCAAAAGGAAAAAACATGATTTGTATATGAGTTTATATATATAATATATTTGCAATGTTAATTTTATTTTTAAGGCATCTTCAAAATTCACCAATAATTGGCGGTCCATCACACATTCATATACTATACGATAGATACGTCGTGATTGTGCAGCAATAATGCATGTACTGGGATTAAAGTTTATTTAGAAATATTTTATATAATATTGTAAAATTAATTATTATTTGTCTCGTTTTGATTTGATACGAAATTTAATAATTAAATATTGATATTAAACATAATATGTGAAAAGTTAGAATTAAAGAGTTATATAAAAAAAAAAATTTAAACTAACTTTAAAAAATAAATATAACAAACAAATTGAAACCATATATACTGAATATATATAAAATATTTGCCGGAGTGGGTGGGTGGGTGGGGTTGGGGGGGGGGGGTTCATTGCAACGAAAATGTGGAAACAATGAGTGTTTGACATTAGCATTCTACGACAAGTCGAGAAATACGACCATTTTAATATTGTTTTAGTAGTCAGATTCAGAATTTTAAAATTTAAAGAAGATAAATTCATTGTATTCTCTATGAAAAATTATTTGTACAAATCAACTGAATTTTTAAACTATTAAATTTTATCGAATCTATAACTCTCACTTCAAAGTTGTAAGCAAAATCTGCTGTTGAGAGTTTTTCTTAATAGACAAAAAATTGAAGATTAGGCACTTGAATGTATACATTTAGAATAGAAAAATTAGAAATATATATCATATCAAGAAAGCATGTTTGAAGTGTTATAAGAAGCTATAACTTTTTTAAAAAGGATTAAATACTTTTAATCTTCAATATTTAAGTCCTATAGATAAAAATTTATGTAAAAATTATGTAAATCACATAGTGTAATACATAAATTACCTCCTATCCCTACTCTTTTTCAATTTACAAAAAATCCCTTATTTTTAATAAGTTTCTGATATATAATAAAACAGTTGGATACATTATATAGTATTCCATTTTATCCGTTTGTTGAGTAATTTGGGGGATTTTTATCCGTTTGTTGAGTAATTTGGGGAATTAAAAACTGAAATTTGAATTAATTTCTACTTTTAATATGCCACGGTTATTATTCCCTTAAATAAAGGCATTACCTTATGTGTTTCAAAATAAGTTTTATACAATATAATACTCTAAATTAAATTATATTTTGTCATTAGTGATCTTCCCTTATTTTTGACAGAAAAGATATTTTGATTAGTGATCTTCCATTTTTTTGGCATAAACGATATTCAAAATTTCCTTGAAGGTAATTTTGTATCCGGTTTCGTAATGAATATTACGATATTGCTAAGGCATTCAGTAATATGGGAGAGTGAGGTTAAATACAATCAATACAAAAGTGATGGGATAGTGGTTGGGGAAAATATTTCATATATGAATCTAATCTCAGCAATTGCTACTGAATTAAATATTGATGAATTGAAAAAAAATATTATTATCCGATATATTGTAGAGGGCAATTTTTCTCCGATGATAATTAGGAATGATATGGGTGTGAAGCTGTTTATAGAAATAAAGAAGCAAGAGGTTGGATTCAGTATGTATCCGCTTTGCGTCGATACAAATGATAAAAGTACAGAGGAGTTACAAATTTTTGATTCAAGCAGTGGTGCAATTATGTGTATTGAAGGTGAACAAAGAGACGCTAATGCTCTAAACGTTGTTGAATCAAACATTGGTGATTCTTGTTACATACCCGAGATGGAGAAAGAAAATTATATATCAGATACAAATATATCAAATGTGGAGACGAACAATTGTACTTGATACTTAACAGACACTTTATAGCCTAACATGATACAAAAAATGCAAAGTTGTACTTGATACATAAGTGTAACTACATTTATAAGTCTGTCTACTTGATACTAACATGATACAAAAAATGCAAAGTCGTATTTGATACATAAGTGTAACTACAATTATAAGTCTGTCTACTTGATACTAACATGATACAAAAAATGCAAAGTCATACTTGATACATAAGTTTAGCTACAATTATAAGTTTGTCTAATTGATACTAACATGATACAAAAAATGCAAAGTTATAGTTGATACAAAAAATGCAAAGTCGTACTTGATACATAAGTGTAACTACAATTATAAGTCTGTCTACTTGATACTAACATGATACAAAAAATGCAAAGTCATACTTGATACATAAGTTTAACTACAATTATGAGTTTGTCTAATTGATACTAACATGATACAAAAAATGCAAAGTCGTACTTGATACATAAGTGTAACTACAATTATAAGTTTGTCTACTTGATACTAACATGATACAAAAAATGCAAAGTTATACTTGATACATAAGTTTAACTACAATTATGAGTCTGTTAGTATTTTTCTGAATCAGATAAATAATCTAAAAAATATAATTGATACAGAAAATTAAAATTATATTCTTATTAAAGATCTATTAAGCATAAACCCCAAAAGGAGGTGACAACCAAGAGGATCTGCAACTGGGTTTTGATTTACAATAAATTTTTTTTGAATTTTAACTTATTTATACATTATTCATACTTAATAAACAACATGTACAAAAAAAATAGTATTTTATGAATCAGATAAATAATCTAAAAAATATAATTAATACAGGAAATTAAATTTATATTCTTATTAAAGATCTATTAAGCATAAATCCCAAAAGGAGGTGACAACCAAGAGGTTGTGCAACTGGGTTTTGATTTACATAAAAAAAAAAATTTGAATTTCAACTTATTTATACATTATTCATACTTAATAAACAACATGTACAAAAAAAATAGTATTTTCTGAATCAGATAAATAATCTAAAAAATATAAAAATATTTTTTCTGATAATACAAAAAGTCATTGCATGTGACAAAAAAAATTAAAAAAAATAAATAAAATCAAAATACGTGCAGTGGAGGTCTAGATATGGTCATTGCAAGCTTTCTACCCCTCTTCTTGGGTGTCTTTGCATGTGCCTCTTTTTGTGTTTTATGATTCTTCGAACTTTGGTTATCCATTGTTGGAAAAAAATGGCGGACAGAGATGGCGGACAGATTAGACGAAGGCGTACGGACGGAGAGCACAACTTTGATTTTCAAAGACGGACAGGTAGAGAAAAATGGCGGACAGCCTAGAGTAAGTCGGACGGACGGAATAAAGAGATTTTGATTTTCAAAATTAAGAAGATGAACAGTTGATTAATTGGTTAGTGGGAGTGGTGTAAAAGGGTTCTCTATTTGGGGAAAAGAAAGAGTAAAATTAGGGGTTAGTATTAATTATGGGAGTCGTGTAAATGGGTATTTTATTTGGGGAAAATAAAGAGTATAATTAGGGGTAAGATTTAATTGGTTTGTATTAATTAGGATTCTAATTTAATAATGTATCTGTTAGATTAAATTTATTAAAAAATAGGGATTTTAGTAATTTTTAAAAAAAGAAGGGAAATATGGAGAATATGTAAACTTAAGTTGTATATTCATGTAATTAATACAAAATTGACAATATATACTTGTATACACATGTATACAGAAATAGTTATATTTAGAGTTGAACTGGAGCTGATAAAAAAAAACTATAGATATTCATTCATGATATGATTATCAGTTACAGGGACATTTGATTACACAAAAATGACAACTCATTTTAAAAATAATTTTGATCTCAATTGTTAGCAACAATTACAAGACAGACATCAAGCAGAATGTCGTATTACACTAAAAATTACAAAGTAAATGTGTTTCTGGACTATGAAATTGGAATCTCCTGCTGCTAAAGTTACATTAACATTGTGTTGGGTATTGCCAACATCCCGTCTAGGGCAAGGCCCACGAAGGGTTAGAGTAGTTTGTTTTGGAGTTATAATCGAGCATGATACTTGCTTGGTATACTTTGTTAAAAATAAAGTTATGTATTTGCTATCAGCTATAGCTTTTGGTATCATAATAAATATTTGATTCTAATAAGTGGTATCAACAATTATGCGACAAGCCAAATAAGTTGAAGAAAAAAACACAACTTTGGAGAGCATTTTTCATTCTCAGTAGTAGTAGTAGTAGTAGTTCATGTAAGATTTAGTGCTTCAACTAATTTTGAAATAAATTCATCTGTTGAAAAAGTTTTTGAAATAACAAAATAATGAATGTGAGTGGTAATATTCTTTTTTGTTTAATTCTAAGTTATAGAATTTTGGAAGAGGCTTTTTAATTCTACGTTATGGATTTTTTGAAAGATAACTTATTTTCAATTCATGAACCTATAATAAATTCTATCTTCAAGAAATGTATTAACGTGCCTCTAAGCCAAGCAAATTTTATTTTGTATTCCTTGTAATTTTTATCATGCTTGTTCATTTGTTCTAATAGTTCATAATTAATAGCGATCATTCAAGTAGTCTGAGTGAGATCAGATCACCCTTTGAGATTTTATTAGATATGTTATTGTTGAATTTAATCACGAATATAAAAAATAGTGGATAACATATCAAGGAGTACTTCAGCTAGATCAGTTCAACAAGTAGCAGAGCGCAAATCATCATTCTAAAGCCTAACATCGATAACGTAATCGCACAAATAGAGTTTGAATAGAGTAGAATGTATGCATGTTTTATCTTACCCTAATCTTAGGATAAATATCACATTTAGTTACTCCCTTGGTCCCATTTTATATGACACTTTTTGAGTTTCGAGATTCAAACAAGTCTATCTTTAACCGTAAATTTTTCATATACCTTTTAAATAGTTTGATGTCAATTGTCGTGACTTATTATACTTTTATGTAATTTAAAAATATATAAATTTCATTTAACCTTTTTAAAGATTTCATACACAAATTTATGATTAGACTTAAATTGTTTGACTCTTGAAATATGAAAAGTGCACAAATGGAGAGAGAGGGAGTACATAACTTTGACTCTTCTTAAAAAATAAAAATAAAAAATCACTATAGTCATATAGCTATAATTTCGACTATAAACTTATTATACTTTCACTGTCTCACACCTAAATTATAATTATCAAAAATAAATTAAATCGTAAATTATAGTCTATTTCAAATCCAAATAAAAGAGAAAAATTATCCAAATGGGCCAGAATGGATATAGAGGAATCGTTTTCCAAGTCCATTTTGTGTAGAAAGATATTTGTGATTTTGTGTGAGTTAGTGAAGTACCATAATTTTATTTTGTGTTAGAAATTACAATTATATATAACTAACTATATTAGTAAAATTTACATTAATTTTATGCTATCTACTTTATCATTCACTATATCAAATAACTTTATTCGTAAAAAATTATGTTACAAAAATTCATCTCCGATAATAATTTATAGCTAAAATTTAATAATTTTATGCGCTTGAAAGTTTACAATTATTTTTTAAAACCCTTTTATATACCTTATGACTTTGGGAAAAAACAAAAAGAAGCGAAGACTTTTCGATAACTAAAGTCAAAGTAGTTATCCGTGCTATTCATATCCCCACAATTTTTATTGAAAAAATTATGTTACAGAAATTCGTCTCCAATAATAATTTAAAACTAAAATTTTATAATTTTACACACTCAAAAGTTCACATTTTTTTTTCTTAAACTCTTTATATACCTTATGACTTTGGGAAAAACAAAACAAAAACCTTTCGATCAATAAAGCCAAGTAGTTATCCGTGCTATTTATATCCCCACAACTTTTATAAAACAACAAATGTCAAAATCAAAACCTACAAATGCAATCATACGTTTTTTTAATCGTCTACTTTTATTTATATACTTATTTGTTTTTTTTAAAAAATTAATCTAAAAAATATCTATATTTGTAATATTAATTATTTAATATTTTTTTAAAATGTAATAAATACTAAACATAGATTAGAATAGATATTATAAAAAATTATTCATATAAATTATTATTTTTAAAAATGTTTGAAATTAAAAATAGACAAACAGAATAAGATTTTTTCTCCGAATCAATAAAATAGAGTATGAGAATTTTATACAAAATTTCATAACGTTAAGAGCTAATTAGGTCATATTCCTATTTTTTTTTACCAAAGTATAAAAATCTCTTAAATTTCATCACATCCGGATTACCGGATACATCCTAAAACATTTCGATATATCGCATCCCGATTTCAAATACATCGCTCAATGTTTTGATATATTACGTCTCAATTTCAGACACATAACTCAATGTATCGACATATCACTTATATATCATTTTGATAAAATTCGATTATATGACAAAATGTCTCGATACATCACGTTTCTATTTTTAATGTATAGCTCAATATTTCAATTTTAAATATATCACTTAACATATCGATATATTACTATTTATAAAATGTATATCTAAAAATAGGAGATAATAGAGACTTTATAAAATTTATAAATGACAAATTCTTTCTGAAAATATGATAATATAAGTTGTCTTTAGGTGATTCTTTTCATTAATTTTTTTTTTCAAGTTGGAGTATGGTATGATTTTAACTAGAAATAAAAAGACTTTTACATCAGATTTCTGACAATTTTTATTTTTTTAACCAGTAGAGTAGTGCTACACAAATAGTTATCTATTTTTACCAAATAAATAAATAAATAAAAACAAATAAAATAAAGACAGATAAGAAAGTAATCTATTTACCAAAAACCCTTTCCCTCTCTTCCCGCTGTTTGTTCTCTTTCTCTCTCTACAATCTCTGCCACTTTACTTCTTACAATTTCTAAGCTTTTTCTTTATCAAATCTTCATTTTCACTGCACATAGCAAACTAATTTTCAAATTTTGGGCAACATGAAGTGGAAAGTTTAGTTCTTGGGGGGAAACCCTAATTTATTTCAACCCACTTCTTGTTTTTTTTTCAAAGACTCAATTTTTTTTCTTGTGGATTTTTTATTAGAAATTGCGTATAGACAAGGTTAGTATGGAAAATTCGGTACCCAGGACTGTAGAAGAAGTATTCAGCGATTTCAAAAGTCGTAGAGCTGCTTTAATTAAAGCACTTACCACAGGTTTGTAGTTTTGTTTTTTTAATTTTCATGAACTTTTATGGGTTTTTGAGCTTAATTACTTTCTGGGTGTTTCTGAATTTTGTTGGGTTTTGCTAATTTTTAGATTTTTTTTTTATAAAAAAATATTGCAGATGTTGAGAAGTTTTACCAGCAGTGTGATCCTGGTGAGTTTCTGTTGCTCAGTTTTAGATTGGATTGTTGTGGTTCATCTATATTAGCGAAGTTGGTTTCTTCTGTTTTATTGAGCTTGAGGTGTATTTCTAAATGTAGTATATTTCTTATAAGCTATAAGCTTTTAATTTCTGGGACTGTTCCTTCTGTATCTTGGAATTTCATTGTTAAATGTGGTTAAAATGATTATAAGTCACTTGATTAGACTTTGTGACCTTTAACATTTCAGAATTCTTATTCTGTTTTTGTGTTGGTTTTGTAATTCCAATTTCGTTCTTTCAGGGAGTGGCCTAAAACTTATGGTTAGAGGTTTCTGATTGTTGGCATCATTTTGTCATTCAATGTTCTTCTTGGGTGTTATGCAGGAATGGGAAGATTGTATTTTTGTGAAGTAGTTTATCGCTTCAATCGAAAAAGCAATTCTTCTGCATTTACAACAGAATTATCATGATTTCAAACTGCATTCCAGAACATGAATTGTAAAAGTGAGATCATTACTTAGAATTTTATGTCATTTACAGTGTTGTCAAAGGTGTGCTTAAGCCTTGAAAGAGAAGCTCCCAATATGTTGAGGGCTTCGACTCACTTAATGTGCGTTTTATTTAGTGTCATCGTTGAGACTCTAAGTCAAACTTTTCCTTGCAAATGGGTGTTGTCTGAGGAGGCAACATTTAACAGTTGATATTTCACTTTATTGTGAAAATGTTCGATTTCTTTGTCCATAGATTTGTTTTTCATGCTTATATTTATGAGTCTTGTACCAAATGTATGTATGTATGTGTGTGTATATATTTATGTGTATATATATATATATATTCTTTTTTTATTTTTTTTTCGATTTGCACCTTTTTTTCATTAAAGCCCACACTTTATTTGTGTTTAAATCCCCAACGGACCTTAGAGCTTTTCGCTTTTGATTAATTAGTCATTTAATTAGGATGTCAATATCAGAAATCTATGCATTGTAATCTTGTGTATCAATTCTCAAGGAAGTAGAGATGTAAAACTTCTTTTATGTAGCAGTGATCATCATTTCTCTATCACAGTGACGCAGTGTCTCCAACCATCATTAATCTTGTTTATGATATGGGTAAAAGCACATATGATTGCATATTATTGCAGTGTGAAGGCACTTTGATGTTTTCATGACTTTTTTTAATGTAAATGCGTGCATTTTCTGTATACTTAATTAAGGTGTCTGGAGGCAGGGTAGTTAAAGTGGTTAGATACTATATTGTCACCTTATGATTAATAAATATTCTTGTTTTCTTGTTTTTCTCTTTCTTGGTAAGTTTTTGTTCTCTTTTTCATTTTTTGTTTTTTTTTGGGGGGTTAGGGGTTGGGTGTTGGGGTGGGGGAGGTTCTGTTATTTCTGGCATGTGAAAAAACATGGAAATTCTTAGTTTGTATTTGGCAGTTTTAGAGGTTCTCTTTTGTGCCAGCACTCGATAATTGATTTTGAAGTATTTGTTATCGCAGTGATTCATACCGTAACTTTATCCCGAAAATTTGACTCCTTTCTTTTATGCGGTGTCTAACTGTTTATATTATTTTATGTTCTCTTTTGAGAACTCTATTTGAAGAACTGGTTTACATTCTTTATTTCATTTTTGTTGTTTATTTTGCTCCCATTTATGGAACTGCTGATTATGACCTTTGTGACGATGTATATCAATAAACTACTCCCTCTCTGTATCAAATAGTTGTGTCAGTCCTTATGATAGTATATCTCTCTCTTAAATTTTCTTAGTCCTTCTGGAAGTTTTAAGGATAATAAGTTTCGCTTTCGTGTTGCATTATTCTTCTCCTCTTTGTTTCCAGTTTGCCCTCTTTTTTTCCTTGCTTTGAGGCTTGTTGTGTGTTCCCCCTCATTGGATGTTCAATTCTTGTTTAGATCACTTGTGCAGATCATTTGTGAATTGTTTATGAAAATTTCTGAATTTAACCATATATTTACTTTCAGAAAAGGAGAACTTGTGTCTCTATGGGCTTCCGAATGAAACATGGGAAGTAAACCTCCCGGTGGAAGAGGTGCCTCCAGAACTTCCTGAACCAGCATTGGGCATAAATTTTGCACGTGATGGAATGCAAGAAAAAGACTGGTTATCGCTTGTTGCTGTTCACAGTGATTCGTGGCTGCTTTCTGTTGCATTTTACTTTGGCGCAAGGTTTGGGTTCGGCAAGAGTGAAAGGTAAAATACATCCACCCTCTCTTTTGAACTCTGAATTTGCAGTGTCTTTTAGGAAATATCTGCTCGCGTTTCTTTTTATCTTCTGGGGTTTATCTAGTGGCATATGTTGAGCTATGTCTTTCCCATAGCAGTTCCCTTCATGCTTCTTAAAATTCTTCTCCCCTAGCATTTAGTGCATCCAGAACTTGTATGCTCCATCGATCAATTTTAGGGAGATAAGCTTCTGTGATTGCTGTCCGCTTTTCTTTTTTTTCCAATAGGCGAGATAATTTTCCATGAAAAATCACTGAAGAAATTTAGTCAACAATCATGTATGGACATCTCTTTCCCAGAACTGTACTTTCTAACCCACACAACAGTTGGAGCTCCCTTTTTTCCCTTTGATCTTTGTTGAAGAAACATTTACATGTTTCGTTTTTGTTGTCTTCTTGCTTACAAGTAGTGTTTGACCTGTTTTTTGCCTCTCATTGAGGTGTATGTTAACCCTGCAATCAATCAATCACGAACTAGGCTAATCCCGAATAAGGTTGGTTTGATTCCCTTATCTGCTTCATCTCTACAAGATTCAGTGTTTAGGATTCATCATTATTAGACGAGTTTATGCTTGCTGTTAATCTACTGCAATCCTTCTGCTTCATTGACATATTAAGGCTCTTATAGACAGTTGTGGCTGATTGATGGTGTTGAGTTTAAAACATCTTTTTCATTCTAAGGATATACTTTATGTACAAAAGCACCAAGAAGCTGCAAATATATTGAGTTTATAACAGTAAAACTCTGAAGTTTAAGTATTAGCTGTAATTAGGATTACTAAGTTATAACTCTGGAGTGGAGAATTTCTAGCAGTGAGATTATTTGGGCAATATATAGAAGTCCACCTTCATCCAAAGTTCATTTAGTCAGTGTTTCATATTTTTTGTGTCATGAAAACATGATAAGATTTACCGATAAGCTGTAGTTGCTTTGAAAGTTGGTAGCAGCATCAAGGGAATTTGGAAAATGATACCTGCAGCCATTTTTTGGAGTATCTGGAATGATAGTAATAGAAGATGCTTTTAATGTAAAAGCTACTTGCCTCATGTTTTTGTTTAGTTGGTTTATTTATCCCTCTAGATTCCCAGCTCCTTTCTGAACTTTGTCAGCTCCCCGACTCTTAACTAGCAATGTGAAGGAGAGTTGATGCTTTTGCTACTGTACTTTTGTAACTATTATGCATCTACTTTATGCCTGCGATATACTAATATCTTCGTTAAAAAAAAAGATGTCTTATTTCTTTGTCTTGGTGAGCATATTTAGGTTTCTATAGAATTTGTGTATCATTACCTTGTAAATATGGAATATAGATTTACAAAGCCTTTTGTCCGTTCAGTATTCTGGAGAAGGTTATTAGGTGCTAGTTATTAGACAAGCAGATGCATTTGCATAGTGACATATTTTGTGGGCATCATTAGGTCAGATAATGTTTGGTTTAGAAGCAAGGATGCTTGGCATGTTGAGATGCTTACCATCAGCCGGTGTGTTGGATGTAACATCATAGAATAAAATAGTATGTTGAGTGAATAGTAGGAGTTTCAGACATGTTGAGAGATCATCACTGTTATTGTTGGCTGTAGCATCATTGAATATGTTAGTGCTTAGTTGAATAGGCAAAGGATGTCTGACATGTCAGGACAGCCCAAATGCTGTATAATATTTGGAGGCTGAAGCAACTTTTGAGTAACAGGTCTACTTTTTGTATCTGCTGCTATTGTAGGTTAGAGAATCTTCTGGATGTGAAACTATGGCTGTAATCATTATAAGCTGGATTTTATATTGGGAAACTGGTGCATGGGATCCATGATCATGTGTACATGTCCAGAAATGTTAAACTTAAATCTCTTATATTTGTCTAGTGTATTGGATAGTTTGTCTAACTAGTCCAATCTCATAAATGTGTCTTCCATTGGTTAAATGGTTATCTGAGATATATTTAGAGAGAATAATTGTTTTATTTTGGAAATCATGTATACAGGAAGAGGCTTTTCCAAATGATAAATGATCTCCCAACAGTGTTTGAAGTTGTTACTGGCGCTGCTAAACAAACACGTGATGCCCCTCACAACAATAGCAACAAAAGCAAATCAAGTGGAAAGGTTCTCATATACTGGACCTAACATCTAGAACTACTGTATAATGTATATATATATATTTTTCATTTTGTTTGAGCATATGTTTTCTGCATCATCTTTAATTTGCAGCCTCGTCAGCCAGAGTCCCAACTCAAGGCAGTAAAGGTGTCTCCACCTAAAATGGAGAACGACAGTGGTGAGGAGGAAGAAGAAGAAGAAGAAGAGGATGAACAAGGAGCAACTCTGTGTGGAGCTTGTGGTGATAATTATGCGACTGATGAATTCTGGATTTGCTGTGATATTTGCGAGAGATGGTTCCATGGAAAATGTGTGAAGATTACTCCAGCTAAAGCTGAGCATATCAAACAGTACAAGTGTCCTAGTTGCAGTAGCAAGAGGGCTAAAGTCTAAAAATTGTTGCAAGAATAATTAAGTGGTGATGTTGGAAGGTGTAGGAGTTTTAGCTCAGTTATCAAAAGTTAAATGTTTGCTCATGGAATTGGGATGTCCACTTGCTTTCTGTTATCTTGCTTTCGGATTGCGTTTTAGATTTTAAAGAAATTGTGCCTGTTATCATCTTGTGTTTGAAGATCCATTATTTATTATGAGAAATTCCAAGAACTTTATGAACACCGGAACAACGACCTGCTTAAACTTATGAAGGTCCATCCGTCCACCATGACTACACCCCAATATAGTTTAGGTTATTCTATCACAACAATTCAACAGCTTCAATCACATTGCCATAAGCTGTTTATACCCTGAAAATCGTAGCATTCCAATCTGCTGCAACAGTTCTCTAAGGAATTTCATCAAACTGTTGCTGTGCAATCTCCAAAGATCAAAACTTCCCATTCATACCTATAACCGCATTCTGAATGAACCTACCCAACCATGCTCTCTTTTGATAACCTTTGTAAAGCGATTGAGAAGAAGAACAATCCACATACCCAGTGAAATATAGTAGGATCAGAGGAGGGTAGAATATACACAAATTTTATTATTATTTCGTGAAAATAGAGAAATTATTTTTAAATATCATTGACTCACGTATAACAAATGCAAGTAAAAATGAAAAAAAACATATCAAGATGAACAAAATAATATAAACAACATATAAATATCAAAAACAAGAATTATAAAAATACGGACTAATACTATAACATACACCAATAACAATAAAACAATGCTGCTCCACTACTTATTTATATATAAATTTTAAAAAATAGAACTAGTGAAAAAGCTACTCACCTTAATTCAATATTGGAGTTTGTCTTTACACTTAAATCACCGTCTTGCTATGATTTCATCTGAAAAAATATTATACGCCAACCCAATAGGTACACTTGCTCTCTCACATCTATTATAAAACCTCTTCCCTGTTAATTTTTTTTTTTGGCAAAATAAATCAGTATTAATAACAAACGAATCAGTCAAAACCCTAAAAATTAATCCCAAAATTAGTTGGGCCCGTAAATAAAATCATAATAAGATAAATTTTTAGGTTAGCAAAATCAACTTACCACAACCCAGCCAGAAAAAAGAAGAAGATGAAGATTGCTTCCAAAGGAACAATGGTGCATTTGAAGCCGCATCACAAACCAACAATTCTATTGGACGAGTTTACGCAATTTCAACTAATTTCATGTGTTATATTTTATCGATCAACTTTATTCGTGAAAATTTATAATTCTCAAATTACTTTCTATGCTCTCCAAAACCCTTTTAATATCCTTTATATTTATCTTATTTAAATAAAAGTAAAACCTTTTTGATAACTATAAAATCCAAATAAGGGATTATTGGAAACAAACAAATGTCAAAATCAAAACCCACAAAATGCAAACATCATAGCCTTTTTATTTTTTTTAACACCTCTGCCTCATCATCAAACAAGAAAGAAAAGAAAAGAAGATAGAAGAATCCCTCTCCATTGTCCAAGGCAAAATCTTCATCCTAAGTTGTAATAAAATATTCTCAAGTTGGTAGTATTGCTATAATTTAACAACAAATAAAAAGACATTTCACATCAGATTTCTGATCTCTATCTGCCACAATTTTTTATTTTTTTTTTCTTAATTTTTGAAAGAACCAATAGATCCAAGTACTCGTACACTAGTGCTACATGTATCTATTTACCAAAAAAGAAACTCAAATAAATGCTGCTACTAAAACCCTTTCCCCACCACCCCACTTTCCTCTTTCTTCCTCCTCTTTTCTTTCTCTCTCTCTATATATCCGTTCCTTACAATATCTCTACTTACTTCTCACAATTTCTCATAAAAATTTGAGCTTTTCACTTTATGAATCTTCATTTTTCACAGCACATAGCAAGCTAATTTTAAAGTTTGGGCAACATGAAGAGGAAACCCTAGTTCTTTGGGGGGGAAAACCCTAATTTTCTTCAACCCTTTTTCTTGTTTTTTTTCAAAGACTCGATTTTTTTCTTGTGGGGTGGTTAGAAATTGAGTGAAGAGAAGGATAATATGGAAAATACGGTACCTAGGACTGTAGAAGAAGTATTCAACGATTTCAAAGGTCGTAGAGCTGGTTTAATTAAAGCACTAACTACAGGTTTGTAGTGTTGTTTCCTTCTTTTTTTTTTCTTAAAATTTTCTTGCACTTTTTATGGGGTTTTGAGCATAATTTCATTCTGGGTGTTCCTGAATTTTGTTGGTTTTACTAATTATGATGTTCTTAAAAAAATTATGCAGATGTCGAGAAGTTCTATCAGTCGTGTGATCCTGGTGAGTTTTCTGCTGCTCAGTTTTGATGGACTGTTGCGGTCCGTCAATATTCACGTTTGGTTCTTCTGTGCTATGAGCTTGAGCTGTATTTCTAAATGCAGTATATGTCTTGGAGGCTATAGCTTTTGATTTCTGGGACCGTTTCTTTGTATTCATATCCTTTCTTCAAATTTCTGCTGTTTTATGTTCTCATTGAGCGATTTGGTTGAGTGATTAATTAGGACTTTGTCACTCTTTAATATTTCAGAATTTTGTAATTTGCTTCTTGTCCCTTTTTTTTGGGTCACTTTTGTAATTTCAGTGTTGTTTGTCCCAGTGAGTGGCCTAAAATTCATGTTAGAGCTTTCTGACTGTTTACATTAGGGCTGTGTATCGGTCAGTTCGGTCCGGTTTTGAAGTTTATCGGGTTGGCTTATTGGTTATCGATTTGTAGAGATGCTAAACCGTTATAAACCATTATGATATTGGCTTATCGGTTATTGATTTATCGGGTTTTTATCGTTATCGGTTCGGATATCGGTTTAACCGTTAAGATTTGACACACAAGAAAAAACATTGAAAATCACTTAAAAATAAGGTGACAAACCAAATAAACCATGCAGTTGAGTTCACAAGTTACATCTTGCTCAAAAGCAAACACTTTTACATTGTAGAATAATCAAGTGTTTGAGACAACAAAAAATAAAATTAGGAAATTAAACTCCAAGTCGAGAACTTTATATACAAAATGGTATAAATATAATTATTTTATTTACTATCGGGTTATTGGTTAACCCATTAAGAAAAACCTTTAAATCGTAAGAACCAATAACCCGATAACAAAAAAAAATTAAAATCGTTATCAAAATCACTAAATCAATAACCCAATACTATAAACCAATAACTTTTTTATCGATTCGGCTTATCGGTTTCAGTTCGGTTTTGAACAGCCCTAGTTTACATCATTTTGTCATTTGGTGTTCTGCTTTGGTGTTATGCAGGAACAGAAAGATCATATCTTTATTAAGTAGTTAATTGTCGCCTTCGATATGAAAGAGTAATTCTTCTGCATTTTCAACAGAATTATCATGATTTTAAACTGCTTTCCAAAACATGATCTGTAAAAATGAGATCATTACTTAGAATTTTATGTCGTTTAGTGATAGTGTCAGTGTCAGAAGTGTTCTCATCATTGTCTTGATGACTTTTTATCAGTTCTCAAGGAAGAAGAGGTGTAAAGCTTCTTTTATGTAGCAATGAGTCATCATTTCTCTATCACAGTGACACAGTGTCTCCAACCATAATTTATCTTGCTATTCATGAAATGTTTTTGAAGTATTTGATATATTAGGGGAGCATACCGTGGTTTTATCCCGATTATTTGATTCCTTTCTTCTGTGGAGTTTCTAACTGTTTATACTTATTCTATAGTCTCTGTTAACAACTCTATTTTGAAGAACTGGTCTAAATTCTCTATTTTGTTGCTGTTATTTATTTTGTCCCCATTTATGGAACTGCTTATTATGACCTTTGTGATAATGATATCAATAGATTAATCCCTCTATATTTCAAACAGCTGTGTCAGTCTTTATGACAGTTAGTCTCTTAAATGCTTTTAGTCCAATCAATTAAACAGTTACTGAAGGTTTTGTAGATAAGTTTATTACGGCCTGGAAGTTGTAAGGATAATTCATTTTTCTCTCGTGTTGCATCATTCTTCGCCCCTTCATTTCACAGCTTGCCCTCTCTTTTTCCTTGTTTTGAGGCTTGTTGGGTATTTTCCCTCATTGGATGTTCAATTCTTGTTTTCTATAAATCACTTATGCAGATCAATTATGAAGTGTTTATGAAAAATTCTAAATTTAACCATATGTTTACTTTCAGAAAAGGAGAACTTGTGTCTCTATGGGCTTCCTAATGAAACATGGGAAGTAAACCTCCCTGTTGAGGAGGTGCCTCCAGAACTTCCGGAGCCAGCATTAGGCATAAACTTTGCACGTGATGGAATGCAAGAGAAAGACTGGTTATCACTTGTTGCTGTTCATAGTGATTCATGGCTGCTTTCTGTTGCATTCTACTTTGGCGCACGGTTTGGGTTCGGCAAGAGTGAAAGGTAAAATAAAATTTGTTGCCAGTAAATTCACCTTTATCATTTTAACTGTTTTGCAAACTTGGTCATATCCATTGTAATTTCATTTGAATTTGCATGTTTTTCCTGTTTGATGGAAGACATTCGAGTCCTGCAGCCTTTTGTCAAACGTAAATTAGTGTTGTGCCATGTGCTTCCCTGCTATTAAAATTCTGTGTGGATTACCCGCCCTCCCTTCTAAACTCTGTCTTTGCATTTTTGCTTGATTACTTCTTATCTTTTCAGGGGTGGATCTAGTGGCATAAGTTGAGCTACTTCTTTGCCATAGTTGTTCTCCTCGTGCTGCTTAAAACTCGTATTTTTTCCTGTAGGAGCTTACTTTTCAGTTTTTGTTGAACTCCATGTTTTTTATTTTCTTTTGATTTTGCTGCATATACTTGATGCCTATTAATGACTCATCTTACTTGATCAAAAAATAAAATAAAATTCACCTTCGCAATCATTTAGTGCATCTAGAACTTGTGTGCTCCATTGTTCTATTTTAGGGAGATTGGCTTCTGTGGTTGCTGTCCCTCTTTTTTGTTTCAAGGTGAGATCATTTTCATGAGAAGTCACAGAAGAAATTTAGTCAACAATCATGCTATGAAAGTGTCTCTTTTTTGGAATTGTTCCTTTCTAACCCATACATCGGAACCTTTTTTTGTCTTCTTTCTTAGCATATAGTGTTTGACCTGTTTGCTGCTCCTCATTGAGGTATCTTTACCCAACAATCAATCTTTCATGAATTTAGGCCTTATCCAGAACAAATTGGGTTTGATTCACTGTATTAGCTTCCGTGTCTCCAAGATTCTGTATTTAGAACTCATCATAGTTTGACAATCTTATGCTTGCCATTAATCTACTCCAAATCTTCTCCTTTATCGGCATATGAAAGCTCACATAGACAATGTTGTGCTTGATTGATGGTGTTGAGTTTAAAACATCTTTTTTCATTCTAAGGATATACTTTATTCACAAAGCACCAAGAAGTTGAAAATATATTGAGTTTATGACGATAAAACTCTAAACTATAACTTTTATATAATTAGGATTACTAAGCTAGAACTCTAGGATAGATGGTGTTGAGTTTAAAACATCTTTTTTCATTCTAAGGATATACTTTATTCGCAAAGCACGAAGAACTTGCAAATATATTGAGTTTATGACGATAAAGCTCTAAACTATAACTTTTATGTAATTAGGATTACTAAGCTAGAACTCTAGGATAGAGAATTGCAGCAGTTAGATTATTTAGGCAATATATAGGAGTCCACCTTCAACCAAAGTTCATCTAGTGTGGCATCTTCAACCTAAGTTCATTTACTCAGTGTTTCATATTCTTTGCATCATGAAAGATGTCTTATTTCTTTGTCTTGGTGAGCATACTGATAAGATGTTGCAATGATAATCTTGGTGTGATGAGATCCCAGACATCTTTCATTTTTAGTTTCTACTATAGAATCTGTTTGCTATTACCTTATAAATAAGGATTCTAGATTTGCACCGCCCTTTGTCCTTTCGCTATTCTAGGAAGGTTATTTGGTGCTAGTTGTTAGACAAAAGCAAATCCATTCACTAAGTGGCATTTGTTGTGGCATCATTGAATAAGATAATGTTTGGTTCAGCAAAGGTAGGGATGCCTGACATGTCCAGATGCTTACCATCAGCTGGTGTTTCTGAATGTACTCTCTTTGAATAAAATAGGTGCTCAGCTGAGTGAATAACAGGAGGTCTGACATCTTGAGAGATTTACTGTCATCTGTTATTATTGTCTGTAGGCTGTACCATCATTGAATATTAGGTACATTCGGGACGGCTCAAATGCTGTATAATGATGGAGAGAAACTTCTAGTAGCAGGTTTTGGTCCCTCTTTTCTACCCTGGAGTCCTCCACTTTTTGTGTCTGCTGCCATTGTAGGTTAGACCGTTAGAGAATATTGATGGATGTGAAAATATGACTGAAATCGTCATAAGCTGGAGTTTATACTGGGAAACTGGTTGCATGGGATTCCATAATCATGCATACATGTCCAGAAATGTCAACTTAAATTTGACTTATATCTGTCAAGTGTCTGGATAGTTTGTCTAGCTAGAGTCCAATCTCATTAATGTGCTTTCCTATGTTGCTCGGATTCTTCATAAACAGCAATGGGGTGTGTGGGATCCTCCAAGATCAGTGCATTTTTTGGAGGATCTGACACAAGTATGGCATCAATATTGGAGAGTCCGAGCAACATAGGGGGCTTACGTTGGTTAAATGG
Organism: Solanum habrochaites; assembly: GCA_027704765.1. Lineage (NCBI taxonomy): Eukaryota > Viridiplantae > Streptophyta > Magnoliopsida > Solanales > Solanaceae > Solanum > Solanum habrochaites. Next base: position 90,788,436 of record JAKWJA010002489.1, read on the forward strand.
TTATCTGATATTAATTTAGTGAGGATAATTGTTTTATTTTGGGAATCATGTATACAGGAAGAGGCTTTTCCAAATGACAAATGATCTCCCAACAGTGTTTGAGGTTGTTACTGGAGCTGCTAAGCAGGCACGTGATGCCGCTCACAACAATAGCAGCAAAAGCAAATCAAGTGGAAAGGTTCTCATATACTGGACCTAACATATATAGTTACTGTTACTTTTCCCATTTTGTTTGAGCACATGTTTTCAGCTATTATCTTTGATTTTCAGCCTCGACAGCCAGAGCCCCAACCCAAGGAAGTAAAGGTGTCTCCACCTACAATGGAGGATGAAAGTGGGGAGGAGGAAGAAGAAGAAGAAGAAGAAGAACAAGGGGCAACTCTCTGTGGAGCCTGTGGTGATAATTATGCGACTGATGAATTCTGGATTTGCTGTGATATTTGTGAGAGATGGTTCCATGGCAAATGTGTGAAGATTACCCCAGCAAAAGCTGAGCATATCAAGCAGTACAAGTGTCCCAGCTGCAGTAGCAAGAGAGCTAGAGTTTAAAATTTGTGGGACTTTTAGATCAACATCAATTAAGTGGAGGTGTTGGAAGATCTAGGACTTTTAGCTCAGTTATCAAATGTAATCTATGTCAAAGTTAAATGTTTGCTGATGGAATTGGGATGTCCATTTCATGAACATTTGCTTTCTGTTATCTTGCTTTCGGATTGTGTTTTAGATGAAATTTGTGCCTGTTATCATCTTGTGTTTCTGTATCCATTTTCATCTTTCTTTACTTAAATGAGTTATCTATATGTACTACACTGCGGTAGTATGTGGAATTCAGAAACTTCTTGTGATCCTTACTCTTGAATACAGTAAATCACACCCCTTAACTTTTCACATTCATAATTTTCTGGATTTACACATTCATAATAGAAAATCAAATCAACCAGTATCCTTTCGTGAACCATTTCTCAATGATGTAGTGTGATTCTATCCACACAACTTGAATATTGCTGCTGGAAAAAACTACACAGCCGAACATAGCTGTTGTCAGCAATCTCTGAGCATACTGACAAAGATTCACCACATTGCGATAGTCTAGCATGACTGACTATTTTTCTGCAACCTAGTCAATGTTGCTGATATGAGAACAAACCATCTTGTATCAGTGTGGATCGTACAGTAAGGCATGACTTACCAATAGTCTTTACAAGAACACTGCCCTTCACTGAAGCAGTGAAACCGATTATTATCCCTAACAATGATCTCCCTCCCCTCCATCTTTGAAATGATTTTGATTGCTGTGTGGCAATCCCTACATATCCTGAGATTCTTCACCACCCTTATGACCGAGTGTGGTTCAGTAACAAGAAGAGCAAAAGCGACAGCCAACTTCTCGCTATGGGTCCCTACCATCTCTTCCATCTCTTCTTCTTCAACATCTTTTAGAACACAGCTCTTATCAGCCATATATCCAGCTAACCTCATCTTCTTTTCTGTTTCAGAGAGCACTCTATGAATATCTGCAGTTCGCTCGTGTGACCTGTCACCCACGATAAACTTGTGCATCTCCCCCTTGTGTTCAATCCAACTCCATCCAGTCGTTTTCTTTACTCCTCCAATTGTCATCAACCCTCTCACCCTGTCTACATCTTCCCATCTTCTTGCTGAGGCGTATATATTTGAAAGCAAAACGTAATTACCTGAATTTTCTGGTTCTATTTCAAAGAGCTTACTAGCTGCAAACTCTCCCAGGTCTATCCTTTTGTGAACTCGACTAGCATGTAAAAGGGAACCATATACTCCTGCATGCGGATGCACTGGCATACTTCCAATCAAACATTTTGCTTCGTCTAGTTTACCATTTCTACCTAACAAATCAACCATGCATGCATAGTGATCGGAGTCTGGATCTTTGATTGAATCAAATATCATTTGACCTTCTTTTAGCAGTCCACCATGACTACATGCTGTTAGTACCCCTATATAGGTTATTCGATCTGGTTCAATATTTTCTTTCTTCATCTTCCACAACAATTCAACAGCTTCAATGGCATTGCCATAAGCTGCAAAACCTGTAATCAATGTGTTATAAGAAATCACATCTCTGGCTTCCATCGATTGGAAAACTTTCTCAGCGTCTTTCATATTACCACACTTGGAATACATGAAGATCAGAGCATTATAACCTGAAATGCTCAGTTTGATTTGATGCTTTTCCAGGAAATTCACTGCCCAATTACCAAATTCCAAAGCCCCAAGGTGGCCACAGGCCGAGATCACACTAACCATGGTGACTTCGTCTGGCAGCACATCCTTTGCTATCATATCTTTGAAAAGGTCAATAGCCACTTTTGATTGTCCATTTTGAGCGTAACCAGCTATTATTGAATTCCAAGAGATGACATTCTTCTCAGGCACCTTATCAAAGAGCCCTCTCGCAGAAGCCAAATCACCAACTCTTGCATATGCTGAAATCATTGCATTCCATGTAACTAAGTTCTTGTATGTACCTAATTCGTCAAAGATCTTTCTAGCCATAGCAAGGTTCCCACACTTAGCATACATGTCAAGTAGAGCAGTCTTTGCAAAACAATTTAAGCGAACACCCTTCTCATTTATCATCTTAACAAGCCCTTCGGCAAGGCTAACATCACCATGCGAAGAACACAAAGAAATGACAGTAACCCATGTAGTTTCATCAGGGCAAACCTCACAACTCATCATCTCATTAAACAACTTTATAACCTCTTCAGCACACCCATTTTGAGCATACCCCGACAGCATTGCATTCCAAGACACAACACTCCTCTCCGTCATTTGATCAAAATACTTCCTAGCATTCTCCAAATCCTTCCTTCTTGAATAACCAGTAACCATTGCAGTCCACGTAACCACATTCTTCTCAGGCATCAAATCAAACAAACTCCTCGCTTCAACTTCATTCCCCCAATTCCAACACCCTGAAATCATAGCATTCCAATCTGCAACAGCTCTCTCAGGAATTTCATCAAACAGTTCCCGCGCAATCTCCAAAGGCCCAAACTTTCCATACATATCCATAATCGCATTGCGAACAAACCTATCCCAATCATGACCCATCTTGATACAATGAGCATGGAACACAATGCCCCGTTTTCCCGATGCTTTGACGAGAATCGGGTATACAAAGGCATCAGGGGCTACATTGGATTTCTGCATTTTGTCAAACAGGTAGAGAACATCACTGTTGGCACCCAATTGAGAGTAGAACTTGAGAATACTAGTGAAAACAAAGACATTGGGTTGGTGGACTGAATCAAAAACTCGGCTAACATAAGTGGGCGGAGCGTGGAGGCGCGTGCAGAGTTTGATGAGCTGCGCCACCCAATAGTTGTCGTAACAGAGAGAGCGTTGAAAGAGCTGCGCATGAAACTGTTTCAAGTGGTTTAATTTGGTGGCTTTCAATGCAGCCGTGTGCAAGTGTGACATGAGAATTTCAGTGTGCCAACATTGGCTCTTTTTGTTAACCAACTTAACTGTGTTTTTTGTTTGTTTCAATTCAACCTATATACCAAGACTCTGGAAAATAATATTTTAATATACAGGAGAATAATATAAAACCTTCGTGATATTTTATTTGAACATATCAATTCTTGATAAAATGTTTGATTTAGAAACTCTTTGATTCAAATTCTGGAAAGATTTTTTCGCGTGTTTTCATTCAAGTACTAGATAATTAAGTCAATCATATAAAATATTTCATTTCTTTAATTATACATATTCACCTTAATAAATCCTAAAATTATATTTTTCTACTTGAAGGTTGATTTGTATGAATCAAGGAGATAATATATTTTGTATTTTTATTTTCAAAATTTAAATAGAAAATGTCTAGCTGAAATATTTCAATTGAATATCTAAATAGAATATCTTAAAATTCAAAAGTTTATATAAGTATAAAATGCTTCAAGTATAAATTTATTAGCAATATTAGCATTGGTTTCGAGAGAACAACAACACGATGATTACTATAATTCCATAAAAAGTGTAGTTTGGAGACAATAAATAATATGCAGATTTTACAGAAATAAAAAGACGATTTTCCAATAGACTCAAAGTGGTTTTAAGAGAAAAAGATGAAAAAAGAGAAAAGGGATAGAAACAAGAAGATTCTAATCGCACTCGAGCCCAAGTGTAACGCAAAACAAAACAAACCCCAAAACTCTTGGGTTGAAACCCATTTGCAAAACCTAATTCCCAAAATTCCATTTCAGCAGCCCATTTTTTCCCCAAAAAACCCTCAATCCGTCACCTTCTAAACCCCCATCAATCCCTTCGCCGGCGATTTTGCCGGAAAACCCAACATCATCTTTCTGATTAGGTGACCCATGGCGGAAGAGAGACGCATGGTAACAGTGGGCGGAAAAGGCTCATCACTGTCATCTTCCTCTGTATTTGATATTGCCAATGGGCTCAGTCGTCTGAGCATAGACTCTTCAGCACTATCCAAAGTATCGTCTTCCTCCAATTCTAAAACCAGCAAGACTAATGCGCCTACGGTGTCTGCATCATTTTCAATCCTCAGTAATTTAACATCCAGTGAGGCTAGAGCTTCTCTCGTGGTCCTGCTAAACAAGCTTTTGCTTTCTTCTTCCACTTCTGCAGCTGTTAATCAGCTCTCTGATATCATCCTTAAGGATGTATCGTCGTCCTCTAATGTACAATTTTCGTTTGATAACACTATTGATGGCGTTTCTCCAGGCGATTTTTCCGTGGCAGCAATAGCTGGAATCTCCGCTATCTTGGATCATCGAAGTTCAGCTTTGTCTGTTATTACTGATGCTATTGCTGCCTTGTCCTGCGAGGCCTTGGGGGCTGACATTTCAGCTTTCAATTTGAATGATTCCGGTGATGGTTCATCTGCCAAGGACGTTGTTGCCGTGGCTTCTGACTTGAAGATCTTGCTTAACGGTTCTAAATTTGTTAACCGTGAGGGTGATGAACCTGCAGTTTCTGGTGTTCCCGTGGTGCACGGCAAGTTTAGGGAGATTTCCCGACTCCTGCACTCCAGCACCCGTGTCCAATTGAACTCTGCAACTGTATCCAATTCTGGATCTTCTGGTACAGCCAGCTCCATGTGCACCACGCTGTTTTCCTTGGCTGTGGCCCTCAAGGATTTGGGTAACATCAGTTATAACCGAGCAAAGCGCATTGTCGATTCTCGCATTACTGGAGATGATGAATTTCCTGCAATGCTGATAAAAGAATGTCCTCGCCCTGATCAGCTAAAAGCTCTTTTCGCATCTTTGGTGTCAGCTCACTCGGATGAGGAATATGTTAAGTTCTCACATGATGTCAGCTCTTTACTGGTGATGGTAGAGAAAATAATTTCCTGGGAAGCCCTGGCTGCTTTCCTTTCCCTTGAAGGAAGAGACTTCATTCCTTCAGGCGATACGAGTGTAGGCGAGGACAGTGCAAAGACAGCAGGTAAAAAAGGAGCAAAGAAAAAGAAGATTCTTGGTAAAGGTACCACCGCTCTGGTGCAATTTTTGAAGGATAGGCTGCTGAGCATGCCAATTCAGACTGAAGCGTCCCAGACTGTCATGGCTTTGGAGAATTTGGTTCGCAATTTCTTGTCACTGCTGGACCCAAAGGACTTGGGATTTGACACTTTACTGAAAAAGGTGAAAGATATAGTGGAAAGCAATGAAAGCCGCCGGTTGCCCAAACTACCGAAGGTAGAGAACCATGCTTTGTTATCTTTGTCCCACTCATTTTTTCAATTATTTTTCTTTGAGCGCAGAGTAGGCTATTTTTCTGCTGCTTCAGGATGACCCACTCCTCACCTTATTGAATTATTCATAGCAGTTTGATTCCAATTGTTATGCAACTGGTTGAACACATGGCTGTCTTCTTTATTTGTTTATGTGAAAAATGTGTAGGAGTAGGCCTGCTAAATTTGATCTTGGTACCAGGTCACGTGACATGATGAACGTCCAACCCGAACCCTTAAGAAAATGGTGGAATGGCCTAAGACACTTATAAACTCGTGTATGCCCTTTTACACCCGATCTGAAAAACATACTACATAGATCAATAGTTCGTTTGGGACTTTTGCAGGATACAAACAAAAAGTAGCTGGATATAATTATGTTTTTTAGTTCAACCTTGGTGATTAACCAGAAATTTCGAAACATTATTTTTTGAAGTGCAAGAAAATCAGTAATTGCAGCACTTGTTTAGGAGTAATTATATTTCCTTTAATATTTTCCACTTTTGAATAAAACTCTGATATTTATCCCTGTAATAAAGTCTCAAGTTTATCGAAAACAAAAGAAATCTAACTCTTACATTTTCTCTTAATTAATTTTTCAACACTTCAATATTCAATTTAGCAATGACAATTATTATGCTTTTTGCTCAATGTCTGCACTTGTGGAATAGTTACTGTCCATGTGGGGTTTGGTGGAGGTATTCCAGCAACTGGATGGAAATGTTGAAGGATGTACACTAGCTTTTAGATGATGCAATGACAATATTTGGATGACTCCTAATGAGAGGATCCAGAGGTGGAGTCTTAATGATGTAAGCCTTTGTTTTTTTGGATAAGTGAGTGAAAGTTATGAGGCCATGACAACCATAAATCCCTTTGGACCCAAGAGAGATCATGTGGCGAAGTTTTTTGATCAGCTTAATGGCTAACATTTGTTTGAAGGCTAAATAACTTGAGACTGAGGCATTCTGCAGTAAACTTGATGCGCAAGTGTATCCCTATTTTGTTGGGAGCTTGTATGTAGAATGTGGAGTTTCATCTCTGAATGTTGTAGGTTTCATCCCCTTGACAGAAAGAGGAAGTAGATCTTTAATTTACCGGCACCAATGTTTCCTGTTTTCTGTTGGATAATTTACTTTCCTATCAAACGGTGTTAGAAGAACATAAAATTAGTAATTGGGAATTAAAATGCCTTCTTCTTTACTCCCAATATTCTTTATTGTCTCGTCGTTGTCATATCAACTTTAGAAGGAATTTGAATAGATTTAGCTCCTTTTTCTAGGTGCACCAAATGGATGTAGTTAATGTTTCATCTGCAGCGAAATTTAAATGTTTAATTCTTTTATGACAGGGAACACGGGATTTTGCAAAGGAACAGATGGCTATAAGAGAGAGAGCTTTCTCAATTATCACTGAAGTTTTTAAAAGGCACGGTGCTGCTGCTTTGGACACTCCTGCTTTTGAAATGCGAGAGACTCTGATGGGAAAATATGGGGAAGACTCAAAATTGATATATGACCTAGCGGATCAGGTTTATTAGTTGTTTCAACTGCTATTTATTGATTGATTTTTGTTGGTGCATCTTGTCACATGGGAGTTCCACACACGCACACATAATTTCGGTCTTTCACATGTATGAGTGTGATCTAGCATCAATGAAGCTGGACGTTTAGTGGCAAAAAATGTTAGAAGATTTCTTTCCATTTGTTTAATGGATCTCTATCCACCGAACTTGTGTTGATGGAAGGTAGCAGTACCTGGTGGATGCGACACTGTAGAGGTGCACAAGCCGCCCATAACCCAACGTTGTCAAAAAATAAGTGAACATATAAATATAATTGGGACAATGGTGTGGGATAGTTGGTTTCTCAAAGAGGAATTGTGTGAGATCTTGTTGGACGTTTCATAGTTCTGTTCACTAAGATTTCAGTAACTGCAACTTCCTTTCTTCATCATTTAATTATATAAATTAGAATATTAATAATTTTATTGCTTTATATATTTTTTTTCCATTTGATTTTCCATGTAAAGGCTTTACCTTTCTGCGTGATTATTAGAAATTTGTCTTCCTGTTAAACTCCCTGTGTTCTTCTAATCCCTACTTCTGGTAGTGCTGAATTGTATGTTTTGCTGTTCTCTAAATACAGAAGTTGATATTTAGGTTGGACAGGAAAAAGTCCTTTTTTAGAAGTTAAAAGCATATATGAGTCTGATATTGTTAAGCATTCATAGATTATTTAATAGGTGCATTTTTGTTGTTTCATTATTTCGAATCTGAGTTGTGCATTATTCCTGATCTTTTTGTACTAATTCTCCTTCCCCGGTAACATTTGCAGGGAGGAGAACTTTGTTCTCTTCGTTATGACCTGACAGTACCATTTGCTAGATATGTAGCAATGAATGGTTTGACATCCTTCAAGCGTTATCAGATAGCTAAGGTGTACAGAAGAGATAATCCATCTAAGGGTAGATATCGTGAATTTTACCAGTGTGATTTTGACATAGCTGGTCAATTTGAGAAGATGATGCCTGATTTTGAGGTCATAAAGATTTTGACCGAGTTGTTAGATGAGCTTGATATTGGAGAGTATGAGGTAAACTTTCTAATGGTTCTCTACCCTTGTCCAAATTCAGTTTATGCTTGTTAGTTGTCCTTGGAATGATAGTCAAAGGAACTATTTATATTTGTCCCCAATCACTAGAAAATTGTCTTGTGATTTTTGCCCGCTCTCATGTCCGCCCGTCCTCCCTGTGCTTCTTCTCAAATCATTAACTTACATCGCCACAGTGTTTTGGTTATTTCATTGGGACCATCTAAACCTTCGACTTGTTTGGTTGTGATGCATATCTATCAAGAATTATAACATTCCATCTGTATATAGATTCTCTTTATTTTTCTTATGATGCAGCACATTCTGGTTCTTTTCTCACGCAATCTCAAATATCATCTGTCCTGTTAGTGGTATATGGCATTACTAATTATGTAAATCTTCTCTTCTATTCAGGTAAAGCTTAATCACAGAAAGCTGCTTGATGGTATGTTGGCTATATGCGGGGTGCCACAAGAGAAGTTCAGAACCATTTGTTCAAGCATTGACAAGCTAGATAAACAATCCTTTGAGCAGATAAAAAAAGAAATGGTGAGGCATAGTCTCCCAGTAGGCATAAAGTTGTATGTTTTATTAAGATGGCTATTTGATATTATATCTGTTATTGGTGTTTTGACTAGTACTGGCGTTCTAATGAAAATACTCAAGAAACTTGTGTTAAAAATCTGTCAACTATCATCTTTATGAAACAGAATAAGTATGTTATTAGCAGTCTAATGCTGCTGTCATTTTATAACAGGTGGATGAGAAAGGCTTAAGTAATGAGATATCAGACAGAATTGGTACATTTGTCAAATGGAGGGGACCTCCAGTGGAATTATTATCTAAGCTCAAGCAAGAACGCAGTTTTCTGGAGAACAATGAATCTTCACTTGCTTTGGATGAATTAGAGATTATGTTTAAAGCTCTGGAGAAGTCCAAGTGTATTGACAGAGTGGTTTTTGACTTGAGCCTTGCAAGAGGCCTTGATTACTACACAGGAGTCATATTTGAAGCAGTCTTCAAAGGAGCTGCTCAGGTAGATCTCTGGGTTAGATAATAAGTTCTAGTTCCAGTTACCTATGCTTTGCGACTTTGGCTTGTCAATGTGATGATTATCAATTAATAGTTTGTGCATTTATGCATCGTAGATGTACATATGAATGGTTTGAGTTCTCAACATTATTTTTTTAGGCGTCTAAGAAGTATAAATAAACTGTACAAGTTATCAACATTATCTGGAGCCTAAAGTATCTCAAGTACTTTCAACAATTTTTGCTTTGACTTCCGTATTACTGAAAGTTAATCTAATATTGGAGTAACCAGTGTACATTATTCTAGTTTCTTCTGTCTCGCATACTATGTTCAGAGTTTAAACACTGTAAATTGGCTCTTCCCAAGGCGAACAGCAGGTTCTCAAGCCTCCAAGTGTGGCCTTGTTTAAATGTCTTCTGCATCACTATTACCTGATAAAAGACCTCCATCTGTAGTATCGAATTTGATAGTGAAGTTCTAGTAGTTTGATTATGGCATAGACCTATATAATAAGTCTCGGTTCCTACTGCTCTGTTTCTCCTATTATATGTGTGTTTGCATGAAATGTTTGTAAATTGTAGTTTTCTGTGATCGCTTACAACTTGTCTGGAAATGCCTGCAGGTTGGTTCGATTGCTGCTGGTGGACGTTATGACAACCTGATAGGGATGTTTGGGACACGGCAGGTTCCTTCTGTTGGGATCAGTCTGGGAATAGAGAGAGTATTTGCAATCATGGAACAGCTTCAGAAAGACAAAAATCAGGTGATAATAGCTAAATAAGCATATCTGATTTGTTTTGAAATAGACTTTGGTAGTTTTCATCTTTTTCAACTTGTTGCACGTCAGTCCTCTTGAGCCTTTTTAAAGATTATAGATGAAACAGTTCACATAATTCAATATGGTCACAAAGCGGTAAAACTGATACTACGACAAATCTACTAAAGACTAGATGAATGTCCCTAGCATTCGTGGTGCACATTGTTCTGTTTTACTTTTCTTTTTTTTTTTAACTTATCCGCTCCATAGCAAATGATGTCTTCATTTCTGAAGATGTCCTAAATTTGTTGCATAGTGCTAGCTCCATTTTTTAAGCTCCTCCCTCTTCTCTCTCTCTCCATGTTTTTCTCTGGAAGTGTTAACTTATGCCCAATGTGTCATTGTTCTCCTTGAACAACTTTCCAGGAAATTCGAGCCACTGAAACTCAAGTTCTCGTTAGCATTCTTGGTGATGACAGTGCTTTGGCTGCTGAGCTGGCTGGTGAATTGTGGAATGCTAAAGTGAAAGCAGAATTCATGATCCATAAAAAAGTGATGAAGCACATTGATCGGGCCAGAGATTCGAGGATCCCTTGGATGGTACTTGTTGGTGAACGCGAACTTAGTGAAGGAGTTGTAAAATTGAAGGATGTTGTTGCAGCTATTGACTATGAGATTCCCAGAGGTAAGCTTGTGGACGATCTATGCAAACGATTAGGCATGTAATATCTTAAGCTCTTTGTATTGGTAGATTGAATAATTTTTTAGCAAGATTCCATTTTTGGGGGGTTTAAAATCCACCATGTTGGTGGAGGGTTAGACATTGACCCTTGTCCATTAATCCACAAAATGTAATACATATTTCAGTAACCTTACTATACTTTTGTTGAATATTAAGGAGATCAAATTTTCGAAACACCATATTTGATCCTATTTACGCAAAATTCACATCCAAGGCAAGAAAAATGTTACCGTAGATCCTGAAATTATGAAGATAGTCACCATGTCGAATCTCAAAGATATACTTGTTATATTACACTAAAATTCAGTAGATGGAAGACTGCATGCACAGTACCCACCACCTTCTTCAAGCTTCATTTTTTAGATTATACCGAGTATGTTTTGTTGTTACTATTGCGTGACCGCTAACCGCTACTTAACTATGGCGATTCGATTGTGACTTGGTTCCAACAAACAAACATTTGAATAAGAGTTGTTGGGGTGTGTGACAGTGTCTTGATCCTACGAACATTTCTTTGAACCATCTCAGTCCAACTTTATATCATTATCATTATTAGCCAGAATACAAATGTAATAATGCTCCTTAAATAAAACCTAATCTAAAAAGTAAAAAGGTTGTAATGTCTATTTATTGGTACTTACTCCTTGGATCATCTATATACATTTATAGTAGTAGCACACAACTTGATGTCCATAACATTCATTGCATATATGTTTCAAGTCCTTTTCTTTTGTTTGAAGAATCTCCTCTAATCAAGACAGCCCCTTTTAAAAAATATTACAACACGTATATCCATGTTACACCACTTATTCATAAGCTTCTTACAACCATATACTTTTTACTTCATATCAATTATTTCGGTGAAAATTGTTTTCTATGTTCTATAGCACAAATTTTCTACTGATTCGCAGTGGGAAAAACTTTCGTTTCTAATAGTTTGTTTCTTGACTTAATACATTATACATTAGTGATGCAAATACCTAGAGATTTACACTTAAAACTATGAACTTCTAAGTTGTGGATGGGGATTAATTTTTGAATAATAACTAAATTAATTAATGGAGAAGAAGTTATCCATATGCTAAGAACATGTTAGTGAAATGATTAACGAATAGGACATTAAAACAGTGCATGTGGCAACTGTTTGCAAGTTACCAATTAACGTGTTTTTAAAGAAATCAATAGTAATTAAATTATCTCTTCTACATGTCTTAAGACAGATCTTTGTATAACCCCAACATTTGACTAATGGATCCATCACATGCTTTAATTTTCTTTTTTGATTAATCTAATCGATCCGTTTAAATTGATAAATTTTTATTTTTAGTTAATCAAAATGAGGACATTTTGAAGATGGGACGTGATTATAAGAGGGTGTTCAAAGGTTTTCCTTTAGGATCGATAACGAATTTAGAATTCAGAATCAAGCGAATTTTATATTTTATATATACATCAATTTTTCACGTAGTTAGAGATCTATTAAGGAGGGAGTTATTTATTTTTTTTGCACAAAGCACATGCTTTGGCAATAGAAAATAAAGATTATTATAAGGGTAAAGTGTTGATTAATACTATTTTTTCATTTGAATAATACTGTATATATTTGCATATATTTGACCAAACAGTATAGTTTGAAGATTTGGATCTTGACAAATAGAAAAATAAAGTTGTGTGTTGATGGATGAGGACTTGCTGTTTTAGTAATCGACATAGAGGTCCCTCATAAAATAAATACAAACACGCCTAGCCCACTTTTGTTAGTTAGTGTTTTTATTTTTCGAATCGTAATGTTTCGATCAGCTTACAATAACTTTTGATAATATGATATAATACATATTTATTATGATAATTAAATTTTATATTATATATTTATTGGCATGACGTAATTTTCAAGGGAAATGAAACAAAGAGATAATTTTTTACTTATATTCACTAATTATGTTATGAAATAGTAAGTTGTTAAATTTAACCTAAATAAAACCCATTATGCCTTGTCCTAACAAACTTTAATTACATGTTCCTCAATGATTTATTGGCAATAGAAAAGTAGACACTTTTATAATAAATGTTATCATGAATTTACTGCCTTATTTGGTTTACAACTCATAGTAATTAATTGAATCTAGTACCTTTAATTTATTTCTTTTTATTTTATATAAAAACAAATTCACAGGGTTTTCTTCATTATCATTTAGGATAATCATCTCCACCAATCATGTAATGTGAATTTATTTACTTCTTAACTAAATTCTGCCAATGATGTGAACAAAAAAAGCCAAATTCTTAGCCGTGATATTCTTGATTGATTCTACCACACACATAAATATGGAAATTAAATGCGTGTTTGTACGGTGGAAAATATTTTCAAAAAAAGATATTTTGATTTTTTTTAATGTTTAATCAAGAAAGAAAATTTTTTTAAAAAAAAGAAGAGATTTTTGAAGAAGAAAAAATAAGTTTCACAAGTGACATATTAATTTTTAGGCATAATACATATATTGGATCCTAAACTTGACTTCAAATTTTAACTTTGACCTCAAACTTTGATAGTGCAAAAATAGACACTTTAACTATCCCATATTTCAATAAATAAACACGCGATTCTTACCTGGCAAAACGCGTGAAATACACGCATTCTGCGCAAGTGAGGGGTAATTTTCGAGGCCCACAAAGTTAAAAAAATGCTGAAATGACATTCTACCCTTAATGAATCTCTTTTATATTAAATTAAAATTAATTTTAATTTTTTTAATTTCAAAATGACATGTAAGATATATTTTTTTTTAAAAAAAGACATGTAAAATGTTTAGTTAGTTGGCAGTCGTTGGTTGACTCACTAATACACGTGGGAACGTTTACATTTCACGCACTTTGGTTCCAAAAATCGCGTGTTTATTTATTAAAAGATAGGATAGTTAAAATGTCTATTTGTGTACTATGAAAGTTTGAAGTCAAAGTTGAAAATTAAAATTCAAATTCAAATTTAAAATCCAATATATATATTATGCTTAATTTTTAACACGCATCTTCATCCCAGACCCATGAGCCTCACCCTAACTTCACTATCCATAATATTATCTAAATTATATATAAATATTTTTTATTTATATAGAGGAAATATATTTTTCTTCGTACTAAACACACATTAAAAGGCAATAATATACATTTCATGATTCATTTGGCAAGAAAATAAATGATAATTTTTCTTTCTTTCTTTTAATTACAAAAAGAAAGGAAACTAAATCAGGAAATAAGTGGAAGTATTTTTACGAGAAATTTAGTGGTTTCATTAATTTCGGAATGTAAACAAATTTGGATTATCTTTGAAAATGGGTGTCAAAATAGTATGTCTAATGATTATAATAATATATTTTCCTTATTTATATACATCTATTTTGTGGTCCAAATAATTCATTAATTACATGAGTATATAATTGATTATATTATCTGCTTTAATTTTAAAATTAAATCCTCAAAAAAAATGATAATAAAGTCTGAAAAACAAGGTGATTTATTTTGGAGATAAATCCATTGGGAATAAGAAGAAAAAAAAGAGAAATGTTTTTTTTTTAAATATGAAGAAACATAATTTTATTGATTAAGATAGTGGATACAATTCTGTTGATCCCTTGATTATACTCTCCTAGAATTTATCAAGGGCCGTTAGTTGCAGCATTTCTCGAACAAGGATAATTTGGTTGACATCTCTATATGAATAATTCATCAATTTGTAGAGTATTCGAGATCTTGATCTCTTTATGAAATTTCCGAGAAATGTTGAAACTTGAAATACAAGATCTATCACATCAAAATAATTAGATATTATAATATTTTATTCAATAAATGAAAAGAGAAAAAAATGAAAATATTTTGAAGTGTGATATATTTTTATTTGGACCTACATTTATGCTATTGTTTCAGTATAGTCTGAAAACTAAAAAAAGCATTTGACTCTATTACACATATTATTATCCATATGGACCAATTCGTCAATAATTCCACTACCTTACAAATATCAAAATGGGAGGGAAAATATAAGAATATAAAAAGCGATATAAGTCTAGAGTTTTGAGATGTTTTAATAAAATACTTGATAGTACTATTTAAAGTAAATGCTAAATATATAATTTCAAAAATTAAAAAATTAATGTTTACTGAATTATTCAATTGATTTGATAGTTTATCTATTAAACTAAATATTTTGTTCCACTAACATTAATACAATATACAATGCGACTATCACTATCATTAATATCATAAGAAAAATACTCAATTTAAATTCTGTATTCACTCGAACATTATTATATGAACCAATACTGATGAAATAGTAAAATTTCAATAATTGAATTAAAGGGATGTCACTAGTACACAACAAGCCTTTTTTTTTTTAGAATAAAAAACTGAAGTGGGATTTGAAAGTCTTATAAGAAAATCAGAGCTAAAACATTTTCTAGAAAATGTACACAACTTTTATCATCTAAAGAAAAAAAAAGTAAAAGAAATATGACAGTCAAAAGAACAATAAGGCTATCGAGATGAATCTTATTAGTTTCGTTGATTGCTAACGTGAAATTTTACCGTGAAAGAAAAGTTCAATTTTCACATTATAATTTTCTCCTCAGTTCCCCTATCATTTTTTTAAAAAAAAAACGACGACCTTAAATTAGGGTGTTTAACAACTAATCACCATTTTAAGAAGGTGAAAAATCGTTTGGTTGAGAACAAGTTATCATGAGATAAATTATTTCATCATATATATGAGATAACTTATCTTAGAACTAAGACATAAATCGTGGGATAAATAATCATATGACAATCCAATACTTCTAACCAAGTGAAAAATAAAATAATTTTACGTTCTATTCTTGAAATTATTATACCTTATATTTCACACCAAACGATTCCTCAAAACCAAAATGAAGTAAAGTTTACTTAAAAGACTAAAACAAGAGTCAAGAGTCTTAATTTAGACAGTAACAAAAAGGACAATAACAAAAAGCAGCAAAAATCAAGAAAGCCCACAAAAAACAATGAGAATCTTTATTACTGAAGACTGACTCTAGTGAAGTAATACAAATTGATTCTTGAAAAATCTCTAAATTATATCTTAGGCGGGTTTGGAGGGAAAATTTCTCTGTTTCATTTTGTTTTCTTCGATTTCTACGAAATTTTTTACTTCTTCTTTCTGCTGGCTGGCTACTACTCACTCTTGCCATTTTCATAACCTTAATAACCACTTTAACCTTAACCCTAGACCCTAACATTAACTCACTTGTCTTGTACATTTTTCTTCATTTTTAGCTTCATTCTTCCCATACCCATCTCCTCTTTTCAAAGCCCAAATTCATTGCCATCACACTTTATTATTAAGAAAAAAGTCATTTTTGTCAGATCTGAGTATACCTCTTTCTTCTTGATTTCACTTAGTTATGGTCCCTTTCTTCTTTATTTGAGTACAATGGGGTGTTATAAATGAACCCTTTTTGGCATTTCACTTACTTTCTTGGACTTAACTATAATCTTTTTTGAATAAAAATACAGCATGTCATCGGAAAAGTTCAGCCGCGGTGGTGGTGGCAATAGTGGGGTTATTGGGAATGGCTTTGATCCAAGTAATCTTCATTTGAAAAAAGAATTAACCCAAATCAAGAAAGCTGCTAAAGTGTTGAGAGATCCAGGGACCAGTTCCTCTTGGCGTTCACCACTTAACTCTGCTAGATCTGTAGCTACAGCAGAAGCACGCAAGCATCATTATTTTCATCATCATAAGGGTAGTAATCCTACTAAGCATCAAGTTAGTGGCTCTTTTGATGCTAAAGGAACTATCTTTGAGCAAGTTGATAGAAATGGTGCCACTGGAAATAATGGGAAAGAGAAAAAAGTGTTTCTTTATAATTGGAGGTCACAAAAGTCTGAGAGTGAAAGGAGTAGAAAACTAGGTGATGAGGAAGATATTGGAAATGGCAATGATGATGGGTCTTCTTCAACTCCAGAGGAGAGTGTGGAGGATAGTTTGAGCGATGCGCGGCATGGTGGCAATGATTCCAAGAGTGATACTTATGTAAGTGATAGGTATGCTTCAACCATTTTAAAGTGTAAAGATACTAACTTTATGCCATCTATTAGACGTAACATGAAGAAAAAATCAAGTAGAAGTAATTATTCTGGTGCTGTTTTAAAACATCATAGTGAAAAGTTGCAGTTGCAGCAACAAATTGTTCCTAGTAGGATTTCTAGAAGAGCGTCGGAGGGTTTAGGTACAGGGAGGGATGATTCCACGAGTTTGGTTGATCAATCTGATGATACTGAGGATTATTGTAATTCTGAGGATATAAGGAGGATTTCTGCAGCTTCACCATTGCTTGCGAAGATTAAGAATAGGAATCGGGCTTATTGGTCATCTAAGTTGAGAAATAGTGGGAGGGAGGATTCGTCTTATACATATAGCACCCCTGCATTGTCTACAAGTTCTTTCAACAGATATGCTATTCGAAATCCAAGTACTGTTGGGTCATGGGATGCCACAACGGCTTCTCTCAATGATGGGGATGATGAGGTGGATGATCAGCTTGATTTGCCTGGTCGACAGGGATGTGGGATTCCTTGTTGGTCCAGGAGGTCAACACCAAAATATAGGGGTGGGGGTGGGAGTTGTTATTCACCATCCTTTTCTGATACTTTGAGGAGGAAAGGAAGCAGCATTTTGTGTGGAAGTCAAACTATGTATCAAAGAAGACGCCGCGGATCATCTTTAGGTTACACCAAGAGGAGACACAGTTCGAGGAATGGTGCTCAAGGCCTCATTCCATTGCTAACCAATGGTGATGGACAAGGATTATCCTCAATGGGAACTGGACATAGTGATGATGAGCTCTCCACAAACTTTGGGGAACTTGATCTCGAGGCATTGAGTAGGTTGGACGGGAAGAGGTGGTCTACTAGCTGCAGAAGTCAAGATGGACTAGAGCTGGTGGCACTGAAGGGAGAAGATGGAGAGGAGGGCTCCCCGGAAAATATCAGAAGCTTGAGCCAGAAGTACAGGCCTATGTTTTTCGAGGAATTAATTGGGCAGAACATTGTTGTTCAGTCCTTAGTGAATGCAATCTCCAGGGGACGAATTGCCCCTGTTTATCTTTTCCAGGGCCCACGAGGGACTGGAAAGACATCAACAGCAAGAATTTTCACTGCTGCTTTGAATTGCCTTGCCTCTGAAGAAACTAAACCCTGTGGTGTCTGCAGAGAATGTGCAGATTTCATGTCGGGGAAATGTAAGAATCTTAGAGAAGTTGATGGGACGAACAAAAAAGGAATTGATAAAGTTAAATATCTTCTGAAGAATCTGGCAGCAAGTCAGCAATCATCTTCAGGATTCAAGGTTTTTGTTGTTGATGAATGTCACTTGCTGCCTTCAAAGACATGGCTAGCATTCCTGAAGTTCCTTGAAGAACCACCACCAAGAGTTGTCTTCATATTTATAACTACTGATCTTGACAATGTGCCGCGTGCTGTATTGTCTCGGTGTCAGAAGTACCTTTTCAATAAAATTAGGGATGGTGATATTGTGCTCAGATTAAAGAAGATTTCTTCCGATGAAGATTTGGATGTGGAGTCAGAAGCATTAGATTTGATTGCTCTAAATGCAGATGGATCACTTCGAGATGCAGAAACTATGTTAGACCAGCTCAGTTTGTTGGGGAAACGAATCACTACTTCTTTGGTTAATGATCTGGTGAGTTTGATGTGTTTGTTTACACCTTTTCCATGCTTTCCATTCATGGCATGAAACCTTTTTCCTGATATTTCTTTTGTTCCCTAGATTGGTGTGGTTTCAGATGAGAAGTTACTGGAACTTTTAGAGCTAGCCATGTCATCAGACACTGCAGAAACAGTGAAAAGAGCCCGGGAATTGTTGGATTCAGGTGTTGATCCAATAGTTTTGATGTCTCAATTGGCTACTCTCATCATGGATATAATTGCTGGAACTCATCCAATAGTTGATGCAAAGCAAACTGATATCTCTGGCGGTAAAAGTTGTAAGTAGCATATGTTCACCTTTAAATTCTGTCTTTTCTGTTTGATCTCTTATTCACAAGCTTCGACTTAAATTGTCCAAAAGACACTAGATTTATGCTTCTGATTGCAATTTCAGTACCTCAAAACCTATCAAATTTGGCCTGACCTTAGCCAACCATGTGAAATTACTTGATTTACTTCAATTTACGATGTAGTCTTATAAGAAAAATGTGGTTGCTCAAATTAGCCTGTGAAATTGGTGAGAGGAAAAGGTTACATTATGGACTGTCTAATTTCGAACCTGTCAGTTGCGTAGAATATGGTTATTTTACACACTTGTTCAAGTTTCTTAAGATGTTCCCTAACTTCTTGAGACATTGAAATACAAATGTGAACTGCAAATATGGCATGCTTAATAGTTAATAGGATGGTAATGTATTATCTCAAAAAATTATAGGAAGGTAATGTAACTTCATGTGAAAAAAAGGATGTTTTTTTTCCTAGGTTATCAGATTTCAATTGTGACTTCTTTTTCAAATACTCACTAAAATTGCTTGGATTCTCACCTGTCAGTGAACGAGACAGAACTGGATAGATTGAAGCATGCACTAAAGCTTCTTTCTGAGGCAGAGAAACAACTAAGGGTTTCAAGTGAACGTTCGACTTGGTTTACAGCAACCCTGCTGCAGTTGGGTTCTGCTACTTCACTAGATCGAACTCATTCAGGAAGCAGTCACAGGCTGAGTTCTAAGACAACAGAGGAAGATCCTTCTAGTACATCTAGAGAAGCTATATCCCTGAGGCAGAGAACTGATATTCACCATGCACCATGTAAGTCAGGTTCTCCCTCATCTTTTGCGAAAGCCAACCGTCGAAACTCAGCAAGTAGAGAATTGACACTTTCATCAATGAATGGGGAGCCATTGGGTGGTCCACATAATGACACTAAGGACAGCAAGACAGCATCTAGGTGCCCCAACACAAACGTGTTGGACGATATCTGGATGAGATGCATTGATAAATGCCACTCCAACACTTTGAAGCAATTGCTTCATACTTGTGGAACACTTCTGTCGATCTCTGAAGTTGAAGGTAAATTTCTCTTGCTTCACAATTGTAGGACTGAATTAGGTCTTCTGGTTCTCTTTTTGATATTCAGCTCTCACAATTGTTAAACAGTTGACTTAATAAGGAATACACAATATTTTGAACTGCATTGTGTTAAACTTGAAGCTGAACCTGAATCTTTACAGAATTTAGTTGAAGGTAGAGGAAACTTGGGATGGAAGGGCTGTGGGCACTTAAATTGACTTATTTTCTGCTTGCTGTACAGAAAGTCATATAGTATGCTAAACCAATTCTTATAATATAAAGCTATGCTAAACCAATTCTTAAAATAGACCAAGACTATTTTATTCTGTAAGTTGTAAAACTTTTTAAGGGGAACTACACTTTTGTTGTAGTACACCTCTGGATATATAGACTCAAGTTACCAGTTTCAAAAAAAAAAGATAAAGCTATTGAAGGCGGAACAAAAAACTCTTAAGACTCAAGTTAGTAATATTTGAGACTTAAAGCTGCTAGGTAAATAATCTAGTCAAATAAAACTTTTTGATGTTGAACTAATTGCAATCGGATTCAATGACCAAAACAGCTTTGTCTCTAAGATGCTAATAGGTATCTTACCATTGATCAGCTAGGTCAAAATAGAGTGCCTCTAATTTCAAGGAATAGGAGAAAGAACAAGGTTATGCCTCTAATTTCAAGGAATAGGAGAAAGAACAAGGTTAAGTTCAACATTTTTCTATTTCTGTATCTTACAAGGAAGAAATCTATTTGTGGGTTCACTAATAATGGTGATGCAATCTACTCATTCAACTTACACTACTGTAGAAAGCTACTACTATGACTAATCAATTGTTTGGACCTATTGTCTCAGGTGGTTTTGTTGCTCATATTGCCTTTCGTGATAGCAAGGTTAAATTGAGAGCAGAGAGGTTTCTTAGCAGTATCACGAATTCATTTGAAACTATTTTAAGGAGCAATGTAGAGGTTAGACTTGTTCTGCTACCAGATGGGGAGACATCTGATGACAGTGTAAAGCCAATTACATTGATCAATTCTGGAGGTTTGAAACAGATGGGTTCGCAAAATAATATGGTGAAGAGGGAAATAGCAGTTGGCTCAAATCAGGATCCGCTGCAGGTATCAAGAAGTAGCTTTAATGATCCTGAAAGCAAGATGGTTGAAACTTTTGAGTCAGCAAGTGGAAATGCTGGAACGAGTAGTTCTAAAGAGAGAATCTCAGAAATTCCAGTGCAGAGAATAGAATCCATCATACGTGAGCAGAGGTTAGAAACAGCATGGTTACAAGCAATGGAGAAAGGCACTCCTGGATCAATGAGTCGCCTGAAACCTGAGAGGAACCAAGTCCTGCCACAAGATGGTCTTTATCATAACAACCAACTAGAACCAATTAATTCAAGGGAACTGTCCTCCCAGCATTGGCATGATGATCTAAATGAGGAAATTAGAAGTCTGAAGATGATTGACGGAAAGGCTGTTCAGAAGGATCAGACCAGTAAAAAGGGCGACAGTTATCCCATTTCACCAAGTTTGTTGCATAATGGCATATATGGCAGTAATTTCAGCAAAGAGAGCATGTAAGTTCTTGCACTTATCTGTTCATAAGTTATCTCAGTATACACTAAGTTAACATATGTCAACACTTACATAACACAGTATACTTCTCCTGATGCAACGACAACTTTTTGTGGCTTGCTTTAGATGTAAATGAGCTCTTGCTGAGAGATTTTGAATTCCACAGAAAGAATCAATAATTTAAAATTGTTCAGATACTCTAACTTGTCAGGAGGTTGCAACCATCTGAGAAGTGTAATGTATCCCTAATTCCGAAAACTAGAAAGACAGACACTGCTTAGTGGTTGAGCATCTTATTCTTATTTATCAATATGTAACAACTGGTAGTAGATTATATTTGCAATATTCTCACGTATCTTTATTATATATGGAGTCTTACTATTAGTTTTAACTCAATTGCTTGATCCTTGGTTATCTAACGATAATATCTCATTCTTATACCCACCCCCATCTTCTGCTTTAAATGAATACATATATCATGTTTTGTATACTAACAATGCCAGCCTATTCCATTTGCTTGTTGCTTCCTAGGGAGTTAGCTCTATAAATGGCAGGTTTACTTTTTTCTTTTTCTTTTTTTCATATTCAACTCACTGTTTGGCTTCTCTACAGGGGTTATGAATCAGGATCTGGAGCTGGAGGTTGTTTCTGTTGGAACAACAGCAGACCCCAAAGAAGGGGCAAGGTATGTTTTTTGGACAATCTGTAACTAATTTGTTTCTATAATCAGAAACCTAGAAACATACCTGACATTTAAGATACTAACAGGTTAAACAAGGGACCCCTGTGAGACCACCTAAAGGTGGACGGTTCTTATGGTTTGGGGAGTGTGCAAAACCAAGGAGAACAGAGAGTAGATTGAGAAGATAGCATTGAAGCTCCAGATTAAGAATGTTCATTTTCTTTTAGTTGGTCTACTGTATTTATTCCATCTGCTGGGGCCATTCTATTCTTTCATGGATATCAAGCTCATTAAAGGATTATGTAAAGTTGTTGCTCTGGACTTCTGAAATTTCCTTTAGTCCAGTCAGTTCAGTGAAATTAATAAAAGGTCAATTAGGAAACATTTTTCTCTTGCTATTGAGTACATCTTTATTACCTTCTGTCCAAGTCTTATTGGCTGTTGCACTAATAATCCAGATTTTTCTAGTAATTTTTATCCTTTAAGAGGGTAAAATAAAGCCCTAATAACAAAAGTACACCTGTAATTTTAGCATTTCTATTGGTGCCAAATAGAAAAGTATTTGTATTCACTGTTTTCCACTTTAAAACTAAAAATATTTCTGCAAGCTTATAACTTCATAACAAGCCAATGTTCGTCATATGCACGCTTTTGTCAAAGTCTCGTTCATGAGCTGAGAACCTTGGAAAGAATGTTGCTTTCTTTTGCCAATAAGTTTACAAGACTCAATTTTCTGAGGAACTCTGTGGAAGGTTAACTTCACCTATTCAGAATACAAATTTCCAGGGAATTATAATGTTTGAACAAAAAAAAAAGCCTAAGAAAATTGAAAACCCTAAGATTCTTCAATGTTCAATATTCTTTCTGCAAGAAGCAAATCATCAGGCGTTGTAACCTGCATATCATAACAACATTTGAATATATTGACACATCCATAAGCAGCTCAAAGTGCAGTAGAGAGGATACTACTATGAGCCAAAAAGACAATATGTTTAGTTGGCTACCTTTATGTTAGTGTAAGAGCCTTCAGTAATATATACTGGATGTTTAAGGTGCTCCACTATTGATACATCATCTGTTACTTCAAGTCCTTCCCTAAAAGACCACATGAAACACAAAATAAGCAGTAGGGCTATATTTGTTTATATCCTCCGTTTTTCTTTTTCCTTTTCAGTTTGCCCCATTAATTCATATTTCTTCCATTTAATGGAGATAAAGAGTGGCAGATGGATGTGCTTACACTTTTTCTTTTCTTTTCTTTTCAAGTTGCCTAATCCTTTACTTTCTCTTGGACTTCGTTATATTCTCAATTCATCAAGTTTATTTTGGTCTAGAGTTTGGTGTTTTTGAAAGGAACATGACCTAGAACCAGTCTTACCCTCATGCTAGGTGAGAGACCTACTTGTTACTCAAGCGAAAACCAACAATGGACTTTGGTCCATCATAGTTGAGGAGGTTATGGGTGTATTTTGGAAGGTCCAGAGATAAGTGCAACAAACTCAACTGGCGGGTGATGGGGGAAGTATCCATATATTATCCAAATTAAAAAGGTGTCTCTAATATAAAAATGTAGAACAATTTTGCTCTTTACATAACTGTGGTGTCCTTGCCAGAAAAAGATAAAGAAAATGTAGCACTATCTTCAATCAAGTAACAGTATCAAAGGCCCTAATAAAGACGTATAAGTCTTGAGAACTAATTTGTTTCTAACCCCACTTGGCCCAGGCTTATCATCTCTAACCTAGAAAAGAAAGTTGAAATATCATGCCGCCTAACTTAAATGACATGCTTCAAACTGCCTGTCATTCTCAAACTTCTCAACAATAAAACTTATGTTCTTTGCATAATCATGATAAAATTATTGGACAACATACTAGACATTGAAACTCTAATCAAGAAGCACAAGCTTATTGAATATTGAAAGTCAAAATTTGTTAGAAACGTGAATATAGGACTACCTGTTGACAAGCTCGAAACCCTTCTTAAGCAACTCAGGCTTGATTATCTGTGCCAGACAAAATTGTTTAATGGTCTCTGCAAATGCAGAAAAAATTCTAAAAGAGAAAGGCTACCTGAGGTGTCTGCATTTCCCAAAGTGTTTTCCTGTCAAGAGTCTTCACAACGAAAGATTCACTGTTTGCCTGCACCAGAATTGACATGAAAATTAATAGACCAATCAGAACCAAGTAAAAGTGATATAATATAAGGAGGGAGACCTTCTATGTGATGCCAATGCACTTAAATAGAGGCTTTATTAACATTCCTGTCAACAGTTTTACATTCATGCCAGTCAGGTCAAATAGGGGAGGTGTGACATAGAGGGCTATATTTAAATTTCCTAGCAAATGCCTTATTTTATATGGCCATCATATTTAAAGCACGGATAATGAAGGTCCTGCAGGGTCTTATAAAAAGTGGTCTTACTTTTCATATTATATAACTAAATAAGTATGCATTTTATCTCCCTCCAAACGTTTAATAGAACTATAATGCCAACGTTAATTTCTGCCAACAAGAGAAATTAAAGGAGAAATAATACTAGACAGCTACTGTAGGACAGCCTAAAAATACTTCTTATTAAACAAATATCAAACAGATATAACCATACGGTGATAATAGGTATAATGCATACTAGTAAATAATAAAAGTGAAAATCTATTGACCAAAATTGAGACTTAATAGTACCATGCTACAACTTAGAAGCACCTGAAATGTGTTTAGGAGATTATGCAATATCGATATAGATGAAATAGAACATAGGTTACACGAAATCCTGATAGTTCCACAGTAAAAGCCTAGAGTAATTAGCCTGCCAAGATAGCAAAAAGAGCAAGTCTCATAGTACATTGTCCTTCCTTGTCCGGGAGTTGCTTTAGAAATAGAAGTTGATGTCTCTAACAGGCAACTATAAGCTTGAATATCTACTTACAAAAAGGCTACATAAAACTCAGAACATGCTTCAATTTGCTACCATTTCATTCTCCCATGGGAAATGGTCAGCCACCTGAAGCTTCATATTTTATTATAAATCAGATACTAGCAATAATTAAGAGCTACCTCTTTGATTGTAGCTTTGGCAGGAACGCCAAGAACTGCTGCTCCAACCAGCCAACCATCCTTCAGGACCTGCAGAGAAGATTCTTGGAAAAAGTAAAGGAAGATTTGTCCTTCAGAATCTTAAACATACATATGGCCTTTATAAAATGTCAACGATCTGCATATAATGTGATGCAGAATTTAAGATAAAGAAGATGGATATCTTCAGAATTTATGTTATATTCGGCAGGAGTACTTCCCACAATACCAGAAATCTCTTGCCAAAGCCAAGAGACTAAACGAGGAGGAGATTATGCAATAATCAAACCTTTTCTACATCTTCAATTTGTACAAGAGGTCTTGCAGAGTCATGGATGCATGCGAGTTTGGAGTTTGAATCAACTTCCTGGCATGCAAAGAATCAACACTATCTAAAAATCACAATCACTACTGAGAAATACCATGGCCATAAGATTGTCTTACTGCATAACATAATAACGACAAAAATCTGAACAATATGTGGAACCAGATAAGATGAAGATATTTCACAAGTTTATCTTTAACTATGGAGTGAATGCAAGACATTTGACCAGAAATTTAATTGAACAATAATAACTCAAGATCACATGTTAACATCCAAATCACCAAAGAAAGATGAAATGCAATGGAAAAGGTAACTCTTGAGTTTAAGCTTTTAGCCACTTGTTGTTCTCCCTAAAAAGTCAAACATTTCAATAGCATTTGGAATGAGATCAACCTATCACTCTTATTCGGATTAGAAAAGAGATAAAAGAATCTTAAGGACAAAAATTGAGCAGCGAGGACTGATCACATAAGACCCTAACAGTTTTAGCACCTTAGACGAACCAAATGAAGCAGGAACAACTAGATAACTAGTTAATAACTTTTCCTACATGAAGTATTCTGTATGAAATCAGCAACAGAACCCAAGTTTACTGGACATCAGCCCAGTGATCTACTAAGTATAACCAATCATGATAGGACTGAATATTTGGCTAACTGCATATTCTGGAGAATGAAGGCTGAAAAAAGGCTCTTGGTAAATTATAGAAAAATTAAGTTCTCGAACATAACCAACTTTGTTTTTTGAAAATTGGAAGTGAGATACCTATAAAATTTGAGTTACATACAGCACGTACCTGAAGTCCGCTGTATACAGAATCTTGTCTTTCCTTCCCAGGCAATGCAAATTTTAAGTCGACTTGGATATACTCTTTGGCATCTAAAAAATAAATGAAGAATTATTATATCATTACCTTAGTGTCCGCACAAATTCCTATAGATTTTGCAATCAGAATAAGGAAGGTAAGTTCACATTCATTGCTTTCTTGGACATTTTTCTATTGGCTGCACACACACACTATAAGACATTTTAACTCTATACCTTCAAAAATGTCTTGATAAGAAGGATCACATACAACAATAATTTCCTTCACCTGAGGCATCTTGGAGAAAGTGTAGAAACTGCAACAATCCAACAAATTGTCACCACAAAGTCAAATATGTGATCGAACTGGTTGAGTAGATACAAAAGATTTCTCTCCAAACTGTGGTCCCAAAACTGTTAAATTTCTACATTAAATGGATTTTTTGTGGTGCCCAATTCTTGTGTAAAATAAACATGGGGGTCCTTGGTTTGGTCGTCTAACAGTTCAGAAAACTTTCTGAGAATTGATAGACAGAACTCAATAGCATCAGTGTTCAAGACATGCAGTAGACCATCTCTCTTCTGATTACCATCTTGACTTGCACCAGTCTCACACAGATTATGTCAAATATCAAACCAACTCAATTGAAGAAAAGAGGTCCTGCTAATGACTACCAATTTCGTGGCGTTATTAGCTAAACCCTTCTTCGATATATTCATCAATTTGCCAAGGTGAATTTGTGCAAACTTAACAATTTCTCGCCACAGCATAAATTATAGAAGTATCAATCAAGATGTAACTTATGTCTACTGTCTAGCACTAGGAAATTTGTTTTAGATAGGTTTAGTCATAATTGAATCAAGTTGACCATTACTTTTACCTGTACAATGCAATTGGCTGGCCTAGAAGTGGAAGATACTGCTTTGGCATGCTTGCCTATTCCAAACAAAATATAACAACAACATCATCTGACAGAAGAAAGTTTTAACAATGTAGATATTGAAGATATGGGAATGAAAGATGCAAAGAATTGAAAAAACAGAACAGTTTTTAGAGACCTTCTGCATCAAATTTTAGATGAACTAAACAATACAAACAATGAAGATAGAATTACAAGTTATAGGAAACAACAAAATAAGTTATTTCCCTCTTAAACTCATGTTTTACTTACACCCATTCTTTTCCCCTTTCCTCCAGCAAGAAGAATCACAGAAACACTTTTCTCCTCCACCACCATTACATCTGAATCCTGACGATATAAAAAATGCCAATTTTCAAGATTCAATTTTTCACTAAAAAATAGATCTTTTTCTTAATTACATCACATGACACATAACCTTGTTAAGATTTTCTGAGGTGGAAAAACAAGAAATCTTGAAAAGATCCCTTCTTGGGTCAGCATGACTGTAGGTTCTTCTGCAAGGATTCTTTACAAAGTAGGTGGGGAAAAGTGAGATAGAAGGCAATACATTCTTGGGTATATGAGAATTACTTGCCAAGAACATTGGAGAGGAAGATGAAAGGATGATACCCAATTGAAGAGTAGACATGTTGTTGTACTTTACTCCCTCAGTTCAAAGAGAGAAAACTGAAAATGAATGAAGTAAAATGGAGGAGTTGATCCTTCAAATTGAATGAAGACTGTAATATTTATCTAATAATAATCCCTTTAATTTTGGTCCGTTTAATTTATCGAAGTGTTTTTGTCAAATATTTAAGAAACCCTATTTTCGTTATATCTAATCAAATTGTCCAAATAAAAAAAATGTAATTTTTAATATTTCAATTTTAAGACTTTTTAAGTTTTTTTTTTGTTCGATGTCTGGTGTATGTGTTGAAACTTCAATTAAGTTCATATTATACACTGCAAAGATAATATTTCAAATAAATTTTTTTTCATAGCCATAAATAATCGAGACTTGGATTCAAGACTTTAGTGTTATCGTACTGTACCACAACCTATGTTAGTCAACGTTATAGTTAAAGTTGTTTCACAAATTTTCTTTCAAACAAATTATGCTTACAAAATTATGATAATGTGTAGTGTAAATTTTGTATATTGTATTTTATATAGTAATATTATTAAGTTACGGCATTAGATTTTTTAATTTCATTGTGTAGCATTTAATATCTCACTTTATAGCATTTTATTGATAATTATAATTTATTAAAAAAAGTTGTTATTAACAATTAATTAAAAATTTATGAATAAAGTAATAATGGATAATTAATGTTAATAATTAACACAGTGACAATACAAATTATGAAACTTTTGTTTCTTTATTAATTGCTACATTTAATGTAGCCGGTAGGTAGCACGTTTTCTAATATGAATAGTTGCACTTTTTAGGAAGTTTAATTAAAGTTAAATATATGATTAACGTTTTTAGGGATATTAAACATTTTAAAATTATCATCATTGTCTTAAATATCTCTAGTTAGTTAAAATAATATTATTATTTTTAATTAATTCCTTAAACAACCCAATCAGATAATAACAAATAGTCTTCTTTTCAAAATTTCACGATTATTTTTAGATTGCTTTCAACGTATAAGTCATTTTTTCTAAAAATTCAAGAAAATTTTCATAGCTGTATATTTCACTTCTTTTTTTTAGTAACCTGATAAATTTTGGCGTACAATATATGTTTCTATTTAAATTATAATATATATTTTTATATTAATTTTGTATTTGAAAATGTTTTGTGTTTATTAATTGGAGTATTGTATAGGATAGTGAATGATATATTAACTGTATATGAAGTGTGTATGAATTATATGAACTGATTATAAATTTATGTAAGTTGAAGTCTGAATTTTTTTTTAATAGTGTATGAAGATTATACGAAACGTGTATCATTTGTGTATGAAAGTCCATTTATTTATTTTTTCAAAATTACAGTATATGTTTCTAATGAAATTAGAATATATGTTTTGTATTAATTTTGTACAACAGATAGACCAAACCTTGAAAGATGAAAGGGGTTTGCTGACGTGAAATTCAAAAGGACAAAAATGAATTGCAATAGATGTCGTCAAGGTGGCACAATAGAAAGACATGTTCAAATTATCCTGTGCAAAAACAATGATTTCATAATGTTACATTTGTTATTGTGTTGTTTTGAATGTTAGAAACACGTTTTGTTTTATTGAGTGCAGTTGTTATCATTGACATTTATAAAGTTTGATTTCGTAAAAAAATGTCATATATATATCATTTGTTTCTGTTACATATGTCAAAGTTCAATATGGCATTCATAATTCATACAATGTTTATACATTATAAATACACATTGAACTATACTGTCATTCATAAAAAGTTTATATAGTATTCATACAATGTTCATATATGTACATGTTTCTGTTACGTATATCCAAGTTAAATATGAGATTCATAATTCATACAATGTTTATACATTACATATATACATTAAATTTTACTGACATTCATAAAATATTCATATAGTATTCATACAATGTTCATGTATATACCATTTGTTTCTGTTACATATATCATAGTTCAATATGACATTCCTAATTTATACACTTTTCATGCAATGTTCATATATTTTTGCATATTGCAATCGAAATTTATACAAAAATCATACACATATAATAAAGTGCAAATATTCATTTAAGCATACTACCATTAAATACAACAATTAATATATTATGACATATACAGTTAAATATATTTTATACAACATGCAAACACGAGTGTTACAAGATCTCTACTGCTGGATTTTTGTGACAAGTCAAAGTCATCTCTTGGTTTCACTCACCAAGAAGACGACGAAGAAAAAGAAATTGATGAACTATGTGATTCTTCACTCACTTCGTCTTGTTCTTCATTAGCAACCGGTTCTCCAATCATGTCCGGGACAAAAAATTTTACTTTCGTCCTCTTGTAACATTTTTTTCCGAATATTTTCACCGTTGACACTACCTTCCTTTTAGAAGGACTGGACATTACTAGTTCATCATTCGACTTCTTTCTAATTCCATCGCAGCTGTATAGCCTGAGATTTGCGATTGAATTTGAGTTATACATAGATCAAAAGATGGTATTTCAACCATGAAGTAACCGATATAGTTTGTACCTCTTGTGAATCTCCTTAGGGTATTTGGTTTAGATATTGTATTCAACAACCCAGATCCTAAAAATTTATAGACAAATAATATTAAAGAATTTGACATAAACAAATATAAAACTCAAAAAAATCTGCATTATCTATACAACGTAAATTTCTCCTAAAATCAAGCAACTACATATAAAAATTAAATAATTTGACAAAAGAATCAGAGAAAAAATAAAAACTTTAAGAAATAAACCTGTTTGATGATCTATACAACACGATTTTTTCTGAAAATCATGCAATATTACGAATTTGATGGTCAAAAAATAAAAAACCTAATTTTTGATAAAGATGTAGTTGAATGAGGATTTTAAGCTTAATCTGATTTTGGAAAAATAAGTTTAAAGCTTGAAAGGATTTGTACTTGAAGATGACATTAAGCGTACGAATATGTATGCTCAGATTTGATATGATAGAGAAATTAGGCGTGTTGTCTTTGATTTATTAATAGAGAGAGAAATGTGTGCTACCTTTAATTAATTAATAGAAAGAGAAACGTCAAAAAATGCGTGCAAAATTAATATGGTAGAAAGAGAAGTATGTAAATAGGGGAGAGGTTGAGTGTATTGTGGAAAGATAAAAGAGTATTGATTTATATGGGGGTGGATAATTATTGGGTAACCATATAATATGAAATTAATTAAAATCAAATCCATAATTTTTAGATTTTGTTTTTTAAAAGGTAACTATATAATATGAAGTTTAATTATTTAATAAATAATAATTTATTATTTATATTAAAAACATTAAAAGGTAATTGATTAATATTTGATAATTTATTATTTATATTAAAAACTTTAAAAAGTAATTGATTAATCAGTAATAATTTAAAAGGTTTTGTTGATAAAAAATAAGTGAATAAATAAAATTAATTATTTAAACATAATAATTATTAGTCAAATAATAAAATAAATTTTTTTATTAATATATTATTAGTTAGTATGCAATAACTTGATAATAATATGCTATAAATAGTTTATTTTTAAATATTTTTTTAATTAATATATTATTAATTAATGTGTTATAAAATAATAATAATATATATAAATAATTTATTTTTAAAGAGTATAATTATAACTTGATATTTATCTTTTTAAATGTGTGTTTGAGAGGTTAATTTTACTAGTGGGTAATATAGAAGGCCCAAGCCCAAGGGCGAATCTTGAAAGTCCTGTAAGGCAGTGCTCCAAATCAATTTGGGTGAAAATCAAGAAGAGGAAGAAGAACAGATCGAAAATGGGGAAGCCATTGGGAACCACCGGAGAGTTTTTCAGGAGAAGGGACGAGTGGAGGAAGCATCCTATGTTGTCCAATCAGTTCCGCCACGCTTTCCCTGGTCTTGGCATCGCAGTTGTAGCCTTCAGCATCTATTGTGTCGGCGAATTTGCCTATAACAAGATGTCTACTCCTTCTCACTCCACCTCTTCCGCCGCTGCTTCTCACTCTCACTGAGATTCGAAATGGGTCGTGCTTGTAGTGAACCCCAATTGTCTCTTTTGGTACGACCTCTTTCTGATTTTTTGATTCTTTATTATCTCAACCAACTGTTTGAAGTCTGTGTTTCGTGGAATACAATTTGATATGCTTGAAAGAAGTGGGGTTTGTGAATTTTATTACTTTATGAAATGGGTCTCATTGATATGCTAATGATCCGAATGGGGGTCACTTTTTTTTGTTTGTATGATCCTATGTGAAGAAATGTCTTTGCTGATGCTGGATAGATGCTTGATTAAATTTGGGTGGGTTGGTGTTTCCTGAAGTTGTGTAGCCTCCCCTAGACTCCTCCTCTTAAGCCCCATAGCTATGCCAATTGTGTTTTTTCTCATCTAGGTGTATAGATTATACTACAATGATTGAATCTAGTGCCTTCTTTTGATATGTTCATATCAACTTTGAGTTCTTTTGACTATCTTGTCAAAAATTAAACTGTGAGTTCTCTTGGGTCTCTACTTGTTTCATTGTCAGTTTTGTCTTATACTATGTGTTGAAGGTATCCAATCTGTACCTTAAGCAGGACCATCAATTTTAGTATTGATCATACTACAATTTTCTCATTAGGTACACCAGTTTTCACTTGTCCTTTATCTCACCTGACTGTTGGATGGTTGCTTTTTGTTCAATCAGAGTTTATATGCTCAGGTGTATAGATGTGTCCCTTTCATAAAAGTGTTTGCTTCTTGTGCAATCTAAGCTTAAGTGGCTAGATGTGCCCTTGTCATAAAATGGAGGATGTCTTCTCCTATGCAAAGTAACATCTCTGCCTGTGTCTTTGATTTGATTGGTGTATGTGTCAAAGCGTGTCCAGTGTGTACTATTACTTCCTTTGAGCTCTCTGTATTTTGATTCCTGTTGTACTCTTTGCACAATTCTTAAAATAATGCCTTTTCAATGATTTTGCATCAATGTTGGGTCCTCTCGAATTTCTTCCATTGTTTGTTGTTATATATTTTAATACCATGTCTTGAAGGATTCTGGATACATCCTTATAGAGACAAAAATAAGGAAAATGCCAATTGCTGTGTACACAATAATAGAACCTATCCAACTCCTGCATTAATTCGCTCTGTGTCTTGACTTCTGATTAACTCAGTATTTGTTAGTTGCTGCATGTTGCAACAAATCACTGAAGTTATTGGATTTTACTGGAAAACTTGGGGGCTTTTAAAAACACCTGCCCAGTAAAAACAACTTGAATAACTTCTTGTAAAGAGAAGACTTATATGCCACCCTTAATGAAAGGACGTTAGAAACAAGATGTGAGGAGCATATGCCTTCTAACTTGTATATCTTATTGCACAATTATGTTAAATAAGTGTGGGTTGATCTCCTTTATTTGTGCTACTTATCAACTTAAGTTATTTGGGAACAATATGTTACTGCCTTACTGGAATGTTCAGGTTTGTGTATTCAATCATCCCTACTATGAGTATGGCCTTGTTGCCACTTGCCGCTCCTACTTAACTAACACATTATACTAATAGAAACAAGGGTCCTGTTCATTAAGGCCTAAGGGTGACATTGGAATCTTTTATTTGAGGAAATGTGATTCAAGTTTTTTTACCGGACAGGGATGACTTTTTTCAAATTAGTGTTAATGACGCTATTTTTTAAAAGCCCCAAGTGCACCTTGTTTATTAGTGTTAAAGGACCGATAGGACATCTGCTTATTGCTATGACTTTTTAATACTGAAATACTCGCATTCTCAGCTCATAATTTTTTTCTGGTGCACCTTGTTTACTTGGCTTGTGGTCTTCTCCTATAAAAAATTTCATATGGAAGATTTGGAAGATGCAGTTTACTTTTTGAATGTGTTTGATTTGCTGGGTTGCATATTGTTTGACAGTTGCTGCGAAGTTTCCATGAATTAAATGACACCTAAACATTGTCTCATTCAATTCTGTTTTACAACAACATTCCCTTGTGTAATCTCGTAAGTGGGGTCTGGGGAAGGTGGTGTATAAAGATGTCATATGATGCTAAAATAAAGGAGAAGGGAACAATAGCAACAACATATAATATGGTGGAAACAACATGCAATAACATAATTGAAGAACAAGATAATAGGTTAGCAATAATTGCAATAAACTGGACGACGTTTGACTACTTGCTAACCTTCTACCCTAATGAATAACATAGAAAGGGAAGAGAGGTTTACAGTATATCTTTGTCTCCAGATAAGTCCCTCGACTAGTTCGGCTAGGTATTGATCTTCTTTTGAGGCAGCAGGAGATTGGGAGGGAGAAAAAACCTGTTTTTTTAAAAAGCAATACCTATCAACGTGAGCATTTAATTTTTGACAAACAAGATTTAGCTAGATGAGATTGCTTGCCTATGCTGCTAATTTGGAATATTTTGTATCTCATCATACTCGTCCACTGTCTAGCAGTGTTGTTTCTATTTGGTAATTGGCAGCAGAATTTGCAAATTGAAAACTGACTTGCGGTGCTTTTTGTGCAGGTGAGGTGGTAGTGCTACAACTGGGATGATTAACCAGTTCAGTCGTGTTTTTTTCTCAGTAATCATCAATTAATAAGATACTTAACAAACATGTCCACATGTTGCCTCAGTTTATTTTAGACTTGTGTTGTAACAAGATTAATGAGCAGTTTGCTTTACTATGTATGTTCTGGTTTTCTATAAATCTACTCTCTTCTTTCTCTCCATAACATCATTCATTTCCAGAGGGGAAACATTTGGAAATTTTTTTTAGTGTGGAAGTATAAGAGCCTGTTTGGCTCAGCTTAAAAGCTGGTCAAACTGACTTAAAAGCTGATTTTTGAATTATTTAACTGTTTGACAATACTCAAAATAACTTATTTTAAGTTAAAAAAAACTTATTTTAAGCCAATAGTTAAAAACTGGGGTAGGGGTGTTTTTTTGTTTTTAGCTTATAAGCTGTTTTAAGTTTACCATATTTTTATTTTTTTGCCTTTAATATTTTTATACAATCTCCAAATTACCCACATAATCCTAACATCTCTTTCTTCTATTTTTAACTTTTCACGTTTGATATAGCTGCTGAACTTCTTCGTATTCTTCCAATTTGAAGTGTAGATAAACCTTGAAGTAAATTTTAACATGATGCATAACTTTATTTTTACTTTTTTAAAATGAGTTTAACTAATATATCTACAAATTGGTTATATCTGTAGTCTTTGAGAGTTTAAATTTCTGTTATATTTGAATTATAAAAAAGGAAAATAACGGTAAAAGGTAATTAGGACGATACGGCAAGAGAGGGGGATTAGGGAGGGAGTGTTAAAAGATATAAAAATAATAATAAAAAAAGAGATAAGCTGAAAAATAGCTGGTAACTCACTAGTAAAAAATTATTGACCATTAAATTACTTGACCATGTTTATACTATTAATGAATACAAAGTTAAACTCTTTTAAAATTATATCATATTTGTTGTTGATAAGTCGAATATGCTGGTAAACATTATATTATCAATGTTGACTCTTATAAATAATTTGTGATGAGAAAGAAATATGTGAATGATAGCAAAATATAATTATTTATGGCTGTAAAATATAAATTAATTAACTTTTATTATATTAACAACTTTTAAGGGTATTTCAGACATTTTGATTTAAAAAGTTGTTTATCAGCACTTGTTTGCCAAACACATCAACAACTTTTTTTTTAACTTCAGCACTTTTATCGAAACACATAACTGTTTATTTTAAAAATAAGTTTCAGCACTTTCAAAAGTACTTTTTTAAAGCTGTTTTTATTAAGCCTATCCAAACAAGCCCTAAGTCAAATTCTGGGTATAAACCTAGTGGAACTAACGATATAAGTTCAAAATTACCATTGAGAAAAATCAACTCTATTACTTTCTCTGTTTTTTTTTTCCTGTAGTTTAAGATAGTAAGATTCAAAATTCATTTACTTTCTTAAACATTGCATTAAGTTGAAAATTCAAATCAAACAAATAAATTGAACAGCATTTATTTATAAAAGGAAAAATGAAGGTGGAAAGAAATTTCAGAGTTAGAAAATACCGACCATATTCCCAACACGCAATTGCCTTAACATTATAATACCTCGTCTCCCTTTCCAACCCCCAAACAAAAACTAGTCATTTTTTTCCCTTCACGCGGGCCTTTCCATTGACTTGAGTCCTCAAAGCTCTCAGTTTTCCAATTTTCCTTCTCTAGTTTTCATTGTCAAAATCTCAATTGGATCATTATCCTCTTTGTCTTTGCATCAACTCTCAGTTGGGTCATCATTTTCTTGGACTTTTTTCAATGGCGACCCCACAAGCCCGTTATTCTTTCCATGTTTTCTTGAGTTTTAGAGGCGAAGACACCCGGAAAAACTTTACTGATCATCTCTACACAGCTCTCATCAACGCTGGGATTCGAACTTTTCGAGATGATGACGAAATCCGCAGGGGAGAAAACATAGAATCTGAACTGCAAAAGGGTATTCGAGAATCCAAGATTTCACTAATTGTCTTCTCTAAAGACTACGCTTCTTCAAGATGGTGTCTTGATGAGCTTGTCAACATTCTTGATCGAAGAAAGAAAGAGGGTCATACTGTTTTGCCTGTGTTTTACACTGTCAGCCCTGAGGATGTTCAGAACCAAACTGGAAGTTTTGCTGAAGCTTTTGTGAATCATGAAAAGAGAGGAAATGCAGAGAGTGGAGAGAAAAGAAAGGAATGGATGGAGAAGATGGAGAAATGGAGATTAGCTCTGAAGGAAGTTGCTGAATTGGAAGGAATGTGCTTGGCCAAAGAAGTAGACGGGTCAGTTTCCTAAATTATCCAAACCCTTGATATTTTTTCTTATTTTTCCGTATTTGCAGTTTATCCCCCCCTTCATTAATTAGTCTTGAGAGCTTTGGTAGTTCTAATTGTTTCTGGTTAAAGAAATAGTTGTGGCTTAATAATTGCTTTAATCTTTACTTGAAGGGAAACTTGGCTGATGATATTAGGGAAGTACCATAGATAATAATTTAAAACTATGTTTTGTTCTGGATTAAGTAGTCGAGCGATCGATTTCATCTATTTAAATCTGGAAGTTCTCTTTTTGAGGATCAACGTTATTCCAACTTAGCCAACACACGATTCGCCCCAAACAAGAAAACCTACTCATCAGTTGGAAAGTTCTGATGTAAATTTGCCATTCACTCTGCACTAGTTGTCCTGTATTTTAGGTGGCTTTTGCAATGACATAGTGCCAGTTTGCTAATTCATAAGTAAACAAGTTATAAACGAGAATAGCTTATAGTATCTATGCATCTGACTATCATAAATGTCTAAGTGACTAATGTGGCCCTCAAAATCATCTATTGTAAAGGTTATTTCAGGAAAAGATACACTGGAAATGCTAAATGGGCAAAATTTAAAAGATGGATTGACGAAATTTCTGCCAAGGATGAAAAATTAACTGTGAACAGTCCAAACTTAAAAGAGATTCAATATGTTAAAGACCCTGAATAGTAAGTTGAGCTCTAAGCAAGTTCAAGCAAAAAAGTTTAACAAAGTTCGCATAAATCTAATTTGAAAGACTAATCAGATGAAAGACACAAAGTTCAAAGCTAAAGATGACGAATTGCTACCTCAGGTTGGATTCTAGTCAAGTGTGACACTCACGTGTAAGTGCCAAATGGCAAGTACTATGCTGCATAAGTTGCGATTGAAACTCATGGGGTTCCCCTAAAAGATAGAGATTCCTAGCTTTCATGTATATTCCTTTTCTCTGAATGTAATGTATTGTTGGTCATCCACTCTAGAGACAAAGAGGATGGTCTCCGGGCTTCTTTTGTGCTATGAAATGTGTCACGTGTGGATCCCATTAGAGAAGCCTCATTACTGATCCCTTTTTCAGTATTTTCTACCTGAAAGACTCAAACCACTAGAAATAGAGTGTCTTTTCCCTATTAGATCTATGCTGATTTTGAAAGGAGTCCACATAGACAACATACTGACTTGTACTTTATCCATTACAATCACCTATATCCTTAGGAAACACATTTTAATGCCCAATATTTCTGACGACTCTTCGATTAGATTTCTGTGTCCTCTTTCCATGGATGTGTGCTGCCTTCTACCTTGGGGGTATGGAGGCACCCTAGTTGAACTCTTGCTGTGTGTGGATGTGTGTGTGTGCATACATAAACATGTCCCTTAACTTGGTGTCGACGAACAATTATGCCCTCCAACTTTGCATGTGCACAAGTAGCCACTTAAACTATTATAAAATTGGACAATTAGACACGAGTGTCCTACATGGCATAATACACCTAGGATGCCATGTAGAATACAAAATTGCCATGCAGGGTCCCATGTAGGAAGAATGTGTCCATTTGCTTAGTTTTATACAATTTTAAGTGCCCACTTGTGCGCACCCAAAGTTAAAGGTCATAGTTGTGAATGGACGCCAAGTTAAGGGTCATGTTTATGTATAATGTCTTTTCTTTTCTTTTCCCTTCTTTCCTTCCTTTTCCTGCTTATCATATGCCAGAAGTTAGTAAGACCTCTCTCTGACTAGTTGAGGCAAAAAACTTGAACAATACAACTAGGGACACTTGGATTTAAACCTTGCTCTCAAATTATTCTGATTAAGATAGATGGGAGCAATAATTTCTTGCTTTCCACGGAATCTTCCTTCATGTCTGTGAATGCTCTTGACTTGTATGTGCTTTTAGCTTTTCCAATCAGCAGTTCTTCAAGCCATTGTTTCCTCAATTATTTGTTATCAGTGTCAAAATGATCTATTTAAAGAGTGAAGGATATAGAAAGGGAGGGTACTAAATAGCTGAATAGACAAATAAAAAAGGTACAAAAGAACGAAATGTTGTCATGATACACTCCGTTCTCCTAATGTGGATGCACTTTGTATCAGTATCTTTTGGAAATTTTTTTATGATATAGCCTCAGTTATGATGAGATGTCTTAATCCTTTTCCACTTTTTCTAACCGGAAATGGTTCACTGTAATATTTCATGGTTCTCTATTTATTAGACTACTACTTTATTTTGCTGTCCATCTCCCTCTTTGTTGTTCCTCAATATTGTCAAATTCTTCACAGCACACAAGTAAAAGTAAATATCACTAATTTTTTCTCCTGTTTTTTCCAGTAAGCCACATATATTTCATCTTTGTTGCTTTTCTGGAAAATGTAAAATTCATTGATTTAGCATTAAGAGATTGCTTCAAAGTATACTTTCACGTGTTTTCTTAACTAGGCACCTAACCAGGTTATTTTGTTTATTGATGATTAATATGACAGATCATCCTGGTGTGTTATGTTTGCTCTAAAAGTATTACCATATCAGTGAACTCTTTTTATTTGTTGTCCAGTACTTGGCAAGTTGCAGTGCTTTACTGAATTTTCATCTTGTTTTGTCTCTGACATTTACACTGCACCTCAGGCATGAGGCAAAATTCATCCAAAAGATCATTAAGGAGACACTCAAAAGATTGAATCGCACAGTACTTAGTGTACCTTCATACACAGTTGGACTAGAGTCTCGAGTGAAGGACATTAACTCATGGTTACAGGATGAATCCAGTGAAGTTGGCATTGGGATGATCTGTGGACTTGGTGGCGTTGGAAAGACTACTGTTGCTAAAGTAGCTTACAACTCTAATTATGATAGATTTGATGGGAGTTGCTTTCTTGCAAATGTCAGAGAAATCTCTGAGAAATATCCAAATGGTCAGGTTTATTTGCAAAAACAAATTTTTGAAAGTATTTTGAAAGGCAGAAAGGAAAAAATATACAATGCTGATGAAGGAATTGTCAAAATGAAAGATGCTATTGGCAACAAAAAGGTTTTTATTGTATTTGATGATGTGGATCAGCTGGATGTCTTAGATTCACTTATTGGAACAAGGGATTGGTTTTATCCGGGGAGTAAAATTCTCATTACGACAAGGTGTGAGAAACTGTTAAAGTCCTACGAGAGGCACATGCTATTCAAGATAAAGGAACTTGGAGATGACGAGTCTATAAAGCTCTTCAGTTGGTATGCTTTTGCACAAGACCACCCATTAGAAGAGTTCAAGATGCTTTCAACAGAAGCAATACAGCATTGCTGTGGGCTTCCGTTAGCTCTTTATGATTTGGGTTCGTTTCTTTCAGGGAGAGGTATGGATATATGGAGGAGTAAATTGCAGAAATTGGAAGCAATCCCTCATAGCAGAGTTCAAAAGAATCTTGAGATAAGCTATGAGTCTCTAGATGATCATGACCGGAGGTTGTTCCTCCTTATTTCTTCATTATTTGTTGGGAAGGACAAAGATTATGTTATCAAATTTTTAGAGAATGGCGATTTGCACCCAACAGTTGGAATTCAGAACCTCATTGACAGATCCCTCATCAGCATTGATGACGAAAATAAGGTGATGATGCCTTCACTTATTCAGGACATGGGGAAAGAAATTATTCGTCGAGAATCACAAGATGATCCCGAGAGATTGTTGTGCAAATGGTTGAACCAATGCGGTCTGTCACATGACTTGACAGAAAACAGTGTAAGAATTTAGACTTTTGCATTCATTTTAAGCTTGTCTTGGTAGATTCTCAAAGTGTTCTTGTTTCTCACAAAATCTTTCTGCAACAGGAAACTGATGCAGATGGAGTAGACCTCCCAGGCACGCATCTGCCAGAAGATGGTCTTGTCCCAGCACTTGGTCCTAATGCTGCAAAAAGACCATATTATCAAGATTTTCCAGAAATAGCTGTTCTGCCATACCTAGGTAATTCGTTGAAAAGGCGTTTTGTTGGACTTCTTTCGACATTCCCCTTATCTGGTGGCCTCAAAAGATTCTTCCCATGATGAGAAAAGTACTTGTGAAGACGCCTTCTTTCTTTTGGAAAAACCAACATTTTACTACTTAATCTTGTGGAACTAGAAGATATACATGAGTGTTGTGTGAGGCGGCGGGGCTTCAATAAGGATCATTATCCGATAATATCTGAGCATTTGTTTTGCTTGACATACCGTCTTAGTTGCACAAATTTGTTAGTTGCAGAGGTATATTCTGTCCTGTTCTTTTTCATCAGCTTCAGGTGGGCAATGGCGTAAATTATGTTTTATTAACTCATTGTACAGTCATAGGATCATTTCTTGCTAGCTGCATAGTTTACTTCAGCAAACAGTTCACTGGAAGGAACTAATAATGTAATCTTTGTTTATTCCTTTTTAGTCTCTCAAAAAATGTCTGAAGTTTTACCTCTTTTATATTTCTAATTAAATTTTATCGACTATCAAGGGTACCATATCCAACTTTTACATGAGTTGATTCATAGTGAATATATAATGTGTTTGGTTATTTACTCTGCATCAATCATAGTAGGAATTAAAGCTCGATCTTTACCCTTTAGTGGTAAATAATGATTGGCTAAAACGTAATGCTTAAAGAATAAAGAGGATATCTACTTGTAATCAAGGGTCTGATCTAGTGTGGTTAATGAAGTAATTTTAGAATCATAATATTTTGGTGAACAAATTATTCGATATTAGGTGCTCTATCGAATTAGTGCATGTCTGCGTAAGTTATTATAGAAGAAAAAAAAAATAGGGATTCGACTTGTTATTTCAAACAATGGGTTTTCAAGAATTTGCTTCTTCACATGGAGTCTGGAATAATAATATGCCAATATTGAAAAGGAAAAACACAAATATCAGAATCAGATCCACTAATAATTGTCTTTTAGACTTTGAAGTCTAACTAATAATGTCTTTTAGACTTTGAAGTCTAAAATCCATTTTCATGCGCTTAAAGGAGTTGTATTTATCTTTTTGGACATGTCAGCGTTTAAGGATTATAAAATATCAAAAATAAAAGGTTTAGGAAAGTAATAGAATTTTCGTAAAATTTAGGTGTATAGTTGAAAATTGACTAATAAATTGAGGGATCATTTGGCCATTTTCTCAAAAAATTCTAACAAACATAGAAATTTGTGGCTCAAAGGACTATTGGGTGCCAGTCCATTGAGGATAAATAGCAAGACTTAGAATGGAGTACTTATTTGAATTTTGAAGCTAAAATCCAAATCTAAAAATGGCTTTAGGCAGAATGTAAAAGCCAAAGTCAGAGAAAAATCTTGCACTCAAAGAAATAGTAGTCATGTCTCCTATGATTGTGTTTGACTGTATATGGAATTTAAAAGTAATGGAAGGTTTTTAAAATTTATAATCTGAAACAAATTTTAAATATTTATGCGATTATAAATTATCTAGTTAGAAGAATAATTGATTTTCATTAACCATTACTTGTATTTTATTTCTTGCTGTTTCTAAGGAAATTCTCCCCCCCCCCCCCCCACATAATGTCCAATATAAGGATAAGTATGTGATTTAGATAAGAACCCTTAATTTGCCTTAAAAAGACAAATATGTTTTGTGTTGAAACAGAATTAGCTTAAATAAAAGGATACATGTTGATTCTCTTAAGGTCTTAATCATGGAAAGAAAAAAGTAACCAAATAATATAAATTTTCCCAATATAAGTATTCTAGAATATAGTTTATATATCAGTTGAAAAGTAGTGATACTTTTATTTTCATTATTTAAACTTGTTGACATTAAAATCTTGCACATATGGTAGGAAATTCTGTCCCAAATACTTGTTGTGCTTTGCTTTTTTGAGAATCAGTTTGACTGATCTTTGGAGCTAACGTGTTTGACTAATTTAATATTTTAAAATTAAAATTTAAATATTTAAAAAATATATGAAAAATACTATATGTTATAATTCTTCTCATATTAATATGGTGAAAATATACGTGATAATTGTTGTCAAAAGTTCATATAGTTTAACTCTCGAAAAACAAAATATGACAAATATTTTGGGAAGGAGGGACTAACACCTTCTTACCTTGGTTTTTCCAAATGTAGCTGCAATTAATAATAGATAAACTGTGTAGTAATTTTAACTGCATAATATGTATAGCCAATTTGTTGTCATTTTCTAGGTTAGTTAGTGATATTTAGACCTTAGGTTATGTAAATTTTTTAGAATATATGTGGTTCCTGTTGATTTGACATGTTAAAACAATGTATGTACCTTCTTAGACTGCTTGCAGATGCAACATCACCTATTTTATCTCTTCAAGGCTTCTAAAGAATTGCTTCTCAAAGAACAATCTTTTATCTGTGATTGATCAAAACAAAAAATGTCTCAGTTTAC
Source organism: Solanum habrochaites (assembly GCA_027704765.1). Taxonomy (NCBI): domain Eukaryota; kingdom Viridiplantae; phylum Streptophyta; class Magnoliopsida; order Solanales; family Solanaceae; genus Solanum; species Solanum habrochaites. The sequence goes on from JAKWJA010002489.1 coordinate 90,831,654, forward strand.
TTATCATGCATTTCTGAGTTTGGCAACAAAAATAGGCAAGTCTTTTGGAAATCATCTTCATTCAGCTTTATCAAATGCTGGTATTCGCGCATTCAGTGTTGATGAACTTGATATAGATGAAAAAGGGTGCAAAGAATTGCAGAAAACAATTCAAGAATCAAGAATTCTCATTGTTGTCTTGTCAAAAGACTACACCTCTTCAGAGAGGTGCCTTGATGAACTTGTGTTTATACTTGAGAGCAAGAAACTTTTTGGACGATTCGTTTTACCTGTGTTTTATGATGTGGATCCATCTGAAGTCAGGAAGCAAAAAGGGTGTTTTGAACAAGATTTTTTAATGTATGAAGAGAGATTTAAATCCGGGACCGAGGAAAGGAGACTGGAATGGTTGCAGAAGGTGAAGAAATGGAAGACTTCTCTAACAGAAGTTGCTGATTTGGGAGGAATGGTCTTACAGAATCAATCTGATGGGTAAGCTCTTACTAGAATTACAAATTGTTTTATTCCATTTTCTAAGATGATCTTTCGTGTGACTGAAAATGGAAGTCGTTGTAATTTTCAGGTGTGAGTCAAGGTTTATTCAAGAGATTGTGAAGGTGGTTGCAGGAAGACTAAATCGCGCAGTTCTGAGTGTAGCTCTCCACCCCGTTGGAATAGATTCTCGAGTTAAAGACATAAATCTCTGGTTGCAGGATGGATCAACTAGTATTGATATGATGGCTATATATGGTATGGGGGGTCTAGGTAAATCTACCCTTGCTAAGACTGCTTATAATCTTAACTTTGATAAATTTGATGGCTGCAGCTTTCTTGCTGATGTGAATAAAACTTCAGAAAGATATGATGGCTTGGTAAGTCTACAAAGACAACTTCTTTCAGATGTTCTAGGGAAGAAGGTTGAAAAGATATACAATGTCGATGAAGGAGTCATCAAGATTCAAGAGGCCATCCATCGCAGAAGAATTCTTCTTGTTCTCGATGATGTGGATGATCGAGATCAGCTAAATGCGGTTCTTGGGATGCGAGAATGGTTTTATCCAGGTAGTAAAATAATCATAACAACCAGAAATCAGCACCTGTTTGATGCTAGTGAGGCCTGCAGTTGTAAGATGTATATGGTCATGCCTTTGAATGCTCAAGAATCGATTCGACTATTCAGCTGGCATGCTTTTGGAAAAGAAAAACCATCAGAAGATCATGAGGACCTTACAGAAAAGGTGATACTTCATTGTAAAGGGACTCCTTTGGCTCTCAAAGTTTTAGGTTCTTCTCTTTGTGACAGAAGTGTAGAGGTGTGGGAGAGTGCATTAAGGAAGTTAAAGGCAATCCCTGACAATAAGATCTTGGAAAAACTTAGAATCAGCTACGATTTGCTGGATGATGATGATGTACAGAAAATATTCCTTGATATTGTCTGTTTCTTTGTGGGGAAGGATAGAGACTATGCAGTTACTATACTCGATGGATGTGGTTTTTTCTCAGTAGTAGGAATTCAGATTCTTTCAGATAGATGCCTGATAGAAATGGACAAGGATAAGCTGAAAGTGCATTCATTGATTCAAGATATGGGAAGAGAAATTATCCGCCTAGAATCCCCTTGGGAGCCTCGGAAAAGAAGTAGAGTTTGGCGATACAGAGATTCCTTCAATATATTGAGTACAAAAACTGTAAGAATCTTACTCTTTGCTACTTATATGCATTATGATCGGCTATAATGAATAAACAATTGTTGTTCTTCTATCAGGGAACTGAAAATATTGAAGGCCTGGTTCTTGACAAGGGAATGTCCAATGAATTGTCCAAAGCAGTCAAATCTGTGCGATCATATTTCTTCAGTGAAGATGCTGGTCTGATAGGTCATGGCTATCCAAGAAAACGCCGCAAGCATTTGGAGCATTTTGATGATGCCAGCACAGAAGGTTCAGACAGTATAGAATTTGAAGCTGATGCATTTTCCAGAATGCAGAGGCTGAGGATTCTCCAGCTTAGTTATGTAAGCTTAACTGGATTCTTTAGTTTGTTTCCGAAAAGTCTAAGATTACTATGTTGGTCTGGATTTCATTTGAAGATCATCCCTGAGGATCTCCCTCTAGAGAGCCTGGTTGCCCTTGAAATGAAAAAAAGTTATTTGGAAAAAGCCTGGGAGGGAATTAAGGTATGTTATAAATGTGCTACCTTTTGATCAATTGCAGGAAAATGACTTTTGAATCAGACTTTAACTTTACTTCTTACTTTATGTTGCAGATTCTTACATCATTAAAGATCCTCAACTTTAGTCATTCCCATTGTCTAAAAAGAACTCCTGATTTTTCTGGACTTCCCCATTTGAAAACTTTGATCCTGAAAGACTGCATTAAGTTGGTCAATATTCATGAATCAATTGGATGCCTTGACGGACTTGTCTATCTGAACTTGAGAGACTGCAAGAATCTAAGGAGACTCCCTGGAAGCTTTTATAAGCTCAAATCCTTAGAAAAACTTGTAATCTCTGGCTGTTCTAGACTAGTTACATCAGCAATAGAGCTAGGCAAGTTAGAATCTTTGACAATCCTGCAGGCTGATGGAATGAATTTTGGTCATTTAGTCCCCGTGGGTGGTAACATGAATTCCTGGAGTGCCCTCTGGAAAACTTGGTCATCAAAGTTGAGAAGATCCCCAGGCTCTAACCAGTTTTCGTTCTCTTCTTTATCAAGTTCGCTCGTCAGCTTAAGTCTTTCCAGTTGCAACTTAACAGACGATGCTCTATCCTTCGGCCTCAGCAACCTTCCCTCATTATGCTTCTTGAATCTAAGTGAAAACTTGATTTATAACCTGCCTCAGAGTATCAAAAATCTTGGTAAGCTCCAAGACCTTTGGTTAGATGGATGTCAAAGCCTCCTATCTCTGCCAGAGCTTCCGTCAAGCCTTGTTAAGCTGAAAGCAGTTAGATGCTCATCACTGCAAACAGTCACAAATCTACCAAACCTAATGACAACTCTCTTTTTAGATGTCATGGAAAGTGAGAGCTTAACTGAGATTTCAGGAATTTTCAAGCTAAAGCCCATTGATAATTTTGAAGTTGAAATATTGAATACTCTACGCCTTCTTCTCAACCTAGATAACACATTCGATACAGTGGTGGAAATATTTAATAGGTTCACCAAAACAAAAAGGATGTATTCAGTACAGCAGGTAAGTTTTGTTTCTTACTGTTAACTTTCTCCTCAACCTGTTGAGCAAATTCAATGTTAATTACCTTTTTTCCTTTTTGGCATCAGGGACTCTATGAATTTGGAATCTTCAGTACTTCTTTTCCAGGAAATGAGGTTCCAAGCTGGTTCAGCAACAAAAGTGAACAGAGATTGTTGACATTGTATGTGGATTCACTTCCTAATATCAAGATAACAGGACTGCTCATTTGCATCGTCTATGAACGTTCTAGTCCTCGTATATTTCGCTATTTTAGTGACAGTAAATTTGGGGGCTCGCATACAATCGACATCAAAGTCCAAAACATTACACAGGGTCTTAAGTGGATTTATGCCCCATCATTCATTGGTATTCCAGGAGAGAACAACAGGTTGACATTTTTATGCCACTGGAAGTTTGGCAAGTATTTACAAACAGGTGATCAGATTAATGTTTCATTGCCTTGTTGGGATAAAACTTTTAAGATGAAAGAGTTTGGAGCTACACTTGCTTATAACAATCCAGATTTAGACCAGTCCTCAGCATCTACTAGTGAAACAAGAGTTCTTGCAATGCGACATACTCCAATTAGTGAATATCAATCCGAAGAAATTGTCATGGAAGGCTTCATGCCTTCATATCAGTTGGCGGTTCATCATTACTATCTTTCTCACCCTGAGTACTATGTGATGCGTGACAATGCAGATTTCGTTGTGAGGTCAATCTTGAATGCGAAATTGTTTGAGGATTATGATGTGCAGACTGCAGGTTCAGGTCTGTGTTTCTTATATATATCTTGAATATCAAAAACTTTATCATGACATATACTCATTTATGTACTATTGGATGATCATGTATTATATATGGTCTATTGATGGAGCAGGGGCAGAAGAAGAGGATGATGATGATAGCATCTTCGATTATGACGAGGATGAAGATGAAGAGGCTGCACTAGCAGAGCTCGAGGAGCTGTTGGAAAGATCTTGGTGAAGGAAATGAAACAATGGTGCAGCAGTTTTAAACTAAGTTGCTCGGAATTTTCAAAAATATTGTCGCACTTGTATCGGAGCAATGTAGATTTAAACACATTGACAGAGCTAAAACAGTTTGTTATATTTGAAGGTGAATGATTTATAAACACATTGGTTCTTTTCCTTGGTCCCTTAATTATAGCTGCACAAATGATATTGTTGTTTTAGATTGCAAATTTAAAAAGCTCTTCTTTTTTAGAAAATTTTGTAATCATATATTATTATAAGTGGGAAGCTCCTAAACTTAAAGTTGAATTATCATTTTATTTTTATTCTACCTCTAAAATAAATTAATATTAATATCTATTTAATTAATTAAATATTAAGTAAAAGTTATATATAAATTCATGCATCAAATAAGATCTTAATGCATCATATATTCATGTTATAATTAAATATAGACAATGAAGAGTCTAATAACCTTTCAATTTTAATTTTGTAAGATAAGTGGGGGTAAGTGAAAAGTCTATCAAATATACTCACACCACATTATTTATATTCCTTGTGTTATTCAAGTTTGTAATCATCTTCATTCTACAGTAGGTTAGTCTACATCCCTTGTAAAATTTTCATTACCAGTTTGTAATTATAAGAATTCTTACTATTTTATTTATTTGTATTCTTTAAAATTTCATGCATATTCATCTTCTTTTTTGTTGAGAAATATGTAAATTATGATAGTTACAAGATGAATATACCCCAAAATGAAATTGTAAGTAATTATTTATTTTTCATATCTCTATCGTTTTGAGTTCTTAAATATAACTTCGTATTTGATTACTGTATTTTTGTATTCAACATTTCTTCTATTTTTAGGATATATATAGTAAAGCTAATCACATTTTGTATTTATTATTAATTATTTTGAGGGTAAACATGTTAAATCTCATAGAATAATAATTATGTCTTTTTCATTATTTGATAATCATTTATCTTTTTAAACCAACATATTTGTACTTTTTCCTTTTTATATGTAATCTCAAATGTTTAAAAAATTCATGTACTTAGCTGTTATAGAAAGATACAAAATAAGTGCAAAAATAAAAAAAAATAAAAAAATAATGTATAGTAAAAAAATGACTAAGTGATACATTGAATAATATTGTTTTAGAATTCATTATATATATATCTATATATATTCTTAACATATTCATGCCTTATTTTCTGTTTGTCTTATTTATTATTATATGATTATAGTTTTTATACATATGATATGTTTCGTCTAGAGTAAGTCATATTTTGTCTAGAGTAAGTCTACTTTTAACAAAATGTAATTCAATTAGTATGAAAATATTTTTGTCTATATATTTTAATGTGATGTCATTTATTATGGATGTCATGTCTTTATTTATTTCTTTTTTTTTCGTTTGAAATTGTAATTTTTTCTATTTTTGATGGTATGACGCCCAAATATTTTGTAATATTTTTCTTTATACGTATCTTTTTTATAGACAATTTCTTTTTTGATTATAAAAACTTGTGTTTAGTTATTAAAATATATTAATTCCTCTGATAAAATAAAATATTTATTTTTCATGAAGTATTTAATATATCAAACCTCCAACATCTAACACAATATTCTTATGTTATATTTTGTGCAGAGTTATATTCTTATGTTAAGCTTACATATGAAACGACTTAGATTTGAACTTAGCTATATAAACTAAAGTTTTCTAATATCAATTAGGGGACAAATGTGCGATGCACGTTTCGAGAACTAGTAAGTAAAATAATGTCACATTAATTGTACTCTAGTTCCACTTTATGTACCCAATTTTATTTTTAGTTTTTTTCAAAAAAGAATATTATTTTATTATAATTAAAAATAATTTAATTTTAATATTGTGTCAAATCAAATGATGTCATATGACCGAATAATAATTTCTTCTCAGGCCCCAAAAAATCATTAATACATGAGGAAAACAGTCTCTCTTATCCACTCAAAATTTGGATTGTTTGGCCTGCAGCCTCTCCCCTTGAGAGATGAATCTTGCTCCAATCTCATTCAATGTCTCATCTACTACAGTTCCAAGTTTTCAGTTAGCTTCTTCACATTCACAGTCCTTGTCGTTGAGGAGGAGTATTACTCCTTCAGCAATTGTATCCAGAAAAGTTATTCCAGCGCGAGACCGAGTCATAGATTTTGGAAAATACAAAGGTAAAATGCTGGGAACACTCCCATCTAAGTACCTCAAATGGGTGACGAAGAATCTCCGAGCTCGAGATTTTGAAGAATGGGCTCAGCTAGCAGATCAAGTCCTCTCTGACCCTATCTATAAGGACCGAATTGAATGGGAGTTTGCCCAAAATCTCCTCAACGGCGACGTTTCACCGGCACGGACGCAGAGTTCCGTTTCGGAGTTGCTGGAAATCAGCACCAGATTCCGTTGGGACAATGAGGATAAGTTGGGTTGGAGCAAAATTGATTTTGAGTTACTTGGGACCTCTAAAGGTGGTCGAATACCAAGGCTTTCTGATTCCCCCATTAATTCAATTAGGGTTGAAGATAAAAAGGGTACAAATGGAGTTGATAGTAGTCAGGATGATGGCGAGAAAGACAATAGGGAGAGAAGACGGGAAAGGATAAAGTTAGAGAGGAGACAGAATGAATCTGGCCAACGTTCAACTAGTATTACACAGAGAAGAGCGAATTCTGATCATTTCAATCCACTCAAATCAGACCCAATCCGCTCATTTGACGCCACTCCAAGTCGTTTTCCGGGTCGTGAATCCCTGTTGAAGAAAGCATTGTCTCTTGGTACCAGAAAAAATACCTCAAATTAATGCATTTGTTATACTTGGAGGTGAAACACATCGGCTGTGCATCATTTAGTGTAATGAGATATGTTCAACCTTAACCAAAATAATCAACATTTGTTTCTTTATGGAACTATACTAGTTAATGATCAAGTGTGTTAGTACATGTATCTTGTGTCAATCAATATAAATACTATATTGAAGACCAACAAAAATTGTTTGAATTAATGTAACATATGTCCTCTTTGGTTAATGATAAACTCACTTTCCCAATATTGCAAAGTTAATAACTTTACTGTTTTTACATAAAATCACTTAACTTTCATTTTTAACTTAAAAAATTATTCAACTATGATTTTTTTACACAGAAAATCACTTAACTTTCATTTTCAAATAAAAAATCACTCGACTATGACTTCTCTGCGCAGAAAGTCACTCAGCCTATTTAATTATTTTTTCATTAAAATTTAGTGACATGAAATTTTAATTATTAACCAACTTTTAAGAATCTAATATATACCTATTTAAATCAATTAATAACCCACCTATTTAATCCGACCCACTAAAAATATAATATTGAACATTTATTTTACCATTAATTCCCTAAATCATTTAACTGGATATATATTTGATTCTTAAAATTTTGGTTAACAATTAAAATTTTATGTCACTAAATTTTAATGAAAAAATAATTAAATAGGCTGAGTGACTTTCTATGCCAAGAAGTCATAGTTGAGTGAATTTTGAGTTGAAAATGAAAGTTGAGTGACTTTCTGTGAGGACAATTGTTACTTAAGGTACCATCAAAGTTATTAACTCCAATATTGCATATACTTAACATAGACACCGCTACTTTGCCTTATTATGAAAATACACTACATTTTATTTCATTAACCAATATTTATTTAATACATCAATCAACCTGAATGAAAATCACTCCAAAACACCAGACATTCAATTTTATTAACAATCTAGTCTTGGACACGTGCTTTGCACATGAGTTTCACAAAAATACAATATGTTGTGGGAGCTACATTAATATCACATTGTTATGGATTTCACAAATGTAACGAAAAAATATATAAATGAAATAAATGAAAATCAACCTATATAAATGACTTCTTTATTGTAAAATGTAAATGTCAAATAATTAGATATTTCGATAACCTGTCAAATTTGGACAACATAATGTAATGTGATAAAATAATTTACCTTTTTATGTTATTAGGTCGAAACCTACAATATATTAGTTTATTACTTTTATAAGAAAATGGACAATACAAACATAACATACCTTCTCAATTTGTAACAAAGTTTGAAATTAACATATGTACTTGTAATAAGTATGTAAGTTGTCTTCATATACATTCACATGACATAGTGTGTTTATTCTTCTTTGCAGCATGAACAAAAATTTCAATAGTTTGATCATGGTTATTTTCCATACTTCTTATCATACTGTAATTTTTTTATCAATTTTTTTCTCTTACTTGATTATTCTTTTCTCTAACATTACTACTTTGTATCCTTCGTCTTAATTCTTGTCTTCCCCTTTTTATTTTAAAAGGATTATCTACAAACACATAATAATTTAAAGTGAATTTCTTTTCTCTATTGATTGTAATTTATAATGTATAAAATTTATTTTGAAGAATTTAAAATTATTTAATATAAATTCATGAAATGATATAAAATAATTAAATAATTTAATCTTCGTATTTCAAATCATGATTCGTAAGTAAACATGCATACACATTTCAAGATGGTGAATACATGTGAAAATGCTTTCTTGTCAAAAAATTTAAAAATATATATGAAATATTTATTTAAGAAAACAAACGCAACATATTATTTGTTTAATTAAACTTACTGATCAAAGAGAGCATAGAAAAATAATTCTTGAGTGGCTTGACTCCATCTTTGCATTCACTGATTCACAAATTATGCTTATCGAGTAATCCATGAACATCCCCATATATATAATTGTTAACAATTTCATTGAAGTTGACAAAAATAAAATGAAATAAGTGACATCAAGATAACTCTCAATTTTAAAATGCTTGAACTTTCGTTAATAACTTTCTATCTTCCAATATCTTTATTACATAATATAATGCACATTTGAATACCTTAAAACTGCTCTCATTTATATTTAGTTTTGTATTTAATTATTAGAATATATTTTTTATTTTGTACATAAAAAAAAATATTTAAATGAAAGACAAAATGATAATTCAACTTTGAGGTTAGGGACTTCTCACTTGTAATAATAATAGACAAGTTCCTCCCGTCCTCGAAGTATTTCATTAATTCGACATTAAATGTTGCGATGTGTCTCTTCAATAAAGTTTTCATTGAATGATTGAGATTAACCTATTTGGGTATCCACGATCTTTGAATGAATCTTCAAACTCCATCTAAGAATTTAATAGCAAAAACTCAGATTTTGTTCCAAATTGAGATATAACATTTCTATATAGAAAATGAAATTGATGATTTGATATAATGATAATGAATTCAACTTTTATATTAGGACTCTATTTTTCTCTCTTACTTCACAACGATACTAGAATTCATAAAGACCTAAAAGTGGGATAGGGGTGGGGAAAGGGGGGGTCAGTAACAACAAGATTCTAGATTGTTGAATATTTTTAACTAAAAAAATTAATTCTTTTCCCGATGGATTCAAATTGAAAAGGAAGACTTACAACTTTGTGATTATTCCCGACTTTGTGATTATCGCGCTTTCAAAATGTTGAATAGATTGACTTCATGAGTGAGAGGAATGAGAGTGAGATGGAGAACCGTATGAATTAATAAATTGTCAAGTATGATTCCAATGGAAGGAATTGAACTACCTATTCCAGTCGGGGAGAACAGGCCATTCGATAAAGAGATTCTGAAACTGCAGATGTTTCCTAAATGAAAATTATATATTAGCTAGCTAGGGATAGAGATGAGTTGAATTCTCAAAATCTGAAAATAATTTTGGACAAATCTGAAGTGATTCCAAAGTGAATATATTTAGGAGAAATTACATGATCCGATAAACTTCACTATCATATATACTATTTTCACATATACTTTTAAAACATTAATTTCTGGACTGTATCCTAATTATATGAAATAGATATTTTTGAAATTGTGAGACAACACTAAAATATAATTGTGATGATTAGTTATGTATGACATCAATTTGATTAAATATGTATGAGACTTTTTTTCCCCGTTTGATGTTTCGCTAATTCAAATTCATGTGTGACATTTCACTTTGAGGGTACTTCCTATAAGATCTTTCTAATATCAAGAATTGAATTAAAAAAATTGAATTAAGAACGAATAAATATTTATCAATCAATCAACATATTTAATGAAAATATCTATGAATTTTGGTCTGCACATATAATAAAAGGGCAAATTTCAAATTTATTTCAAATTAATTAATAAGGGTTCTTACTAACATGTTGATGACATTTCTTACTTACTTATTAAGAGAAATATATTTGACCCTTCAGTAAAAATACAACCTTTCCAAGAAAAAGTGAACAAATACATTGAAAGTTTAAAATAATTACTCCAAATTATACCACATGGAAAATAAAGAGACATTACAATTATTTTCTCTTTTAATAATAAGAATTATGTCTTTTATGATTAAATAAAGAATTGTAGCATTGTGTAAAAAGTATAAAAAAATAAAGAGAGATCACAATTAGTAAGGATTCTTACTAACATGTTGATGATATTTTTTTCTACACATTCAGAGAAGGATATTTTGTTGTGCAGTAAAAAAACAATTTTTTTAGGAAAGAGTGAACAAATAAATTGAAAGTTTAAAAAGCTCACTCCAAAATATACCACACGAAAAATAAAGAGAGGTCACAATTATTTCCTTTTTTAAAAATAAAAATTACAATTTTTATAATTAAAAAAAATTTATAGTATTACGTAAAAAATAAAAAAAAATTATTTCATACAATAGCAAATACAGAAATAAGAAAAATATGAATAACATATCCTAAAATTGCTTAAACTCTTAATATGCCAAGATAATATTTAGGCTTGACAATCAGTTCTTTAAAAGTAAAAGAAACAACTATAAAAATAACATAACTCAAACGAAAAGTGATAGGAAATGATTATTTTTTATCTGATTTGATAGAAAAATTGTTACTCACTCGTCTTCAGGTTTATTAGTATGGACCCATCTCAATGTATATAACACTTATAAATGTTTTAGGACCTTGTCTATCATACCATTTTATACAGGATTTTAGAGATAAATTAGAAACTCTCATTGTAAGAGAAAATGTTAAGAGTAAACTCGATATGTACCCAATCCACTCTATCAATTTTCAGATTATCTGCTTCAGTATGAACATAAATATAATCATTTATACATGTGAAACATTTTGTCAATATTAAGTCAACTTTAAATAAAATGAAATTCATTTAATATGACAATATTATTGTCTATATATTCTAATTTGATATCTTTTTACTATAGATGTTATGTCTATATTTACTTCTATAAATTAATTTTTCTAATGTCAATTAGGGGACAAACGTGCAATGCACGTTTTGGAGGACTAGTAATATAATAACGAAGAGAAAAAAATATTCCTTTTTGATGTAAAATTTGATGTAATAAATTGAAGTTGTTTACATTAAAAAATGCTGATATCAAATTTGAGATAAAATTTAATATTTGAATTGAAGATGGAGTGACTAAAGAAAAAAATGAACCAAATCTTAGGTTGAATTTTTAACTAAATTAAGTCATTATATAAAATAATTTACCAAAGTAATACATTTTTCTAAAATTTTACAAAACTAGTATAAACGTATTTCACGGTAACGTTTTAGTGTATATTTAATTTTTTAAAAACTAACAGCTTAGGTTGATATACGCTACTGTAAATAACGTTTACTCCTAAAATGTTATTTTCAGTAACGTTTTACTCCTAAAATGTTACTGTGAGTAACGTTTTAGGAGTAAAACGTTACTATGAGTAACATATATCAATTTGACGCCATCAACTTTTAAAAAATAAAATATATCCTAAAGCGTTACTGTGGAATACGTTTATACTAATTTTGTAAAATTTTAGAAAAACATATTATTTTAGTGAATGACTTTATATAATGACTTAGTTTGGTTAAAACCTCTCCTAGGTTTGACTGGACCCAAATAAGAGGAAAAACAGCATATCAAAAAATAAAATAAAATAGACTAGTCATGAGGTGCCTCTTGTTGAATGTTTTTGGGAAAAAGACACAGAAATAACAGACTCCACACAGAAAAGTGCTAATTCTACTCATTCATCTTGACCAATCACCAGTTTATCACTACATTATTTCCCCTTCATTTTCTTTCTACTTTAAAACACTCATTCAACAAATTTACTTGGTTGAGTTTTGCAGAAACTTTGTTGGTCGTTGTATTGATTTTTATGCAGTTGGTTGTACTTTTTTCAGTATAAGGAGTCATAAAAGATGTCAAGAATATTTTTCACTAAATGGGGTGATGATTTTTTTGTCTTTATCATAATACTTCTGAGTTGTAGTTTTCTTGTGGTGGTGTCAAGAACACTGCCTGAAAATGATCAAGTAGGGAGGTTATTAGCCTTCAAGAAGTCCTCTGTTGAATCTGATCCAAATGGATTCTTGAATGAATGGACTTCATCTTCTTCAAGTCCTTGCTCTTGGAATGGGATTTCATGTTCAAATGGTCAAGTAGTTGAGATTAATCTGTCTAGGGTTGGGCTTGGTGGTCCACTTCACCTCACTGATCTCATGGCTTTGCCTACTTTACTAAGAGTTAAGTTTCATGGCAACCATTTCTATGGCGATCTTTCCTCAATAGCTAGTTCTTGTAGCTTTGAGTTTCTTGATTTATCAGCTAATAGTTTCTCTGAGGTTCTTGTTTTAGAGCCTTTGTTGAAGTCTTGTGATAAAATTAAGTACCTAAATGTCTCTGGGAATTCAATTCAAGGGGTTGTTCTAAGGTTTGGACCTTCACTGTTGCAGCTTGACTTATCAAGTAATACCATTTCAGATTTTGGCATTTTAAGTTATGCACTGTCTAATTGCCAGAATTTGAATCTGCTTGATTTTTCCTCAAATAACTTAATTGGAGAACTCAATGATCTTGATTTTGGGACTTGTCAAAATCTCACTGTCCTAAATTTGTCTTTCAACAACCTTACCTCAACTGAGTTTCCACCCTCTTTGGCAAATTGCCAGGGCCTCAATACACTGAACATTGGCCATAATTCGATCCGAATGGAGATTCCTAGCAAGTTATTGGTGAAGTTGAAGAGCTTGAAGCAATTGGTGCTAGCCCACAATCAGTTTTTTGATAAAATCCCATCAGAATTGGGGCAGAGTTGCAGCACACTTGAGGAGGTTGATCTTTCTGGAAACCGGCTTACTGGTGAACTGCCATCAACTTTTAAATGGTGCTCCTCACTTTTCAGTCTCAATCTTGGTCACAATGAGCTATCTGGTGATTTCTTGAATACTGTTATCAGTTCATTGACAAATCTTAGGTATCTTTACTTTCCATTCAATAACATAACTGGTCATATACCAAGGTCTTTGGTGAACTGTACAAAACTTCAGGTGCTCGACCTCAGTTCCAACGCATTTATAGGGAATGTACCTTCTGAGTTGTGTTTAGCAGCCTCGGGCTTTCCACTGGAGACAATGTTGTTGGCCAGTAATTATCTTACTGGAACTGTGCCTAAACAGCTTGGACACTGTAGGAACCTCAGGAAGATTGATCTCAGCTTCAATTACCTGACTGGTTCGATCCCGTTGGAGATTTGGACCCTTTGTGTCAATGGAGGAAACCTTCAAACACTCATTCTAAATAACAATTTCCTCTCAGGGGCACTTCCACAGTCCATTTCCAATTGTACCAATTTGGTTTGGATTTCGTTGTCCAACAATCGACTTTCTGGAGAGATGCCACAAGGAATTGGGAATCTTGCAAATCTTTCTATCCTTCAGTTGGGTAATAACTTACTTACTGGACCAATCCCTCGGGGATTAGGTAAGTGCAGGAACTTGATATGGCTAGATTTGAATAGCAATGCTCTAACAGGTTTGATCCCTCTTGAACTTGCTGATCAAGCTGGCCATGTTAATCCAGGAACGGTTTCTAAAAAACAGTTTGCTTTTGTGAGAAATGAGGGTGGAACTGAATGCAGGGGTGCTGGTGGACTGGTTGAGTTTGAGGGTATCCGTGAAGAGAGGCTTGAGATTTTGCCTATGGTTCACTTGTGTCCATCAACTATGTACACCTTCACGAGCAATGGGAGCATGATTTACCTTGATCTTTCCTACAATTCTTTATCAGGAACTATTCCTGATAATCTAGGTTCATTGAACTTCCTTCAAGTTATGGATTTGGGACACAACAATTTAACTGGAACCATTCCATTCAACTTTGGAGGTCTAAAGATAGTTGAAGTTGTTGATCTGTCACATAACAACCTACATGGATCCATTCCACCCTCGTTAGCAAGTCTTTCATTTCTTAGTGATCTTGATGTTTCAAACAACAACCTATCGGGTTTGATTCCTTCTGGTAAACAGCTGGATACATTTACAGCTTCAGGATACGAAAACAATTTGGGACTTTGTGGCATCCCCCTTCCTCCTTGTCGCCCAGGCAATGAACACCATTCATCCACTATTTACCATAACAAGCCTACAACTATACAAATGGTGCTCTCGTTTGTATGTATTATTATTATTGTTATCCCACTTGTTGGTATCTGAAATATATAAGAATAACTGCACCAGAAACTCTAATTGGATAGTTGGAAGAATCCATTATTTTCAATGTAGAACACCTATTAGTGTATACAAATCCACAAAAAATGCAAATAGATAGTATTTTAAAGGTTGAACTAGTAAAGCTTAAAATTGGAATCCACCTCTGTGGACGGGTAAAATGAAAAAATAATCAGTCCATAGACAATATTCTATCAATAGTTTCTAAATCACTAGGAATGAAAATACATATCATTAACCAATCTTTATTCCAATACAACAATCAACCTGAATGAAAAGCAAATAATACTACTCCTAACATGGTAGTTAGAACATAATTGAATGGTACTATATATATTTCAAGAAACAAATATGAGTAGTTGGTTTTTACTTTTAGTTATTATCCCACCAAAACTGTTGCTGAAGATCATCAATCACTTTCTTGTCAACTTGAAATGCTTTAGCGAGGACATTATCATTAATTGGTGGATCTGAACCAAATACTGCATTTGCAATAGTGATAACTCCTGGATTTTGGCTGCTCAGACCAGCAAATGCAATGGCATTAGTCTTTCCCACATTAAGTTGAAAATGAAGTAGACCTTCAGGAAAAACAAAGACATCACCGGGGTTCAGAATCTTGGTGAATAACTTGTTCTTCATATTTGGACCAGGGTTAGAAAGGACAAAACCAACATAAAGTCTTCCCTTAAGAAGAACAAGAACCTCAGTTCCTCTAGGATGTGTATGAGGTGGATTGAGACCACGTCGTGCAAAATCAATACGAGCTAAAGAAATGCCTAGAGTGTTGAGCCCAGGTAAATTGTTGACATTGACAGCAGTAACAATTGATCCAAGTTGATTTGAAGTATTTCCAGGCTTGTTTAGGCCTGATCTGAAGAAGTCATCAGCCGTTACAAGTTTTGGATCCTTGCAAACTTTTCCATTCACGAAAACTGCATGAAAACAAATACATTAGAAACCAGAAAAAGAAAAACAACGCGAAGCTATAACTTAAATTAAGTATTAATTAATCTCAATTACCAGTTGTTTTAGAGTCATTAACAGCAACACAGAAATCTTGTAAGGGACTTGGGTCTGAGGCAGTGCTAAGTGAAGATGCCAAAGCCAATATGGCAGTGGTGATAACAAGAAACTTCAGTACCAAAGCCATAATTAGCTAGATAATCAATTAAACGATGCTGCTTTAGTTTTATTTCTTGTAAGCTTGAAGGTGATAAACTTTGCATGAGAATGATGGCTATTTATAGACGACATTTCTAGATGAGTTACTCCTCAAATGAAAGTCCCTCAAAATAAACAATGAATTAATTAAGGTAGCTTCTTAATTACCAAGTCTTTTATGATTAGTTTATAATAAACCCAAGTCCTGAACCCTTCTTCAACTACTACAGAGACTGATGAATCCTCCCTGGGCCATTGGAAATGGTCAGTATTAGGAAATAAATAAAATACAGGAGTAACAAAGTCAAAATTGGAAAGATATTAGAAAAGGTAAAACTTTCAATAGTACTTTAAAGGAGGGGACATATTTTACCAATTTAAACTTCGGTGTATTTAGACAAATTTCATGTTATTACTGCAAATGTTCACAAAAAAACTATACTCTAGTAACATTTAGTCATTAACAGTTGCGTTGTTGACATAACTTCATGACACAATTGTTCAAATCAACTTGAAACTGTTGTGAACGTTTACAACTTGCCAACACTCTAGGCATTTCTTTAGCTCGTATTGATTTTGCCTCATACTTGAAGTGAGTGTCACTTGAATTCTCCTTATTCCTTAGCAGTAGAAAATCACTACAAATTCATAAGAGTATTTCAGAACACATTTCTTCAAAATTAGAGAAATGTAATCATTAGAAAATATAACAAATAAGATGATGAAAGGACTGATTGTCATCCGAATTCCACATAAATAATTCTATTCTATAAAAACAAAATTTTAAATGAGAAAAGACTATACGTCATATTTTACATCCGACTCCACCAAAGAATTCCCCTTCATGGATCTCAAGGTATATATGGCAAAATGTAGTCCAATCCAGGCCCGATATGGCCAAAACAGTATAAATCTACAAGCCCTTGACGTTTGGCAGGCGTCATCCCCTGATAAGGATAATCTTTCTGCATTTCATGACTCTTTGAGTTCAAAATCATGTCTACTTGCTCATCATGCATTAAGTGAACACCCATTTCCTTGATGTTAAAACCGTCCATAGTAACAACTGAGACATTCAAGGTGTCACCAGCATCCAGCTGACTCAGAAATATCAAATGGGTGAACCATAACATTTCGTTTTGGCCTTCAGGAAGACCATAGCAAGTCGGGCTATAAATCAGTTTCACATTCTTCTGCTCATTATGGATTATCAAATAGAATTCAATACCCTCAATCCAGACTTTCCAGTCAATTGTGTACACTGAGCACACAGTTATGCCCTGGATCTTGAGATCAGGAGGTGAAAGGACAGCGAAAGATAGAGTTGCTCCAGCACTCTTGTAACAAAACCAATTAGGAACCTTGCTCCCCGGAAGATATATGCTGATCATTCCCCTTTCAAACAACACCTGTGTCATGAAGAATCTCATCAAATATGACCAAAAAAAAAAACAAATAAAGGAACCAACCGGTACAACTGTTACATGAAAAAGTTTGACCACACAAATGAAAGTAGATCCGTCATCACCTTCTTTGGGAGTGGGGGGTGGGGGAATGGAAGAGGAGAAAGTACCTTTACTGGTCCTCTACTTTCTGTATTAGTTGAATTGTTATACAATTTCACTTCGGAGCTTCCGACAGAATCCCACATGCTTAATTCCAATGACTTCTTTTCTATCTCAATTCCTCCCATGGCTTCCAACTTGAAGTTTCCCTCCATATCAGTGAGTTCTTTACAGCCATTTAAATGGTAAACTACTGCACGGCACACTTCTGATAGATATGTTACTCTTTCTAGGGAAGTGCAGTATCCCAACCTCAAATTGTGGATGCGAGGTAGGTCTATGAGTAATTTAAGCATTGTACAAGAACCTAATTCAAGACTGTTGAGCCTGGACAGAGTTCTGACGCAATCTGGAAGACAACTGATTGGATTTTTACTGAGGTCTAGGTTCTGCAACAACATTAAATTACTGAAATCCCTTGGAAAAGCAACGTCAGATAGATTGCACCCAGATAGACTTAAATTAACCAAAGATTTTGGTAAAGAAACCCATGGAAGATGTAGAACTTTTCTCGGCTTCGGAACCCAAGACTGGATAAGTGCATGCCATATTGAGTTCTGTTTTCTCTTAGAGGGTAATTGACACATTGGAATTTCATTTGCAAGAAACACTTCCAAGGATTGCATCCTCCACAAGTCCCTAGGCAACTCTACAAGATTTGAGCAACCAGATATTATGAAGGTTTTAAGAACTTTTAGCTTGCAAATCTCTCTGGGCAGCTTCTTAAGTCTTTTGCAGTTTTTGATATTTAAGAAAATGAGCCGAGCTTCTAAGGTTCCAATGGATTTATGAACCTCAATTAGATTGACACATTCTTTGAGAACAAGCTTCTCCAGCATTGGGAGTCCTGAAAAATCAGGAGTTCTAAAAAGAGAATGAGAGTGGCTGAGGTTGAGAATTTTTACCAGTGGAAGCACCTACAATGAGAAACATTACAAGAAAAGGATAAGTAATGAGATCTATATTCTACAACACTTCATTAAGAGTGGAGGACACTAATAACACAAAAACAATTCACATACTCTTCTTCCTTCCCACAGTCTTTCCAAACAGCTGTTCCGCATGTCAAGAACAGATAAGCTCTCTAATGGAAAGTCAGTTGGCACACACTTCAAAGGAAAACCTCTCCAATATAGCCACCTCAGATTCTTGGGAAAATCTTTATAAGAACCATTTAGATGTGTATAATTTATCTGAAGCAGTCTTAGCTTGTTCATAACTGTAAAGAGATTCGTTCCCAGTTCAAGCTCATTTAAGGTTTTTGAAGAAAAATTGTTTGTATGCCTGGAGAAACCGAACCGATAACTCTTAACTTCTGTAAGCAGCCACTTTCTTCCACTGCTAGAACTTCCCATGAAGGATTGGTCTTCCTTTACCATATTCATGTCAAAGAAAAGACCTTCAATTGTCTCTGAACCCTGAAAAAGAAATTAGAGAAGAGCAAGTGTCCAAAACAAAAGGAAGTATACACCAGAAAGGAAATGTTTACCATGTTTTCTCTCAATACATTGAATGAATCCTTGTAGTGCCACAACCGGGAACGCCTCCCAGGCTTCTTAGATGATTCTTGACGAACTATTTCTCTGCCCATATCCCGAAGCATTTGATGCATTATCAACTTGTTACCCTCAATCGTCAAAAGGAATCTATCTGTGAGATTCTGAATCCCAACTCTTGTATAAATATAAGATTCGTCTAGCACTGCAATAACATAATCTTTGTCCTTCCTTGTAAAGAAGCAGGCAATGTCAAGGAACAAATTCTTATCATGATCATCTTTTAATGAGTCATACCCAAATTTTAGTTTTTTAATGACCTGACTTGCAGGAATCGCTTCCAACTTGTCTAATGCACTCTTCCATACATCGATACTTCTCCCACGAAGAGAAGAACCCAAAACTTGAAGTGCCAGAGGAAGCCCTCCACAATGCTTTACCACCCTTTTTGATAGTTCCATGTAGTCATCAGCTGGGTGGTCCTCCCCAAAGGAATGCCAACTGAAAAGCTCCAGTGATTCATCATTACCCATTTCCCTGACTTTATGGACTTTTTGAATTTCTTCAACCTTAAGCAAACATGAATTCTTAGTTGTTATGATTATTTTACTTCCTGGACAGAACCAACTTTTCATTCCAATTATAGCATGAATTTGTTCTAGTTGATCAATGTCATCCAATATGACTAGAACTCTTTTAAAACATATAGCATCTCTTATCTTGATGATCCCTTCATCAGTATCTTGTATTTTACTCTTTTTCCCAGTTAAATCATAAAGGAGCTGCTTTTGTAAGCGAATTAAGCCATCATTTTGCTGAGAAATATCTTGGATATTTGCAAGAAAACTACTACCTTCAAATCTTCTAAAGTTTGTAGTGAAAACATATTTGGCAACAGTTGTCTTCCCAATTCCGCTCATCCCGCAAATTGCAATAACATTATCATCATGTGATCCATCTTGCAACCATGAAACGATATTTTTGACCCGTGAACTGATCCCAACCAGGTAAGGTGCAACGCTCGATATTGTCCGGTTCAGCTTATCCTCAATGAGTTGAAGAATTTCTTCAATGAACTCTGATTCCTTCCTGATCAATTACCAAGGAGCAAATGGATAGGCCAAAATTATTACATCTGACTTTAACGGCTTATAAAAAGGAATTTCTATGCAAGCAAGATAAGTTACAACTGTGTAATCAGCAAAGTAATTGGAATAAAACTGGAAAGCAAAAAAAATGAAATAAAGAGGAAATATAGCATCCTAACTTAAAACACAAGACAGACAGACATGAAATTTCTATTTATTCCAGACTATTCATGAAAGTAATTTGATCAATATTTTTATTTCCTTTTTGATGAAATCAGTTTGTATCATCATACAATACTTGGATGTCTAAATGGAAAGAAACTCAGGTCGTCAACCCACACATCCATAAATATTTGAGACTTCATCCCCCACCCCCCCCCCCCCCCAAAAGCTTTAACTTCACCTTTAATGATTTTATAAAATTCCTCAAGAAATGCACATCAACAATATGAAAGATTACTTGAAAACAGAATCTTAATCGATCCTTGTTTACTGTGCAGTTACTGCAGCATGAAGAATGTACTGGTTCTGAAAAAAAAAAACATACCTATCCTCTTGATTGTTTACTACAACACCACCCAAATCTGCAACCTCTCCAAGAGCTGCTCTCCATTTTTGGACCTTATCTATCCACTCCCTCTTTCCTTCATCACTTTCAGCTTCAATTTGCCTCTCATATGTCGAAAATGCTTCTGCAAAACTCTTTGTCTGATCTCTAACTTCAGAAGGATCCACATGGTAGAATACAGGAAGAATTGCATGCCCTTTTGTCCTCTTATGTTCAAGGATTTTGACAAGTTCATCAAGGCACCATGTTGAAGTAGCATAGTTCTTCGAGAGGATAATTATTGAACTCCTGGAATTTCTAATTGCATTCTCTAATTCTGTCTTAATATTTTCCCCCCTCTCAATCTCATTATCATCCTTAAACGTACGCCAGCCTGCACCTACCAAAGCTGCATAAAGAGTGTCAGTAAAAGTCTTGCGGGTGTCTTCACCCCTAAAACTCAAGAACACATGATAAATGGATGGATAAACAAAAGAGGAAGATGTTTGTGGTTTTTCAGAACTCATCAGATCAAGTTGACCAATCAATTCTCCGAGTGAGGATATACAACTATACAATGCTTTAAAAAACGACAATAATGCTAGTATTAGGCTAGTTCCCTTATCTGCTAATAAATTAATAAGATGATTACTTATTTAAGTCTTGGATCAATGAATACAAGTCCGAATTATGACTAAACGTTCACTAACTTGTGTCTTTACCACCAATAATGAATTAAATTAACCAAATAGGGTCTAGGAATCTATGCAGTTTGATTATCAAAAAAATTAAAAGGGGCCAACTGCTTAATTAACTAATGTTTGTTGATTAGTTTATTCAGATATCTACAAATATATGGACTCATTAGTTGCACCGCCTGTACTCTTTCTGCATAGATCATCTAATGCTACATAATAAATAAAACTGAATCCATAAAAAAATTGCACATAATTCTTAAAAAAAAAAAAAGGATGATGTGAAGATTGATCGCATAATAATGGTGTAAGAAGAAACCCTCATTATACTATACATACATACCCTGAAATATGATAGAATCGCCATTTCTGTTGTTGCTGCTAGGTGAGAATCCATGGCTTCTGACGATTTCTGATTTTTTCCGTCTGGACCTAATACAAATTGAGGATGCCAACAGTTATACGGGTCAAAATAGACTCACGGGTTATTTCAAAAGTTATTTGGGTGGAAATAGGTTAAATATAGGTAACAATTGAATCTGTTTAATTTTTATTAAGTTTAACTAATTTGTTTGTTTTTTCTATAATCTTATATTAGTTTTAGTATTTATATATAGTATATTATAAACAAAAATGATATGATTTTAAGTGAAATGAACTAATAAATGAGTGATAACTTAAGTAAATTGGACAAATTGTTATAAAATAATTTAGTTTGGATGTCGACCAAAGAGTTACTATGTTACTTTTCTCAATTATGAAGATAATCACCATCTTTATGTTTATTATTATCGTAATCTATCATCTCCATAACCTTCTTCATTACATTCATGTTGATTATTATTATCGTAATCTATCATCTCTATAACCTTCTTCATTACTTCATGTTTAATGTCATGTTTACGACTAACCTTTTGTGTGTCACTATATTATAATATAAATAGAGACATAAGGGTTTAATATGTTTACTTTTGAAGATTAAAGGAACACTTGAATACTTGAAAAATATGAAAAGCTCTCACCTTTTATTTCTTTATTTCTATTGCTTTCATCTTTCATATTTCATATTTCTTATCTAATTTTTTTTTAATTTTACGACACAAATAATACGTATCATTTAAACCATCTATTTTCATATGGCCGTGGTTATAATTATATATTGAGTAAAAGCAACATCTAAATAAGTTATAAATTACAATTTTGACTCACCAGTACTTTTAATTTGATGAAAATTTTTATTATTGTATTTTTAATATTATTTTAAATTTTTCAAAATTTTCTTTCCAAAGTAGAACTTCGTTGTTCTTCTACACTCTTCATACTTATAAAAACTGGTTTATCAACATCAATACTTTTCTCCATAACATATAATAATATCTTATTTATAAAATTAATTTAAATTAAGACACTGATGCAACTATATATGTTTTTCCTGTATGAACAGATCAGGAATATTGGCATAAGACTTTCTAAATTTATCGATACATAATACTTTAAAACTACTTCCAAAATAAAGCTAACAGAACTGGACATAAATTATAAATTATTCGCACAAATGTCCATTTTGAAGCATAACAAGTTGTGTCCTAATAGGAAAATAAAAATTTGTATCCAACACTTGCTACATAACAATTCATTATCTATGGAATATGATCCCAACACCAAATAATAACTTTTAAAGTTAATGACAAATCTACACTTCCCTTGCTCTATTTAACAACAGATAAGAAAGTTGACATGTTGAATGAAGTGGCAACAAAATGTTATCCAACAATTAACTATTAAGACTCAAGAATAAATAGAGAGGTGATAGACACCTGAACTTAGCTCATAAGGAGACAAATCTCCACCAATTGCATGTTGTAGTGGATAGGAAGAAGGATGAAGACGTCCCTCTGCATTCGTAGATGGGGTGTCTTCCTCTTCCTCACTTTGTTCGCTGCATACAAGATATACACCAAATTCCTTAACTAAGCAACCCATGCTTAATGAAACAACAACTTGATCTCCTCTTTCTAGCTGGTTACCAAACCTCCAATGACTAAACCATAGCATTGGTTTACCAGGACATGCAATTCCAAAAATTGTTGGACCATAAATCCATTTGATTCCCTTGGTCTTATTGCTCACTTTTATGAAGTGCCTTTCACTGAAACACTCTTCAAGACATTCTGCATAAGCGACACACATATTTAATCCTTGGATCTTAGCATTAGGAAGTGGAGGCACAGTGAAATCTATTGAGCTCCCTGTGCTAATATTGCTGAACTCGGTAGGAACCTTGCCTCCAGGAATGTAAATGTTGTTTATACCAAATTCATACAGTCCCTGAACGGGACCTTTGCTTTTTGTTGAGGATAGATAGTTGCAAAGTTCCACATCTACTGCTCTGACCTCCAAATTATCTAGGCAAGACATATCGAGGACATCATCAATGTCTCCAATTGGATCTAGCTTGAATACTCCCTGAACCTCAACCAATTTTTCACAATTCTCTAAGTGCAAGTCAAGTGACCTCATGAAATTAGGTAAATTTGTTACTTTGTTCAGTGATCTGCAGTTACGTGCATTCAATATTTGTAAGCTCAACGGAAGCTCAGGGATCCACTGGAGCCTTGTGCAGTCAGCTAACTGAAGAGACTGCAGCATAGTTAGGCTCTTCAGGCTCTCTGGCAGGGTGGAAATGGGATTTCCTCTTAGACTCAGATATTTCAAGGAGGATAGGACAGAAAGATCGCAGGGAATAAGAGTGTCAGTCAGATTGCTATGTGAAATATCCAAACTTTGTAAAGTGATCTGGAAGATATCTGACATCGAACCTGCTGACTTTGGCCACAGTGACATCCAAGACCAGAAGATTGAATTGACTGATTTAGCCGACAAAGAGTCGCTGCATATTGGCTTTTCAGCCTTAGAGGGAAATTGATCTCTGTTAGTCACATCCCGTGTAAGTGCTTGCAAAAACTTACCATTTCTCATAATCCTGGAAAGCTCCAGCTTTGAGCACCCACAGAGTGTTAGTTCTTCTAAGGATTTGATTTCCCAAATTTTCCTTGGAAGCTTCTTAAGGCTCTCGCATCCCTTCAGATTTAAGACAAGAAGTTTATGGAGTCTTCCAATGGATTCATGGACCTTAACCAAACTTATGCAATCTTCAAGAATCACTCTTTCTAGATTCGGTAGTCCAGAGAAATCAGGGGTCTTCATGAGACTGTGTGAGTGACCAAGATCAAGTATCTTCAATGATCGTACAGACTGAGCAAAAATAGGAAAAGAGAGAGTCAGTGAAGAAAAATATCAAGTCTGCCAGAACACAATCAGCCACAAAATCAGAAATGAGTTTCGTAAGCAAACCTTTGCTCCAGCCCAGGTTTGATGCAAGTTGCTATTGCTCATTTCAAGAACTACAAGATTTTCATGAGGAAAGCCATTTGGGAAGGATGTTGATTGGAATCCATACCAGCGCATCCATCTTAATTTCTTTGGAAATCCTTCAAAGCTGCCAGAAAGCTGGACATTCTCAAGCTCAAGATATCTCAATTCTTGCATTTTAGAAAATGCTTTAGCACTCATTCCAGCTTCATTTTGTACAGTCTGTGATCTTGCCGAAACAGAATTCCCATGACCCCAAGAGAGGCATCCTACACGAAGCCTCTTTGATGATTTTTTCTTGAGAGTCAATGTTGAAGTGCTCTGTGAATCATTGAAGTAAGGTCTTTTTGATATACATTCATGTCTGTCTGGTTTGCTTTCATCTGATCCACGCATTTTAAGAACAAGCCCTTCAATAGATTCTGTAACCTGACATGGAAAGTAACATTGAAGTGAAAATGAGCTCCAGGAAAAAGAACAAAATTGGTACAGGAGGAATGAGCCTTACAGTTTCTCCATGCAGTATACTAAGGGCATCCTTGTGATGCCAGATTCTGCTGCGTTTACCAGGTTCAATGGGTGATTCTCGGCAGATGACCTCTTTACCCATTTCCTGTAGTAGCTGATGCATCATTAGCTTGTTATCAGGAGTCACTGTCAGAAGATATCTATCAATGAGATTCTGTATTTCAGCAGTAGCATGGAACCCACATTCATCCAGAACTTTGATTGTATAATCTTTGTCTTTCCCGATAAAGAAGCAAGCAATATCAAGAAATACACTTTTATCATGATCATCTGGCAAAGCTTCATAGCTCAGTTCAAGAACTTTATGGTTATGGGATTCAGAATATCTTTCTAATTTCTTTATTGCACCCTCCCACATATCTATACTTCCACCATGTAACGAAGAGGCTAGAACCTGAAGAGCTAAAGGAAGCCCGTGACAATGTTTAACTATCTGCTTGGAGTGTGTCATGTACTCCTTGACGGGATGGTCTTGACCAAAAGTATGCAAGCTGAAGAGCTTGAGCGCCTCATGATTGTCCATCCTCTTGCTTTCATACATCAGACAAGCATCATGAGGGTTTAGCAAGTGTTCATTTGTAGTTGTTATAATAACTTTACTCCCCGGAGGAATCCAATCTCTTGAATCAAGAATTGCTTTCAGTTGGGTTAAATCATCAACATCATCAAGAACAAGAAGAAACTTTTTGTGGACTAAAACGTCTTTGATTGTAGAAGCTCCTCTATCAATATCATTAAGATCAATATTATCCTCTTTCAGAAGATCTGAAAGAAGGTTTTTCTGTAGGTTAATCAAACCACAACTATGTTTTGCAATTTCTCGAATATCTCCAAGAAAACTGCTGCATTGAAATCTGTCACAATGTAGGTTAAAAAGAGCTTTGGCAATTGTTGTTTTCCCTATTCCAGGTTCTCCATAAATCATCAATGTGCGAGAATTAGTCGAGCTATCTTGTAACCAGAAATTAACCTCTTTTACACGGGAATATATTCCAACAGGATATGGGGCGAAACTCAAAACTTTGCGAGACAGCTTACCCCAAATGTCCTCAACAATTTCTTGAATAAACTTCAGTTCATCCCTGCAAGAAGAAAAGGACCACTTAGATAGATAACGGTGGTTATCATGCAAATTATGTCACAACTGAACAAGCTGGAACTTGAATGTCCATAAACAAACCCTGATGAGATAAATGTTGAAAAACAACAGAATATAAGAAATATACAAAGACATCTTAAGCAATGCATAGCCAAAATAAATTTAATTTAGCTTACCCATCTTCTAGAACTATGCCTGCCATATTTGCAACATCTGTAAGAGATGATCTCCATATCTTTATCTTTGCTATGTGCTCATTCCTTCTTTCAACCTTCTCCACCATGATCTGCTCTTTGTAATTATGAAATGCTTTCGCAAACGACCCCCTCTGCTTTCTAACATGGGATGGATCTACACGATAGAACACAGGTAGAATCATATGACCAGCGATTTGCTTCCTTTCCAGGATGCTCACAAGTTCATCTAGGCACCTTCTAGAATATCCATAATCTTCCGTGAATACAATTATTGAAATCCTCGATTCCTTGACTGCCTTTTGCAATTCTGATCCAACAATCTTTCCGTTTCTAGATTCACTGTGTCTCTTGAATGTTTGAATACCTACATCAGTCAATGCAGTGTGTAGGATATTGATAAAGTTCATGCTGATTTCTTGGCCTCTATAACTCAAGTAGACATGATAAGAGCATCTAGGCCTGGAGACTGATGCTTTTTCAGCTCTCATTATGATTATGGATCAAAGCTCTAAATGAAGATATTCTTTAATCTGTGAAGTTCATAAAAAAAAAAGTATTTAAGTTACTGAAATTATGTTTTCTTAGGCAATAACAAGCCCAGTGTGATCCCACAAGTGGAGTCTGGAAGGTAGAATATGGGCAGACCTTACCCCTACCTTTGAGAAGGTAGATATATTGTTTCCAAAAGACCCTCTGCTAAGCAAACAGTTAAAAAGATGCAATAACAACAAACCGAATCAACAAAAAAATAATAAGATACCGAGAAGAAACAACAAGTATTGACATAACTCTAATTATTTAAATTGGAAAAAGGGAAGTAGTTACTACAGCCAATTGTTTTAAATATGTACATCTATTTTCATAAACAGTTCCTTGATGATTCTAGCATATATAACTTTGGTAGTAAAACATCCCTTTGACATGGATTCTCTTAAACAAAAATGAAGTAGCCAAATGAGATATCAACTAACTCCAAATTACAATACCCAGAGATTTGATTTGAGTGCAGAATGATTTTCTTGAACATAGGTCAATTACATATTTACATTGCATAACTATAAACATTGATTACTTTTAATGCTGGTCACACTATATTATATATTATTGTAAATATATGACTCCATTCCCCCAACCAGCGTGGTACTTTAACCCACAAGCAATCAACAAGTTCAATTCAGGTTCAGTTTCTCCATAAAACTCAAAATATGAAGTAATTAATGTAATAGTATTCCCGATTTTACTCTAATCACAAAATAGGAAATTTTTTTGGGGAAAATAGAAAAGAACTAACCTTGTTTTTGAATATGATACTGCAATAATCAGCGAGGATTAAGCTTAAGTAATTGAATTCTTGAATGGTTAGGCGAAGCACTGCACCAGAAGAACCATTGGAAATTCAAACGAAGATGCACAGTGGTTTTCTATCCCAAGTCAACCAATATAGAATATTTTTAAAATCTTACATGTCTATGTGCAGACTTTAAATATTACTTATAAGTAATAATTAAAAAAATTTATGTTAGTGTTATAATTAATATTTTTTATCTTGTTTATATTTATTTGTCAGATTTTTTAAAAAAAGTATATCTAAGAAATAGATTAATTAAAAACAATTAATATCATACAAAATAAAAAAATGGTTTACGAATATAAAAGAAGAAAATAGTAAAGTATAAAAACTAAAAGAAAAAAAATGAGTAAATTAGAATAAAGAGAATTTCTTTTTTTTTTCAAAAAAGTGAAGTTGGAAAAACTTTATATATGACATTTGTCGGGGGGAGCTATTTTATTTTTATGTCTTGCAAAAGAGTGAACCAAAATTTTATATATTTGAATAAATAAAATTCGTGTTTATTTTTTATGTTACATAATTAGTATTTGTTGCGTGAGTTATATAATAATTTCTTTCTTCGTAGTAATAAACTTGAGTTCATCCCTATGTGGAGTTAAAAAGGTAAAAAAAATTATTAAAAATTTTAAAAGACATGTCAATTTTTTTTAAAATCAAAACGGTAAAATTGCTCACGATGTAGCGACTTTGACCATCTAAAAAAGCAAAATCGCTGCAATTATAGCGTTTTCTTAAATTGCTGCTTTTTAAAAAAAATTAAACAAATCGCTCCACATGGAGCGATTTTCAAAATCATAAAAAAAAATTTATTTTTATAAGTCGCTGCAGACTTCCATTAAAAATTTTAATTTTTTTTTATTTTTTGCTTTATTTTAAAAAGAAATTGATTCAATTTTTTTTTAAAAAAAAATCATTGGTAGCGATTTTTAATTAATTTTTTTAAAAAAAAATCAAACCGCTGTAAAGGCAGCGATTTACACTTAATTTATATTTTTTTTTTGAAAATTTAATTAAATCGCTGCAAAAAAATTAGCCGATTAAATTAAGTTTTCAAAAAAAATAAAAATTTAAGTGTAAAGCAAAAAAAAAAAAGAAGTTTAATGTAAGTCGCTGCAAAAGCAGCGACTTATTAAAAAAATTATATTTTTTTTAATTTTGAAAATCGCTCCACTTGGAGCGACTTGTTTAAACTTTTTTTTTTTTTTTAAAAAAAAAGAAATTTAAGAAATCACTGCTACAGCAGCGATTTTGCCGTTTTGATAAAAAAAAAATTGATATACCCTATTGAAATTTTAGACAATTTTTTTACTATTTAACCCGAACTCTATTAATCTTTATATTGTTTTATTGACTTTGAATCAAATTTTTGCGTTCTTTCTTTTTTCTGTTTTTTATTGGCATACTCCACAATTGTGTACGACTGCCACCTTTAATTAATCATTTATGGAGTTTACGTGGCAACTCGCTCAAGTGAGTTTCTCTTATTGTGGATTAATTTTTTTAAATTAAATTATCGATGACGAAGATAAAAATTAAATTATCAATTGATCGAGAGTGTACTTTTATTTAATTTCATATAATTTTAATGACATATTTTATGTTGCATACAAAAATATTATCACATCGATTTATAATCATAGTATCACAATAAAGCATAATTTTACTATAAATGAAATCCTTGTCTAATACACCCAATACAAAGATATCAATGAAACCAGTCTACAAGACTAAATCATGATATTTATTTATGATTCTTTTAAAATTCAAAACATAAGCACACATAATATATATCGCCAAATTTAAAAGTATTATTTGGCTTATACTATTTTATTTAGTTGTTGTCCCACCAGAATTGTGACTGGAGGTAATCGACAACTTTCTTATCAATTTGGAATGCTTTTGCAAGAACATCATCATTGATTGGTGGATCTGATCCAAATACTGCATTTGCAATTGTAATGACTCCTGGATTTTGGCTACTGAGTCCAGCAAATGCAACTGCATCAGTCTTTCCCACGTTAAATTGGAAATGAATTAGACCTACTGGGAAAACAAACACATCTCCAGGATGCAAGATTTTTGTAAAGAGTTTGTTCTTCATATTTGGACCAGGGTTCGAAAGGACAAATCCAACGTAGAGCGTACCCTCGAAGAGAGCAAGAACTTCAGTTGCTCGGGGGTGAGTATGAGGTGGGTTCAGACCGTATGGTGCAAAATCAATACGAGCTAAAGAAATGCCCAAAGTGTTGAGTCCTGCCAAGTTGTTGACGTTAACCGCAGTTACAGCAGATCCAAGTTGATTTGAAGTGTTTCCAGCCAGGTTTAGCCCGGGCCTAAAGAAGTCATCAGCATTGACATCCATTGGATTCTTGCAAAATTTTCCATTCACAAAAACTACACATAGAAATCAAAATAACAATAAATAAATAGCCATGATTAACTTAAGTATCAAATAATAATTAATTACCAGCATTCATTGAGTCATTAACAGCAACACAAAAGTCTTGTAAAGGACTAGGATCAGATGCATGGCTTATTGAAGTAACCACAGCCAATATGGCAATGATTAATACAAATGACTTAAGAGCCATCACTAATTAGAAACTCTATGTATGTATATATGTAAGACAATATATTGTAACAATTTGTTTTTGTTGTGAGAAATATGATAAGAGAGGCATGCCTATTTATAGATGAAAAAAATTATTTGAATTAGTCATCAAAATTAATTAATTAAATTTCTCCTAGACAAAGTTTGGATTAGGTTTAATTTCCTACGTACAATAATAATTTACCAAGTCATAAATGGTGAATATTTGAGCATTTGAGTCGTGATTTTCCGTCAACAATTATATAATTTAAGACTTAAACGTACAAACAGTTTATAACCACTATAAAGACTTAATTATATTTTTCGAGTACTAAACCAATTAAAATCTCGAATCGATTGGGACAGTATGAGGAAAAACAACGATTAGCATTCAGATATTGATAGAAGGTTTTCAAACATATAAATAACTCAGGACGTCAAATATGACTCAAAAATTGAAAGCCCTTAATTCGTCCAAAATTTTATGAGTTCATTTTATGTGTAGTTGGCTGATTAATTATTAGCGCACCCAATATATAACTTGATCATTTTTAAAGCGATATCATCTTTAAAAATGGATAATTTTTGCTTAGGACAACCAAATAATATTTTAAATGTTAAATATTATTATAAGTGTATCAAAATCAATTACTATAAAAGTAGAAAAATAATAATATTGAAATAAATGAGACTATTATAGAATTGTATTAGTAGTAAGAATTAAGAGAAACACTTGCAACAAGTTGAGTCAATACTCAATACATATAGGTGATATTATAGTATTGTGATCGGAGACAGATTTAAGATTTAAATTTTAATAGGTTTAACATCAAAGATTTCTAAATTCAAATTTAATATTTTTTAAGATTTTATCAAAAAAAAATTATAAATATTATTACTTTATATCAAAAGTTATGAATTCAGACAAATCATTTATAGGAAAGAGTGATTTTTTCCTAATACTGAGCACTGACCATTTCCAATGGCCCAGGGAGGATTAATCAGTCTGTAGTTGTTGAAGAAAGGTTCAGGATTTGGGTTAATTATATTATAAACTAATCATAAAAGACTTGGTAATTAAGAAGCTACCTTAATTAATTCATTGTTTATTTTGGGGTAGTTTAATTTGAGGTGTAATTCATCTAGAAATCCATGCAAATTAGTCTATCACCTACCAAGAAATAAAATTAAAACAGTATGTTTTAACTAACTCCATCCGTCTCGAAAATAATAAATATTGATTTGAGTCATTTCACTTTCATTAAAAACATACAAGATATGATTTTATCATGTTATTTCTATCTATTACTCTATTCGTTTTTTTATTTTTATGTTATGTTTTTTGAAATTATTTTTAAAATTAAATTAAATTATATTAATTTGATATTTTAAATAAAAAATTTAGATGCTCAAATTAAAAATCATACGAAATTATTATAAATTACAATTTTTTAGATATTATATAATAAAAATATATATTAAATATGTTAATTAAATTTTTATCGTCTGAGCAAACCCTGGACAACAAAAAAGGAATGGAGCAAGAATTGAGCACTACCAAATTCTATATCTCATATTAGTTAATTTACTTTTTTGCCTTGACGCGTTTCTTTAAAAAATTATAAAAATACATTTATTAATTTTTTTAGTTTACCCTTTATCCACTCTTTTGAAAAAGATTTTTTTGAAACTTGCAAATTTATTTAGGCTTTGAAATAATATTAATCGCAAGCGAACATGAGAAATTTTTTAATTAATATTGTCATGATTAGTAAATGAATAAGTAATTTGGAGCAACTATTAATTTATAGTATTAGATGGATAACTTATATGAGATGGAGATGATAATTCTTATATGTATATAAACTATTATTTCGTCTTAAATTTTTAATTTTACAATTATTATAGAATATTTTTTTTAATAAAGAGATACATATCTTAAAATAAAGAGAGCTATAGATTAATTGTCTAGCTAATTATGACTTAATTTGACCCTGAAATTATTTGTTAATTACGTAGCACTGCATTTGACTATAGTCCAGGGACTTTTGTGTTGCTATGAATGACTCTAAAGCAACCAATACATGCTTAATTGTTGTTTTCTTTTGTATGATTATCTGTCACAATTTTATAAAAAATATTATCTCAAATTATTTATTGTTTATAAGTTTAAGATAAAAGTTAATTATTTTATCTTTAATAGCTATTATTCTTCGATACTACAGATACTTTAATTATTATAAGGTAATGTTATGATTATAAATTAAGTTTCTTTGTTTTTTTTTAAAAAAAACCTCCTAATTAATATTTTTAAGGATATGTAGAAGAAAATCACAACAGATAATTTAAGATAGAGAAAATATTCAATTTTTATTCTTTTAATCGTTTTAGACGAATTATTTTAAGTTTTTCAAAATTTAAGTTATGTTTTGTGTATTCTCTACGTACTTTTTATTTTCTTTGATATCTAACCATCATTTTGATTATATAGTGTTTGTAAATTGAAATCTTGATCAGGCCTAAACAAGCTAGGAAATACGTCAAACGAACTTGAATCATTAGTATCTGTCCCGACTCATAATGAACATTAACAATTTACCAATAATTGAGAGTATTTTTTTAGCTCGTATTGATTTTGCGACTTCGCCTTATACATATCCTAGAGGAACTAAAATTGTTGTTCTCAAGGGAAGACTCATTGTTCTTTATTGTTATCTCTGTCCCATTTTATATATCACATTTCGAATTTCAAGAATTAAGAGTCAAACATGTCTATTTTTTACAGTAAATTTTTCATGATTTTATAAACATTTTGAATTATCAATTATTAAGATTCATAGTACTTTTTACGTAGTTTACAAATATATAAATTTCATTTCAAAAATCTTAAAGATTTTTGCATGCACAAAAAACTTCTGGTCAAACTTAAACTGTTTGATTTTGAATACATAAACTATGTCGTATAAATTGAGAAAGAGAAAGAGTATAACAACAAACAATATATAAAGATAATATTTTTATTATAAATAAAACAATAGCGTATCACGCTTAGTACATCCAATACAGATCAAGTATAATCAGTCAACATGACTGGATAATCTTGAAGTTAATTAACGATTATGAAATAAAAACCACACAAATTAAATAATCATAGAACCATAGTATGGCTTATGCTTATTTAGTTGTTATCCCACCAGAATTGTGACTGTAGATAATCGATAACTTTCTTATCAACTTGGAATGCTTTTGCAAGAACATCATCATTAATAGGTGGATCTGATCCAAATACCGCATTTGCAATAGTGATGACTCCTGGATTTTGACTACTGAGTCCGGCAAATGCAACAGCCTTAGTCTTACCCACATTAAATTGGAAATGAATAAGACCTATTGGAAAAACAAACACATCTCCGGGATGTAGAATCTTGGTAAAGAGCTTGTTCTTCATGTTTGGACCAGGGTTTGAAAGAACAAATCCAACGTAGAGCGTACCCTCAAGGACCGTAAGAACCTCAGTTCCTCTAGGGTGTGTATGTGGTGGGTTGAGACCGTAGGGTGCATAGTCAATACGAACTAACGAAATGCCCAGAGTGTTGAGCCCTGGTAAGTTGTTGACGTTCACAGCAGTTACAGCAGACCCAACATTATTTGAAGTATTTCCAGCGACGTTTAAGCCTGATTTGAAGAAGTCATTAGCACTGACAACTTTTGGATCTTTGCATACTTTTCCATTCACGAAAACTGCATAGTAAGGAATTATAATTAGAATTTACAACTTATATATATATATATATACATAACACAACTAGCTAATGTTAATTAAAATTAATGAATAAATTTACCAGGAGTCATGGAGTCATTAACAGCAACACAAAAATCTTGTAAAGGACTAGGATCAGATGCATGGCTTATTGAAGTAACCACAGCCAGTATAGCAATGATTAACACAGAATACTTAAGAGCCATTACTAATTTGAAACTCTAAAACAATCTAATTTGTTTTTGTGATTAATATGATAAGAAAGGTATCTCTATTTATAGATAAAAAATTATTTGAATTAGTCTTAAAAAGTTTCCATAATTACAAAATTTGATTTAGCTTCTGCACAATTACCAAGTCGTAAATGGTGGTAAAATTTTAAACATTTGAGTTATGAAGTTGGGTCAACAACTATAAGGACTAATTAATCTTATAACTTAATGAGAAGTTAGAAACAGTTTATAACTACTACATATAATATAATTAAAGAGATATTCATTGAAATGGTCATCATCGTAATCGATGAGCAAGAAAAACAAAGTTTAGATATGATAGAAACTTCAAAATGAAAATAATAAGCAATTTAATGCATGGCACCATCAAAAGATACACCTTATTAACATCCAAAGCTTTTCTTTTTCATTCGGTATTTCTAGAAGCTCGACCAAATAATCTGAATTCACAAGAAGTCTCTTGTTAAGAGATAAAAGCGTTTTCGAACAAAAGAGAGCCCATCAGGGGCGGAGCCTTCTGTTCGAGTTTTCGTCTGAACCATCTTCGACAGAAAATTTTATCATTATATATGTTTAGAATTATTTTTTTATGTATATATAATAAATGTCAAATTTTCTTTGATTAGTTTATCTATTTAGTTCTTTCGATATTCAGGGCGGATCCACACTATATGGTGAGGTACACGTGCAGTCGGTAACTTTCAAAAAAATCATATGTACATATATATATATATATATATATATATATATATATATATATATATCTATATATATATATATATATATATATATCTATATATATATATCTATATATATATATAAAAAAAGATGATAGAAATAAAAATATAGTTAACAGTGTACCCATAAAAAACATAGAAGTGACCTTGTGCAATTGAAGTTATAGATACCACCCTCTAGATCAGGGTTCAAATTCCACTGAATCCTATTTTTATTTTATTCGAGCTAGGTTTACATTGGTGCATTCAAAGTCTTCAAATCTTGAGTTCGCCTCTGCTAATATTAAATCCCCTTATTAAATATTTTAGCTCTGCCACTAAACTTCATACTCAAAAAGTCTCGAATCTAAAACTCTAATTAAGGATGAAAGAGTAATTACCAATATTATTACATTAGGTAAGTTTGGAAACTATCAATCAATACGAAATTGATCGTAAGTATTGTCGAGTCTACATTTCTAGGTACCACTTTTCTTTTACATGGAAAAGTATTGCTAAAAAAAAGAAAAAAAGAAAAAAAATGATGGCAATCTTTTTGTTTCTTCCTGCTGCTCCTTAAGTCATTTACAATGAATATTTTGAAGTCTTCGTAGTTGTTGTAGAAACCTTCACCATTTTGAAGTTTTGAAAAGATCACCATTTAATGAGTTGCTAATTTTAGCTGTAGAAAATCATTCAACTAAGTCGATATAATAAGATGATTCGATTAAATCTCAAAAAATTAAAATATAATGAGTTAATAAATGTACGAGTCATTAATTTGTCCGAAAGGCAAAAGGTCAACTGAGTTGAGATATGAGCTAGTTATCAGCTGAACAGGAGGTCATAGCTTAATCCCCTCAATCCTAACCAAGTTTTAGTTTGTGTTTGTATTCTTATTTTTTGTTTAATAAACAAAATTAGTTATTAAAAAAATCTCTTAAATGGGTAACCCAGGTTATATTTTTAAAATAAGTATTTTTAAAAATAAATGAGATATGATTTCCATGTCACTTGTTATAGATACAAATTAATCTCAATTTTGAATACATAAATAAAAGGATAATTTCAGAGACCTCTCTCCAAGTTTCGTTTTATAACACTCATCTTCCATGTGTTTTAAGATATTATGTATACCTCCCCTCATTTTGATTTTTTTACCATTCTTTATATTTATTAAAAATAAATATAAGGGTTCCATACCCAATTCGTTTGAGGAAAAAAAATTATCATATAAAAGGGTAAATATGTCAAATTATAATTAATTTATATTTATTTAAATAAGTTCAAATAAATATAATTTATTAAGTGAAACTATCTCTATAATAAATTAAATAAATTAAAATAAATTGAGTTAATAAATATGCTTATCATTAATTGATACAAACTATTTTTACACCAAATCTTTCGTCACACCTAATATATTCGTTTAAAAATGACGAATATATAGTACTAGCTTAAATTTCTTTTGCGTATATATATCATAATATTGCAATTCTTTTAAACATTTTTTTGTGCATTTTATCAAATTATATATTTTATTTTATTTAGTAAAAGAATCATAATCTGCCACTAACGTGTGATCGTGTGTATATTAGAAGACGCCTCGTGGCCCACCAAAGTCAAAGTAACAAATACAGTATTGACCGAGTAATTGAATACTAAAACATTAGCAGGTAAAGAAGATCTACTTGTGTTGCTTTAAGATATTTTGTTTTACAATTATACTTAGGAAATAAGTTATTTATGATTCATGAATTAATATTTCAAAATAAATTATTATGGTATGTATATAAAACTAAGATACATATATTTATATCGTTAATATATTTAGTAACAAAATTATTTTGTTCAGTCTTTAGATATTTATTACTTTCTATAAGCCTATAACAAAATGTTATCATAAAAAATGTAACATAGATGACTATTTCTTGCTACAGAGTGATGTTTCTCTCTTTATAAAATATAAAATATATAGTTATTATTCTCAATTATTACTCCTCTTTAATTTAAAATTACAATGACAAGCTTGTAAAATATGAGGTATTGTGGTTCAAAAATATGAAATTTTTAAGTGTTCATGTAATGTTGTTCATGCCGAAATCATGGCGATTTGGACTAAATCAACATATTATTTCTTTGTCGGTCTAATATTATGCTTCTCAGATTAGGATTTAGATAATAGTGTATGAGTTCCTCATATATAATCCATCTGTATTTATATTTAAAAGATACATCAAACACTTGTATATATTTGATTGTAAATTTTGATTATATATCATTATTTATTACTAACTTGATATTATTAAAAAATTTATCAATTTCAAATTTTAAATAATCTTCGATACTTCTTTGTGCACATCGAGTATAGGTTGCGATTTTTTCTTCTTTCTTTTTCCTTGGCAAGCTGGTACGTCACAGTCAAATTTTATATTACTGTCAAATTATGTTCTAGATCATGCAAAGAAACAATTTTTGTACTACTGAGGCCAAGATTTATATATATATAATTAATCAAATCAACTTTATAATAGATTTATTTATTCAAATACTTTTTAATTGCTATAGCAAAATATTATATTATAACTAAAGAATATATAATCTAACATAAAACATTAATGAATTTTAAATAAAGCATTGTTGTTATTATTGTAAAATATTGTGGAGAGATATAACTGTAAAATAGTTTAATACATGTATCAGTGGAGATATTAGAGTAATTAAATATTTAACATATTATTGTACACATTACGATTTTTTTTTCTTTTTTTCCCTTTAGGCTACTCAGTATGTTACGTCAAATATTAATTTCAACGTACGTACGTAAACGAGAGATTTGGTCTTTGTAGTTGTTGAAGGAAGCTTCAATAGATTTTTGAAAAATTTACCATTATATTATATTGATGACTTGGTAATTCAAAAGCTTAATATATTTATTTAATTGGGAAATTAAATTGACGACCAATTCAAACTTAATAATCATCTATAAATAGAAACTTTTTCTTATTAGGTTTGTCATAAATCAACAAAAGGAAATATCATTTGATCATATATAATTTCATAAGATATTTAGTAGTGATAATTAAATTTCTAGTAGCAATGACTTTCAAGTCATTTGTTTTAACCATTTCCATAATGGCTGTTTTATTTTCATTGAGCCATGCATCTGATCCTAGCCCGCTTCAGGATTTCTGTGTAGCTGTTAATGACTCCAAAAATGCTGGTAACTTACCAAATTAAAAAAATAAATCATCTTTACTATTTTTATCAAGTCTTTTTGTTAATTTTTGTCTAGTTAAAATTAAACTTGTTCCTTTTTTTTGCAGTTTTCGTGAATGGAAAATTTTGCAAGAATCCAATGGATGTCAATGCTGATGACTTCTTTAGGCCCGGGCTAAACCTGGCTGGAAACACTTCAAATCAACTTGGATCTGCTGTAACTGCGGTTAACGTCAACAACTTGGCAGGACTCAACACTTTGGGCATTTCTTTAGCTCGTATTGATTTTGCACCATACGGTCTGAACCCACCTCATACTCACCCCCGAGCAACTGAAGTTCTTGCTCTCTTCGAGGGTACGCTCTACGTTGGATTTGTCCTTTCAAACCCTGGTCCAAATATGAAGAACAAACTCTTTACAAAAATCTTGCATCCTGGAGATGTGTTTGTTTTCCCAGTAGGTCTAATTCATTTCCAATTTAACGTGGGAAAGACTGATGCAGTTGCATTTGCTGGACTCAGTAGCCAAAATCCAGGAGTCATTACTATTGCAAATGCAGTATTTGGTTCAGATCCACCAATCAATGATGATGTTCTTGCAAAAGCATTCCAAATTGATAAGAAAGTTGTCGATTACCTCCAGTCACAATTCTGGTGGGACAACAACTAAATAATACGTTAAGTATTTTAAAAAATATAGTACTATATGGTTTTGTTGACTGCAAAATTACTAAATAAGTATTGATCATGTAGACTGGTACTTTAATTTCCTCTCCATTTTAGTGTGTGATGTATTGGATGAGGATATATGCTATGTGTGGTTTGTTATATGGAATAAAAATAATTTATTGTTTGTGATACTCCATCCCTGTTCCATTGTTTTGAGAGAGAAAAAACAAGGGAGTGCTACTTTATTTGTCAAAATCCACTGATTAATGAAGTTTAAACTAGCAGCTAGACCACTAATAATTTGAATCCTCAGGTAATATCGCATATAACAGTTTATCTAGATTAACATGAAAAATAGTTTTTGTCCAAATGTTTTTCGCATGTAAATTATTCTAGAATTTAGGAGTTTCAGATTTTCGCATGAAAATTCGTACGAAAAATCTGCGAAAAAAATCCACAAGTAAAATCTGTTGGTAATTTATATTTTTCTAGTAGTGCGTGTGTTAAAACATCTTTCCCATTTTATTTGAATTTCTCGTCGTTTGAATGATTATTCTAAAGGTTATACCTTTCTGGAACTATCATGATCATTCTAAAAGATTGTAAATTTTCATGAATGGTTGTGTAGTTTTTGAAAGGTTACAACCTTTTGAAACCAGTATTTTTTAGCTATAAATACCAGTGATTCCTCGGATTTTTCACTAACAAAACTTTTTAAATTCTTCTTCTTCTGCAAAATTCAATATTGGTGTATTTTACTCGTGTTGAATGACCTGTTGACACCATTGTTTTGAATATTAATACACTAGTAAATAAAATTATTCTATCCTAAAAGGATCTATTTCAATTCAAACATGATACTAAAAATGAATGAATTTCTTATGAGGACATTGTACATTCATTTAGCTCAATTTTCTTTCCCTTCTGTTTCATACCATTGTTACAAATTTTTATATGTTTTACCATCATTAATGTTATTAATTTATGTTTTCACTATATGATTTAAACTTTCAAATTTTGTTATTTTTTAAAAAAGTTTTATTGTCATTAGTGTTGATTTAAATACAAATTAAATAACAATATTTATCACAATTAAATTAATTTTTTAAAATGTCAAACTAAAATAATAAATATATGGGTCATTACTCACCGACATTGCCTCTGGTGTACTTTAACTTTCGATGTATTTATTTCATTATATTTTGAATCGTCAGTTATTAATGAATGATAGTATTTTTTTTTCCTTTTTTTTTTTATGTTATTAGAAAGCCGCCTGGTAGCCCACTGAAGTGAGAGTAACAAATAACAGTATTGACTGACAAGTATTAAATTCTAAAACATTAGCATGTGAAGAAAATTTAATTACTTGTATTGCTTTAATATATTTTGTTCTACATCATGCAAAGAAGTAAAATTTATATTATTGAGGCCAACATCCATACATATATGTCCATATACAACAATCATCTCTATAATAGTTAACAAAAAAAAAATTGTAATAGAATCGTTTATCCAAATATTCTTTAGTTGCTACTATAACAAATTGCCCTAACATAATATGAAAGTCAATTTCAAATAAAACCCGACTATTTACAGTAAAATGTTTATATTATTGATGATGATTATTATAAAAAGGGGGTGATTGCTCATTGTATATAGCTATATTCTCAATTATTACTCCTGTAAAATAAATTGCAATGACAGTTTTTTTTATAAATATGAAAGGTGTCAGTTAAAACGTAGTGATCAGTACTTAAATATACTTTAAACTTAATTAGTACAATAGTTTAATACTATTTCTATCATTATTTAGTTGTCCATTTTAGAAATGACACACATATTAAGATAACAATAATTAACATAGTAAAGTTATAATTTTATCCTTATTAATTATGGTTTCAAAAATGATAATTAAAACTTAGAAATTTTTAAGAAGTTTAAATGAGGGTATAATAGGAAAAAAGAATTTGTACTTTAAATAGGGACAACTAAAAGAGAAAAAATGAACAACTAAATAGAGACAGAGAAAGTACTATACCAGCGAAGATTTTAGAGTAATTTTAGGATATATGTTATGTGGTATGTGGTCTGTTATATGGAATAAAAATAAGTTTGTTGTTTGTGATATTTCATTCTTTATCCCTCGTTACTCGTTTATTTCTTACTCTAATATAGATATTGTACTTGTTATATTCTCTAATCTCCACTGTAGGAGGGAATTTGTCGTGAACCAAGCTGATTCCGTAAGGGTCTATGGGCTATTAGAGGTTTTTATTTGGAATTCAGGTCTGATGACTATTGGTTAAAAAGGACTAAGAGTTAGAAGAACAGTTATGCAAATTATGTCGAAGCTTTTGTTGTCAGTGATCTCTCATCCTCATTCTCTGTTCTAGTATCTCATCCTTTTCTAGTTACCTTCTTCTATGTTAACGTACCTGTAAATTAATATATTATTACTTTGTTACGTGTATTTATATTCACCCATAACTATATATATTGAAAATCAGATTTGTTTCGGATATAAAGTTCCATCAATATTTAGAGCATATAAAAAGTAATTTTGATCTGGAACTACACAAAAAGTATCGTCCCCAGTACGTGGAACAATTATTTCACTTTGAAGTGAATATATTCATTTGTATTACTTTCCATGAAAGGTATATGTTATTCAATCTCCACCATCCGATGACAAAGCTTTTTCGGTCATTAATGCAACTGTCTACCAAAAGGTATAGTGAAAAGCTCTAGTATCAATAATTTCGTTCAAATTTCAAACGATTCACAAACTCTGAAATAATATTTAAAATTTATCTCAAAATAATTTATTTTTTTTAATCATATATATAATAATGAAATATCAACTTTAGCTAATCTAAAGTCTTCAACCTCAATTTTTGTAACTTCTATATATTCTAGCTCCTACTATTCAATTTATTACTACTAATTGGTGGCTAATATAAGTGAACTTTGTTCAATGGCCACGAGACAATTAGCTTATGATCAATCATCCAACACTTATGGGAAGTCATATGATGTGTTCTTGAGTTTCAAAAGTGAAGACACTGGTAAAAATTTCACAAATCACCTCTCTAGAGCTTTAAATCAAGCCGGATTTCGCACGTTCGAAGGTGGTGATGATAATAATGAGTCAAGAAGAGAAGAAGAAATCAAATCAGAGTTGTTTAAAGCAATACAAGATTCAAAGATGTGTATAATTGTATTCTCACAAAATTATGCATCTTCTAGTTGGTGCCTGGATCAACTTGTTTCCATTCTTGAGTACAAAATGAAGTTTGCATGTATGATATTGCCTATTTTCTACCATGTTGATCCTTCAAATCTAAGGAAGCACAAAGGAAGTTTTGGTGAAGCATTAAATAGACATGAAGAAAAATTCAAGTGTGAAAGAGTAGATGAAAAAGAGTATTGGGAGGAGAAGTTAAA
Source organism: Solanum habrochaites (assembly GCA_027704765.1). NCBI lineage: Eukaryota > Viridiplantae > Streptophyta > Magnoliopsida > Solanales > Solanaceae > Solanum > Solanum habrochaites. The sequence continues at coordinate 90,874,146 of JAKWJA010002489.1, forward strand.
AAAATGGAAAGATGCACTAAGCCAAGCTGCTGATTTGGCTGGAATGGTCCTTGAAAATCAGTAAGTTATCTTTATTTGTTATAGCAGGTAACCTGTCTTATTTTCAAGATTATAAAATCTCGAAAATCTTAAGGAGTGTTCTTTATTTTTCAGGCATGAATCCACGTTTATCAAGAAGGTTATTAACGTTATCAGCACGAGACTAAGTCGTCCTGCTTTATATATTGCATCTTGTTCAATTGGAATACATCGTAGAGCTAGGCCTATTAATTCTTGGGTTCAAGATGATGGATCGAACAATTCAAATATTGGAATACTTTTAGTTTGTGGTATTGGTGGAATTGGAAAAACAACACTTGCCAAATTTGTTTACAATTTAAACTTTGGATATTTTGAAATTAGTTGTTTCTTAGCAAATATTAGAGAAACATCAAAGCTCCCTAATGGTCTCATAGCTTTACAAAAGCAACTTCTTTCTATCCTTTTAAAGAATGAAAAGGTAAAAATATCAAGTGTTGATGAAGGAACCATCAAGATAAGAAATGCTTTATGTTGTCAAAAAGTTCTTCTTGTTCTTGATGATGTTGATGAGCCTGATTTGGTTGAAGCAATATTTGACATGAAAGATTGGTTTGGATTTGGTAGTAAAATAATTGTAACAACTAGGCACAAGAGTTTATTAAGACCTCAATTAGGCCATGAGGTACATGAAGTTGGAATTTTGTACACAGTTGAAGCAAATGAGCTCTTCAATTTTCATGCATTTGGTCATGAAAACAATCAAATAAGCAAAGATTATTACAAAGAGTACTTAGAGGAAGTAATTGAATGGTGTAGAGGACTTCCATTAGCTCTTCAAGTTATCGGTTCTTCGTTAGCTGGAAAATCAAAAGATGTATGGAGAAGTGCTATAGGAAAGTTGAGAGAAATTCCGACAAATAAAATTGTTGAGAAATTGAGATTGAGTTATGAGCTATTGGAAGATGATCATGATCAGAATTTGTTCCTTCATCTTTGTTGTTTCTTTGTGGGGATGAAAAAAGATTTTGTAGTTAGGATATTAGATAAATGTGATTTTTACACATTGGTTGGGATACAAAATCTAATTGATAGAAGTTTAGTGACAATTGAATTTGTGAATGAGATAACAATACATCAAGTAGTAAGAGATATGGGAAGAGATATTGTTCGTAGAGAAGCAACTGTGGATCCTGGAAAACGTACTAGGCTTTGGCATCACACAGATTCTTACAATGTTCTAACAGGAAAAACAGTAAGTAATTAATCATGTTCCTAATTTTTAATATTTTGGTCAACTGATATATCTTCGTTATAAAAGTAGCTCATATATACCACTACCGTATTTTATTTTTCTTGTGATCTATATTAGGGAACAGAGAGAGTGCAGGGAATGGTACTTGACATGCGTATGATTAAGAAATACAAGTGTTCTAGGTCCTTAATACCATTGAAACAAAGTCCAATTGGTTTTTTCACAGCTTGGAGTTCAAAAGTGGGGAATTTTAGTTTACAAGATCATGTGAGAACTGATGCCTTTGAGAAAATGCACAAGCTTAAATTTCTCCAATTCAACAAAGTTAAAGTGAATGGAAGTTACAAGAACTTTCCAAAGGGATTGAGATGGCTGTGTTGGAGTGGATTCCCAGAGGAGTGTATACCAAATGAGTTTCCAATGGGACATGTTGTTTCTATCGATATGCGATACAGCTGCTTGAAACAACTTTGGAACGGATATAAGGTAATTAATTTTCTTTCATCCTCAGTTGGGTGTCAAAAGGGCGGATTAGGTGGGTTAATGTTAAAATGAGTTGAACCATTGCATCAGTTTTGGCTACATAAGCCTCTTGAATTGGCCTAATCTTTTGAAATGGGCTTACATGGATCTTATCCAATGTATATTAACTTTTATCTAACAAATGACTTAATTTTCTTTGTTTTGATGCATTAGTTTCTCCAATACCTAGAGATACTGGATTTGAGCCACTCCTCTGAACTCATCACAACACCGGATTTCTCAGGCCTTACCAATCTTGAAAAGTTGATACTCGAACATTGTACAAAGTTGATCAATGTTCATAACACCATTGGATGTCTACAAAAACTCATGATCTTGAACCTTAAAGATTGCCACAAGTTAAAGATTCTTCCAGATAGCATTTGTGAGTTAAAATGTCTTGAGACACTTAACATCTCAGGCTGCTCAAACATTGAATATTTACCAACAGAGCTTGATAAATTAACATCACTAAAGGAACTTTATGCTGATGGGATCTCAATGATTAATTTGGAGGCCCAAACATGGTATTCATCTTTGTGGGCTTGGGCCTGGAAAGGAAGAGGCACATTATTATCTCCTAAAATTCATTTTCCCAAGTCCTTACATGTGTTGAACATTGCAAAATGCAATTTATCTCCAGATGCTTTTAACAATGTTGATTTAGGCATTATGACCTCACTACAATGGCTAGATTTGGGAGGAAATCCGATTGACGAATTACCAGATAGTATCAAGAATCTTACGAGGCTGAAAACTCTTAACATCGCGTATTGTACAAAGATCAAGTACCTCGAAGGGGTACCATCGAATGTAACGGATGTAAATGCTGATGGATGTGTATCACTGGAGAAAGTAGGTTCTTGTGCTAAAGGGCATCCAGTAGAAGGTTATCTTAATTGTATAAATCTTGTTGAAGCTGAAGGTGTGTTTAAGTTAGAGCCATTGGACAGTGTTGATCCTCAAGTGCTAGCTAACAAAATGGGAATTTCAAATTTGGAAACTATAATGAAAAGTAGTATGGTTTCTCTTGTATTTGGTCGTGCGTATGATGCTGAAAGACTTAGAAATGAATATCCAGGTCATGTACAAGATGACATAACAAGTTTATTTTCATTATCACCTAAGAAGTTGCCTCCACAGGTTTGTCTCTCCTATCCTCTTTTTACCTTCATCAATGCTCCTTCTGTTTCAATTTGTTTGTCCTATATTTTGTTTTAAATCCTTTCTAAAACTCTTTGATTTTGACTTTTCACGATACTATGTTTAAGAGAACAAAATTATAGGACTTTTTGGTACATTTTATATACATATATTTAGTTTAAGTTAAATAAGATTCAAAAGTATTTATTTATCTTTCTTAAACTTCGTGCTAAGTCAAAATCAAGGAAAAGATCAAAATAGTCCCTTTTCTTTGGGTTTAAGGCTTAAATTGATCCTTGAATTTTCACATGAAGCACTAATAGTCCCACATGTTTGGAATATTAGTGCACTTTTGGTCCTCCTCCAAAATTTTACCTATTTTTTAGCATTGATTTTATCCATAATCTATGTATGGAATGTTCAATCGCCATTTTATACATTTAGTAGAAATAACAACTCCATATGAAAGAATGTGAGAAGAAAAACACTTTGTTTTGTTTAGTAGAAATCGTATTGCATGTAAGTGAAGAGGTTTATCACAATAATTTCACGTGCAATTGTACAATTTTTTCTTTTCATGCAAAGTCATATGTTAAGATGTTTTTAGCTGTAGTAATATTTCTAGTGAACAGAACAAGGTGTTTTTCTGATCACCTTATCTTAGATATAATTATTATTATCATATATATATATATATATATATTATATATATATATATATATATATAAAGACGATTGGACATTCTTTATATAAAATTTTGGACAAAATTAATGTTACAAAAATAGGCAAAATTTTAGGGGAGGATCAAAAGTGCACCAATATTGAAAACATGAGGGACTATTAGTACTCCATGTGAAAACTCAAGGATCACTTTGAGCTTAACACAAAGGTGAGAGACTATTTTGAGCCTTTTCTCGTCAAAATCAGATAAACAAATTGAAATGGAGAGAAAACTGTCCTAATTTTTTTGACAGTAATAATCACTATCTCAATCTGTGTGATATTTTTGACTTCTAGAAAGTTAACTTTTAAAGATAAATTAGATTAGATCTATGAACTTAATATTTACAAAAATGAAAATATTGAAATTCAAAAACTACATTATAAGTATAACTACTACAATAAGTTGCTATTCTTCTCGCCTCAAATGTTGGTCAAAGTTTATATAATTTGAATCTATAAAAGTAAAAAAATGTCAAATAAATAGTAGTATGAGTATCTTTTGAATCATATGATAGTTTAATCTACTGCATTACCTACTACATAATTATAGTATTATGTTTCAGATATTGTACCACCGTGGTGTTTTCTCAACATTTTTGCCAGGCGAAAGTGTGCCGAATTGGTTTAGCTACAGGTTTACAGATGCAGCAGAAGTCTATTGCACATTACCAAACAACTTCAGTAGCCACACAACAATCAATGGATTGAGCATTTGCTTTGTATACAAATGTCCTGAACCCTACACCAATGTTGGCTTGTACGACGGACCAGCAATTTGGGTTAGAAATCAGACAAAAGATCTGAACTGGGCTCTGTATCCTGCTTGGTTTGGCCTCCCACAAGATGATCAAACTGGAATCATGTGGTTAAGTTATTGGAAAGTCAATAATTTGTTTGAAAAAGGAGATATCATTGAAGTTATGGGGTCTCCACAATTTGCTGAATTTAAAGAGCTTGGCGTTAAAATTTTCTACACTGCTAATGATGAACAAACAGAGAATTACGACCCATTTGAAGACATATTGAGGAACGACTTTAGTGATGAAGAACGTACTTATTACATTTGCACTTGAACAATTCTTGTACAAATATTATGCCTATAATATTATTATTGTGTTTTTATTTATTTATTATATCTGAATTTTAAACAAATAATTAAAAATAGAAAGAGGGAGTATCATACAATCTTTAAGTAAAAATGCCAAAAAAAAAAAACATCTATATTTTCGTTAAACATATCATATATTTTAGGAGTCCTTTTACAATTACACAAGAAAAAAAGAAATTATATCAATATTAATTCTTTATATGACATAACATGCTAACCATTTTACTCCTATTAATTATGAAGTAGATGAATTAATAACTGAAAATATTTAAGAAGTTATACCTTTTTCAATATAATTAGTTGAGAGTATAATATATATAAAAAAATGTCCTTTCTTGATTTATCAAAATGAGCAAATAATTTAAGAACAAATTGGACAAGTAATTAGGACGAATTATGTATTTAGCTATTTTTTTGGTTGAAAAAATAGGCTATTTTTAGTAAAAGTAATTAAGACAATATAATACAATATTTAAGTAAAAATGCCAAAAAAAAAAAACATCTATATTTTCGTTAAACATATCATATATTTTAGGAGTCCTTTTACAATTACACAAGAAAAAAAGAAATTATATCAATATTAATTCTTTATATGACATAACATGCTAACCATTTTACTCCTATTAATTATGAAGTAGATGAATTAATAACTGAAAATATTTAAGAAGTTATACCTTTTTCAATATAATTAGTTGAGAGTATATATATATAAAAAAATGTCCTTTCTTGATTTATCAAAATGAGCAAATAATTTAAGAACAAATTGGACAAGTAATTAGGACGAATTATGTATTTAGCTATTTTTTTGGTTGAAAAAATAGGCTATTTTTAGTAAAAGTAATTAAGACAATATAATACAATATTTAAGTAAAAATGCCAAAAACAAACCATGTATATATTTTCCTTCAACATATGATATATTTTAAGAGTCCTTTTACAATTACACAAGAAAAAAAGAATTCTATCGACATTTATTCTTTTTATATTTAATTAAATAATAATTTGACAAAAATAGTAAAATAATGATTTTGTAGTAATTTTTTTAATATAAAAAAAAATACTATAAATTTGGACTAGGGCTGAAATTTGTGCGGAGGGCTCCGTTTCTAGTGCTGAGAACAGGGACAGAAGTTTGAGGTAAGTCTTTATTTATTTTTTTCATAGAAATTGTCCTTCTCTGAAATATTGTTATGAAATCCAATTAATGAAGCAAAATTGGTATATGGTTGAATTTTAAACTTGTTTATTGTCTCCTTATTGAAGGATGTGTCTCTGTTTTTATGAAAATTTTTTTATCAAACTATATAAAAGTTGAAATCCTTTTGTGATTTGTTTATGTTAGGATAGGAGCAGAAGAAGAGAAAATATATAATGACCGGAATTCCAATATTTCTGTCAAGTGAAATCATATGGAATATGATGAGCTATTTGTCCGTCAAATCAGTGCTAAGATTTAAATGTGTATGCAAGAATTGGGATGTCATAATTCAAGATTTTCAATTCATATGTCTTCATTATGAACGTTCTCCCGCATCTATCACCAAAAAACCTCCAGGAACAACAACAACAGATGAAGTTGAATTTAAACCGTTAGACAGTGTGGGTTTATTACTGGAGTACTCTAGTACTAAACCTACTTTAAATTACAATTACCGTGTAAGGAACCCTGAAATACAACATCAAATTTTTGAAATTCCAGATTCACAACACTTTATCGTGAACATGTCCCTCGTGTTTGATCCACTTTACCATGTTTTGAAGTTGATCTCTTATATTCATGATAACCAACTTGTGATCGGTTACGAGGTCCTTGATCTTTGTAATGAAGAAGGAAGCTATTCTTGGCGACCTCTAGTACGTAAAGGAGAAACCAGATTGAGCAGCCCAATTATAAAACGTAGCAAGATTAAAGCTCTGTTTGTGTTGGGAACTGGTTACATCATTTGGGATATCGCCTCAGCAACAGGAATTGATATTGTGGATATGGTGAATGATAGCTACATTTTGCATCATTTGGAAAGAAAAGTTATCATTGGCAAAACTAGTAAAAGATGAGCTTCATGTGTTACTATTAGACAAGGCGCAACAGATAAAATGGGCTGATGTTTCACTAATCATTAAGCTACCATTCGTGGTGGTGTCGGCAGTGCAGGAACAGATAACTGTTATAAGATGTGGTGAGTCTGATAAATTGATGTTTAAGTGGAAGAACGACACGGACAAGAAGAAGGAACCACTCTGCTTTTATAACATAAAGACCGGAAAGCTAGAAATAAGTAGACTAAACTGTACTGAACTTTTCAACTATGTCTACAGGCGACCTTGCCTAGTCACTTTCAAAGGAATCAATACATGAGTTCTATTCAATGTTTTTTGGATTTCAATTTTTTCTTATAATTGTAGAGTGATAATTGAGTTTGCACATTGAAACTATTTACTCATTCTCACTAATTTATTAACTAATGTTTTTAACCACCCAATAACACAATAATATATTTATAATTGCACAGAATATCTTATTATATTTTATGTTTGATAGAAACGTGTTTGAAATAGTAGTATTTTATATTTAATAAAAACAGAAAAGGACCTAAAATACCTTTGAAATATTTAAAATGGTACAAAATTATGTTTTCATCCACCTATTGACTCCAAAATGTTCTTTTCATCCACCTATTGACTGGGTTCAAAATTGACCACTTTTTTAATTGTTTTAAAATTAAACTCTTTAAATATTTTTTAAAATACTTGGCGTTCAACTATTGGTTATAATTTTAATTTATTAATATAATTTATAAACTAAGCCACTACCCACTCGTTACTAACTAAACCTCACCCAATTAATAATCCAATTATAATATCAAAAGCGTCATAAACACTACTAAAACACGATGAAATTATAGATTCCTGAAAATGACATCCAAAATTATTCGAGTCCGAATCGAAGCCCCAATTAAATTTAGATTGAGCTGCTTATTTAGGAGGACACTTTCTTTCAAAATTGAATTAGAAATTCATGATTAAAGGTAAAGAAAAAGAAGTAATACATCCCGATTTAATTCATGCACTTTTTTTAAATATAATTTTATAAATATTTATGATTTGTTTTTAAACCTTTAATATATTATTTTGAAAAAAAATTAGTAACATCACATAATTGAGACGTAAGAATAATTAAGATGAACATAGTCAGACTTTTAAGTTTATCGGTGATTTTTATTTAGCCACTTGAATGTATGATAATTTACTTCTATAATTTTTAAAAACATTCAATTGACAGTAGCTTGCATTAATAATGTGACAGGTTTATTATTTTAGAGGGATTTAATTAGTAATGGGTGGGTAGTGAATTGATTTATAAATTATACTAATAAGTTAAATTATAACAAATACTTGAGCGCCACGTATTTTTAAAAATATTTAAATAGTTTAAATATAAAATTATTAAATAAATGGTCAATTTTGAATCAAAAGGTGGATGAGAATGATATTTTGGACCAATAGGTGGATGGAGAATAATTTTATACCATTTTCAATATTTTGACGATATTTATGTAACATACATTATTATTATTGGGTAATACCCATATAAATATTATTTTTAAAGAACTAATTTAATTTTGAAATTGTCTTTTTATATTTAATAAGATTATATAATATATAAATTGTGATAGAAAAAGGGGACACAAGTAAAAATTGAAGAATAAAAAAGAAATTTTTTTTAAAATGTTATTGGAATTGGAGACCCATAAATTACGGGAAGAAGTGAACTTTAAATTGAAAGTATATATTTATATTTCATAAATTTTGATATGTGTATATAATATAAAATTTTAATGATTGTTTATTTTTAATAATGAAATCATTCATGAAAACTATATCGAAGTAATCACAATTATTATTAAGTCTACATCTCTATTTAGGATGTACTAAATGTTGTCGACCAATACCATTTCATTGGGAAATTATATTTTTTTTTGTTGAAAAATTACATTATAATATAAAAATCAAATTTTAATTTAAAAAAAAATATAAAATATTAACATATTATTAACACCTTTTGATACAAGTTAAAAATTTAATTTAATGGTTAAGAGTTAACAAAATTCATTGATACAAGTTAAAAATTTAATTTAATGGTTAAGAGGTTAACAAAATTCATTAAGATGGTATATTTAAGCCTATTGTCTACGTTCTCAACTATTATTGTATTAATTATATGTGTTCGCATTCACAACAATATTTGTATTAAAATATTTTTTGTAATGAGTAGATAGTTTTTCTTTGGTAATGTTTTTTCAAGTGAATTTAAATAAAATATTTAAAAAAAAATCGGACCTCAATTACTAGTACTTTGCATATTATTGTTTTTAGTTTGGACTTTGGAATATATCTAGTTTGTTTAGTAACCTTGTGCTTTTGCCTATTTGCTAGAGTTTGATCCACAATTTTTGGATATATAATTTTGTCTGATTTTTGGAATTCCTTTTATGCTAAGTAAAATAATCGCCAAAACTTAAGTAGAAAAGAGAACTTCAAGCGTTGTGTTAAAAAATTGATTTTAACAACAAAAAGAATTTAGACATTTAAAGAGTCACGTATTGAATTTTGTATTAGAAATGAATTAAAAAAATTTAGCTAATATTGAAATTACTAGTTACTATAATTAATGTTTAGTTATTTTAAAGAATAATTTAACTATAATAAATAATTAAAAAATATAAATCTATGTCTTAATATTTTTTTCTTAATAAGCGTAACAATTATTTAGAAATAAAGGAAATAAATATCACTATATAATTGTGTATAATTTATGTAAATGATGAGTAAAAAATTCAGTTTGAACTGTTCATATGCTTTTCACGAGCATATTCCATCAAAGATAGTAAATAATAATCAATTATTTGGTGATCTCATGAAGCTTAGTTGAATCTGCTATGGAGCAAGCTAAATTTTCGTACCATATTTTCTTGAGTTCCAAAGCCCGTGATACTGGCAAAACTTTTACAGATCATCTCCATACAAATTTGTTTCGAGTTGGGTTTCATGTGTTCAAGTGTAAATAAAGGAAGGTAGATGAGTCAATATTCTGCTAGCAATGGATACTGCAAATATTGAAGACTTCTATTTAGGTATTCTGGAGTCTCTACTGAACTCACAGATGAGGTAAGCATATGTGGAGCCTGGAGGATAAATGGATAATAATCCAAATCAAGAACAAAATGTAAAAGTAATTAGTAATACTTCCTCCTTTACTTCTACGTGTCACGTTTTGATTCTCTAGAGTTAAATTATATAAATTTCGACCACCATATTGATATCAGAAGAATTGTAGCGTATAGAACATCTAACTTTTAATTTAAAATCATTAAAATTAATCTAGATACAAACATTTCTAGCGGAAGGAAAAACAACATAATTAGACGTCACGTACTTCACTACTATATATATTATTATTACTTATTTTTTAAAATGTTGTGTATCTTACAACTCACTAAGATTTTTTTTGCTATATATTGATGAAGATATAGTCTTTTTGCTACCAAATATACTAAAAGGGGAAGAGAGACGAACAAGATGCAGAGGGAGGCAAACGAGATTTCTTATGTACTTTATATTGTTCAAGAATGACAAAAGTCCAACATCGGTGATTAATGAGATGGATGGACTCCTTATAAGGCTTGGACAATTCTCATCCCTTTGAGCTAACTTTTGGGGTGTGAGTTAGGCTTAAGACCTAATTTCACATGGTATCAGAGCAGGGTCCGTCTCGCCCGATGTTGGAAGCCCCAAAATCAAAAGTCTCACATCGGTGGTTAATGAGATGGATGAACTTCTTATAAGGCTTGTCAATCCTCCTCCTTTTGAGGTATGAGTTAGGCCTAAGACCTAATTTCATACATATACAATTCACTTTGATACAATGTATCTAGAATAAATTCTACCTAATTTTATCTTAAATTCTCCATAGTTGTGTTTGTTAGCAATTCACAAATCTGAAATTCTTATTTAATGATACGAATTGTGAAAATACCTAAATTCTCCATAGTTGTGTTTGTTAGCCTGAAATTTTTATTTAATGATACGAATTGTGAAAATACCTAAATTCTCCATAGTTGATAGTTGTGTTTGTTAGCCTAGCTGTAATTAGGATTGTTCGGAGTCTCATATGCAAACTATTGTAGTTTGTAATAATTTGTAAATAATATTATTACTAGTAAATTACATTAAAATTTTAGTAATTCTAATTTACAATGAAATAACTCTATTATTGCTAAATAAATTATTATATATGTCAGGTAAATATGAATCCAACAAATAAATAAGATTAAGAAAATATATTGAAATCATAAAATTATATGAGCTGAAATACATATTCGAAATTTTCTTTTTTTCTATTCGGGGAGAATATATATATTTTTTTTTTATGATTTAATGTAAAACTTGGATATTGTTACTTAGGTATTCTATTAGATTTTGAGAATTTAAATTTGACACGCTAAGTCTCAGAAAATGTGCACTAGCACAAAGCTAAGAGAATGTCTGTAGTACCATAAAATAATTTTGTACAGCTTGCTGCTGAAAAACGTTGCTAGGCTAGCGCGGCTCGCTTCGCTCTTCAAGCTCCGCCCCCCTTACTCAACCTCAACATCTATAAAAAAGCCCTTTCTCCTTTTCTAAATAAGGTAAGCTTTGAAGCCGTAGCTTGCTGGTTTTTCCATCATCCAATCCACAACAAATCGAATGAAACCTGGCGAAAAAGAAGTGAACACTTTGCTTTGAAAGGACAATTCAAATATGGAATAAAACAAAATCTTGTAAATAAATAGATTGATGATAAATCAATATATAATGATAAAATAAAAGGCTTTAATAGATAGGATAGAATTTTACGAGACTGATCTACTAACTTATTGTAAAAATAATTGTATTAAACTAGATTAGATGGTTGGTTTCATACCTATCTACACAATTGCCAAGATTCGCAAATAATTTTATTTTTGTGAACGATTAGTGTTACAAATTATAAAAGAAGTATTGATTCTTTTAATTTTCTCTCTCTTTGGATTGTCATGGAATGAAAATAAATGTGTTATTTGTGATATTTCATTCTATAATTTTCGTGTTGAGAAGGTTGTCAATGTATCTCAATAAATTAGTGGCTTAAAGGTAAATTATAATAAGAGTTATTAAATATACACACACATGCACAAAAATGATATCAATTTAGAGTTGCACATTTGTTTGCAATACATAACATTGGATGTTGAGATAAAAAAATTATTTATTATTATGAAGATTTGAATAGTTTAATTCACAGTTCTAAAATATGTTTGATAAAAAAAATTATATAGTATCTTTTTTTGTAATATTTAATATTATTTTAAAAATTCACTATATTTATTTTGGGACTTACCTTTAAGCCACCTAGAAGCTAGTAATGAATAAGAAAAAAAGGATTGACCGAGCTCACACACATAAAATATAAATAATTGTGGAGGATATGTGTAAAATAAAATATGTTGATTTATCGAGATAGACACAAACTAATTATCAAGATAATAGGTAAATTTGCAAGTCCCCTTGTTATCTTGAACGTAAGATACAATGTTACCAATTATATTCATGTCCACAAAATTATTTTTAAAGAAAGGGGATCGAAATTCAGATACTCTCTATTACTACTAGATAAAATACATAAAAACTCATTTGAACTTGACAGAAAAACTTATTTTAGCATTTAAATTATGTGAGTGTTTAAATACCTTTAAATCATCTTCAATTGAATTAAATATCATCTTATATATACTCTCCTAGTTTCATAAATATAAGGTGATATACATACGCGCCATCTCATCGACATGTTGACAACACGTCAGATAGTAAACAAATTTAATTATACCATGTAACTCAATAATTTATTTACTCTCCATCTTCTGATCAAGTACTTAACTCGATAGTGTAATCACAATTCACATCCACTGGCCGGGGGCGGTTATGGGTTGAAAAAAAATTACGAGACGAGTATATACTATTGTTGCCAAGGCAGTAATATGACTTACAGATTTCTAGGCAATTGAAGATTAATAAATTACGATGCAATAAATATTATTATATATTATTTTAATCAATTTAAATAAATTTTTTAGAAAAATGTGGCAGATTTTTATGGTAAGAATTATTTAAATAAATTTTGAAAATTATTCTTATAATAGGAGACTTAAAATTAATTTTGTAATTCGGTACTGTATCCATATTTAAAGAAATAGAGACATTGTTTCTTCTTGATAATTAGAAAAAAGGATTTGAGTTTTCTTATCCTTTTTGGATTGGGAAAAACTCTTTATAAATAAAGATTCTTCTGATTCAGAGAATAAACTTTTGTATAAAATCTTCGTTTATCTAAATATTGAGAGAGATTAGCTGTGAATTTGAAAATAGCCTAGAAAAGATCATAGAATTGTAGTCAGGCTTTCTTCAATATGTACATATTTATTCACGTTTCAAAATATGTTTATCAAATTAATTTTCAAAAAATTTATATATTGTATGTGTTTGTTTCAATATAAACATATATGTTATTATTTAGATAAGGAATACAATTTTATTTTGTTGTGCATATGTTTCCATCAGTGACGTAACAAAAATTTTTACGGAAGGTATCCAAAAAGAGTGTGTACTCAAAATTTTGTAAATCAAACTACATAACATTAATGATTAATCTTTTTAATTAAAATATATTAAAAATTTTAAAATCAAGCTACTGAATAATAATTAACTTTACTGTTCACTCATGACCAACAACAATAAATGAAAAATAAAGAATAGAATCAAATGAGTTATATTAAAAGAAATTTATATAAAGTATGTTCACTTTAGGTAGCTTTATTGGAATAAATAAGTGGGATTTGCTTATTGACTTTAAATTAAATAGTTACTTTTAAATTTTATTTAAAATTTTTAATGAAAATAATAGGATTTGCTTATTAACTTTAAATGAAAGAATTATTTTAAAATTTTTAATGAAAAGAAAAAAAAGAGTCAATTAATGGGAATAGAATCCGCGCAATGCAAGTTGCAAAGAACTTAGTAAAAGTTGAACAACTCAAACCACTAAGCTAGAAAATTTTTATTGCTTTTCAAGGATATCTAAAATATGTTACTTAACTATTTAAATTATTATTTTACTTATAAATATGATATAATTTTTTGACGAAAGGTGTCCAACGATAGCTACACCCTGTTTCCAACATTTATATCAATCACACATGAAATAACCATGAATATATCATTAGTTTTTATATTGGAAACCTCACATTAGATTAATTAGTGCTTTTACCACTAGATTTAAAAAAAAGATAAATAATATAGACAACTAACTTTTAAAAAGTAGCCAGTAGGTGAAGTATCATTAATAATTGAATCAACGTTTATTTGTGGTCCTAAAAGTGAAAGAAGATTAAAATAATTGAATCGACATTTATTATTGTTGTAATCTATTAATTTTATTCTTAAATAATAGAAGATTGTCGTTGAATATTCGGTGCAGTATAAAAAAATTATTTATACTAACGAGGCATAAAACTGTATGAGCAGATAAGGAATATGTGAAATCCATTCAATGTAAAACGTCACTGATTATTTTTTTCTCTTTTTGTATATTTAAATACCCCACTTTCGTATTCTATTGTTAATTTGATTAAGAAGACTTTTTTGTTGTCTCCATTAACTGTGACAGTGTGAAGCAACAAATAATTAGATCCATCAGCTGCATAATATTATACGGTCTATCTCTTCTTTTTGTAAAAAATTATACTCCACAAAAAGAAAATAAAAACATGTGCTTTATTTTTTTTCCTAAATATAAATATTTTTTTCTTCTTGAAACGCCATTATAGAAGTTTGGCGTGCTGGTTTATATGATTGATGTACTTGATGATAGTGTCCCATATTTTCAATTTATTTTCTATTTAGGGTAAATTTAATAAAGAGTTACTGATTAATTTAAGAGGCTCTATATTAGATATTCAAGATAAAATTACTATTTATAAATAAATAGTGAAATTAGAAGAAGGTAGAAAAAATTTTAATTTTTGATTGACCCTCAATTTGCCAGAAAAAGAAAAAAATAATGAATTAAAGTGAAAAAAAAAGAACTAATAGAACAAAATAACACATAAAATTCACTACATCACTTATCCAGTGCTATTAAACTTTCAGAAAGATTTATTTATTTATGTTCTCAGTTAAAATTTAATTTATTTATGTCATTATTTTTTAATAATAATTTTACAAAATCATTTTTAATATGTGATCAATTATAATTCGATTGTATTATTAATTTTTTAATAAAAAAAATTGATCGGCCACGTCATTTAGTGAATTTATACACTTTATTGAATACTATTTTCATAGAGGCCCCTTTAATTCTTTTTTTTATTTTTTTTCCTGTTTGATTCAAATTCAATTTTATTTTTCTAAAAAGGAAAAGAAAAAAATAGTAAAAGGTTTTTATTCCATAATAAGTCACTCAAAAAACTCCAATATAATCGGGGAAGTTTCATCTAAAACTTGACCTCGAGAGACACACTCAGCTACCCCATTCTTTTTCGCATTTCCCCAAAAAAAAAAAACACAAGAGTTTCAGACGAAACTCATTTCTCCGATTTTTTGCAGAAATGGCGGTGAATGGACTCTGTACGTCGACCGATGACTTCCTCAAACGGTGTGAGCAGTCCGGTGATGCTGCTTACAGTATGCTCCGATCACTCCTTGAACGACTGGAGGATCCGGTTACCCGGAAAGAGGCTCGGATCTTCCTAACGCTTCTTCAGAAACGTTTTGCTACTAAAGAAGCCTCCGATCAATGCCTTCAAACTTACCATTTCCAGATTCAGGATATTGTCCTTGAGCAATATGAAGGTATTCTCTCTTTTTCTCCTTTTATAATTTATAATAATCAACTTTGATTTATGCTTTTTTTTTTATACTCACATTCTCTTTTGCAATATAGATATATGGATGTGTAGATTAGATCAGTTTTTTGTTATATTCTCAGCATATGTTAGTTTTGTAATGATTTTTTCCTCTTTTTGTTTTATAATTAAAAAAAAACTGTAGATTCTTCATCAGAGTTATCACGTGTGTATTTGGTGTTCCTATATTCAAATTTGTTTGGTGTAATTACTGTTTATACAGTTGCATAATTTGTTCCTGACTGCAATTTTTCAAAACAATTACAATTATTTATGGATGAGGTCAAATTCGTACTATAGATATCATCTCACCCAAAGCATAAAGATTTCTTTTGATAATTAGCTAGTTGAACATTTCTGTTTTTGTGCAAATGGAGTTATGTTGACTTTGGGTAAAGACTTGTCATATCCATAACTTGAGAACATAATAAAAGTTTTAACATCTCACTTTTATTATTAGTTGTTCTAATGCGATTCAGATAATATATTTTTGCTTAGAGAGACTGCTTCTCTTAGTATGCTTGTCGGTTTAATTTTCATTTATTTTTGTAGGTTTTCAGAAACGCAAGAAACTGACAATGATGGTCATCCCCAGTATTTTTATCCCAGAGGATTGGTCCTTCACTTTTTATGAGGGACTAAATAGACATCCGGATTCCATTTTCCAGGACAAAACAGTTGCTGAGTTGGGATGTGGAAATGGATGGATATCTATTGCCATTGCCGAGAAATGGTCACCATCAAAGGTGTGATTATTTTACAATTCAATTGCATTTTCGAGCTACAAGAAATCAAGGTTTTGTTAGGGAAATTATTCAGTTTTACCTTCTTTTTTTCCCAGGTATATGGGCTTGATATAAATCCAAGAGCAGTAAAGATCTCATGGATAAATTTGTACCTGAATGCTCTGGACGACAATGGTGAACCAATATATGATGATGAAAAGAAAACACTGCTAGATAGGATAGAGTTTCATGAATCTGATCTACTAGCTTATTGCAAAGATAATCGTATAGAACTTGAACGAATTGTTGGTTGCATACCTCAGGTATTGCTACAACTTGCATGCCATGTTATGGTTATCTACACAATTGCTATTTTCTCTCTTTAATCTTAACAGAAAGCTAGAGATTCGAAGTATGTTCTTGTCATTTGATGGAAGTTTATGGTCACATATTCTGACTTTGTGCATTTTGCTGCTGGATACAGATTCTTAATCCAAATCCAGATGCAATGTCCAAGTTGATAACTGAAAATGCTAGTGAAGAATTTCTGCATTCATTAAGCAATTATTGTGCGCTTCAGGTTGGATGAAAAACTAATTAACAAAGTCATTTATTAATAGAAATGCTTGCTTCTTTCCGAACTGAAAATATGTATATTAATTTTTTTAATCATGTCTAGGGCTTTGTTGAAGATCAATTTGGCTTAGGGCTTATTGCAAGGGCAGTAGAAGAAGGTATTTCTGTCATAAAGCCATCAGGCATTATGATTTTCAACATGGGAGGCCGTCCAGGGCAAGGTGTTTGCAAACGGTTATTCGAGCGCCGTGGTCTTCGTGTGAACAAGCTTTGGCAGACTAAAATTCTTCAGGTGAGGGAAAATTCTAGTTAATTGAGATAACAGTTGTGACAAACTGCGCCTCTTAACATTTGGTTAATGCAGGCAGCTGATACAGATATATCAGCTCTAGTTGAAATCGAGAAAAGCAGCATGCATCGGTTTGAATTTTTCATGGGGCTTGTTGGAGACCAGCCTATCTGTGCTCGAACAGCATGGGCCTATGGCAAGGCTGGTGGCCGGATCTCTCATGCTTTATCCGTGTACAGCTGTCAACTTCGTCAGCCAAGTCAGGTAATTCTAAAGGGCTTAGTACGTATAAATCTGGTAATTGAAATTTAGGATAATATAGTTCAGAACACTGCAAATGTGTGTAAAACTGATTCAGCTGATCTGACAGGTTAAAAAGATATTTGAGTTCGTAAAAAACGGATTCCACGATATCAGTACTTCTCTGGATTTATCATTTGAAGATGATGCTGTAGCAGATGAGAAGATTCCTTTCCTAGCTTATCTTGCTAGCATGCTCAAGGAGAACTCTGTTTTCCCATATGAGTCACCTGCTGGAAGCAGATGGTTCCGCAATCAGATTGCTGGCTTTATGAAAACGTATCACCATTTTCCTCTTATGGCTGATGTAAGATTGTTTAACTTTGTTATTTTTCTATTTGCAAGATTCTTTTGCTGAATTGTTTGAGATTAAGAAGGGTTGCTGCCAGAGATGGCCCTGTAGAAAATTACTTGTGTGGATATGGAACTTGTTTTGTGAATGTTAGCATATAGTTTCTACTTAAAGGGTCATAGACTTATAGTGTACATCCATAATTGTCGTATTCTTTTCTGAAGTAATCTAGAAAAGCAACTCTTTTTAGCTTTCCTGCTCAATTGTTTCATAAACGCGAGTTAGTCTTACAAAATTGCAAAGGTCAGTATGAAATGCAAGTTAGGATGCACTGAACACTGTAGTTTTCACGGTAAGGCATCAGCTGGAACTCTAAGTTCTATGATAAATGTAATGCAACTAAAAATTTGCTCTGTCAACTGCTGCAAGATATATAACTAGGATTATCTGATAAGTCATGCAATAACATCCTTAAAGAAAGCATTTAAGATTTTAGCTTTCTAGAACTGAACTAGGGGACTTTAGTGGAAGCGTCTTTTCAGGTTTGGTTTTTGCAGAAGTATATTTACATTTATATGTATTCTAACACACAGTGGCGGACCCAAGATTTTCTTACAGGGGTTCAAAAAAGCCTTTAGAAATGGGACCTTGAATTCTTGTGTGGGTTTAAAACCACACTTTTAGCACGTTTTTTGTAATTTTTTTTATAAAACTAAAAAAACGTGAAAAATAGAACCGAGACTAAAAAAACGTGAAAAATAGAATCGAAACTAAAATAGGAAAAACTATAACGCTATCATAGGGATTCGAACTGGCGACATGAAGCTTAATTTCAGAGGACTCGCCACTTTGCTATCAGTTTCTCCTTGTCATTAAGGGGGTTCAAAATATTTACCTTATATATACAATATAATTTTTTGCCGAGGGGGTTCGGTCCGACCCTGCTTACACGAGTGTCTTGATTGTATGTCAGAATGTCGTTGTCTTCCCTTCAAGGGCTGTGGCGATAGAGAATCTGTTGCGGTTATTCTTGCCACATCTTGCAATTGTGGATGACCAACTGTCACATCACCTGCCTAGGCAATGGCTGACCTCATTGAAGATGGAGGTATTTGCTCTCTCCGTTGAATCATTAATATCATGTATTGTATTTGTTTCATAACCTGATGCAAAATCACAGTTCTTCCTAATGATTTAACTACACCAAGTGAGTACTTGAAAGGATATGTCCATTCAGCTTTCATGAGCATTGTTGTAGGTTTATTTGTCATTTTTAACAATCTTGAAATCCTGCCTTCATGCAGAAAAGTCAATCTGATAGTAATTTGGAGGATGTCATCACTGTTATTGAAGCTCCACGTCAATCTGACTCGATGATTGAACTGATAAAGAAGCTGAAGCCCGAAGTTGTCGTTACTGGGATGGCGCAGTTTGAATCAGTTACTAGCTCTTCTTTTGAATACCTACTTGACATCACGAGGGAAATTGGATGTCGTCTGTTTTTAGACATATCTGACCAGTTTGAGCTATCCAGCCTGCCCAAATCTAATGGGGTCCTGAAATACCTTGCTGGAGCTCCTCTTCCCTCACATGCAACTATTGTCTGTGGCTTAGTAAAGAATCAGGTGGGGGTTTTTTCCAATAAATATATGCTAGTGTATTTCTAAAGGATTTTCAGGTCTTGTTTTGTCATTTGTTTCTATGTTACTTGGCTGGTGTAAGTACATATTTGTTATCTCTTTTATTTTTCAGGTATATTCTGATCTGGAGGTAGCTTTCGTCATATCAGAAGACGAAACTATCTATAAAGCATTATCCAAAACGATGGAATTATTACAAGGAAATACTGCTCTTATAAGCCAATATTATTATGGCTGTCTTTTCCATGAGCTGCTATCATTTCAGCTTGCTGATCGACGTCCACCTGCTGAGGTTAGTAGTTTGACTTTTTTATGATTGATGGAAAAGGTTCTTCAGCCTTTGCTGCTCAGATTTGTGCACTGCTATCTATTGGATATAAGTTTAGTTTTGATTATAGCATTTTAAGGTTTCATCTCTGGTATAAGATCTAACCTGGATTATCGGAAAATCTAAATAAATCAGGGAAGTGAGGGATAGAGAAAGAAGAGAAGGCCTATTTTTTAAACTTTGAGTATCTTGAAGTTAAGCTCGTTTTTCTGGGTCGTATTTGTATATATGGCTGTCCTAGATAATCAGTTACTTATCTATAATGGTTTCCAATATGGGCAGACAGGAAATGTCTGGCAATTTGGCCCCTTTATCTACAATACTCTACAGATAGTTCTGGTGGTGATGGAATTTCTCGCTTTGGAAATGGACTGCATTATGCCAACTAAAACTCCAAATTCCATCAAAACAAGCACCAAAATAGGGCTGGTTTGAGGTTGTAGAGTTTACGCTGAATCACCATTTGGTAGGGTTCTTAGGACTTGGTTCTCTCTCTTGGGTGGGTGGGAGGGGATCAGGGGCATCAAATCCTAATTCTATTATTAATAAATACTCCCTCTATTTCAATTTGCTTGTTTGATTTTGACTTTGCATGGGGTTTTAAGAAAGTAAAGAAGACTTTTGAATTTTGTGTTCTTGAACTAAAGGTATGTAGAATTAGAATGTATCAAAATGTCTTTTGATCTTGTGGTTTTAAACTTGAAATGAGGAAAGTTTAAATTAAAGAGATGCACAAAAAGGAAAGCAACATTTTTTTTGAAATGGACTAAAAAGGGAAGTAAGACAAATTAATTGAAATGGATGGAGTAGTAATAAAAGGAATTCACGATACAATGATTTAAATCCTGAAAATGTGCACTTTCTAACTTTTTGATTGCATTGGTTCTTTTGAATTCCTAAATTAGCTGTTTAATGTTTGAGCACTATGTAAAAAAATTACCTTCTACATATTCTTTCAGAGAGAAAACGAGAAGTTGAAAGCACCCAAGATGATTGGCTTTCCTAGCTCTGTCAACTCAGTTCTCAATAATGCAGAGTTATCTGTTACTGATTCAAACAATGCTCTGATTCACATGGATGTGGATCAAAGTTTTTTACCTATACCAACTCCTGTCAAGGCAGCCATCTTTGAGAGTTTTGTGAGACAGAACATTGCAGAGTCAGAAATTGATGTCACAGGCAACATTAGACAGCTAATTGAGAGTAGTTATGGTTTCTCAACGAACAGCAAGACGGAATTCATATATGCTGACTGCCCTCTAGCTCTTTTTAGTAAATTTGTACTTTGTTGCATCCATGAAGGTGGGACTCTATGCTTCCCAGCTGGCTCAAACGGTAGTTATGTTTCTGCTGCAAAATTTGTGAAAGCAGATATAGCTTATATCCCTACGAACCCAGAGGATGGGTTCAAATTGACACAGAAAACAGTTGAAAGTTTTTTGAAGACCGTCAACAGACCTTGGATTTTTATTTCTGGACCAACTGTCAATCCTACTGGGCAGCTCTACAGCAATGAGGAGATAAAGAGTATATTGTCTGTGTGCTCAAAGTTTGGTGCTAGGGTCATAATTGATACTTCATTTTCTGGTGTGGAATTCAACTCCAAGGGCTCGGATGGCTGGAATTTGAAGGACACTCTAGCTCAACTAAGATCTCAGAATCAGTCATTCTGTGTTTCTTTGCTTGGAGGATTGTTTCTGAAGATGCTTACTGCTGGAGTCACATTTGGATTTCTACTTGTAGACCAGCCTGCGCTAATTGAAGCATTCCACAGTTTTCCAGGTTTGAGTAAACCTCACAGCACTATCAAATATCAAGTAAAGAAGCTGTTGGATTCAAGAGAACGAACAACAGAACTTTCCAATGCTGTCTCAGAGCATGAAAATATCCTGGCTAGTCGATATAAGCTCTTGAAAAAGGTATCTCTTTTTTCCTATAACGGTTAACTCACATTATCAGATGTTTATTATCACTCATCTTCTGGTCAGCATTTGAACTTTAGTCATTTGTCATTATGATTACATTTATGACTGCATCGAGTCATCATCTTGACTTAAAAGGCAGTGCACTAGTCATTGCTTAGATCATTTTCTATACATTATGGATTAGGTGTTACTTCAAAAATCGTTCAAGAATATGAATTCTTATAGCAGATGGTCAAAGCATATTAAAACCACGCACAACTGAATTCTAAAATATTTACTTGACATTTGTTTTTTGTATCATCTAAAGAAAATTTAAGTCATAGCTAGCCTTCAAATGTATAATTTGTTATAAATAGCTTTCAAGTTGGTTATTCTTGACTATAATTCTCTAATACATATTGTTGATTTTTGTGTAACAGACCCTTGAAAGTTGTGGCTGGGATGTGCTCGAGGCTTATTCTGGCGTTTCAGTGGTGGCAAAGCCATCTACCTACCTTGGGAAGACGGTGAAAATTGGCGAAGATTCATTTTCATGGGAAGGCAAACTTGATGACACAAATATTAGAGAAGCCATGCTTAAAACCACGGGCTTGTGCATCAATAGCTCTACGTGGACCGGAATTCCTGGTTACTGTCGCTTCACCATTGCCTTAGAAGATAGCCATTTCGAACGTGCATTAGCTTGCATTGTCAAATTTAGAGATATGGTCGATAAATGAACACAATCAAGTGAAGACTGCTGGTCTACCATGTCTTTCCCTTTCTAATTTTTTTTTGTCTTTTTTTTCACAACTTGATTGTTGTGAAATAAGCCCCCATTCCTGTGAGCAAGAACACCTTAATACCTGTTTTTGCAACACATTTTTCGTTTAATGCATTTATATACAAAATATCTTTGATACTCGATTTGATTCCTTCCGTGAAACTTGGCGATGACTCTTAAGTTATGTAACATTCGTTCACCACTAAAAAGTGATTGAGTTAACAATTTCAATAGGGTTGATATGTACGTGATACAGTTAACAATCTCAATTTGGTGGAGACTGAGCATCCGTGGGAGAAGTATGTTTTAGAATCCAACTCAGGATATGTAGTAAATCCTATACAAAACCACTATTGCCCAGTATTGCCTTTCCAATAATCTTGTTTTAGTAGTAGAAAAGTTCGACTACGATCAATACTGGTCAATATGAGCTTGCTCATCCCATTTGGGTTAATTCATAAAGACTTTGACATTTTACGGGTAAGGCCGAGCTAACTCATTTTTATGTAGGTCAAAAAACAGTCGGCCCAACACACAAGTACATGGACTATTACAGGCTTGTCGGGTCAATCCACTTTTTAAATTATTTTTTTTATAATTACTAAATTAAATTATAAATTATAATTTTAAAATATTATCATAAATATCGACAAAACAATATTTCATATTGTTAATATTATTATTTATTAATCAAATCCATAAATAAAATTATTTTCTAATATTTATTAAGTTTAGTATATCTAAATAGGAATATGAACCTAATTATTTTGAATTTGGACTCTCTTTATTTTTAAATTTTAATATTATATTATATTTTTTAATTAATTTTTATTGGATCATGGATCGATCCTACGAATATTTCTCAAGCCTATAAATAAGCAGGCTTATTCAGGCCGGGCTGAATTTTTTTTTAAAACCAATTTCAAAAATTATATTTTATGAATTTCATTATATTCTAAAATTTTAGTAATTTTTTCTACATAGATATATGCTCTACATTAAAAATTACGAGTTCAGTTAAACTCGAATGGTACATGACTGGTTATTTAACCCCAAAAAATAACCTAAAAAGTGCACAAAAGATACTTGACGGAAAGAATCGTTTGAGATATGTTGTAGAATGCAGTGGATGGACAAGATTACTAGTCTAACGTGTCTAACGCTTGTTCTCATCTTATTTCCAATAAATTCTTTTAGAGAAGTTGTTGGTTCACTTCACTACTCAAACATGAAAACCTGACGGAAAGAATCTTTGTTTTTTTGATTCTTGAAATTATTATGACAATGGCGCTTCAGCTTCAGCTGCAACCAACTGTGAGAAATGGAGTCTTTCAGTACCCTTCTGCAATTAGACCTTTCGGGAATAGAAAAAGAATTTCTTTTCAAGCACAAGCCACTCCTACAAGAACCCAGGTACACTTTCTGCCCCATTCTTGATTCTTGATTTTTTAATTTTTTTTTTTTTTAATTAAATTGAAGATTGAATCTTGTTGCAGAGGATAATGGAGGGAATTGCAGTAAGTGGGGAGGTTGGTGGCGCTGGTGGTGCATACTCATATACTGCATTGAAAAGATTGGACCAGTTGTTGTCTAAAATTTGCTCTGCTTCAGCAGGTATATACTAAATATTTATCAAAACAGATACTTACTCCCTTTCCATTTATTTGGTTGGTTTTGACTTTAACATGATGTGTAAGAAAGTAGAGAATATTTTTGAATCTTGAGATCTTAAACGAAATATATTTAGAATGTACCAAAAGGAAATGAACATTCTTTTTAAATGGATTGAAAAGGAAAGTAAGACAAATAATTTCAAACAGAAGGACTACATTTGTATCCATTACTTGGGCTGTTATAACTATACTTGTTCCATAGTCTATTTGTTGATAGTGTATTCGTGCACCAGGAATTGATGTTCAAAGAGCTATACTTGCTCCATAGTCTATTTGTCTTTAATTTCTTATTTGTAGTTGTTGAAGAGCCCCAGAAAGTTGTTTCCTCTGTCCCCGGATCATACAAAGATTCTGAGCATGTTGGAAATTCGGAGGAAATGTTTGATGTCATCGTTTGTGGAGGTACTTTGGGAATCTTCATTGCCACAGCATTAAGTTCCAAAGGTCTTCGAGTTGGAGTTGTGGAAAGGAATGTTTTAAAAGGGGTATTGTATTAATCTTCCCTGCCTTAGTGGGATTCAGTTTTGCTATTCAGAACTAATCATCTGCTTAGGAGTCCAATAATGCTTGACTTCTGGGAAATTGATGAACAGAGGGAGCAAGAGTGGAACATATCAAGGAAAGAGTTACTGGAACTTGTTGAAGTTGGCGTTTTAACTGAAGATGACATTGAAGAGGCTACTGCAGCCAGTTTCAATCCTGTATGTTCTTTATCCTAGAATTTGTTCTATATGCCAATGAAGAGTCTGTTATCATTGTCCTGATCCTGAAAGCAATGGTAGACTTATTTATTCTTTACTCTTGACAAATAACAAGATCATTTAATAGGTATTTGAACTGCTCTTGCTTTGTGAATAACTGTGGACCTTGATATTGTTTTAAAATAACACTAAGTCTTGGGCATAAAGTAACCTGAATTCTGGTAATAATGACTTCTCCTATCCAGTGTATACCTATCACTTCTTGTTTGGAAGGCCGATAGAGAACAAATGTTCTTTCTTTTGGCGAATGGACTTGGGTGAGGATATATTGAGCAAAAGAGCCAAAGTTAAACATCTCACTGATACTGTTGCTCAAGTGTATAATTTTGAAATGACTTCTGGGATCTGCCTTCTGCTAAGGGTTCTCTACTGTTTTCTAACGCATCGTTACTTTTTCTCTTTTTTATTTCTGAGTCACTTTGCAGAATAGATGTGGATTTGAAGGGAAGGGAGACATTTGGGTCCAGGGCATTCTCAATCTTGGTGTTTCGTAAGTCTGTTTTCCATACCTTGTTTCCTCTGGAATCTCGGTGCAGCCAAAGTTCATAACTTTTAAGTTTTTTGTGTTGCTACTAAAAGAACGTCAAAATCCCTCTTCTTCTTTTTTCTGTCTGGAAACTCAATGAGTTATGCAGCTATATTGTTGTCATCAGGGTGCATCCTTCAATATCCAACTATCCAATCCTCTTGAAAGATGTAATAAATACTATTCTTTCACTGAGCAGAAGCAGGGTTAGAACAAACTGCTAATTAAGAAGCGAAAAAGGAAGCCATACACACAAGAACCTGACAGTATCATACTGATGAAAGCAACCAATTAGGTTTAATTAGCATAATTTTTTTGAACCTAAATGGTGGAAAAACCACAGATATATCATTTTTTCTAAAGATATGTAGGCAGTGTATAAGCAAATGTATCAACATAATAGGTCCTGACTTGTTAGTTTTCCCACCTCACTTCCCATATTAGGGTCTAATTGGAAGAAAATGGATGGTAATGATTTATATAACCGACCCCGACTAGCTTGGGCTTGCAGAATAGTAATCACTATTATTGTTGTTTTCCATGTTCTCCATGTTATGGAAAACTTGGTAACTAGAAGTTGGAAAAGTCAGTTATGTTCAAGTATCAATGAAGTGAAGTACTTCTATGCTGCATCTGAACATTATTCAAGTTCTAAATAATTATAGTTTAGATGGTATTTCACTAACATATATTTTTTTTTTAACTTTTTAAAAGAACGTGGTTCAAGAACTTATTTGTTGCTTATAATTTCTTTGTTATTGTGAAACCCAGCTCAAATTCTTAATGTTCTTTTATACTATCTGTTCTCAGGCCAGTAAAGCTTGTGGAGATTGTGAAAGACCGTTTTGATTCCCTTGGAGGTGTCACGTTTGAAGGTTACAGCGTCTCTAACATATCCGTCTATCAGGATGCAGCAGTATGCTTACTTACTCGTAAATGTGGCTATTTAAGGATGCACTTTATCACTTAGGCAGCATCCTAGGTTAGGCTAGAAAGCAATGAATTTCTTTATTTGATTTCTAATTTGGGCATTGGCTTTTCCTTTGATTAATGTTATGCTTAACCTCAAATGACCTTTATTCAATTTGGCCAACCTAACAATGACCAGAATGAGGTTAAAAGGACTGAAATCCTAAACACAATTACACAATATTTCAAATAACAAAATCACAAAATAATCTTCGTAGAGAAAAACTTGGAAATAGTACTAAAGTCACAAAAGGTTATAAAGATGATCTGAGGGGTGGGATGATATTTGGGTTTCTTTCACTGAAAAGGGTTTTGCTTACCATCAAAAGAATACTGTCAATTTATCTTCTTGCTATAGTTGAATTCATAGTAGATGAGTAAAGTTCATCCAGATATTGCTTGTATTTTTCTTTTTACAGGTCTTGCAACTAAAGGAGGGGAAGACTTTATTCTCGCGTCTTATCATTGATGCAATGGGGAATTTTTCTCCTATTGTAAAGCAGGTGCAGAATCTTTTCTTAAAGCATACAACTATTAACTGTTTCTTTCGGTGAAAAAATGATCTTGGTATCATGCAATGTAAAGGTCAGGAGAGGTAGGTCCCATTTAAGGGCTGGTTATGTTACATCACAACGATAGTTGGGTTGGATGATAGTAAATAAAAGATCTCTTTTATTACATCACTTGATTCCCCCATTAATATCATGCATTCAAGGATTACTTTGACCTCGTAATCTTTACTCAACACTTTTGATTTAAGTCTTCTCTATTTCACTAACTTAAAATTCCTCTTTGGATTATTTTATTAGTTCATTTCCTAATATCTTAAACTGGCTTATGATTGAAAATTGCTTTAGATTAGATGTGGAAGGAAGCCAGATGGTATGTGCCTTGTGGTTGGGACTTGCTGCCGTGGTTTTAAGGAGAACTCTACAAGTGATGTCATATTTAGCAGTGCTACCGCAAAGGAAGTTGGCCAGTCACTAGTCCAATATTTCTGGGAGGTAAAACGACTTCTTGGAAAGCATGAATTGAATGGCTAAGATGCTTTAAGATAATCATGCACATCATAGTCTGGAAAACTTTTGTGCTTAGCCAATAACAACATTCCCATGATCTTCAGGCATTTCCTGCTGGCTCGGGTCCCATTGACCGAACCACTTATATGTTCACTTATGTTGATCCTCAACCCGGATCTCCACAGCTGGAAGAGTTACTAGAAGATTACTGGGATCTGATGCCAAAGTATCAGGTAACCTTTGGAGTATGCTATTTGGGGCTTATGTTTGGCATACTTCTGTTTTCCCTATTATCTTCTGGGAGCTGTATCTTGTCTTTGTTCCTTACTATTGATCTTATTTGGAGGTCCCTGAAAGATCTGAAGCCAGTTAAAAACATCTGCCAAGTGACTCATGTTATTGTTTTTGTTGTTTGGGTTAACTTTGTATGTCCGGTGCTTTAGATTATTAACAGCAACTGCCATCTTGTAGTATAAAATTGTCATTTCTCCTAAGTAATCTATTCAATCTCTAGTTTCTTCCATTTTAATCTATAGGGCGTGTCTTTCGACGATCTGGAAATCTTGAGGATAATATTTGGTATTTTCCCAACATATAGAGACAGGTAACCATTAACTTTAAGGTTTGTGCTTAGACCTTGATTTATAAGATGCTATTGTTGTTTCACTTGCCACCTAACTTCATTGTTTTTTTCCATGGATAATTGAATAACTGAAGTTCACCTTGCATTTGATACATCACTTTTTGTATATTATAAGTCGAGTTATTATCAAAAACTTCTCATTTTTCTTTTACTATTTCTGATAATTCTGTCCCTTTCATTTTGATGACAGTCCATTGCCAGCAGCGTTTGATCGTATTTTACAGGTTTTTCATCAACCCCTTTAAAGCCATGAATCATTGCAGTTAATATCAATAGAATACATGAGTTTGGATGTCTACAGTTTGGGGATGCTAGTGGCATACAGTCACCGGTTTCTTTTGGTGGTTTTGGGAGCTTGACTAGGCACCTGGGGAGATTGACAACTGGTAAAAGTTCATCTGGTTTCCATCTATAACATCTTACCTATACATGAAACCTTCTTTCCAGAAGAAAAGATAATGACGTATATGTTAACCAGCTTAGCTCTCATAGATATTTGACTATATTAATTAAAACTGTGTTAGATTTTTTTATATGGACATAAATATTAGGCTCCCACTAATAGAAAATTAAGATTGCAGACTTCTATTAATGTTGCTTAATTCTGATCATTACATCCTTCAATTGTTATCTGGCCTTCCCCTCCTCGACTTTGACCTGCAAATGAGCTTGTGCGGAGCTATTTTCCCACTTGGAAAAAGATGTGGCTTCTGGTGCACTGATTATTTTTGGTCATTTTCTTTGGGGACAAGGTATATATGAGGCACTTGAAGGCAATTTTCTGGACTCAAAAAGCTTGTCAATGTTGAATCCTTACATGGTGAGTTTTCAACTGTTACATAAGCACTTGTATTATCACCACACTTATGCATTATGTTCTGCAGCCGAACTTGAGCTCTTCCTGGTTATTTCAAAGGGCAATGTCAGCAAAAAAACAGTCCAACGTTCCACCAGATTTTATTAATGAACTTCTTTCTGCCAATTTTATAAGTATGAAGGTACGTCATCATCATCTTATGAGGAGTTCAAATGCCTTTACATTTATAGGATTTTGAGTTCTTTTCTCTTTTCTTGTTGTCATCTACTTGCAGAAACTAGGGGATCCTGTCTTGAGACCTTTTCTTCAGGTGAACTATCTTATTGTGGTTTATAGTTTCTGTATCTAGTCTAGAACTAATATCCTTTCATCTTAATTGATATAGGATGTTATACAGTTTGGGCCTCTTGTGAAAACACTAGGTCTCATAACGTTAACGAGACCTCAGATTATTCCATCAATATTCAAGCAGGTAAATATATGGCTGCCTTTTTTTATCGCTTAATTTTGCACCCCACGTCAAGGAGCAAGGAATTGCTCTTTTTCTTCTATTGTAAATATTATATCCTTAAAAATGTGAATTTTTGAGGGCATTTGCACATACAGCTTCATCTATTACTGTTATGTTTCACAAAAAAAAACTATAGAACTTAACCAGTGGTGAACTTCCATCTAGTTACTGCCTTTGAGTATCATAACCTCTGAACCTCACAGTTGCGAAAGACGTAGTAATCTGTCATCCAAAAGATCAATACGAGTTACTTCATTCTAAAAATTGTACAATTCTAATATTTCTAGATGTGTAAATTTTGTGTTGCATATTTGTGAGGAAAACTAAACACCAGATGATTTTTCAGGTCGGAATTCCTGTGCTTCTTGAATGGTTTGGACATTTTATCATGCTGGGATACTATACATTTCTCTCTACCTTCCTCGACCCTACTATTAGGTAATAAGCTTTTGTAATACATAGTTCCATTTCTTGTTTGATATTTGACAGTTCGCACTTTGATTTCCAATTGCATTGTAACTAGCCACCACCTGACAATTATTCATTCTATGTTAGGCCATTGATAGAATCATTTCCAGCCAAGATGAGATATGAATGGAAACGCGGACTTGAAGCTTGGCAATATGGAGCTGGTTTAGACTACAAACTGAGTCCCTCTGAAGCTCACGAGACGGCTAATGGATCAGATCCTAGTAAAAAAAATTTCAATACCAACAGCCATCCCTGAAATTTCCCAGTACATTATTAGCAGCAATGTATATGCTATAGTAACCAGCTGCTGTAGCCAGTGAATCAATTCTCACATTACCTTTATTACAGTAAATACCATCATTTTTTTGTTTGCCTACTGAAATATTTTTGTAACATAAAAGCCATTTAACTATTGTTAATTCATTTTTAAAATCACTCAATTAGCTTAAACTATATTTTTTAGATTATTAATTTTAAATTAAGTTGGTTACAATTTTGTAGATGAAACAGATACAGTTGAGCGTTTTTGTACGCGAATGAAAATAATTGGGTGATTTTCTGTTACAAATAAAGTCATTCATTTTTTAGATGCTTATCATTAATGGAGCTAATTTCACGTCATAAAATAAAATTCAGTGATTTAAATATTGAATCTAAATCAAATTGAATTTTAGTTTGAATTGATTTTAAATTTTTTATGTTTCTAATTATTAATATAATAGATTAACCAAATCCAAAAATCTCATACCAAAACGAAATTAATTCAGATTGAATTACATTTCTTCAAAATTAAAAATTAAAAAATTCAAATAGTATAAAATCAGCAAAAATTAATTTGAATCCACACCACTACTTCAGTAATCAAATATTATTTAATTTTCTTTTGAAGAAAACTAATTTTAAAGACGACAACTAATATTTCTTACTCTTTCTTGAACATTCCATAAAAATTTAACTCTCCAGAAACTAGTAGAACATTCAGAGGATCCTTCTTGAACTCTCCTTCCCCTTTTGCTTCAACACTATATAAACTCCAACTCTGCAATTCCTTCAATCAACAAGAAGTATCATTCAAAATTCTCTACAATACTCTCACATTCCTAAGCTCTTCTTATTATCATCAAATCAAAAAAGATGGCAAAAGCAAAAGCTCATGTTATGAGTTTTCTTCTCTTATCAACAACAATTCTAGCCATTCTTCCATCAAAAACCCAAGCTTTAATGCCATACACACGCCAGTTATTCGACTTAATGTTCCCACAAGAAGACCCATTCAAGATTCTTGAACAAACCCCAGTTACAATCCCTAAAGGGATTGATCAAACAATCGCCTTATTAGCTCGTTCAGATTGGAAAGAAACATCGAAAGAACACGTAATTTCACTTGACATTCCTGGGATGAAAAAGGAAGATATCAAGATCGAGGTTGAAGAAAACAGAGTATTGAGAATCAGCGGAGAGAGAAAAACAGAGGAGGAAAATATTGAAGGTGAGAAATGGCATAGAGTTGAGAGAACTTCTGGAAAGTTCTGGAGACAGTTTAAGCTTCCAATGAATGTTGATTTGGAACATATTAAAGCTAATTTGGATAATGGGGTGTTGAAGATTACTGTACCAAAACTGGCTGAAGAAGAGAAGAAACAGAGCAAAGTGATCAGTATTTCTGAAGAAGTAAATGGTGGAGATATTAAAGCTACAATGTGATTATTTATCATAATCATCATTTGTTTTTGTTTTAGAGTTACTGTTGAGGTTGGGTTAATTAACGTTCTGTAACTAAACTACAGATGAAGATTATGATAATATAATTGGAAGAATCTCTCCTTGTCTTATCCATTATGTGATGATAAAATAAAGAAACATGTTTTATTATTTGTTCGTTTCTCAATAACATACGTCTTACATTTGTATTTTGCGAATGAATTTGGAGTGAAATGTTAAAAATATTTTAATTTTCTTTAGGCTGATTATTGATACTTATAATTATTGGAGTGTTGTTATGATCGATTTGTTTTGGATTTTTTTTTTCTTAATGGAACTAATAAATTTGTTGAGCAAATATTCATCTCGCTAGATATATAATGAATAATCCACAAAATTGTAGTTTTAAGCAATACTAATAATTACTTAGTAATGAATTATCACGAATATAGAAAATTGAAAGATATTGTAGATTTAATTAAATAATAATAAAAGTGTTATCATACGAATAAATAAGAAAATGTGAGTAACTGATCAGAGTACGACGGATAAAAAATAAAGTAATTTTTTTGAAGGATTTCAATTTACGATTTTAATGCTTAAGCTAAAATAAAGTAATTTTTTGAAGGATTTCAATTTAGGATTTTAATAGTTAGGCTAGAATTTGAATGTGAGTCAAGAAAAAATTAATTAACATTTAACTATGTTGTTATACTCTAAACTTTATCAAAAATTAATGATATTATAATAAATATTTTTTATATAATTATGGAAAAAACTATCATGTATGAGAATTTTTTTAAAAAAAGTTAATGAGTATAGTTAATTGAGTTCGATGAGCTACTCTTAGGGTTTGTTTGGTCATAAATTTTTTTAATATATTTGAAAAAAATTTTGACAAATTATATTTGTTCATATAATTTGTTATTATTGACAAATATTTTGGTAAATATTTCAAATTTTTAAATGGGCAACTTTCACATATAGCAAACAAAAAATTCATATTTGTATGCTATAACAAACTTTGCTAAATTGCGCTCCATAGCAAACATAAAACTGTATAATTTGTTATACATATACAATTGTATAATTCGCTGGCCTAGATTGTATAATTCGCTGGCCTATTTCGCTGCAATTGTATAATTTGTTTTGCATACAGTTGAATCGAATTAAAATGTATGTATATTGCATAATTATAAGTGTATAGCAAGAAGATATATGTTTTTCTCGCTTTATACAAAAACAGAAACACAATATATACACTTTTGTTGTATAAAGCTAAAAAAAATTGTATTTCACTGCAATTGTATAATTCGTTGACATTTTTCTTTGCAATATTTGAAATTGTATAATTAAGTGTATAACACGAAGATATACATTTTTGCATGTGTATATACAATTTTCTCTCGCTTTATACAAAACAGAAACAAAATTATACACTTCTGTGTATAAAGCGAGAGAGACGAGCGAGAATAGAGAGTGGCTAGCGAGATTTCTGGGAGAGAGACACCGGCAAATTTTAGCTAATGTTTGTTATGGAGCACAATTAAATCAAACCCTAGCTATTCCATTTAATTTAGGTTATTAGTTTGCTATTATATACAATTTTCCCTTTTTAAATACTAGTTTTTTCTAGTATTTGGGCCAAATATCATTATTTTGGATCTTTAGAAAATTAAAATTTTACCCCAATTATCTTTTACAAAAACACTCTTGTTAGTAGTTGTTTGCGTTGTATTACATGATTTTTTACGTGAACACCAAAAAAGTAATTAAATATTTAGTGAATATTAAATAATGATATGATTGTTGATGAAAAATTATTAAAAATTGGCTTAAGGTAACAAAGTCGCGTGCTTTATCTACTTCACGATGTATTGAATGATGTTTGTTGCACTCACTCTAAATTACCACATTGTTCTAGTGTCATGAACACTATTTGTTATTGTTGTAACGAACATTCAATTGACTTGTAATACAAATTTATAGTTAGTTTTGATAATTTTAAAACTTATGGTTATAAATCATATTTTTCTAAAAAGATGAAATATATTTTTCAAATTTTATGACCAAACACATGATAAAATTTCACTTAAATTTTCACTCAAATAATATTTAAAAATTTATGGTCAAACGATAGCTTAACTACGAGAGAAAGGAGATTTGAGGTGATATCTATTTTTTAAGAAAAAAATATTCTAGCCGAGTGATATTTATACTTCAATTTAATAAAATAAATAAAAATAATATTTGAGTGCAATTTCCAAAACATGAATAATCGTACTATTTAGGGAATAAACTCTTTGAAATAATTCAATGAGTGTATATTTACTGTTGTCACCTTAAGAAGACCAGTAGTAAAAAAACTACTACTATCATCATTCAAGAAGCTCATAGTAAAAAAACTCAAACATGGCGGAAACCGAAACCCTAGATTC
This sequence comes from Solanum habrochaites, assembly GCA_027704765.1. Lineage (NCBI taxonomy): Eukaryota > Viridiplantae > Streptophyta > Magnoliopsida > Solanales > Solanaceae > Solanum > Solanum habrochaites. The sequence continues at coordinate 90,908,258 of JAKWJA010002489.1, forward strand.
CTCTCCTCATCCACCTCAACTTTCCGACGACAATCCTACCGGTAACGAAGACCAAGATATGCTCGACGCAGACAAATCCGCTAAAGATTCCGATTCCGATTCTCAGTCAGACTCCGACTCCGATTCAGAAGATGATGCACAGCAGAATACACAAATTCAAGCTCTTGAAACTGAGCTCTTAAATAATCCTTCCAATTACGACACTCATGTTCAAGTAATTTCTCTTCCTATTCTCATCCACTAAGTTAGTAGGAAAGAAAAACGTGTTCAGAGAAATAGTTTATATATCGTTTGTTAGTAATACAAGTACTTGTGAGTTGGGATGGACTGGGTGTCAAGATTGACAATGATGTTTAAAGAGTTGTGATATTTTGAAGGAAAAATTAGATACTGCATTCTTACCCTTAAACATAGATATATCTCTTAAGTACAACCTTACCCATGCAATATTTTCCTGGTGAATTGCACTTTCTTGTAAACTTTTGTAGCACGGGCGCTGTGTAGGCTCCATTCATAAGAATTATCTGTGTACTCATAAAAAAGATTGGTAGAGACTGATTCCATCCGTAAGTGAGAAAAGTTATTTTACCATTTTGGCAAAGAACAGTTTCTTTTGATAATGTAAGGTAACGTGCCTCGGAGGACATTTTCCTCTTTAATAAGCACATCTCAAATGTAACTTTTGGTTGACCTGTGGGTGTGATGATAAATGGTTTTTCATTTTCAGAAGCAATTAGCGGTTGGAGTTATTTTCTTTATTTTTTGTAACGCATGCTTGTTTTTGTTTTGTTGTGGCTGTGTAGTACATAAAAGCTTTAAGGAAGCAAGGAGATATCGAGAAACTTAGACAAGCAAGGGAAGCCATGAGTGCTATTTTTCCTTTGAGTTCAGAGATGTGGCAGGAGTGGACAAAAGACGAGATCTCTCTTAGTTCAGGGTATCACTTATCTACTGTATTTATTTATTTTTGTCGACAAAATACTTTTCTGTTTTTAGTTTAAATGCTTTTTCTTTACTGTTTTTTAATGGTGGCTGTTTGATGAACTACAAATATTTGTACCATATGGAAGCATCTTTAGTCTGTAGGCTCTTCATAATAGGATAGTGGATAAATGTTCTATTAAAAAAAAAATAGGATAGTGGTTAAATGTGAGGGAGTGTATAGGTTTGGGCCATAGGAAGGCTATAAAAGGACAATACAGAAGAAGATCTATGTGGAGCTTATTCAGGATGCATTACATTCTATTGCTCTACTATAGGGAATCTTGCTCCTGTATGCTCAGTTGGATCTCTAAGTAGTGAAGGGAGCAGAGCAAATAAAAAGCAGAATATTTGTTCTGTAAATATCATATTTTCCTTTCCCAAATAATACTTATGTAGTGGTCGCATTTTCTTGTGCTCGCATTTCCACTTTATTGAGAACAAGACTGAAATCGTCAGCAACATCCAAAGTGGTGATTGGTGATCGCTTTGTCCCCAAGCTAAAATAGTGGACACTATTGTCTACTTTGAAACAATGTTTTTCTTTTTCCGGTTAATAATTTGATTTGTGGATGTCCTACTCCTATTCTCCATTTCTGGGATGATGTTTGCTTAGGTGATTTCCCTTATAACATGCTTGACCTGTCTGTCTAACTTGTAACTTTTCTCACATGTTATCTGCCTAATGTCTATATACCAGGCTGCTTTCCCCCACTATGGACAATTGCTTTTCTGTTTTTTTTTTTTTTTAAAATATAATATTTCATTGTATGCGCTTGATAAAAAGAAGTACCTGTCTGCACTTCAAGATAAGGTGAGAGAAAAAAAATGAAATAACCAGACTAGATGAAGAGGGCTTCTTATTGCTTCTTTTCTGTATGTTCGGTCACCTTGAATTCCTTTGTCATTGCTGTTGATTTTTGGATTGCTTAATATTGAAGTTCAAAGGAGAAAAATCGCTGATGGTATCAACTCTGGGTATGTTATTGTTGTACTGAAGAAACTGAACGTGTGGAGAGTCAAAGTGCAGAGTGGATAAGGAACTAGGGAGAGATTTATGATTTTCCAATCTACAGCAGAATACGGATCTTCATTTACTAGAGAATTTTTAAAGTAATGCTCAAATCCAACTTTTTCTCTAACAAATTTAGATGTTTGATAAAATGATGGGTATGTTTGCACAGACTGATATATACGTAACTGAATTGAGTTTATTCTTCACTATTCATGTAATATGATTGTTTCTGAGATACACACAGATTCCCTTGATTTATTCATTATTTTCTCAAATAAACAGACAAACTATTTTATTGTATACACTCTCCCTGTTTAACTCTGTGACGTATAGTGAATCAGGAAATGAAGACACTTCTGCTGTCCTCTTATATTTTTATTTGCATGTCTTTTTTGCAGACTTGATGCTCTCCCTACAATTGAGAAGCTATTTGATTGTGGGGTGTCCGACTATCTGGTAAGCAGTGTGTTAAACTCGAATAGGATTTAGGGTTGAGTCAGGCTCTGGTTCTAGATTGAAAACATTGTCTGTGCTATATGCAAGCTGGCTCACTTGGAAAATCCAAAATATAATTGCTTTGTGCCTGTGCCTAGTGACTTTAAGATAAGCTGGAGTGTTATTGAATATGCCCTCTTTATTATTTAAGAGTTGCCTTGTCTCTATTGAAATGAATTTGATGGAAAATCTTTGAGGGTATAACTATCAAATATTTGTTTGTATTTCAAAAGACACAAAAGATACAAGGAGCCAGCCCTTGGTAAAGTAGAACTGTAGAAGAACCTGTTAGAAACCTTTCTGTGATTTTGTAATAATCCTTTTTCTTGATCTGCTGCTTAGTATGATGGTTACATGAAGAATTTGACCATCCTACTATTTGGAGAACTTCCAATATTTTCTTAATTATTTATGGGGAGGGAATCAGAGATGTAATAGTTCAAACAACTTTTTCTTGAAAAAGTTAGGCGTTCTGTTAAAAAGGTTACAAAAGTACAACTTTATAATGCATCAAAATGTTCAGTACTAATAACAGGGTTTAATTAGTCCCCTCCCCCCAAAAAATGGTAAGAAAACATCAAGCTTTAAGAGAGTGATTAGGAGTTGGGATTCTTCCAAACATCTTCAGTTCCTTTCAGTCCAGTAACATCAAAAAGTAACTGCAGGGATCTGCTGAAGAACTTTTAGAAAAGAAACTTTTCTTTGGTTTTTATGCAATATCTGCATATCATGAATTGTGCATAACATGAATTGTCCGAATATTGCACGCAGTGCGTAATGCGTGAGTTAGGCACACGTCATGGGATGGATCTTTGCCACAAGCACAAGCCTGGTATTTAAGTGGAGAGGGGTGAAGGGCTGTGCCCGTTATCTAACAAGTTCCAAACGGCACTGGCCCTCGAGGATTTCTCGCTTACCAATAAGAGGAAAAAAATGGATTGTCCTAATTACTTTTTCCATATCAACTCTGTTACTGTTTTATGAATACATGAAATGGTTTTTGCTAGAATCAAAAGAAATGTACTGATAGTTATTTGCTTGATGCAGTCTGTTGCATTGTGGTGTGACTACTTGAGTTTTGTTCAAGAGCACGACCAATCAGTCCGTACACTTTCTGCAGCTGGAATTTCAAAGGCAAGAAATCTGTTTGAGCGTGCCCTTGTTGCTGCTGGTTTGCATGTTGCTGAAGGCAGCAGGATATGGGAATTATACAGAGAGTTTGAACAAGCTATCTTCCTCACTATTGATGAAACTGATGCAGACGTAAGAGCTTGACGCTTCTCTTCCTTCACTTTTATGTGTACCGATGTCTCTTTAGCCTTTAAAAGATGTAGTAAAAGTTAGCCCTATCTAGTTTGAGACTGAGACACTGTTGTTGTACTGTCAAAGAGCTAGATGCCGTTCTTTCTTTAGTTAGCAATTGTTTTCTTAAGGTTGTGTACGTCTTCCACGTCCTGTCCCTCTTTGTTTCAATGCAAGCATGAGAGAATTTAGAGGCATAATATGGCATATTTTTGTTCAATGTTCATACATATATTTCCCTTGTGAAGGTAGTACTCTATATCATGAATCTTGTGCTTGAGTAGCTCGCAGCTATTCATCTACTATAGCTTTTGCAAATCACTGTTTATGAGATGTTACTGGCTTTCATTAAGTTCAGTTATTTGATCGAGTTAATGTCAAGAAACTTGTATCTACATTTAGTGGCTTCAGTTGATTCAGCTGGGTCTGGAATTTTAGGTCAGAGGTTTTGGTTTCGCAAAGATGTCTTTACATATCTGTTCTGAATATCAGAGATATGAGATCTAGAACTTCCCTCAATTGATAACCTGTTCTTATATTTGTGTAAAGAAGATTGCCGTATGGCATTGGTGTTTCCATATTACACAATGTCCAATGGTAACTTGATCTGTATCTATTTGCCACATATGATTATTGATGTTTGCTTCATTATAACGCAGTCGAGAGAGAAGCAGGTCCAGCGAATTAGGAATTTATTCCATCGCCAGTTGTCTGTTCCTCTTGCTGATCTTTGTTCAACTCTCCTCACATACAAGGCTTGGGAAGCAGAACATGGAGCCAATCTTGATGTAGACTCCAGTAACTTGGATGGGCTCTCGCCACAAGTTGCCTCTTCTTATCAAAAGGCCCTTGACATGATGAATGGGAGGACTCATCTCGAGAATCAAATATCTCATAAAGTTGCACCTGAATCAGAAAGGCTTAAAAACTTTAGGGTGCATATCCTGACACTCTCTTCTATATTATACCAAGTTGAAACAGGACTAGAAATTGATTATTTAACAATGGTTGTGATGTGTCTGGGAGATCTGCATAACATGAAAATGGAGTTTATCTAACAGGCAATGGAGTGATTTAAAATCAGTAAGGTGCAAGAGTTTGATTTATTACAGAAATTCAAATGGATAGTACTTCTATGAAGAAGAAATTAGTTGGATGTGATAGGTGATATACGTTTGCCGTCTGCATTCCTGAATACATATTACAGGGAAAAGAAAGAATATTTCTTTTTTTTACAGGATTAGTATCTTAAGTTTGTTGATTGTTCACTTTGATGGATTTGAGTGCCATACTAAGATTGTGTTGCTTATGTGTAGCTTTTTGGCTGTTGAGGTCTAAAATCATGAACAGGCTTTTTGGCTGGTTGGATTTTCGCCAATGCACTTAGACTTTATCTTTGTATACAAAGAAGTAACAAGGATAACTGCTGAAATTAGGCAATCCTGTGTGAGATGAATCCAAACTTCAACCACTATAAGTACAGCATAGCTTCTTTAGTGATGTTATTCACTTAATCATATTGTTAGATATTTTAGACTCAAATTATCTGTGAAAATTACAGATGCATGGTGTATTCCTGCAGGACTACTTAAAATTTGAGCAATCATTGGGGGATCCAGCGAGGATACAGATCTTATATGAGCGTGCCATAACTGAATTTCCTATATCTAGTGAACTCTGGCTTGATTATACTCACTACATGGATAAAACTTTGAAGGTTGTTCTCCGACCTTAGTCCTTTTTACTCGTTTCTTGATGCGAGCAAAACTGATCCAGCTTTAAGTAACGTACATTTCTTTGCAGACCTCCAGTCTTGTTCGAGACACTTACAAAAGGGCATCAAGGAACTGTCCCTGGGTTGGAGAACTGTGGGTGCGATATTTGTTGTCTCTTGAACGCAGTCGTGCTTCTGAGGATGAGATATCTGCTGTATGTCTTCATTTTGTTCGATATTGATTTCCAAGACCTCAACCGTTCTTATGAGTTATTCATGTTTTGTTATTCTGCTTTCACATTTATCTGCTCATTTGTTATTGACATATTAGTGGAAGTGTGGACACTCATTTGTGTTTCGAGACACTAGCATAAGTTGGAATCTTGTTTGTGTGAGTTATATCCTAGCAAAATGGAATGCATGTTCTTGTTCTTTTCTATTGTTTCCACTTGAAGAACTTCTCAAGACTTTCTGCAGTCATTTTGCTTCATCTACTTTCTATTTTTCCTTTTGGGGCCAGGGGAGTGTTGGATTTGATGGCTGTTGACTTATTTTTGATAAGGTAAATTGTTGCTCTGAATCAGTGCACGGCAGGGCAAGCTATGTAGACAAACATGAGCTAAGTCCCTTTGTAGCTGTAGGGAGCTGAGAAAATCAGTCCAACATATGCAAATCATATACATTTGCCATCTTAGACCAAAAGGCAAAAAGTTTTTTTGTTTTATTTTATAAAAGTAACAGTTGAGACAAAAAAACTTATAACCTGATAGAAAATGGATCTTGTGCCTAGCGCAAACCTGTAAGCTTGTTCATGGCGTGAGGATTGTCCAAGTCTCCAAGATCATTTAAAGAGTCATTTCCCATCCTACAGATGATGTGGCACCTGCCAATTCGATTGTGGGCAATATACTATTGGGCTGAGCATTGGGTAAACCAAGAATTAGGATAGGCCCTGGTATATACTGAATTATAAAATAGATCTTATAGGTATCTTTAGGCACAATTTAACCCCAAAAGCAAGCTCATCAAGTGGGAGTGATCCAAGACCTTATAAAGAGTTCAATTGCTCACCCCACAAATGATGTGGGACTACTAACACAACTGTTTCTACTTGAGCTTGTTAACAAGTTACACCATTCATTATAAACACTTGACTCCTCTTCATCATTTTTTTTTAAAGCTTCTCCAATAAAGCATTTGATTTCTTTCTAACCAGGGTACCCAAAAAAACAGTCTCGGTTATGGTCGTCCACATTAACTTATCGGAACCTTACTTCGTGCTTCCAGACCTGCTTTTCCCCTATTATGTAAGCTGAAATTATAATCATAGAAAGATTCTTTTCCCCTATTATGTAAGCTGAAATTATGATCATAGAAGGATTCTTTTCCCCTATTATGTAAGCTTATTCAGAAGACTGACTTCATATAAGAGATGTCTCCTTCCTTCCCTCAAAAAGTATGTATGGATTCTTTTTTCACCATATTGTCGAAATAATACACCAAGGGTGTTGTAATCCAAAGTTGATTCTTTGCCTTGCCAACTATTGAGGATTTTCTTCAAGTCTTCAGGCAAACGTTCCAAAACATTACTTAAATCTGCCATCTTTGTTTGCACTGTAAGTGAAGATGGTTGACTGATTCTGAGGTTTCTTCACATGAAAAATATCTCCCAAGAGGTTGCTTCTTATTCTTTATGGATTATCTCGTGTCAAGCAGGCATCATGAGCTGTATTTCACCCAAAACAAGCTACTTTGGGGGCTCGTCTTCTAGATAATTTTCCTGGGCCAACACCTTCCTCAGCTGATTGCCAGAACTTGTAGCAAGATTTGACAGTAAATTTGCCATCCTTGTTATCCGTCTATAGCATGGAGCCCTTCAGGTTCTCTTCCAGAGTAACTGTTTCCTGTTGCAAATATAACACACTCATTTTCAATCATTGAATATTCTTCTGGTTATAAAAATTCATCTATTACCAGAATTACAAGCTGGAATAGGCGTTCCTTTGTGCATTCTACTTATCTGCTGGAGATCCTGGATTGTCTCTGTCCGTTACTTAACTGATATAAGTACCAACTGACAAAATCCCTCATTGTTAAAAGAATTGGATATTTGACTCCTGATCATTTCCCATATATTGCTTAACTTGCTTAGATTTGAGATGTAATAGTAGTTATTGTGTATCCTATATTTTCTGTATATCTGTCTCGTTTTTTTTTTGTTTCTGTCTAGTTCTTTTCCTTTTCCTCTTCTGTTTTGGTGCTACTGTATTTTGATCTGACTGAGCATATGAGAGTGTAGTAGACAATGATATCTATCTTGTGTGAGCTCAATGAGAAGAAATATGTGCATTACTTTCCACTTTCCATTTTGCCGTCTGTAAAAGCACATGTCTGTACCTTGTGGCTACTGCCGGAATTAACATATGAGAGTGTAGTAGACAATGATATCTATCTTGTGTGAGTTGAAGAATTAAGTGCATTAGTCTGTAAAAGCACGTGTCGGTACTCTGTGGCTACTGCCGACATTTTTATTCATTTTCTTAATCAATGTTTCAGGTTTTCGAGAAGTCTCTACAGTGCACTTTTTCAAGCTTTGAAGAGGTTGGAACATATGTCTTATATTGTTATTAGTAGTCAATTTTTCCTCTGCCCTTTCCTGCACAATAGGTTTAAGAGAATGCCCACTGCTGAGAACAAGGGAAGTTCCTTTAGAGATTTTGGGATCGATTTTATAGAGCTGGTTCAAACCATTAGCTGTGTTGAGTGTGTTTTAAGACTTAAAAGAACAGTTTATTAGATTATTAACTTATTCATGTATGTTGCAGTATCTTGATATATTTCTCACAAGAGTTGATGGCTTAAGGCGGAGGTTGTCTTTATTGACATCTGGAGCGGAAAGCAGCAACTTAGATTATATAATTATACGGGAAACTTTTCAGGTATACTTGCTTATTGCTCAAAAATTTTGACCTCCTGTTGGTGTTACCCTTGCCTGGGAATTCAGTTTAGGTTTTTTTTGTTTCGCTGTTGGTTCTTGCTTTGCACAGAGGATTTCACGCAACATCCAAAATCAGAATAGTTTTGTACTTTAATATTTTTACAAGGTAAATAAGTTTATTAATAATGGTAAAATATTAGCTGTATACCAAAAGGCTAAATTGGTTAGTGAAAGCATGAATGGTCAAACGGGCTCTTTGTACAACAAGAACAACCAATTATGCTTGGTTATGAACTTCAATCGTGGTTCTTGTGTGTCCTCGACTCCCCATCTACGTAAGCTTTAAGTAGACAGGTTTTATTCAACTTTCTTTAATCACTAAATAGAGAGTTGGCTCAACTTGATAGTTCTGCAAATTACATGTGTCCACTATCATAGTTGACTGCTTAATTAACAGTTTTTGTTTCCAAGAATAAGTTTCGGCAATACTTCTAAAAATTTGTCTGTCAATCCTTCTTCTATTGTCTTCCTATTCTTTCTCTGGATTTCCACAATTTCTGATACTTGGAGTCGGAATGACTTACTATACTTCTATATCACGACTCGACTATTGTGTTTCTGACTTCTTCATTTTAATAGATCTCGATTTCCTGATTACAGATCTCCCATCTGGCCTTTTCATTTGTTCTAAACTAGTATTATTGAACTCAAATGGTCAAAGTCACATGCTTCTTGGCTGTCTTATCGCTGGAATATTCAACATTTGATTTTGTTCTCATCTGTCCTCTGATGAAATTAAGAATTTTGGGTGAACACTATCTAAGTAATCATGTTAGGCCAACTGCTGCTTGATTAGCAATTGAAACTTCTTGTACCATTCACGCCATCTCAATTCTGTAATTTATCCTTGATATTCTTTCAAGATTTTCTGATCTTGCAAGAAATAATTTTTTTTCATAACCCACTATGAAACTAAAGGTACTCTCCTTTTCTTCCAGCGTGCATCAGATTATTTGTCTCCACACCTGAAGAACACAGAAAGTTTATTGCGGATGTACAGATATTGGGCCCGCTTAGAATCAACTCTGGGGAAAGATCTAGTTGCAGCCCGTGGTGTATGGGAGCGCCTGCTTAAAATCAGGTTTTCATGCACACGCTCTGTTATTATGTCGATACATCAGCATGCAAATTAAATTAAGCTCGATAATTTGTAATATGATCCAAAAGTGTCTTCCTTGTTGTAATATAATTTGTTTTGCAGTGGATCTGTGCTAGAGGTGTGGCAAGGGTACATAGCTATGGAAAGTGCGATGGGTAACATTAATGAAGCTAGATCTCTCTTTAAGAGATGCTACAGTAAACGGTTTCCTGGGACTGGCTCAGAGGTATGTTCTTGTAACAAACTGCTTATATCATATCCGTCCTTACATTAGTCATGATTTCCTTCAAGGCAAGGTGAAATGCTCAGCTACAATTTTATTAATTATGTTTCTGGAGCAATAAATTTCGAAATGATTTTCAGGGCCATGAAAACAAACTTTTAATCTTCAGTACTGTGTATTTGAGGTACACAAGTCTGTAATTGTGCTTTGAAGCATGGTTTTTGTCATGCTGGGTTAATCTAATGGATAGGCACTGCGCCTTGTACCGGAGGAATATCTCTCAACTAATTAAGTACCATCAATTTTTGCTTTTTATTGTGAAAACATGCTTTACAAACGAACATGTGTCAAGAGTGATTAGTTCTTGATTCTCGTTGGTGCTTTATGTGGCTGCTTTTGTGCTATCCCTTACATCTATCTATCTGTTATGTTTATCTTTTACTGGATTGTTCTTTGCAGCCTAAGTTGCTATTTATTTTGAATTAGATGATACCCCTTCTTCTAAAAAACAGAATCATTCAGGACATATGCAATTCGTGGATTTGCTTCGAGAGAGAGTATGGTGCCCTGGACGATTTTGACCTTGCAGTTAAAAAGGTAATGCAGGTTAATTTCATTGCTTCTAGGGTTTGCTCATATGTGTGCTAATTCATGCTTCAGTTGTAATGTAAGATGTAATGATACTTGAGCTGTCCTTGATGTGCCATAGGGGAACATTTCCAATCTCCCAATGCATTTCAGAATTCTACTACTCAAGACTAGTAATTATGTTAACTCTTATCTTTCCATGATCAAATAAGAATATTAGAAATTTAGCAATCTGCCTGATGTTGCTCGCGTAGCTTGCGTCAGTGATGTAATTGTGCTTCTCTTTGGTATGCACCAGTCGCATTTTAGTTTTAAAAAAGCATTTCTGGTGGAGCTACTCTTTTTCTATTTTTGTGGATGCATCACTCTTCTGATGGGAATATCTATTCTCTGAGTATCTTATTGGCGGATTTTATTTCTGATGGATCTGTTTCATGGTTCTCTAATTGTTTCAGGTCACTCCTCGCCTTGAAGAACTGCAGTTATTCAAACTACAAGAAGCTAAGAGCATCGGTGTGTCAGCAGATGATGGAGACAATTCTTCTAGGAAAAATGTGCGTGAAAAGAGGAAGCCGATATCTAATTTAATTGAAGAACAATCTCCTGCTAAACGTCACAAAGATAAAGCTAAAAATGTTAAAATCACTTCTGAAGATGGTAAAGGCATCGCAAAAGAACCGGTCAAGGTAAATGATAAAAAACCAGATGTGGCTGCTAGCAAGCCAGTGAGTGGAAGCAAAAAAGAGAACAAAGATGTCACTTCAGGGAAACCACAACAGTATGATGACCAGTGTACTGCATTTGTATCTAACCTGAACCTCAAGGTAGTTGTCTGTTGATGTTTCTTGAAGCCTAAACCCTCCTGAATGATATTGCATATCTTAGCAACCTTCAGTTAATTGGTTGTTTGTTACTGAGACAGGCAACCCATGATGACCTACGTAAATTCTTCAGTGATGTTGGAGGAGTGGTTGCTGTACGAATATTAACAGACAAGTTCACTGGCAAGTCAAGGGTATATCTCTCTTTCTCTAGGCATACACAGCAAGAAATTTAGCTTATGCTTACCTTCTAAGTCTCAACAGTGCAGTGTAAAGTACCTTCTCTTTTGCCATATAATTATAAAGATTCACCCTCTAGTTCTTAATTATCATACGCCCACTAATTTGGTGATTTCCGAAAAGTAACTTTAAATTTTTTTTTGGTGTTCTTTTCCCAGCTCCCGGAGCCAATTTCATGAGATACTCCACTGTCTGGGAACTGGAGTCGAATAGTTTCTTCTTTTATTTTTGCCTACATTTCTACCGTTCTTTTTTAATTTCTTAACATTGTGCATTCGAGTATCTGTTGCAAAAATTCAAGGAATAAAATAAATCGTGAAAATTAGATATATGGAATTGTCATTTGAAACCCTCACCTGTATTGGGTGGGAATGCACAAAAGTGTGAACAGTTTGTCTGGACACAGCTTGCAGCTCCAGCAATTTCGAAATTTCATGATCCACTGAGAAACACAATCATCAGAATCAACTAAATGGTTCTAACTAGATCCTCGACCTATAGTGGGCAACTATTAGTTCTTGTGAAGTGCTCAAAAATTGTGGGACTTGTGCATAATATAATCGAACATTTTTGAGCTATATTATATGTGATTCATAATTGTTTTCTTCCTTGAACATGTTTAGGGATTGGCTTATGTGGACTTCTCAGATGACAAACACCTGGCTGCAGCCGTGGCAAAAAACAAACACACATTGCTTGGGAAGAGAGTGAGCATTGCTAAATCAGATCCCAAGGGCAGAAAGAGAGGAAGTGCTGCTCCCGGTACATCTTTGAGACGAGGTAAGGTTGGCTTCAGTTGTTTTCACAGTATTTGCATGTTCTTATTAGTTCCATTCTCTACCTCAATGCAATTACTTCATAGATACTTATTCATTCTGTATCAACATTTGAAGAAACTGATGTGTAACAAGGCGAAATCTATTCCTTTGCCTCTGTTATTTCCATTCGTAAGGAGATGAGTGCGTTTTTTTTTTACACTTTTCTGGTTTCTCTGCTGGAGCTTGAATTCAAGTAGAGGTTTCTAATCTTTTCCCGTTATTTTTGGAGTTCATGTTGCCTTGTTCACCTCTTCTCTGGTTCCCTTGGTCGTTTTTGCTGTGTGATTTCTATATCTAGTTCCAAGTTTCTTTATCACCACTTATATGTTTCAGCTTGTGCAATCATTAACCATATGCAGCTCTTATTGGTGTTGAGCTACCGATGTAGCTTACTGCAGAATGAACTATTATAATAATGTTCATGATCTACATGTTGTCTTACTTTCCTCTAAAAATGCTCTTCATGTGTTACTAATCTTGGTGAATCTAGTCAGTATTTCTACTCATTGCATATATTTGCCTGTTGTCTCACTGTTAACACAAGCTGAGGGGATTAAAATGGCAGGTGATAATGCTGATCAAACTACTGAGAGCTCAAAATCAGGTGCCAAAAATTCTGCTGAAGGTTCCGAGGAGGGGCTTCAACCTTCTAGTCATCACCGGGCATCTAATATCCAGCTCAAAGGTAAGAATACGTTTGCAATGCCCAGAACTGTCAGGCCACTGGGTTGGGTTGACAAAGATCAACCCAAATCAAAAGAATCTGATTCTGTGGAAGATGAAAATCCTAAATCCAATGATGAATTTCGGAAAATGTTCATCAGATCTTGACATAACTCGAAATTTTAAAAAACACTAGATATAGCTGTGTATGTGTCGTCATAGGATGTTAAACTTAAGCTCTCTATAGAGTTGTGTTAACCTTTTATGGGTATATTATTAGATCTAAACTTAATGATCTTACAACTAACATTTTTGAATCCAATCTCAATTCTGAAGTGCATTAAATTAAATGATTGTATAAATTCAAATCATAATTCTGAAATACGACACGCTTAAATAGTAATTCATCAAGACTACTAAATTTGTTACCAATCACCATGCTAATATGCATATTAACACTTATGTATGATGATTAACTATTGTATTTAAGATTGGGATTTGGGATTCCCGCCCATGATGTTTGAAAGGAGTGTGAAAAAATAATGAATGATGTGGGGATGAAAACAGAAAACTATGTGAAAAATGACAAGTCTGCAGGCAGGGATACCCATGTCTAATCTGAAACTGTGGTGGTTTTCTTACACGACAAAACAAATCTGACACTAGACTAACCTCAGAATGACAACTTCATTTTTTCCAGGACAACACACTATTTTACCCTTAAAACAAATAATATTTTTTAACACTGATTTTGAACATGTCTGATGAACAAAATTTCAAGTTCGTTTCGAAGATCGTATTGAAAAAAATAATGCTTGCTTGTTGTATTATTAGTACCTTGTTTGTACACTTTTCAAATATATGTATAACTAATGCTTACATCGGTAATATGTTGTGCGTTGAAGAATGTATACTAATATCATCTATTTTTATGCATATCTAATGAATGCATTAACACTATTAAAGACACAATTGTCTTCAAAACTTTTTTTTACATCTTTTTCACTAAATTGTGGAGGGTATTTTTATAAACATATTTTTCTTGAAAAGTGATATAATGCCTAGTACTTTTTGAACTCCAAACTGAACGGTGCATAAAAAAATCTCATCATAATTAATAAAAGTGTTACTGATGCAAGCATTACTAATACATTATATTTTACATTATTTTTATACACTCTTAGCTTTAGCCTCGAGGTTTGTTCATGGGACAGCGACGATCATCTATTTCAAAAGTACAGGTGGTATGCTAATTTCTTTAAGACCATCAGAACTCAGATCAATATAAAGGGGACGAATAATGGTAGTTTTAGTGAGTAATTTAAATACAATTATGAGCAAGTGTTAAAATCTTATGCTATAAAAGTACATGTAACGTGAAAACCAAATAAAAGACAGATTATAAAGTCAACCAAATAATACAATTTAATTGAACATATTCAGATACACTCCTCCATGATTCATTAAGTGCAATAGTAAAAATCCATGGTAAAAAAGGTTGTTTTTTTCTCAGTACCAATGCGGGTAAAAAGCATGTTTATAAGCAAGAAGAATAATTTTTACTGTGGCGTGCATTCACTTACTTTTAAGAAAAGAGAAGAAAAGAAAACACACTGCATGTTTTTAACTTTTTTTAAAAAAAAAAAAAAAAAAAAACCTTTATTGGATCACTCAATTCTCTCACTCTGTATTATTTCAGCTTTCTAAACCAAATTTATCTCTCTTTCACTCTTTATTTTGTTGATTATGCATTTTGTCTCCAACCCCACCCCACCTCCCACCCCTACCCACCCACACACCACTCACCATAATAACTAAATAAACATTCGCTCTCCGTTTATTTTTATTTGTCATTAATATGAGTATTTTTCACAATATCAATTGATGTAGTACTTGCTTTGCATTTTATGTGGATAATTACAAATAATAAAAGTTGTTGAAAAATGAGAGAACAATACCATATAGGTTCTTGCATAACAAAAATGTTGAATAATGTTGGGAAAACGCGGACAAACACAAAAATATATATGGTAAAAGTAATGGAAATAAAATGGGAAAATAATGACACCAAGAATTTTACGTGGAAACCCTTCTGAATAAGGGAAAAAACCACGGACTAAGAGGAGCAATTGATATTACTATAGTAAGGAATTTTACACTTTGTAGTCACGAATACAATATTCAAAGTGACTACTACACACTCAAAAGGAACAACACTCTTTTGGTTTCCGTCTTACTAAAATATCGCTCACACTCTATTTTTCTTCACAGACTATTTTCTTATATAGTCTATGGAATACCTCACTTTGCTCTCAAAATGGTTTTTTCTCTCTAACTTGGTGTGTTCTACAAATGAGCAAGAGTGCTCTATTTATAGAAGGATAAAACCATACCTATGTCACTAATGACATATGTAAACATAGCAAAGTCAAAAATGGTTGCAAATCTTACCAATTTGCCAACTACCAAATCTTTTCTTTTCAACTCCAATTACTATTCCTTTTTAACATTGCTTGTACCAATTGAGTAGCTAAAGTTGACCAAAAAAATGGGATGGATTCAACAAATCTCCCCCTCCAGTCCCATTTACTGGAAGAAGGTATCTTCAACTTCTTTAGAGAGAGCTCATACCCACAAGTTCTTTGCATAACTCGAACTTGTCTTTTGGTATCATCTTGGTCAGCATATCTGCAGGATTTTCACTTGTGTGAATCTTTTTGACGTGAAATGATTCATTCTCCACTTTCTCACGTATCCAATGATATCTGACGTCAATGTGTTTTGTTCTTGCATGGTACATGGAGTTCTTGCTCAAGTCTATTGCACTCTGACTGTCACAATAGACAATATACTCCATCTGATTCAAACCAAGCTCTTGAAGAAATCGCTTTAGCCATATCATCTCCTTGCCGGCTTCAGTAGCCGCAATATACTCAGCTTCAGTTGTAGATAGTGCAACACACTTCTGCAACTTTGACTGTCATGATATAGCTCCCCCTGAAAAAGTAAACAAATATCCAGTAGTGAATTTTCTGTTATCAAGGTCACCTGCCATATCAGAATATGTATAGCCTTTCAAGATTGAATTTGATGCTCCAAAACACAAGCATCCATCTGAGCTTCCTCAAGATACCTGAGTATCCACTTCACAGCTTCCCAATGCTCTTTTCCTGGATTTTCGAGAAATCTGCTGACAACACCAACTGCGTGAGCAATATCAGGTCTAGTGCAAACCATTGCATACATTAGACTTTCAACGACAGAGGAATATGGAACTTTGGCCATGCTCTCTTTTTCCTCCTTATCTATAGGAGACATCTTCTTGCTCAACTAGATATGACCAGCAAGAGGTGTACTAACAGGCTTAGCATTCTTCATATTGAAGCGCTCTAGTACACGTTCAATATACTTTTTTTGGACAAATAAATCTTCCTTTCATCTCTGAGACGAGTAATTCTCATGCCCAAATGTTTTTTGGCATGACCCAAGTCTTTCATAGAAAAAGACTTACACAACTCTTTCTTCAGCTCTTCAATCTTGGAAGTATTATTTCCCGCGATCAACATATCATCCACATACAACAAAAGGATGATAAAATCATTGTCAGAAAATTTTTGTACAAATACGCAATGATCTGAAGAAGTCTTCTTATAGCCTTGCTCCCCATAACAAATTCAAACTTTTTGTAACACTGTCTGGGAGCTTGTTTTAGGCCATAGTAAAATTTTTCTTTACCATCTACTTTGAAGTCCTCAGGTTGTTCCATATAAATATCTTCTTCTAGGTCACCGTGAAGGAAAGCCGTCTTCACATCCATCTGCTTAATCTATAAATTAAGACTAGCATCCAAACCTAGAACTGTGCGAATCCAGGACATTTTCACAACAGGAAAAAATATTTTGTCAAAGTCAATACCTTTCCTTTGACCGAATCCCTTAACAACCAATCTAGCTTTGTACGGCTTCAAGTTGTGTTCTTCAACTTTAACTTTGAACACCCACTTGTTCTTCAAAGCTCTCATGCCCTTGGGCAATTTTACCAACTCATAAGTGTGGTTCTCATGCAAAGACTTCATCTCGCCTTGCATGGCTTCAATCCATTGATTCTTGTGCTCATCTTCCATGGCCTCCTCATAACATTCAGGTTCTCCCCCGTCAGTGAGTAACACATACTCATTGGGTGAATAACGGGAGGAAGGAAACCGCTGTCTTGTGGACCTCCGAAGTGGAATATTTGATTCGTCCACAACTTCATGAGCAACAGGATCATCAATAACAATATCATTGTTATTATCAACATCAACATGTTGATTTGATACCTGATTCTGGGCGTCACTATGATTATCAAACCCAATAACATCATGCACACTTGTGTGAGGAACTTCATCATGATGGACTATACTATCAAAATTTGAAGATTCTACCTTCTCCGCTTTGTCAATATCTTCAATTGTTTGATTCTCCATGAAAATAATATCACGGCTTCTCACAAGTTTCTTTTCAATTGGATCATATAGCCTGTAACCAAATTCATCTAGGCCATATCCAATGAAGATGCATTGCCTTGTCTTGGCATCTAATTTTGACCTCTCATCTTTCGGCACATGTACAAAAGCTTTGCAACCAATACTCTCAAATGGTCATAGAAAACATCCTTTCCATACCAAACACTATTTGGTACATCACTTTGCAAAGCAACAGCAGGAGATAGATTAATAACATGTGCAGCGGTCAATAAAGCCTCACCCCAAAATGAGTTTGGCAACTTTGCTTCAGAAAGCAAACATCTAACTCTTTCCATCAAGGTCCTGTTCATCCTCTCAGCCAAACCATTAAGCTGAGGAGTCTTGGGAGGAGTCTTCTGGTGTCTAATACCTTGATTCTTGCAGTATTCGTCAAATGGTCCACAATATTCACCACCATTATCAGTACGAATACATTTCAATTTCTTTCCAGTTTCTCTTTCAACTGAAGCCTGAAACTGCTTAAAGACACCTAACACTTGGTCTTTAGTCTTCAAGACATAGACCCAAAGTTTTCTAGAGCAATCATCAATGAAAGTGACAAAGTAAAGTGCACCACCCAATGTCTTTGTCTTCATTGGACCACATAAATCAGAGTGCACTAACTCAAGCAACTCTGTCTTTCTCGAAGGAGGGTAGGACTTAAAGGAAACTCTATTTTGTTTACCAGCCAAGCAGTGCTCACATTTTTCTAATTTAGCACTTTGGAAATTTGACAATAATTTCTTCTTGGCTAGAACATTAAGTCCTTTCTCGCTAATGTGGCTAAGCCTCTTGTGCCATAATGTTGAAGAGCTATCGCTCTCAACCGCATTCACCATATCAACACAAGCAGAGGCCGTAGTCCAGTATAGACCACGACGTTTGTTACCACGAGCCACAACCAAGGAACCCTTAATGAGCTTCCATTTTCCATCACCGTTGGTACTAACATATCCTTCATCATCTAAAACACCAACAGAATTAGGTGCAAACGAAGAACATCAGGAGCATGTTTCACATTGTTCAAAACTAGTTTAGTTCCAACACTAGTTTCCAAACAAATTGTACCAATACCAACCACCCTAGAAACAGTCTCATTACTCATACTCAAGGTTCCAAAATCACCAGGAGTGTAGGAAGAGAAAAAATCCTTCCTTGATGTCACATGAGATGCGGCACCAGTGTCCACAACCCAGCTTGACTCATCACAAGCAATATTTATCATGTTTGCATCAAGAACGGTAACAAGATCTTCGGTGGTGACGGTGGCTAGGCAATTTTCATTGCCATCTTCTTTAGTTTCCTCTTTGTTTTTGTTCTCCCTCTTCTCTTCAACTTCCTGCAGAACTTCTTTGTGTGCCCTTTCATGCCACAATGATAGCACTCAATATCCTTAAGTCTGCCTTTGGATTTGCTCCTTTTTGTTCTCTATGCTGAGAACTACGAGTTTTATTTCTCCCCCTGGGGCCAGTTATCAGGACATCCGACGAAGAGGAACCTTGAGTTTTTCTTCTCATCTCTTCGTTCAAGACACTACTCTTGGCGGAATCCATAGAGATCACACCATCCGGAGCAGAATTTGACAATGACGTTCTAAATGTTTCCCATGAATCTGGTAGGGAACCAAGAAGAAGCAAGCCTTGAATTTCTTCATCAAATTTGATGCCCATAGCAGATAATTGGTTCATAATCCCCTGAAAATTATTCAGATGGTCTGTCATCAGAGAACCATCATTATACTTCAAACTCAACATCTGCTTTATTAAGAACATTTTGTTGTTGCCAGTCTTTCGAGCATACAAACTTTCAAGATGCTCCCAAAGGGTTCGAGCATGTGTTTCTCCAGAGATGTGGTTCAACACATTATCGTCGACCCATTGCCTAATGAATCCACAAACCTGTCTATGCAACAGATTCCACTCATCTTCATGTCATATTATCAGGCTTTACAGTGGTAAATACTGGTTTATAAAAATTCTTGACATAAAGCAGATCTTCCATTTTTCCCTTCCAAATGGCATAATTAACACCATTCAAAGTAACCATTCTACTTGTGTTGGCTTCCATTGTTTTCCCCAAAAAATATAGTTATCGCAAATCAAAGTAAATCTTTTCTGATGTGGAAGTTCAGACTGTGCTGCAACCACAGAGCATACTCAGATAAAACCTGGCTCTGATACCAGTTTGTTGGGAAAATGCGGACAAACACAAGTATATATGGTAAAAGTAATGAAAATAAAATGGGAAAATAACAACACCAAGAATTTTAAGTGGAAACCCTTCTGAATAAGGGGAAAAAACCACGAGCCAAGAGGAGCAACTGATATTACTATAGTAAGGAATTTTAACACTGTGTAGTCACGAAATATAATATTCAAAGTGACTACTACACACTCAAAAGGAACAACACTCTTTTAATTTCCGTCTTACTAAAATATAGCTCACACTCTATTTTTCTTCACAGACTATTTTTTTGTATAGTTTATGGAATACCTCACTTTGCTCTCAAAATGATTTTTCTCTCTAACTTGGTGTGTTCTACAAATGAGCAAGAATGCTCTATTTATAGAAGGATAAGACCATTCCTATGTCACTAATGACATATGTAAACATAGCAAAGTCAAGAATGGTTGCAAATCTTACCAATTTGCCAACTACCAAATCTTTTCTTTTCAACTCCAATTACTATTCCTTTTTAACAATTGCTTGTACCAATTGAGTAGCTAAAGTTGACCAAAAAAAATGGGATGGATTCAACAAATAAGACAAATAAATTGAAACAGACGACATATTACTAAGTAACAGTAGCTTCATGTAGGAATCCATGATGATGAAGAGACCACATCCGTCAAAATGGGGGAAATTTAAGACCATAACTCTCTGATTCTTCATGACTAATAAGTACGTATCTCTTTTCAATTATTATATTTCTCTATTTCTAAGTTATGACTTTAATTTAATTGTTATAAAAACACATATACATAATGCACTTTTTTTAATCAATAAATAAGAATTTAAAACAGTAGATAAAATTAGTTCAATACTGAATACACCTTGGGTAGGGCTGGACCGATACTTATTGGTTCCATCAAGAATTAGAATCTCCAAATTTAAAGTATTTTTTGTTGTCTCAATAAATTCAGATTATAAAAGCTGGTTCAGAATATTTACTTTTGATTCACCTTTTTTTTTTAAAAAAAAAATAATTTTAACATAGGCCATATATATTGTAGCATGTACTGTATGGAGAATATATAAAGAAAGAAAAAGCAAATTAGAGCATGCAAATATTCCCTATATATAATGAAAACTTGTCGTGTTTTATATATCCATATACATTGACGTGTTAGAATGTGTGCACATAATTTAATCATGCAATGGATAGTATGAAATTTATTTTTCTTTAAAATGACGTGTTAATACATGATATTGATTTAGAGTTATATTCTTTTGAATATGAAGTTATTTTTATAAAAAGTTTTTTAACGAACAAGACATGATGACCGTGAAATTAGATGATAATCATAATATATATTATACACATTAAATAAATGATTTGTTGAAGAAAAAATGCCAAACTAATATATCTTGATCATTTTAAAATTGATCCAACTCCCAAACACTGTTTTCCCTTATTGATGGAAAAATTCCTTATTTTTTAATAACCACAATAATAATTCACGTGGGTAATCATTAATATATATATATATATATATATATATATATATATATATATATATATTATATTATATATAATATATATACTCAATAATTAATATATAGTGAGTGGAAAATGTGTACATCAAGAATGTTCGATGAGCAAATTTTATAAAGTTGTAAATCTAAAGGAATTCCTTTTCTCCTTATCATCAAATAATATTTTCTTTTTTTTCAAGCCACATAGTAGTCGTAGATTCGTAGTATTTCTCAGGTATCTTATTATCGTTTATTTTTTATTAGCTATCTATTATTTTTGTACTCAAATTAGTATTATTTCTCTATTGTTAGATATTGTTTCAAAATACTTTAGGTTATTTTTTCTTGAGTTGATCGAGGATTAAATACAAGAGTAAGATACGTGTATATTATCGACTTACTGATATAATCTTATTTTTTGAGACTACACTGATATATATATAGTGTATCTTTCCAACTTGACCCTATTGTTTGAGACTAGATAAATTTGCTTATATAATATATTTTTTTAATCTGATCTTACTTATCGAAACTACACTAAATATGTTATTTTTTCGAGCCAATTTGGGTGTAGGGAATTAGTAGAAGATACGAATGGATATGTGATGGTGTAAAAGAAAAGATAAGTCTTTTTAACTTTGAATCTCATGCCTTGCCTTGAAGGAGAATATATAATATAAATAAATGTCTGGTGTGTGCATGTGCCTTTTTTTTCTGAATCTAAAATGTAGACAAAAATATTTAAAGCCAAAAGAATGTTCTCAACGGTTACTCTTTATTTTATTTTATTTAACTTTTTGTTTTCTAACACTTTTTCAATTTTTTTATTTAAAGAAAAAAAAAAAGAAACATTGTTTATGTCTTGTCCATATCATTGAACAATCACCTATCTCATTTAATTACATCTTCGAATTGACGTATGATTCTCCTACATAACCATTTTCCCAACAAAATTATTAATTTTACCATCATAAAAGTTAAATTTCATTTATTTTGTTTGCAAAATAAGAAAAAATAAGAATGTATAGTAAGTTAATATTTATCCTCTTCTTGTTAACGTTGAAAGTTTCCTTGGTAAAATTTTCATTTAGTTCAGTGATATTTGAGAAATTTAATTAAAATTAATGCCTTCGGTGACATAATTTTGACTATATGCTAAAAATAAATTTCATTTTTAATAGCTAGTTATATATTTACATATTCTTCAAGTCTGATAATAAGACACAAAGATCTGTTTTATATAGTTACTCGTATTGGAAAGAAAATGTCAATTGTAAATACTACTCGTTAGACCATTTCATAGTGAAAATGGATTGATAGCAATTTTGAGTTATCGATAAAGAATTCAATACAATTACGAGTCACAAGACTAGAAATGGGTCAATTAACACTTCTTTGAAAATGAAATTAATAATTTCCAACGTCAATATATTCAAAACTTAATTAGTACTCGTCTAAAAAAACATTTCCTTCCAAAAATTAATTAAAGCGGACAGTTATACTTATATTAGGATAAATTATTTATGAATGATTTACGCATCAAACTACTTTCTATTAAAAAAATTATAAAAAAAAATTGTATCATGGTTACAGTATAAAAATATTGAATTCTTAATGTAAATGATCATATGTATATTTGAAGTTGGATAAAGTCAGGTATTGCATGAGTGCAAAATGTGGCAAAATGATACTACTGTCAGCTTTCGAAAACCCCTATGCTATGACTTGAAGCAAAGCAACTTCTCCCTCCGTTTCATATTATTTGGTTCAATTGCTATTATGACAGGTCGATAATATTTTGTAATTCTAAATTTAAGTATTACTCTATTATTTAATACTAATAATAATATAGGAAAAATGTAATTAAATTTTCTTAATTATCTATTGTAAATCAATATTCAGAATGATATGCATCTATTTTTTGATATAGCTAGGAGCGATGTAAAATGAAAGTAATGAGTATATTATAACTATTCAATCACAAGGAATCCCAAGGTTCAAAACCGTAGAAGTGTGGTTAGAAGTACATAAAGTTGAGCCCACTATTCATTTTACAAGCATACAGAGAAAGAGAAATTATGCAAACAAGAATTGACATACATATATACTCAATTAATAATAATAATAATAATACATATATACTCAATTAATAATAATAATAATAATAATAATAATAATAATAATAATAATAATAATATATGGGGCTCACTATTTCTATATATATGTTTTTGAGTATTTCCCAAACAAAGCTACTTCTTTTTCCCTACAAGTAACTTCCTTGACATGTAATGTTATGTACTCATGAATCAATTGGACCCCATATATATATATATATATATATATATATATATATATATATATTATAAAGAAGATTTTTACCTTTTTTTATTTGTGTTTTGGAGGGGGGGGGGGGGGGTTAAAGATGGTTTGCCAACAGGTCTTGCAAAATTTCAATTACGCATAAAACATAAATATATCATTTAACTTGGTTTTAAATCATATTTATGCCCTTTAGCTTTGAATGTGCATAAGAAGACACTTAAACCTGTATAAAGTTAAACAAATTGACATACATGTCCTACGTGTCATCCTACATGTCATTTTTTGTCCTACGTGTATTTTGTCATGTAGGATTTATGTGTTTATTTATTTAAAAGTTGGATAATTAAAGTGTTTGTTAGTGCATTATGAAAGTTGGTGGTCAAAGTTAAAATTTGAAGTCAAGTTTAGGGTCCAATATATGTGTTATGCCTTTCAAATAAATGTATTTTTGCTGTAATTATTAGCACAAACTATCTATTACTAGCAATTAAGGTCAACTAATTCTTTAACCAAAATATTTAAGGAGACCCCACTCGCGAGGTAATTTAAAGGAAATATATGTATGTCAAATCACTTAAAAAATAACGTAGCTTGTCGTAAAAATATAGAAATAGTGATTAGACAACTTACAAAAAGATAAATTATTTTTTACAACATATAAAATTGACTAATTGTAATTAATTACATTGACAGTTCACAAGAATTAACCTGTTTGACCATTTAAACTAGCTTAACTAATATCAAAATATCTAGTTATGTTTTAGAGTGTTACATTTCATGAGTAATTATAAGCCTGGTTAAGCAGGCAGAGAGTGATCTAATGTACTCCATATCAATATGATACCTCTTACAATTGCAATTATTTATGTTATAATTTTGGTCAAACAATCTTTTAAAAACAAGAGAAAGCATGCAATGTATTTCCTTTATGAAGTAAAAAAAGGGTAAGAGAGAGAATTTGATATTAGTGAAATTAATGATTGTTAAAAACCAGTTTTTAAGTATTCTTTCGTATATAAATGACCTGAAAATTTAATTAAAATTTGATCATAAAATTTAAAAATTATAATAATTTTTTATTTTAAAATAAATTGATGTTAATTAAAAGATATTAAATCTAAAAGAGTAAGAATGTTTTAAAAGGTAAAATAACATAGATAAAATGTTATTCTGATCAAATTTTCTGATCAAATATATTTTTATTTATATACTTGTCACTTTTGATCTATAAAAAAAACAACAATTTTTGTTTTCATACTTTACCTTAAACATTAAATATACATATTTTTCCAAGATATATTTGATACGGGATAATTTGATAAAATATCTATATTATTAATCATTTTCATAATAAATATGTCAAATTAAATCGTGACACATAAAAATGAACGAGAAAAGTTCATATTATTGTAACAATTAGTTGTGTGTAAAAAGGTTATTATTATACTCAACTAAAAAGCATGGTTTTGAAAATTTAAAATCCAAAAAGTGATAATCGATGGCTAAATTTATAGCCTTACCTAAAATTGTGTAATTAAATGATCATTTTGATTTGACTAAAGCAAATAGCTCTTCCTCATGAAAATATCACATTATATTGAAGTTGGGTGTTTAGTACGGCTAAAAATATTTAATTTTGAATACAACTCTTATAAGATAGATTATCATTTATTTAGCTCTACATCCCTTAAATACTAGTGCATCACGCGTATGATATTAATATGGCATATACTTCTAAAATTAACATAAATATATGAAACACAGGATGTAACATCATTTTCAATCTACGTGACACTAGCTTGAAAAAAAAATCAAACAATGTTGAGCCCACAAGATAGTGCCACGTAGGCTGAAAAGGAGTAAAAAATTATTAATAAAATAAGTTCATGGATAATAAGATCTTAGTAAAGTATAAGTGTGTCTCTGAAATTTCGGACATGAATTGAGTGGGTACTTAACTGTACATTATCTATAATATATTTAACAAGGTTATTTCAATACAATGGAGTCAATATTCAATTTTTATTATACTCACTATTCATCAATTTCAACCTAGGGCAAATTTAACATTTGAAGTTAAAAGGAATTTCACTAAATTAATTATATTTAGATCAAGCTGAATTTTTCTAATATATTTCAAATTAATGTTTCTTCTACTCACTAATCCAACACGTACATTGAGTCACAAGAGTATATGTAATATGTTTATATGTATCGATTTTTGCACAAATAGATAGATACATGATTCTGCTACAATTTTTGTAATAAATGATATAATTATAAAAACACAAGGAAATTGTGAGATCAAATAAATACACAGATAATTAGGGGCTGGCAGTGATTGAGATAGATGGACAATTTTTTTTTATCAGAAATCTTGAAAATTGTGATCAAATTTCTGTGTGTGTGTACTGTTTATGTATTCTATCTACCCCATTTATTATTTCATGTGGCCCTGCTAAATTACAGTACTATAATAATTAACCCAACCTCCTTTTCTACTCAATATATACAACCCCCCCACCCCACCCCCTAAATATATTTGGAATGTTGAACAAATCCTTTTTTTGGTATCAGTGATGAAATACCAGATATAGTAATATATTTTTACAAATAAATTTAATTATAATTAATATTTGAAAAAAAATAATTATTACATTTCATCTGTCAGCAAACAGTACTAATGGTACTAGTTTATGAAGAACTTTAAAAAAATATATATGTATCTATATTTTTTTTTATTTTTTGAGTTGACTAATTCATAGGATAAAATAATTACAAAAAAAAAAAGAAAAGAAAAAGAGATGGAATCATATTATATTAGCATTTGAATGGACGAGAAAAGTGAGAGACAAAAAAATTAAAGAGTCTTTAAACAGAGTGGTGGATTTTGGAATAAAGAAAGGATAATGAAGAATATTTTAATAGTCTTTTGTGGATTCAGAATTTTAATATTCTAATATGTACAAGTTTTTATTATTTAAATTACAGTCAAATGGATATATAATAAGTTATTTTATCTACTTTTTTCTCATCAGAAATAAATTCGCTACATTTTAATCTCTAACTTTTTTTTTATTTTTTTTTACATTTTAGTGTTCAGACCAGTTTTTGCATCGAGGAATATTTATCATGTAATTAAACTAAAGAATTATGCATAAAATTGACATGTTAACTTCATATTAAAACTTTACTTGTCAAGAGTACGTAGCTCATTCAAATAGCAAGTACGTTCATTTTTAATTCTTAAATTATAAGTTCGATTTATTGAAAAAAATTAAAATTTTGGGGAAAAAAACAATTACTTATGTCCCTCATCATTAGTCTTTAGGACACAAAGAATATATATAATGCACACATTTGTAACTTCTTTATTTCATTTACTCTTATTTACGTATATATATCTAGAGCTAGACTAGATAGCAACTTTCTTTCTAGCTATAGTGTGAAAACGTTATTTCGATTTCATTAAATTTCGTATAATAATTTCGTTTATGAAATTTGAAGAAAAAAATAATGTGTACATAAATCTTATTACTATATAAAATTAGAAAAAATATTTTTTAAATATAAATTGATAAAAATATAACACGAACAAAAGAAAATGAAAATAAAATGAGGATTAGTTTTACGAAGTGAGACTTTATAATTAGGTATACAATTGTCTGAGATTGCGTGTTTGAAAGAAGAAACTGATGGATGGACTCTGAATATTATGCAGTTGTCCTTTTAATATTCCACAGCCACATCATTATCTTTTTTTCACTATTTTCTTTTCATTTTACTCTCATAGTATAATACAATTTAATTATTTATTATAATATTTAAAAATTGCATTTTAAAAAAAAGTAATATTTCATGTGGACTATAGGTATAACAAGTGGGATCTTAGTAACAAGGATAAAATATTGTTAGTGTTCCGTTAAATATTTACATGTGTTATTTTTTTTTTGAACAGATTAAAAAAAAGAGTGTATTATTAAGAATAAATGGTCAAAAAATAGCTATTGTTCAAAAAAAATTAAAATATAACTGTATAAAACTCTTCTAACATATCAGAAATACAAAAATTTTAGTATAATAATGTTATTATTTATTTTTATTTTTTGTTACAATAAAGTATAAAAAAGGGGTGATGATTTAGTGCAGATAATAGAAAGTCTGAAGTTTGAAGAAATTAACCCACTAACCATGTAATCCATTTTCAGCTAAACACCTAATTATCACTCTGATTAAAATCAATTACCTTTAATCAATTTGTTATTGCTAAATAAGAAATTTCCGAAAAATTATTCTTCAAGGCAATTTGGCCTTTAGAAGGAAAAAAAAATTTAATTAGTTTTTTAACTTATAATTTGAGAAATATATTATATATTTTAAAAAAGTAAAAAATAAAAACTTGGTTAGTTGAGCCTACCAAAATTATTTTATTTTGTACTTTGCTATTTTAGGGCAAGTTTGCCGTTCTTTTTTCAACCAAATAATAAAGAAAATAGAACTCCAAACAGCACAGAATAAACATTAAATGGAACTCATTAATTTTATTAAATCTTTTGGCAATTTACTATTTGTAGTACTGGAATTAAGTTTATTATTTTATTAAATAAATAACACAGCAATTTATTTTCTCGCTTATATTTTTAAGTCTCACTAATAAAAGAATCGCATCGCGAAAGTTCCCCTATATATGAAATGATGGGTTTTTTCTTATACTAATTACATTGAAAAGTTGATTTGCTTTTCACGGTTAATTTAAGTGATTTATTTATATAATATATATTGTATATTTAAGTGATTTATTTTTTTTCACATGCTTTTTCATTTAGCGGAGGACTAATCAAATTCATATACAACAGATTATCAATCTATTTAAATCAATTCACATATTTTAATTTGAGAATATAAAATAGGGAAAATTATATATAATAGCAAACTAATAACCTAAAATAAATAGAGTAGCTAGGGTTTGATTTAAATGTGCTCCATAGCAAACGTTTGCAAAAAATTGCCAGACGCCTCTCTCCCAAATATCTCGCTCGCTTCCTCACTTTTTATACAAACACAAGTGTATAAAAATTGTTTCTAGTTGTACGAAGCGGAGAGAATTGTATAAACAAATATATTTTTGTTCTCCTCTCTCCCTTCTTCCAGATTTAGCTGCGACTCCTCAAATCTCGCTCGTCACCCTCGTCTTTTTCACTTATACAAACAGAAGCGAAATGTATAAATTGTGTTTCTTTTTGTATAAAGCGTGAGAAAATTGTATATACACATGCAAGTATATATTTTTTCGTGCTGTACACTTATAATTATACAATAAAAATATTCTCCTGCCTAGTTTCTTTTGTCTTTCTCTCTTTCTCGTTATATACAATTTTAAAATTGTATCTAATTTCTCTCTTTCTCGTTTTATACAATTCGATTCAATTGTATATTCATTGTCAAGTCTCTTTTGTCTTTCTCTCTTTCTCATTTTATACAAATTCAAAATGTATATAATTGTTCTATACACTTTGTTTTTATACAGTTCTCTGTCCAAGTGTCTTTCTCTTTCTTATTTTATACAATTTGCTTCAACTGTATATGTATAGCAAATTATACAGTTTCTATATTTGCTATGGAGCGCAAATATGCAAAATTTGCTATAGCATGCAAATATGATTTTTTTATTTGCTATATGTGAAAGTTGCCCAAAATAATGGGAAAATAATATTCTCTTCTTTAATTTTTTAAATTTTATGGTAAATTAAAATAAGACAAATTAATTGATACAAATAGAAAAATAGATACTCTTGTTTAAAACTATACTTTAATTATAGGGTGTTAATGTCATTAAGATTCACATGAGTTGCATGCATGAGTGGATATTTTGGTCAAAGTTAGTCTTAAAGAGAGTAGATTTACATTAATACAAAATGTAATTAATAAATCACGAGTGGTGTAATGAGCCACATAAAGGCTTTGTTGCTTATATGTCTGATTAGTTATTTCCCCCTTTCACACGACATTACAAAAATTATAATTAATAATACAATTTTATTTATAAACCTTTAAAAACACTTCTTCAAACTTTCACAAATAAATATGAATATGTAAAAAATAAAAAAAAATAAAAAGGTAATACAAGGAAAATCAATTGATATTTTTTTAATTTAAAAAGTGAACAACTAACTTTACTAAAATAATTAATTAATATAATACGAAAAGAGTATTATCTTATCAACATCCCATAAATTAAATATACACCAATAGTAATATAAAAAAAAATTACACAATCCATTTATTTTTCACCTACTATAATTAATATGTCATTTATTATGTTGTGTAGGTCATTTGCAATTTATTAATAGCTAACTTTCAAGTAATATGGTTGTAGAAAATTACTTTATTTTCTCAGCATATACTTAGATAAGTTCTTCCTTATAATAAGTTTAAATTATTGTTTACAATAATAACGTATAAAAAATTGAAAATAATATTAATATATAACTTAATGATAATGAATTTAACTCATTGTATACATTAACAACGCAAAAAAATGAAAATTATATTAATATATTATTAAAGAATGACAAAAGTATCACATCGGTGATTAATGAGATGGGTCGACTCCTTATAAGACTCGAGCAATCCTCCTCCCCTTGATCTAGCTTTTGGGGTGTGAATTAGGCCTAAAAAAACCTAATTTCACATATATAACTTAATGTGTAGCTATAAGTTAATCGTATGAAATCTTGAAATTTGACTATCCAGATTCAAAACGTATCAAATAAGTCATTTTAACTTGACATAAAATCTTAAAATTTGACTATCCAAATTCAAAACTTATCAAATAGATTTAAACGAAGAAAAGTATTTGTGAAGTTGTGATGAGTAAGTTACTTTGGCTTTTTGAAAATTCACCTAAGGTAAAAGTCATACTCCATATGGAACCATCACCGTCTTGCTTGCCTTAATCTAGCAGTTTAGATTTATGTGCATTTTTCACCAATATTCACCTTATTCTATTTTTCAAATATTTTTTTTAAAATTTTCGAAAAAAAAAAAGATTGCTTGTAGTAGAGTTTATATATTTTATGTACTAAGAATTAATTTATTTTCCTTTTTGTGTGTTAAGAAAGTCTTTATTGGATTCTCTGTATGTCTCTCTCTTTATCCTTCTCACTCTCTCTGACACACTGCACTCTCTATATGGCGTAATTTTGGTGCCTGATAGTGCAAGCTAAGCAAGCACCCCACTTTTTTTTTTTCTTAATTTCCAAAAAATATTTTTCTCCACTAAAATAAAAAAAATAATATTATTTTTTAAAAAAAAGATAACTTAATACTAACCATCTAAAAATTAGTGAAAATGGTTCATTATTCTTTGTAATTATAATATAGTTTAATTAATTACTATGTTTATTTATTTATAGTAATTTAGAATTAATCTAATTTTTTTTTTTTTTTACAAAAAAGGGATATTAAAATCAAACTCATTAAATAAATAAAAATGTTTTTTTCTTCCTCTCTCCTCCTATCTCTCTCCAACTCTTTTTAGGGTCCTCACTACTTCTATAAGCTCATGTTAAGTGCTTCACTCACTAGCAAAAACCACAACAAAAACACTCTTTCCCCTTTGTCTCTCTTCACTTCATTCCTTTGTTTATTTTTTGTCTATCTCATCTTCTTCTTCATCATCTCTTTCATTTTATATTATCACCAAAATTAATTTCCATAAAAGAAAACAAAAAACAAAATCTTGATCATTTTTTTTTATAGTTTTTGTCTCTTGCTTTTGAAATCTTAAAGAATCTCTTCTTGATCTTTACTAGTCTTTTTTTCAAGAAAACAATTTTGCAAGTGTTTGACCCTTTCCTCCTTCACTTTCAAGAACTCAATTTTTAACAATGATCTTAATAGTGCTTCAAAATTTAATTGTTCTACATTCCCATAATGAATATGTTGATGATGCATGAGAGGGTCAATAATGTATTATTTCCTAGTTGTTTAAAAAAAGAGTGGTGAAAATCTTCTAGTTTTTTTTTTGTTATCCTACTTTTCATTACTAGTTGAAGTCAGCCACTAGTTTCAATTTTAATCATTTTAGTCTACATAGCTCTTACTACACCTATACCTTAGGTTGTACTAATTATAATAAGTTCCTATCTTGTCCCTTTTGGTCTCCACAAAAGTACAAAAAATTTTCTTGAAAGAGGTTAGAAATGGAACTTCCAAGTCAAGATCATGAGGATATGGCAATACCAATTAACAGCACATATGGACATTTGATACATCATGATCCTACACCACCCAACAATGCCAATCACATTATACCACCTTCTATGAATGGTCCTCCAATTGATGCACCACCAGTAGCAACTGCAGCAGATCATCATGTACCTTTCAAGAGAGTAGTCAGGTACTCTTAAATTCCTATACATTCTTTCTATTATATGGTACCTCTCCTTCTATTCATGTGCGAGCCTAAAACTTGTTTATAACTAACTACTACACTTTTTTAGCCTTAGTATGTGACAGACACCACTTGCCTACTCAAATATATTTGTTGAATTGTGTCAACAATTTATTCATTTAATGAGCTAAACTCTTTAGAGATAATATTGTTGAATTGTGTGACCACATGGTGGTCAAATTAAACACGTCAGAAATTTCTTTTACTTGATATGAAATTAAATGTCTCTTACGCTTCGCAATTATTTATTAAATTGTATAATCATCTCATTTTAAAAATGATGGCTACATAGAAAATAAGACTTTTGTATGTTTGGACAGGTACAAAGAGTGTCTAAAGAACCATGCAGCATCTATGGGTGGTAATGCAACAGATGGATGTGGAGAATTTATGCCAAGTGGTGAAGAAGGTACAATTGAAGCTTTGATTTGTTCAGCTTGCAATTGTCATAGAAATTTCCATAGAAAAGAAATAGAAGGTGATCAGCAACAATTAGCATCTTCTTGTGATTGTTTTCATCATGTGAACAATAGAGTAGTAGGAGGAGGAGGATCAACAAAAAAGGTGTATTTAGGACATAACCATCACAAAACAAGTTTAGGTCCTGAACCATTTGGTACAATAATTCCAACAAGACCACCACATCATCAAATGATAATGTCATATAACATGGGCTCACTTCCAAATTCTGAATCAGAAGAACATGATATTCAAGATCATCATCATCATCATATTGGTGGGATTATGGGTATGGCTAGACCATTACACCATGTCAAAAAGAGATTTAGGACTAAATTTACTCAAGAACAAAAGGATAAAATGCTCAATTTTGCTGAAAAAGTTGGATGGAAAATACAAAAACAAGAAGAAGGGGTTGTGCAACAATTCTGTCAAGAAGTTGGAGTTAAAAGAAGAGTGCTTAAAGTTTGGATGCATAACAATAAGCATAGCCTTGCCAAGAAAAATATTACTACTAATATTCCTAATGAAAATCAACTTCCATGACTTTTTTTATATTTTTTTTAAAATAATAATAATATGTAGTCTAGTAGTACTAGTCCATGTTGGAAATTTCTTATGCTTGTTTTGGATTTTTGTTTAATTAATTAACTAATTAATCTCATTTCTCCAGTGCTGACTGGATTTATATTAAATTGTACTCTTCTTTTTTTTTTTTTATTGAGATGACTAATTTATGAGTCAACTATTAATATATATATTTTCATTGCTCCCTAGACATTTTTATATACTATAGTGAACTACCAAAGGAGTTTTGTTTTTTTGTACGGATGACAATTAACCGGACCCCTCCACAAAAAAAATAATAAAAATTAACGGAAATTTATCTTAAAAATTAATGAGTACTATCTATTTGTTTGGTGTTATATAGTTTTGTTTTTGTTTAAAGATAAGTTATGATTTTATTTTAATAAAAAATAATATTTATAAAAATATTTTGTACCTTATAAAGGAGAAAAAAAGGTTTAAGGACCTAAGGGGTATTCTTATCATTTTTGTTATATATATTTGTCAAACATATCCAATTTTTTTTAATTGAGTGCAATAAGTACTAATTTAAATTTGGATATGAATGCCATTTTTCAAAGAGCAAATATCAATTCAACGTTCTAAATTAATAATAAAGAAACCAAAATTGATCTTTAAACTTTATCTGATTAAAATTAAAACCTTGAATCATAGATCTCAAATTCTGTCTTCGTTTTTGTCAAAACAACACATAAAACAAGCCTATGAATTATTTACTACTCCCAAACTTATGGTGAAATAAATTTGAACTCTGTAGCTACAAATTGTTCTGTTTTTAGACTTTTCCATGATCACACTCTTGTAAATGTCTTTAAAGTCTCAGATAGACATACAACTATGTTGCTAAGGCAAGACTCAAAACAGAATATGGACCATGAACATAATAAATATAATTTACACAAACTGAAATCAAATATGTGATTTCCAGCTATATTTATAAGAGACTTATATGTGACATATTAATTCTTTGTGGTCCATTACTTGAGAAATTCCCAAATTGGTTTTAACTTTAATTTTCAAACACTCTTCATGTTTAGACCAATCAACTATTTCCATGCCTTTTGATGAAAGAAAATAATTATAATAATAAAAAGTTTGTTCCTCAAGTGTAGTAGTAGAGAAAGAATAAAGGAGTACTGGCAGGTGGAGGGGTTACACCATCTCAAATAGTAAAGTAGACAAAGAGAAATTACAAATTCAAATGTTTTTTAAGATAGCGTTATGAGATTCTGAAAATTTATCTTCAAATATTTGTTTGATTATATTGTTACATGAAAATTTATGAGAAATTTCACTTACTCTCACAAAAACTTATACATATCCAAACATAATTTCAAATTCTAAAAAAATTCAAATTTTCAAAATTAGCTCTTCTATCGCTCTAACTCCAAATATCTTTCATCTTTATTATAGATATAGAAGAAGACTTAGTTATTCTATAACTCAACTCCATATAGTATACATAATTTAAACAAATGGATCCCATTTGAACTAACTTAAATAGTTACAAAGATATGTAACATATGTGTACACCCACACTCTACTAACCCTATTTTTGGAATTATATTGAGTATCAACTCTGTCTATTTTTAATTGTCATATTTTTTTTATGAGTCAAACGATAAGTACTCTGACTAATATGTTAGGATGTATTTTTTTTCATCATATTAATATAAAAAAATTGCAATTTATAGTATTTTCCATATAGTAATGTAATATGCTATAATTAAGCATATAATATTATAAATTACAAAACAATTTAATGATTAAAACCAATAATAAATTTTATGCAAAATCTTCGCAGAATAATTTACACTTGGATCGTCTAATTTTTCAAACATGGCCAAAGTATACGCTATATATATTCTCGTATATAATAGTATGTATAACATTGTGTACCAAGTTTTGTAAATTAAATGGTCCAAAGTCCAATCAGTTGGACTATAAATTTGCCAAAAAAATTCTACTATTTATTGGTATATAATAAAGTTAGATAAGATTTCAGAAATAACAAACATAATACGCATAATAAAGCTGTATAATTATAGTTTTGATTATTTGTTGTATCTTTAATTCTATTTGTCATGGAGGTTTGTATATTTCTGTCCGGTTGTAATATTTTGTTTGCGAATATATAAATAAGATAAGTATATACAAAATATTTATTTATACATTTAAATTTTTTTCAGAAGTATATTTCGCTTGCTAATATATAATAATGGTAACATATTATAAATTTTCATAAATCGTCTACAAATAGCTAGAGAAAATATATAATTTATACAATCAGGAATTGAATTATACAAATTCTGAATTTATACAAATCATGCGAATAGCAAAAATTGGGATAGCTATAGCGACAACCTATAATTTTCTTAAATTATAGCTATAATATCTAATATAGGGTAAATATTTGTTATTCGGTGTAATTTTCCAATATGTACAAAGCAAATTTAGGAAATTGGGCTTATAAAGCCCATTTAAGTTCTATTTTAACACTGATTGTTCGAAAAACACAACAAAAAGGCATATTGGGCCAACACTCGAGACTCGGGGCGGGTAACGGATGACCCATTTTGTTCCACAACTCCGCCACATCAATTCACTGGCCGTCGTGAAACCTCCATTGAAATGCTCGTGAGTGAGCTCAGAAGAACCATAGAAGAAGAAGAAGGCTTAACAAATGTCTGCCATATTCAGATACAAATCAAAGCTCCATTCTTTCACCTTCAGAACATCTCTTTTTTCCATATCGTCTTCCAAATTTCATTCGTCTACTTCTTCCTCTTCTGTCAAACCTAGAAGAAAACCCTCGCTCTTCTTCAACCCACTTGAAGGTTCTAGAGTAGGGCTGGTGTTTAGATTCGAGGGTTCTAGACTAGGGTTAGGGTTTAGGCATAAATGGGAGGGAAGTTCCGACAACTACGATCACATAAAATCAGAGGTGAACTGCCCACGCTGTTCGAAGATGATGACAGTGTTATTCTCTAACAGGCCGTTGTCGATCACCGCCGGGGAGACTGGTATTTACCAGGCGGTGAATTTATGTCCTCATTGCCGGACAGCGTTTTACTTTAGACCGTTTAAGTTGGAGCCTTTGCAAGGGACTTTCATTGAGATTGGGAGGGTTAAGGGAGGTGAAAAGGAGAGTGACGATGAAATGGCTGGGAGTTCTGGGAAGAATGATGGCAAGATTTGGGAAAAGTTGAGGTCTTATAGTGGGACCAATGGTAGTGATGATGGTGGACAGGGTAGTTGTGAAACTGACATGAAGGATTCGGAGGCGAGAAAGGAAGAAGGGTGGGGAGGTACTAATTTGGGGATTGAGTTGCTTACACCAAAGGAGATATGTAAAGGCCTTGATCAGTTTGTTGTTGGGCAAGAGAGAGCCAAGAAGGTTAGCAAGTCTATTTCTGCCGGGATATTCAACTTTGGTTTTTACTGACATGATATGCTACATTTTGCAGGTGCTTTCTGTTGCAGTTTACAACCATTATAAAAGAATATACCACTCCTCTTTGAATAAAAAGTGAGTAAATATACGCTGTTAAATGACATATCATCTCGATAACATGTGTACTAGTGAAGATGTCGCCCCTCAGTGGAAAGTTTGATCCTTTGATAGGCCATCCCATCTAGAGAACTTGTTTGTTCTACTTATTTAGTGCTTGTCTCAAACAATGTCAGGAGTTATTTTGATTTCTCCTTAGGATGTGCTTCCTCCACTTACTGGCAGATCTGATTTTGTGCTGTGATCCTCCTTTTCAACGTCCAGCACTAGCTTAGTCCTTGGCTATTCACTTGTGAATATGTTTTGCTTTTTATCACAAAAACTGTAGGCATATAAGAAGAAAAATTGAAAGCAAACAGAAGTAGTGTGTTTTAATAGAACATGCATTGTAGATTTAATTGTTTTGGTCACTGATAGTACTAGAGGCTACTAGGATCCATCAATAACTGATAGTACTGATGTTGATGTCAGGTCAGATTCTCGTAAAGTTAGAGATGAGCTGGAAAATATTGATAATGATTCGGTCGAATTAGAGAAGAGCAATGTTTTGCTGATGGGCCCCACTGGCTCAGGTATGATATCTGATTTCTAGTTTGAGGAACGAGGAATTAGCCCCTCATTCCTAGTTTCTTTTTGGTACACAATGAAGTTTAATTTTGTATACGAGATTGGCTGACATTATGTAGAGAACCATATTATGTTTTACATTATC
This sequence comes from Solanum habrochaites, assembly GCA_027704765.1. Taxonomy (NCBI): domain Eukaryota; kingdom Viridiplantae; phylum Streptophyta; class Magnoliopsida; order Solanales; family Solanaceae; genus Solanum; species Solanum habrochaites. The sequence goes on from JAKWJA010002489.1 coordinate 90,945,462, forward strand.
TACTTTGAATTTAGTACTAGTTTATGGAAAATTTTCCTATTATTAACAAATTATTGCCTTATTAGAAAGAAATTAACAAATTATTGCCTTATTAGAAAGAAACTATCTATAAGAATATTAGTTTCAATAGACTTAATTGGTCATTGTGTTCTAACTTGTGTTTTCTGTGAATGAAAGGACAGGGAAAACATTACTTGCCAAGACACTTGCTCGTCTCATCAATGTCCCTTTTGTAATTGCGGACGCAACAACTTTAACACAGGCAGGTTTGCAATAAATTTCCTCTTCAAGTTGATTCAGTGCTATTTGATTTTCCCTTTGTTCCTGAAATAGCTCTAAGTAGTATACTTTTTCACTGATGAAGAACTCGACAATAAAAATATAAGATAATTGAACTCTTGCCTTGGGGAGGGGGTGGGGGGGGGGGACATACTTCAATTTTTTTCCTTAGGTCCTTCCCTACTTGATATTTGTAACAGGCAAAAGTTTTTTGCCAAGATTTGAACTTGTGGCGTCGCCTAACCCACACATCACACATTGTGCTGTTACCGAAGTCCCTGAGGCTAATTGTTGAAATTATCTAATGATTGAGTTTTATGTGTCTGGACTAATCTGACATAACACACAAGAATATTACACAAGGCAAACCCACACATCATACTTCCAATTTTTTCCTTAGGTCCTTCCCTACTTGATATCTGGTAACAGGCAAAAGTTTTTGCCAAGATTCGAACTTGTGGCGTCGCCTAACCCACACATCACACATTGTGCTGTTACCGAAGTCCCTGAGGCTAACTTGTTGAAATTATCTAATGATTGAGTTTTACGTTTCTGGACTAATCTGACATAACACATAAGAAGATTACACAAGAAGGAATATGGCTCTCTTTCTCTATAATTCATTTGTTTATGGGAACAATGACAGACTTCCTATTTTTTGTATTCTAAAAAATTAAGCAGGTGGATCTTCAACTGCTGGTGATCAAATATCAAAATTTCTGTTCTTTTCTATCATAGATTATCTCCTAAATTTGAACTGGGGGAATATACATTGTTTTATAAGTCAAAGAGGGTTTAGCACCGAGTGTGTGCTAGTTGTATGCAGTACAAAGCAAAAACTTAACTAACTTATTGCACATGGAATGAACTGAAATTTTCTGCATCTCCCGTTCAACTACTTTTCTGCTCCAAAAATCTAATAAAGATACATCTGAATTTTCGTCTAAAATGTTCTCTTGTTTTCTTCAAAACATTGCTGATTCTTTCTCTCCATATGATCGACCATATGGTTTCTAGTATGGTGTACCAGAGGGGCTTTGTAGCTTTGTGGAGGCCTCTTCTGTTCCAATATAACAGTAGTTCTTTTGGGAATTCAGGGATGCACCATTTCACTTCTAGTGTATTCAGATAGATCCACCATTGCTAAGATGTGACTTTACAATGAATAAAGGTGTTCACATCATCCTATCTTTCCTCACATAGAACATATCTATTGCAAATTATCATTCTTTCCTCTGTAGAATGTGTTTGAGAATAGGGAATACTTTGTGTTTACAATTTTTATAACCCTAAGAAACCAGGACAATGATCATACATATTATTTTTGTTTTGACAAAGCACACTTTCTATTATTTCTCATTACCTCTTATTCATTGCATCAGAAAAGCAATGATTTGTAATGGAGGATGAGGAAATTTAAGCAAATAGCAATAATCCTCTAAGAAATGTTAGCCACATGTATATGGTAGCTTGGTACAACCTGAGAATAGCCTCTTTGCCCATATTTCCTTTTGTTGCGCCCTTTCCTGTAAGTAGAGAAGATTGGGTGTTATGCATAGAAAACTTTTTTGTTTTATAAGGTTGTCCATTTTTTGGTGTACTTCTTGTATTCGGGTACATAATTGTCCTCCTTCTAATGAATTTTATTACTTTATTTAAACAATCATGAATTCAATATTGACATGGCCAGAAGGAGAGATGGTTGTTAATTATGGACTAGCTTCTTCAATTAAAGTATTTTTGAGTGCTTAAACTTTGGTCTGATAACTATAAAATGTAGTCTATTATTCAGATTGCTGCGCACTTAGTATTGATCGGAAAATTGTCAAATACTTTTGTTCTTGCATTTTAAAAGATATGAGTCTGGTTGTGGGCTGTCAATTGAATTTTGCTTTTGTTTAATCTTTTGCCAAACCGTTGAGCTCTGTTGGACTATGCTTTCTGACTTTGTTGCTTCACATAAGTGTGGACTATCTTTAAGTAAACATGCTTCTCCAAGGTGGTGAAATGGTATTTTGGTTTATTTTACCTTTTTATTAGTTCTATTTGTGTCATTGAAATAATGAGGTATTTATCCCTCTTAACGCTGTAGGCTGGTTATGTTGGAGAGGATGTGGAATCCGTATTATACAAATTACTTGAGGTATGCATTATGATTTAATAGCATTTGAAGTTCTTTTTCATTCTATTCATGCCCGATCTGCTTAGTTAGCTCATTTCATTGACGTTACTTCAGAGCAGAATGGTGATATTGAGAGTTTCAGATAAGAAATGGGGTTTTACCTTGTGGGCACCCAAATGTAGCGGCTGCGGGTTTCGCTTTTCATAAAAATAAAATAAAATCTTTGCAATGTTCTTTCGGACTTAAGTATTTCTGATATACCATTGGTCTCGGTGCAAAAATCTTGATGGCTTCGGTGTTACTGCTGCTGATTCTTTTGGTGTAAAAATCTTGCTTCCATTTGATGACCATTCAGAAAGTATAAGGCTGTAAGCCTAGTAGAGTAAATATGATTTTTAATTGGAGTATGGGAGCAGCTGAGTAATTCTACGGCTAAAAAACGGAATCATTGTGCATGTAAAGTACTGCTACTGCAAATATAAGGTCATCATGTAGTAGGGGAAACATTTAAAACTGGCTCCTAGAATTGCAATTACCTTATCAGATTTTAGATTTGAAGAATTGCAAAGAGGTGATTGATAAATTTGACTAGTTTAACAAGGAATTAGCTGGATAGTTGGTCCACTGGTTTTGAAATGATTGATTAGCCTGTGTAACGAATCAAAACTTAAGGAGCTTATGTCACACTAAAAATTAAATTTTCTGAATATGCTACAGAGCTTGACTTTTTCTAGCATGTTTAATTTGTTCAGTTGTGGCACAGTTTTTGGAGTATTCGAGTGAAAAGAATGTACACTGATATGGATAAAAGAGGTTAATGATTTCCAAAGTAGTCACAATGATTTCACATTTGTGCAAAAATTGTTTTTCATTTTCATTTTTATCTGTTTAGATGTAAGAGTTATCATTATCACATTGTTGTGGAACTGGAGAAAACCTGATTGAAAAGGTTGACCCCTTGATGTTCAGCTGCTTATTGCATTGGAATAGTTTCTTTTTGATGAAGGTTGCATTAAATAGTTTCTGTGTGGAAGCAAGTTAACTTCCTATCTCCTTGTCAAGTAGACTATACATGATTTTTCTTTTGTGATCGGCTTCACTTTTGCACTATCAGCAGCATAGTTATTCAATTATAAATTTTTGGTGTACATGATTGTTTGCAGGCTGCTGACTTCAATATCGAAGCAGCTCAGCAAGGGATTGTCTACATTGACGAAGTTGATAAAATAACCAAAAAGGTACACAAACCATCATCTACTTTATGAATTTGGATTATTGATTTTAAAGTAATCATTCTCATCAGTCATTTGTATAGGCTGAGAGCCTGAACATTGGCAGAGATGTATCTGGGGAGGGCGTCCAACAGGCGCTGCTGAAGATGCTTGAAGGAACAGTGAGTGTTTATTGCAAATCATTTCATCTGTTTGTTCCAATTGCCTATTACTCTTGTAAACATGTTTATAAATTCATGTCTGTAGTTCTGTGACTTCAAATGTGTTCTCTTTTGAATCATTTTTCGGAGATAAATAATCTCACTTGCTAAGTTTATCTTTATTTCTTCCTCAGATCGTAAGTGTACCTGACAATAGAGCACGGAAGCATCCACGTGGCGATACTATTCAGGTACACTGAATCTATTAAGGCCTCTTTATCTACTTTTTCTCTTTGAAAATTGCAGGCTATCAGTTTTGTGGGACAAGCACTTGCATCTTTCTGTTTGGATGATAATATAGTTTTGTGCTTTTAGAACCAATTTGATTAAGTTAGGGGTGGAAATCAAATCTCTGCTGGGAAAGATTGTTTGACCAAGGAAAATGACATGTCAGTCACTGACCTATTCAACAAAACATAAACAGGAAGTCTTCAGCTAAACTACACATATGTTGGGAGGGGGAAGTCGAGTCAAATACTGGTTTATATACCTTGCAGCAATCATCTACGAAGGATGTAAAGTTGTAACGAGCTGGACATTACTTGTTCACTAGCTCATCACTGTTCTTTCTAGATGCTGACAGCTCTTTATATTTTTTATATACTAATTTGCAGATAGATACTAAAGATATCCTTTTTATCTGTGGTGGAGCTTTTGTTGGTTTAGAGAAGACAATTTCAGAAAGGTAATCTGTCAAACTCAATTAATTTCATGAAACACATTTATGTGAAGTGATATATTATAGTTTAACTTATCATTCCTTTCACAGACGACAAGATTCTTCAATCGGATTTGGAGCACCTGTTCGAACTAACATGAGAGTTGGTGGTCTAACTGATGCTGTAGTCACATCATCACTTTTGGAATCTGTGAGGAGATCCCTGTGACTTGAGCGTAGTTTTCTTTTCTGGATTACTATTTTGTCGATCTAATGACTCTTTGTTCTCGTGAAATTATAGAAACCAAATGCAGTGGAAGCATTTATTTGACATTGCTTTCTGTATCTAGGTAGAAAGTGATGATCTCACTTCATATGGACTCATACCTGAATTTGTGGGACGGTTTCCAGTTTTAGTGAGTTTATCTTCCCTTGATGTGGATCAGCTTGTTCAGGTTTGTCTACTCTTTTCGCCCTTTGGCGATGTAGTTTCTAGTTTCACGTTTCCCTGATATAATTGGCTTTTGGGAACTCCAACTGTGCTAAGGAGGTCGATGACCAAATTAAAAATAGTCAAATGATGATGAATCTCATAGTATTCGTTGATGAAGTCTTATTGAAATGGGCCCAACCAGAGTGAATTACACCCTGATTTTTAAATGTGGTTTTGATCGATTGATTGGGTGGGGAACTTTGGGAATTTTTCCTTTTGCTTTTAGGTGCTATCATGAACTCTTAAATAGTAAACTCGATATATTCTGTTGTAGGGACCCTCTTCCAATATTTGCCTTCACTCTCTTTCTTTGATACATCAGTAAAATCATCTTGTGCCACTAGATTGGAGCTTAAGATGCTGCTGCCGCGTGCCAACAATCACATTATCAAATTCATCAAATAAGCCTTCATGCTTTAGGATTCTTTGCATTTATAGTCTAGATTTGAAGTACTCTTGATTCTTGAATGTGTAGCCTATAATTCCAATATCTGATTTTATGTACCTTGGCCTAGTTAAATGCTTTAATCTTACAGTAGTATGTTGTTAGCACCCTTTTAGTCTACCGATGGTCTACACATGGAGTATTTAAGGAAATTCTGAAGTAGAATTCTTCAGCTTATAAGTTATTTATTTCTGTCCAGCTGTTTTTATAGTAGATTATTACAACTTTTTAGTTATTGATTTTTCCTATTTATAGGTTGCAGTTGTTGTAGTAGAGGTTATTCCTCCACTTTCTCATTTAGTTGTATTAGACAGTAGACAATTATTTCCTTGTTTTTCAGTGTTGTATTTAATGTATTTGATTTCAGTGAAATGTTAAGTAGAAAATCAGTCAAGTTTTTGAGTACTTCAAACTCAAGAGATCGTAGGTTCTCTCTTAACGAACCAGTACCATAGGTAGAAAAAAGAAAACTTTAGATTTTATCTTGCAGCGTCTCATAACTAGATCCATAACAGGGGACCATAACATATGTTAATAGTTAATACTTGATACATGGATAGAGAAGTCAACAACAACATCATATCTAGTGGGATAGAGGAGTTAACCAACTGAAGAAAATGTGAAGTGTGTGGCTGTGTGTGTTTGTGTGAAGTCTTTTTGAGGTTCAATTTGCATGCATTGGGAAATATCTGTTTATAATTTTCAGACTTCCAGGAAAAGAAGAAAAAAAGTTATAGGCTGCTTGAAGATGAAAGAAAATATTTGAAGTTGCTGTTCTCTTTTGCATTTCACCTTTCGTATTGTTTCTTACTTCATTCTTTTCCTCTTGGTGGTGGATCCTTATTTTTTCTCTGCAGGTTCTCACCGAACCCAAAAATGCTCTTTGCAAGCAATACAAGCAAATGTTCAACTTGAATAATGTAAGCTTTTAGCTCAGTGCTGTTTAGCTTTAATGTTGGATACTTCATTCCTCTTAAAAAAGAAGTTTCTCTCCCTTTTTTTCCAACACTCTCACTAGAAAAATGGTAAGGAGAAGAACAAGAATCCATTCTTGAAAAAACATAGTACTTCGTTATGATGCACTGGATCAAAATCAGTCAATTTACCTCAAAATTGTTTGTTTTGACGGTGCAGGTCAAATTACAGTTTACCGGGAATGCACTTCGACTTGTTGCTGAGAAAGCCATTGCCAAAAACACTGGTGCACGTGGCTTAAGATCTATACTAGAAAGTATACTGACTGAAGCCATGTTTGAGGTATTGCATGACACTGCAACTTTTTTATTTGGCGTTAATTCTGGAAGAGCTTGGTAAAATATCTCACCATTTTACTCTTATCGCATTGAGGCTACAAGGGAGGAGATCTATCACCTTTTATTTGGAAGTTTGAAATACTGCTTTGTGTATTACTTCCAAATTTTCGTGAGCACTCATAAGTGGTTGGCCTATCTTACGAAGAACTTTGCTCCAAATTTTCAAAATGAACCTAAACATGATCTTTACCTGTCAATTGGAATGTGCCTAAATATTGGTTTCGAGAGCTCTAGAAGTTCTATTAAAGTGCTTTTCCTCTCAAACCTTTATGACTAAATGTATTTTTAATCATCTAGAAAATACCTGAGGAATTGTTTTTTTTCTTGCCAAACGCGTCACATTCCCAAACGGTGCCTCAGTGAAATATCTTTACATAGCTGTCATGATCCTTGTGCTTTTTCGGTCACATGGCACTCAGAGGATCCTTTGTGCATGCCACAGCTGTTCTTCTAAAACATATCCTGGGATATTGTGCACAGGTTCCTGGAAGCAAGCCAGGCGAGGAATCTGTAGAGGTTGTCTTGGTTGATGAAGAGGCTGTCGGAACAGCTGATACAATTGGATGTGGAGCAAAAATTCTTTGTGGTAGCAGTGGGCTGGAGAATATCTGCCCTACTACTGGATCTTCAATGACAATGGTATGTCTCCTTTCATAGATAAGCAATTTTTAGACAACTTGCCATCAACCCGTCATTATTATGATCGCCAGTTGTATTTGTATGAACTTACTGAATCTTGGTCAATAAGTGGGAAAATGTGTGAATCAAAGAACCGTTTGCTTTAGATTTCTCTGGAAGGATTGCTAAGTGTAAATTTCTTGAGTGATTTCGCTATTTTTTCAGGAAAAGAAAGAAGCAACCAAAGAAGACTTGGACTCAGAGTCTGAGGCTCCGGCAAGAGCCCTGAGTTTGTGATCTCAGTGGTCTGTTACTTCTCAGTTTTTTTTTGTTTGTGTGAATTCTTGTATATAAAGTATTGTCAGACATGCAAAGCTAGTTGGGGTTCCTTTTTCTTAAAAGAAGGCTTTTTGTAAACCTGGATTTTTGAACTCCGGTTGAGTTTTTATATAAGTTCGACAGGCTCTTCCCCCGGATACCCGATCCAATCCATTTTGACTCCCAGGACGATGCTAAAAATTATGCAGTTCCATTTTCATTCCTATTTGAGGTTTTATTTGACGCAACACGATTGGTTCGTTTGAATTGGAAACAGTGTTAAGGGAGGATTCTATGTTGTAATTGTATGGTGAGTTTTTCTTTGATATGCTCGCCCTCTTATTCCTTTTTTCTGCAGCAACAGGAGATATATGTATGGATTTTGCATAAGTTGGACACTGCATGTACCCTTAATTCCAAGGAATGAGTGCATGAGCTTAGTTCAAGTTCAAGCAGCTTCATTTGTACAGTAGCTATTTTCAAGAAATTAATCACTTAAGCATCAGAAAGGACCTTGGTTGGTTCATCTCGATGCATTAGTGATGTTTCTTCTTTATCTTGTCTAGCGAAGGTTTTTCGAGTTTTGAAGTTATATAAGGATGGTTGGGCTGGTGCCGCGATAGCTATTTTTGTTCCTGACTGCGCGATATTTATGTTCTCTAGCCTGACGACTTTAGCTGAAATCCTTGACATATTGCTAATGTCCAACATTAAAAAGCTGAATCCTTGACATAATTTTTTACCATTTCAGTTTGCCTGGACTTTTTCTGACAATGAATTAATCCTTCAACCTTTTTTTTTCATGAATTATTCTTGAGAGACCCAAGACTAACATACATAATTACGAGTTTCACCTCAACTTAATGAATTCGGCGATCATGTCTACAGGATTCATCGTCTCTGTTGCTTCATTAGTTATTCTAATGAATGCCTTTTTTGTTTCAAACCCGTTTTGCTTTCATTCCAATGACAGATTTTTGTTTATCTAATTATGCAGAACAAATGACAAATAGAAGAGCAAACACGAATTTATATAATTTTCTTCCCAACCTTTTTGCATAAAAAATCTGAATTAATAATCTAAAAGCGCGTTCCATTGAACCCGCGGAAATAATTGTTTTGTAGAATTTTGAAATGTATATATATGTGGTCCTTCTCGCTAAACTGAAAGAAACACATAAGCCTTCTCTCTCTCTCTTTTCCAATGGATTTTTCTTATGAAGCTTAGGCTCTTAGGTTTTTATGTGTTTTGTCTTAGGCTTAATTGTGTCTTAAGCTTCTTTAGGATTTTATGTTGGAGAATTTGACTTCTTGATGGATTTCAGCAATGTAATTGATATTGTTTTACCTCATTGGTTTGTTATGTTCAAAAATTTACAATGTCTTTGTGTTTTTTTTTACCAAGATTCTACAATGTCTTCGTGTTTTTCACCAAGATTCTACAATGTCTTTGTGATTTTTAATCAAGATTCTACAATGTCTTTTCTGTAGTGAAGAATGCATGGTACCTATAGTTGTCTGATGGATGTGTTGGTAACTAATTTTAGGCTTTTCTCTAGGGTTGTAAATGTTTGTGAATCTGCAATGGTAAAGTACTTGATTAGATCAAATAGATTTCTGGGTTCTTCATGTAAGCTTTCTCTTCTTCTTTTTTCTTGATGGATTTTTGTACTGCTATTTCAAAATTCTCTTATGCCTACTGTATTTTAATTGTGTCTTAGGTTCTTTAGGGCTTTATGTTGGAGAATCTGACTTCTTGGTGTTTCTTAATTGGAATTCATCAGTAATTGATATTGTTTTGGTTTTGGTCTGTTATGTTCTGAATTTACAATGTTTATGTGAATTTTTAACAAGATTGTACTATATCTTTTCTAGTGAAGAATGTGTGGTACCTACAGTTGTCTGATGGATGTTTTAACTACTTTTAAGCTTTTCTCTAGGGTTGTAACTGATTGTGGAATCTTTAATGGTGAAGTACTTGGATCAAAGAGATTACTGCGTTCTTTGTTGCTTTTTTTCCCCTTTAAAATTTACCAAGAGTTGAATGCCTGCTTCTATAAGATTGGATGGTATTATTTATTTTTAATAATTAGTGTGTGTTGTCTTTGTCTTCAAGTAAGCTTCCTCTCTTCTTCTTTTTTTGATGGATTTTCTTACTGCTATTTCAAGATTTTCTTATGATGTCTACTGTATATTGTCTTAGGTTCTTTAGGGATTTATGTTAAAGAATTTGACTTCTTGATGTTTCTTGATTGGCATTCAACAATGTAATTGATATTGTTTTGCTTTTGTAGTTTATTATGTTCAAGAATTTACAATGTCTATGCGAATTTTCCACTTTGATGGTTGTTCTTCTTTGGATTGGCCTATGCCTAATTCTAGTGCTAATATGCAAGAGGAGTTTCAGGGGTACTATTTTCAGTGTTTTAGCATCAGAATGGACCGTGTTCATTATGGCCTTTGCAACTGGAGCATGGAAGATGGAACAATTTGCATTCCGATTCTGACATTGGCCAATAGCTTGGTCGACAGCTATCATCTTGCTTCACCTAAATCTGTTGTAATTTCTCATCCTAAGCACCATTTAATTATTAAAATGTTGGTCAAAGCACCAAAAACATATGTTATAGACAAAACTTTGTATTCATTTTAGCAGATTGCTTTTGGTTCAAGATGAATGAGTAGTAGAAAATCCCCGAGTTTTTTAATAACTAATCCTTGCGAACATTTGTATACAAATACTGTTTAATGTAGCATATATTGCAGATGATCTGTGGTAACTATGCGTATAGTTATACTTATCTTTTATAATTATTGGCAGATCTAGTTTCAAAAAAAAAGTTTCAAAAATTATTGGCAGATCTGATTTTGTGCAGTGATCCTCCTTTTTCATAATGACAGCACTAGTTTAGGCCTAGGCTATATCACTGGTGAATCTGTTTTGCTTTACTTATTACAGAAGTCAGAAACTGTAAGCATAAGAAGAAAAGTTGAAAGCAAACTGAAGTAGTGTGTTTTGGAAGAACAGAGTAGATTTAATTGTTTGTCACTGATAGTACCAGAGGCTATTAGTATCCATCAATAACTGATAGTACTGATGTTAATGTCAAGTCAGATTCTGGTAAAGTTAGAGATGAGCTATAAAATATTGATAATAATTGGGTCGAATTAGTGGAGAGTAATGTTTTACTGATGGGCCCCACTGACTCAGGTATGATATCTGATTTCTAGTTTGAGAAATTAGCCCCTCATTCCTCATTTCTTTTTGATGCATCAATGAAATTTCATTTTGTATTTAAGATTGGGTGCCAGTTTATAGAGCACCATATATGTTGTACTTTCTGTACTTTGCATTTAGTAATGGTTTATGGAAATTTTTTCCATTATTTACAAATTATTACCTTATTAAAAGAAATGATATCTTCTTCATCTATCCATAAGAATCTTAGTGTCAATAGACTTAATTGGTTGTGGTGTTCTAACTAGTGTTTCCGTGAATGAAAGCACATGAAAACCAGTACTTGCAAAATTGCTAGCTCATCTCATCAATGTTCCTTTTGTAATTGTGGACGCAAAACTATAACACAGGAAGGTATACAATAATGTACGTCAAGTTGATTCATTGCTATTTCATTTTCCCTTTGTTCCTGAAATAGTTCTAAGTTGTGTAGATTTTCACTTATGAAGAACTCAACAATAACAAATAAAATATGATTGAATTCATGCCTTAGTCTGCTCCGATTCTTCTACATTTCGGAAAGGGTAGGGGTGGGGGGGGGGGGGGTTCTTTAGGAAAACATACTTCGAAATTGTTCGTTAGGTCCTTCCCTACTTAATACCAGACTCTTGTTTGCACCGAGATTTGAACTTTTGGTGTCGCCCTCTTACCACTAGACTGAAGTCCCCGGGGGCTAACTCGTTGAAGTAACGAAATGATTGAGTTTTACGTGATAGGACTAATCTGACATAACAGATAAGAAGAATACCTAATGAGTAATATAGCTTTCTCTATATATTGAATCATTAGTTTATGGGGAAAAAAGAGACTTCCTATTTTTTGTTTTCTAAAATATCAAGCAGGTAGTCAACTGCTGAACCAAAATTTATCTTCTTGTTCTCTCACAGATTATCTTGTTAATTACTTTGAACTGGCGCAATACTTTGTTTTACAAGTCAGAGAGGATTTTATTAACTGTAGCGCCAAGTGTGTGCTTGGAGTAAGCAGTATAAAGCAAAAACTTAACTTATTTTACTTTTTAGAGGAAGTAAGATGTTGTCATTGATATTTGGCGACTGTTACAAAAGCAAAAGAAACCCTGTTAGCCCCTATTACTAAAGAGCTATTCTAGTACCATGGAGTGAACTGAAAAACTTCTGCATCTCCCGTACAACTACGTTTTTGCTCCAAAAAGCCAATCAAGATACTTCTGTCTTTTCGTCTGAAATGTTCTCTTGTTTTCTTCAAAATATCGCAGATCCTTTCTATCCACCGTATGGTTTTTGGTATGGATTACAGAGGGGCATTGCAGCTTTGTGGATGCCTCTTCTGTTCCAATATAACAGTAGCTCTTTTTTGGGATTCAGAGTGCACCATTTCACTTCTAGTATATTCAGAAAGATCGACCACTGCTAAGATGTAACTTTACAATGAACAAAGGTTTTCACATTATCCTATCTATCCTCACATATAGAACATATCTGTTGCAAATATCATTCCTTTCCTCTGTAGACTGTGTTTGAGAATAGGTGATACTTTGAGTTGACAATTTTCACGACCCTAAGAAACCCGCACAATGGGCATACATTTGTTTTTGTTTTGATAAAGCATGCTTTGTGTTATTCTTATTCACTGTGTCGGAAAAGCAATTAGTTGTAATGGAGGATGAGGAAATTAAAGCAAATGACAATAATCGTCTAAAGAAATGTTTGGCATATGTATGTGAGAGCTTGGTACACCTGAAAAAATAGCCTCTTTTATTGCACCCATCAGGTTCCTATATGTATTGAAGATGTAGGGCGTCGTTCATTAAAAACCATTTCTTTTTGTTAGGTTTTCCATTTTTTGATATACTACTTGTATTCTGGCATATAGTTGACCTTCTTCTAATGAATTTTATCAATATATTAGAAAACCATGACGTCAATGATGACATGGTCCTAAGACCTAGTCATTTCGGCCCATATATGTCTCAAAGAGGTACAAAAGGATAAATTTCTGATAATTTTGGACTCGCTTCTTTGGTAGAAATATTTCAAAGTGTTTAAAGTATGGTCTGATAACTATTAAATGTAGTCTACTTGTCGAATTGCCGCTCACACATCTAATTTAGTATTGATCAGAAAATTGTTAAATACATTCGTCCTTGTATTTTAAAAGATATGTCTGGTTGTGTGGCAATCAATCAAATTTTACTTTTGTAGGGAGGAGATATGTCGCCTTTTATTTGAGAGTTTGAAGTACCTGCTTGGAGTATTACTTCCAAAATTTTACGTGAGTACCCAATAAGTGGTTAGCATAGCTATCTTATAAAGAACTTTGCTCCAAATTTCTAAAATGAACCTAAGTATGACTTTTACCTGTTTTGTGGAATGTGCCTAAATATTAGTTTCAAAGGCTCCAAAAGTTTTATCATTTTCCACTGGGACATTTCTGACTTTTTAATTATGTAGCAAATACTTGAAGAACTATTTTTCATGCTCAAAGCCTCAAACACTTCACATTATCAAACAGTGCCTCAGTGAAACATGTTTTTGTCAAGTCTGCCTCTGAATTCAGTGCAGCCTGGCCGTTTAAAAATTGACATCTTTACATAGCTCTAGTGCTTGTGCTTTTTCGCCAACATGGCACTCCAGAGGATCCTTTGTGCATGCCACAACTATTCTCATAGACCATATCATAGAATATTGTGCACAGGTTTCTGGAAGTAAGCCAGCCAAGGAATCTATAGAGGTTGTCTTGGTTGATGAAGAGGCTGTTGGAACAGCTGTACAGTTGGATGTGGAGCATATTTTCTTCGTGATGAGCTGGAGAATATTTGACTGGATCAACAATGACAATGGTATGTCTCCTTTTATAGATAAGCATCTTAAAGCAACTTGCCATCAACCCGTCACATTATATATCTGAGTATCTGCAGAGGTAATCCCTACCAATTATAGAAATGCTTTTCTAAGATTGACCATAATAATTTAGAAATATAATTCTAGCTGATTAGATGTTCCATTCAGCAAAGTTTTATTACAATTTGTCTTTCAATGTGTAGTCACCTATAGTTTGTGTTTGATGGGTTAGTGATGTGAACAGTTTGCTCTCTCTTCTTCGTTTTAATCATTAAAGGAAACTTGTTTGTTTCTTCAGACAAAAGATTTGAGTGAGTAAAGATCATTATACCACTCATATCAGTATCCAACTCTAGGATTTGAACCTCGATAAAATTCATTTTTCTTCCATTACAGAAGTGTAAACTGTTATGAAGCTTGTTTTGCCCCTTATAACCAAATTTCTCTTCAAACTTGATGCTTGAACGATCAAGTATGGAATACAGAGATGAATGATTTGTGTTGATATTATAATTTTTGTTTATAATCAAAAGAAAAGATCTAAAGACACTTGAAAATTAAATAGGAATTTTCTGGACCAAAATAATGAGATGTGTTTATCGCCTATATCATTAGTGTGTGATCTGTCCCCTGCATCACACAGATGATAGTTCTTCTCATATACAAGGATGTGTTTCCTATCAGGAACATTATTATGATTGGCAGTTTTATTTGTATGAACATTCTGAACCTTGGCCAAGAAGTGGAGAAATATGTGAATCAAAGAACTGTTTGCTCGAGATTTTCCATGCTCTCTAGAAGAATTGCTAACTGTAAATTTCTTGAGTGATTTAGCTATTTTTTTCAGGAAAAGAAGGAAGCAAGAAAAGAAGACTTGGACTCGGAGTCTGAGGCTCCGGCAAGAGTCTTGAACTCGTGGTCTGTTTCTTTTCAGTTTTCTTTTTTTGTGTGAATTCTTGTATATAAAGTATTATCAAATGTGCAAAGCTAGTTGCGTTCCTTGTTTTAAAGAAGGCTTTTTTGAAAACCAATACTCTATATTGTCAAATGTGCAAAGCTAGTTGGCGTTCCAAACTGAATTTTTATATATTTCCACAGCCTCTTCCCCTGGACACCTGATCCAAACATTTTGACTTCCAGGATGGTGCTTTATGCAGTTGTATTTGCACAATGCAACTTCCCACCCCACCCCACACAACTACCCCAAAAAAGGGGGAGTTATCTCTTGTATATCATGTGAATTAGAGATTCTATATTGTCGTGGTATGGTCAGTTTTGCTTAGATATGCTCGCCCTCTTTATTCCTTTTCTCTACAACAACATGAGATAGATGGTATTTGGATATGTTGGACACCGCATTCTCCAATCATAATAGAACAACAACGTTCCTCTGAGGTGACTAATCAAATCTTTGGTCATGATAGTAAAGTTGATTCATGAAAATACTTTGCTCAGAGCATCAACCTTTAACTTTTCAATACCAAGGAATAACTGCATGAGCTGAGTCCACATTTGGTTAATAATAATCTTTTCCCATTTAACGAGATATATAAACTAATCATGTCAATGGCAAGGAATAAATTGAAGTACTTGCACAGAGAACAAAAGGCAGCACTAGTGCATATACACTGACTTTACGTATTCATGTTAAGCATTTCTCATGGATGCAGTTTTTTGTACAGTAGCTGTTTTCAAGTAATTAGTCGCTTGAGAGTCAGAATGGACATCGAGATACCTTAGTGACAAGTGTACCTGACAATAGAGCACAGAAGCATCCAAGTGGTGCTATTATTCAGGTATACTGAATCTATTAAAGCATCTTTAATCTACTTTTTATAAATTGCAGGGTAACAAGTTTGTGGAAAAACACTTGCAATCTGCTATTTAGATGGTTATATAGTTTAGTGCTTTCCAGAATCAATTTGATTAAGTTGGGGGTGTAGAACAAATCTCTACTGGAAAAGATTGATTGGCCAAACAAAATCAGATGTCACACGCTAACGTATTCAACAAAAAGGAAACAAGACTTCTTCAGCTAACTACACATTTTGGGAGTGGAAAGTCGAGTCAAATACTGGTTTATAGGCCTTGAAGCAATCATCTATGAATGATGTAAAGTCGTAGCGAGCTGGACATTACTTGTTCAATAGCTCTTCACTGTTCTTTCCAGATGCTGACTGCTCTTATATATTTCCATATTCTAATTTGCAGATCGTCACTAAAAGCTATCCTTTTTATCCGTGGTGGAGCTTTTGTTGGTTTAGAGAAGACCATTTCAGAAAGGTAAGTTGCCAAGCTCAATTAATTTCATGAAACACATTTAGATCAAGTGATATATATCATGGTTCAACTTATCATTCTATCAAAACGCTTTTCCACTCAAACCTTTATATGACTCAATGTATTTTTAATCACGTAGCAAATGCTTGAAGAATTGTTTTTTATGCTCAAACGCATCACATTCCCAAACGGTTCCTCAGTGAAACATGGATTTGTCATGTCTGCCTCTGATTTAAATGCAGCCTATCCATTTAAAAATCGACACCTTTACATAGTTCTCATGATCCTTATGCTTTTTCGGCTGCAGGGCACTCAGAGGATTCTTCGTGCATGCTACAGCTATTCTCTTAAACCATATCCTGTAATATTGTGCACAGGTTCATGGAAGCAAGCGACGCGAGGAATCTTTAGAGGTTGTCTTTGTTGATGAATAGACTGTCAGAACAGCTGATACAGTTGGATGTGGAGCAAAAGTTCTTCATGGTAGCAGCGGGTTGGAGAATACTTCCCCTCCTACTGGATCAACAATGACAATGGTTTCTCCTTCCAGAGATAAGCATTTTAAGACAACTTGCCATCAACATGTCACGTTATATATCTGAGTATCTGCAGCGCTAGTCCCTACCAATTATAGAAATGCTTGTCTAGGATTGACCATAATAATCCAGAAACATAATTCAAGCAATGTCTGGTCCAGTGCAAGCATTAAATTATATGGTGAGTGATGTCTTATAAACCATAAAAGATGTATATTATAGGCTAGTGAATGCAAAATTTTGTCTTCTTTTGTTGCTTATTGGCCATTCTTGTGCTTCAATACTTGATGTTCACAAAAGTATTATTCTTACATCCACCAACAAAAAAAAATTATATTCATGCTTCTGTGATGTTCCTTACTAAATTAGCTTACACTTCTCTCCTGAATCAGCTAATGCATGGTTTACTTGGCTTCACAATGGGTTCCTTATGGAGGTATGTTGTTAGTTTGTTATGTCTCTTCATATCTGGATGCTTGTTCGTCAAGTCTTTGCGATGGAATTTGTTTTGACTGAAAGTCTTGCAATGGCTATATGCCTTGTTGCAACCCCTCAGTGAACACACCTCCTTTCCCCCCCCCCCCCCCCCCCCCCCAAAAAAAAAAAAAAGGAACAGAATAGGTTACAAATAAAGGGACAAACATTAATCTGTCTATATACCCTGGTTGAAATCTAGAAACAAGAAAACCCACACTTATTTAAACTCAAGTTCAAGTGTAACAAAAAATCTAGAAAGAAGAAAACCCATACCACTAATCGAAGGAAAATATGAACTCAAGTTCAGGTGTACCACAATTCTTACCTGAAACAGTATATCCGAGTACTGATGTGATTTCATGAATAACAGAGTTGGCAAAATGCAGACACATTGATACTGAAAAAGATTGGGAGAAATAATAACAATAATGAGCCAATTATTCACAAGAGTATTAAAAAAACAAGATGAAGACACTTGATCGGAGATCTCTTCATCATTAGTAGAATATGGAGCAGTTGGTATTAAATCATCAGCTCTCATGATTGCCTGTATCAACAGAAAAGTATGTTTATAGATTCAGCTTAAAAGCTTATAAATTTGAAATATAGTTCTACAAAACAGCATATCATATCCATCTGAATCGCTAAAGCAGATGTAATACCTGAGTATGCAGTGTAATCGAGATGACAAAACATCTAACGGAGCAGAAAATTATTTCATTTTCAGTTTAGAATAGGTAAAAAACCACAAGGAATCTGAATGCAACCCCAGTTCCCACTACCACAAGATGAGGATAGTTCTTCATTAAATCTAATATTCAAAGCCAATATATCAAAAAACTAAAAGGATAATTGAAAAAAAGTACATACTGCACATGAAAGCGCATCATATCTCATTAGAATCACAGCAGTAAGCAGTTACTGTGGTGTTTGTTTTGTTATACTAAACATATTTCATAAGTCTCCGATGAATTAAACAATACAACACATCCATTTAAGTTCAAACTTATAAAACTTGATAGAACTTGTTTTGTACGATTCTTTACCTGGTCTATTTCATAAAATGAGACAAGACATTGAAGGTTATACAAACAAATTAAACAATTAATTATTAAAAGTAAATAGATTAAAGAAAATATACCAATGTCCTGAGGTCCATATTTAAGATAAAGAAAAAGTAACCACGTTAAATAAATAATACTGACAATAAAAGGTCGCTATTTTATATTAATTTATTTTTTAATTTATACAAAACCGTCATTAAAAGGACGATTTTAAATTGAAAATATTTAAATTTAGATAAGATTATATTTTATTCTTAACTAGGTAAATATTTCGAGCTTCACGCGGTGGAGAATCACGTTAATAATCTACTTCTGAATATTTGATAATATAAGTGTTTTCGGGAGGATACATCCTTACGATAAATTGTCAAGAATATTTCATCCAAAGAATAAATGAAATATTTTCTTAATCTTAAAACCAAAAATATTTGATTCTTAGTGTTTATGAATTTTGTTATTAATTCTTCATTTTACTATAGTTATTCATCACCAAAGTCTTTAGAAAAGATATGTAATTGTTTCATTTTCTATATTTGTATTTTTAAAAAGTGGTACAAACATTTTATTCATCAATTGCGAGAGTTTTTCTCCTATTCAAGGCCTTTACATCAAAATCTAAATATTATACATCTTATATAATTAGTTGTGTACTTAATAAGTTAATTAAAATTTAAAAACACATCTCTTGGAATCCAATGAAATAACATATGTCGCTCAAATAATTTGGATTTAGTGATGCCTTTGCAAGTCCTTTATTCAAAATTATTCGAAGTCAATGACACTATTTTGATAGTCAAAAGACATATTTTGTTGTTTATTTTTCGATCAATATAGTTAAAACTTTTATTTGTGACTTTTAATCTAAAGTTTATAAGGAGATAATTATTTCTTTAATATTTGATTAATATGGATCCATCCTACTTTGAAGGGTAATTCATTGACTCTAACCCTACATTTGAACCCCAAAAGTTTGATTAAAGTTGAGTACAATACTTCAAATTTCACTATCTTCCTTTATTTTTTGGATGTCACTAATCGATTAAATGTCTCGATAAGATAAAAATTTGAATAACTAAAACTCCAAGGTGGTGTGGAACCACAATAACTTTTGAACACACAAAAGTCCCTTACTGGACATTCCATGTATCTTTTAGCCAATGAAAACTCTATTAAGATCAAAATCATTTATTTTAAAAGTTTAAGAATTCTAATCTACATGACACTTATAGTCTAATGATTACATTAAACTCTTGATTAACATATCTTTACTTGAACATAATGATCAAAAGCATAAACATAAACAATAAAGTTTTAAAACATGTACTCAAAAACAAATATTAATAAAATAAGCATATATTAACGATTGTACAAAACATACCAAGATTTGCGACAATAGAATGAAACAGAAAGGAAAAAATTGAGCCAGCTGGGTGCACATTGTCCCATTAAGGAAGATATTTCTCTCTAGTACCCGAGGTTTAAAAAAATACATCCTCTCACGATGGAACAATTATATTCACCAGTTTATTGATACAAAAACAATAATGTTAGTGAGCCACTTAACATGAGCAAGTTAAATAAATATTTGATTGTGTAGAAGAAGAAATTCAAATTTTTTGTTGTTTTAAAATGAGAGAAAATCTCTCTATTTATAGACAACAAAGGACAGTGTGAATAAATGGTTACTGTGCCTTATTGAAAATGTCACAATCTTTCATAAAAGTCACAATTATTCATAAAAGTCAGAATTCATTAAAGTTGAAATTCTTCATAAAAAGTCGCAACTCTTCGTAAAAGTCACAACTTTCCATAAAATTCACAACTTTTTTATAAAAGTCACAACTTTTCATGAAAGGGAAGCCTAGTTTTGAAAATAAATAAGTTAAAAGAGAATTCTAATTTGTGCTGGCGGCACATAGGCGGACCTAGGATTTTATTAATAATAAATTGTATTGAACTTGCATATAATTTTTTATTAATATTCATACATTAAAAATAATGAAAAAATATGTTCTTAAAAAATATTAGCAGTATTCCAACATTAATTTGATTATTTGTCACTATCACATAACTCAAGAACCTCTAAATTATTCACGAAGTAATAAATTATTGGTTTAATCAACATTAAAAGAAAAATAACGAAGAAAAATAAAAATATATACACTAAGGCATTTCATAACAAAAGAAACATTTAAGTTGTATAGATTATACAATTGTGATATATGACTTAGGAGAAAATAAAAAATTTGTTAACATATTACGCTTGAACATAAATATAATTATAACTTTTGAACTTGCATAATGAATTTCTTCAATTGATAAGTGAGAAATTTTATGTAAAAATAGATTAACCTGTAAGCTTATATATAGTACTTTAAGTTATAAAATTTAATATAGAATATCAAAACATGAGTTTTTTTGAAATTGAGTACAATAATTATTTTCTGCACAATGAATACACGTACATATGTGTATATGTTCAATATAATCGGAGAAAATAAATTTGCAGAAACATAAACAACGGAGTTTAAACATGTACTAAAAATAACAAATAATATCATAAGCTTAAATTAATGAATGTAAAAAAAAACATACAAAGTATGTAAAAATAGAATGAAATAGAAAGGAAAAAGTCGAGTCCACTGAATGTACAATAAACCCCTTAAAAAAACTTTTTCCCTCCAATATCAGAGTTGTAAAGAATTACATCCTCTCAGGATGGATCAATATTATTCACCAACTTATTGATACTAAAACATTGGTGTCAGTAAGTCACTCAACAGGAGCAAAGTACACAAGTATTTAATTTTATGGAAGTAGAAGAAGAAAATCATAATTTTTGTTGTTTTAAAATGAGAGAAAAATCCTTCTATTTGTGGACAACAAAGGGTAGTGCGAACAAATATTTAATGTACTTTATCAGAACGATTACAACTATTTGGAAAGTTGCAACCCTTCAGAAAGTTTACAATCTTTCACAGAAGTCACAATTTTTCATAAAGCCGCAACTCTTCATTAAAGTCGACATTTTTCATAATAGTCACAACTTTTGATAAAAGCCGCAACTCTTCATTAAAATCACACATTTTCATAAAAAGTCACAACTTTTGATAAAAAGTTACAACTCTTCATTAAAATTACAATTTTTCATAAAAGTCACATCTTTTAATGAAAAAGAAAACACTAGTTTTGGAAATAAATATTTTTAAAAGGAAATTCTTGTTTCTGGTGGCGCCACATAGGCGGACCTAAGGTTCTCTTTTATATAAATATATGATATATGGTATGATATGATTTTTCAAGTATTAGAAAAAAGTGTGAAATATATCTGAACTTTGATCGAAATTGTTGTAACAATACTAAACTTTGGAAAGGACCTTTTACACCCTGCACTATTTAATAGTATATTTTAAAGGTATATTGTGTTCACGTGGACATAAAAAATATTGTATAATTATAAATATCAATTAATGTGTCCACATGAACACATATATATCTTTAAAATACTCTATTAAATAGTGCAAAAGGTAAAATGTTCTCCATAAAATTTAGTATCGTAACAATAATTTCGGTCATAATTGAAGTATTTTTCCAACTTTTTTCCATAATTATAAAAGATATTGACTTCATGAAGTCGATTTTCGAAAGTTTATGTTTTAAATCTTTTAACATGCCGACTTTCAGAAGTAGGCATGTTAAAATGTCTCCATAAAATTTGGTATCATATCGATAATTTCGGTCATAATTGAAGTATTTTTCCAACTTTTTTCCATAAATATAAAAGATATTGACTTCATGAAGTTGATTTTCGAAAGTTTATCTTTTAAATCTTTTAACATGCCGACTTTCAGAAGCCCGACATTACCAACTTTCAGTGGAGGTCAACAATTTTTAAGTAAGAATTTCTATTTATCATCTACATTCTCTAACAACATTTATCTCATCTCATCAGGTAGCAACCGTTGTGTTCTTGTTTGTCTAACTTAAAAAATTTATCTCTTGTATATCCTGAGAATTAGAGATTCTTTATTTCCTTTTCTCTGATGCAATAAGAGATAAATAGTATTTGCATAAGTTGGATACAACATTCGCCAATCATAATAAAACGTCAATGTTTCTCTTGTCTAGTAAAGGTTTAATTAGTAATTTATCCTAGATGAAAAACTTTCGGTGTATAAAATTTAAGACGTAACTATTGATATTTGTCAGGGACCATTTCTATTTACTTGATTGAGCGACATTCACACTCCGTAACTTGATTTCAACTTTCTAATCTACAATTATTTTTAAAGATTCTTTAACTCATTTTCAAATTTAACGTAACAAATAAATAAAAAAGCACACCAATTTACAAGAACTTATTTTAGTTTATATTAATTAGTGAATATAAGAACATCCAATAAGTATACCTCATAAGACTCATTATAATACTAAGACCCATTGATCCTTGCTATTTTCATACTCCATAAACATCCAACAATTTCATGTTCACTCCATGATTTTGGATAATTATGACTATCAAACTTCATCACTTATCATAATTAATATCTCTAATTTGTTAAATGTTTTTTTTTAAATTTAAATCTATTCCACTTTTTATACTATTATCTCATAGGTGATTTTCGTTCACATGATTCTATGATAATCATAACTTCACCCTTTTATAATTAGATTTTATATAAGTGAATACAATAATCATTCAACAATTACTATTACTATTCATTATTAAACCAATTGATTATTGAATTAATACATTTAAAAATTAATAATTAACCGATTAAATCATTAAGCATAAGTATCCGCCCAATAAGTAAATTGAAAATACGTAAAAAAATATAAAAAAGTAGTGAGTTGTAATGAGGATATATTAAACTTCGGGGACCAAATTGACATGAGAATGGTGTAATTCGTTTTGTCGAGTCTATAAAGAGCATATACGGTCCTCCTCGGTGAAGTGAAAGAAACACTTCTTCACTTGAAACTCTCCCCCCGATATCGTCTCTCTTCTCCGATAGCCTCAAATTGACTAGGGTTTTACGGGAGAAAGAGGAACAAACAACAGATCGATACTGTTTAGCAGTATATACAACGATTCTCCGCATCAATATACTGAACTAATCTCTCTGTCTCTGTGTGTTGCATTCGTCTTAAAGTAAGCTTTTCTTTCCTTCTTTTTTTTTTAATGGAATTTTGTTTTGCGATTTCAAGATTTCCGTATCGTTTTTTTTGATTGCATCCTAGTTTTTTTAGGGTTTTAAGTTGGAGAATTTGACTTCTTGATTGAAATTTACAATGTGTAATCGGTATTGTTTTGCTTTTGTGGTTTATAATTTTCAGGAGTTTATAATGTCTTTGTGATTTTTTTATCAAGATTCTACAATTCATTTTCTGTTGTGAAGAATGTATGGTACCTATAGTAGTTGCTTTTTATTTTTTGGTAATTGATTCTTTAGGGTTTTATGTTGGAGAATTTGACTTCTTGATGTTTCTTGATTTAGTGGTTTTATTGTGTTCAACAATTTATGACGTGTTTGTGATTTTTTTACCAAGATTGATACAATGTCTTTTCTGTTGTGAAGAACTTATAGTATCTTATATTTTTATTTTTTTTTTGTAATTGCGTGTGAGGTTCTTTAGGGTTTTATGTTGGAGAATTTGACTTCTTTATGTTTCTTGATTGAAATTTACAATGTAATCTATATTCTTGTGCTTTAGTGGTTTTATTATGTTCTAGTATTGATAATGTCTTCTTGATTTTTTACCAAGATTCTGCAATGCCTATTCTCTTGTGAGGAATGTACGGTACCTATAGTTGTCTGATGGATGTTTCGGTCACCACATTTAGGGTGGTTGATAGGGTTGTAATTGTTTCTGGAATCTTTAATGGTGAAATACTTGGTTTAATATCAAATAGATTTCTGGGTTCTTTATTAATTTTTGTTTTTCCTTTAAAATTTACCAAGAATTGAATGCATGGTGTTATAAGATTGGATGGTATTATTTTATTTTTCATAAAATATTTGTAGATTAATAATCAGTGTGTTCCTCTGCTCTATATTAGCTAAAGTGTCTTGGTCATAGCAGTTGGAATTCAGCTTCATTGTGTGTAACTTTTCCTTTTTCTGTTTTCTCACTCTTAGTCTTTCCTGCGATAAACAAAGATTTTTTTATGATACTTGCTTTATTTTAATTGTTTCTTGTTCTTAGGTTTATGTTGGAGAATTTGACTTGTTGATGTTTCTTGATTGGAATCCACAATGTAATTGATATTGTTTTGCCTTGCTGGTTTGTTATGTTAAAAAATTTACAACGTCTATGTGAAATTTTACCAATAACAAAAAAAGACTTTACTATGCCTTCCTTTTGTGAAGAATGTAAGGCAGCTAATATCTATAGTTGTCTGATGGATGCTTTAGTCACTACTTTTAGGATCCTTTTTATGGTTGTAATTGTTCATGGAATCTTTAATGGTGAACTACTTGGTTAAGATCAAAGAGATTTATAGTTTCTTTATTGTTGCTATTTTTCCTTTTAAATCTACAAAGAGTTGAATGCCTGCTGTTATAAGATAGGATGATGTTATTTTATTTTCCTAAAATATATGTAGATTAATACTTACTAATTAGTATGTTCCTCTGCTCTATAGTTAAGTAGCTACAGTGTCTATGTCAAGGTCTAACTTCAGCTGTATTGTGTGTAACTTTTCTTTTTTCTATTTCCTCACTCTTAGAGCTCTTTTTTTCCTCGGATGAATGGCTTAATTTTTTCAGAGATGTAGGTTTCCTTTTTCCTTTTGACTAGTACATCCATGTTGGCCATACACTTGTTAGAGTTATTACACAGTGAATTGGAACTTGGCTAATTTGCAAAGATTAGTGATTGTTGTTGTTATTTAATAATAATAATATTGTCAATTATTTGTATTAGCATTTTATTTTCATTATTATCTTTTCCATCCGCAGCCAATTAAACTGCAATTGTTTCCTGCTGTTGTAGAGACTACAGAAATCATAGATTTTGAGGTCCCCCAAAATGGCGAATTTGACCATTACAAACATACTTGAGAAGGTAAACATCTCATGGCATGTGTATTTTTCTCTCTTTATTTATTTCTTACACTCATTTGTTTGCAGTATCCTAATTCCTGTTGGTCCATCCGAATTTGCAATTAAACTTATCTTGACTCCATTTTACAGATGACAGGCAAGGACAAGGACTACAGATATATGGCAACTTCTGATTTGCTAAATGAGTTAAACAAAGAGGGGTTTAAACTTGACGCTGAGCTTGAAGGGAAGTTATCAAGCACAGTTTTGCAGCAGCTTGATGATGCGGCCGGTGATGTTTCTGGATTGGCTGTGAAATGGTTTGACCCTTTCTCATTTTGTCGTACTCGTTTTGTTCCTGTCTTGGGACTAGGAGCTTCATATTGACCCTACTAAAATGGTTATCTTTTTCATATTATAGATCCTGTTGCATTATCACCATAGGTCTGGTCTGCCTAAGATTTCATTTTCCTTGTTGAATGGTTCAAGCTTTTTCCATTTGTTGTTCTTGTGCTGTTCCTGACTTGAGACTAGGAGCTTCTTTTTGACCCTTACTATAACGTGATTGTAATCTTTTTCGTATTATAGATCCTAATTCCTATTGCATAATCACCATAGGTCTGCCAATTATCTTGATTTCTTTGTTGATATTTTTCTTGGTATTGAGACCAAACATGTTTGGAAGTTGCACGTTCCAAGTTTTTTTGTGTAACTCTGTTTGATAGGGGTGATTTTCTGAATATCTGAAGTTACAGAAAATATTTAGATACCTAATGCTTAAACGAGGGGTTATATCAGAATTTTGACTGGACCCTTTTTCTTTAGTTTCACCTTTCAGGATAATTTAGTCCAATGGTACACTTAATCATGCTATACTTAGCAAGTACACAAAATCTGATTTTGTTTCATGTGATTCATGTTTGAAAAAGGCCCAGGCCTTGTGTTTTTCCTACTGCACACCCACTGAGTTGAAACTTTTTGAAGTTCCTTTATCATTTGAATTGGACAATGTAAACTCACTCTAGTCTGAGCTACCCAAGTATGCAGCACATCGTGTTTGTGATGCCCAATCCTGTACATGACTGCTAATTTGATTGACTCATCTGATTACGAGATTTCAACAGGCTTTGTGAATTTTATAATCTCTTTGTACTGATAAAAGAGAGCAGAAGAAGTGAATATCATTCTGTAGATACGTCAAATACTTTGCAGTAGGGTACTGATTCTGTTGACATGCATTGTCTTGTTTTACAAATTACTTAAGCCTGGGAAAATTGTATTTCAGTCTGATCATTGCTTTCTTGACTACTTCTGATTTTTCAGCCTTGCTCCATTGGCGAAAAAGGTTCGTGAGCAGCAAGTTCTAGAGATGACTAATAGGCTTTGTGATAAACTTCTTAATGGAAAAGAACAACATCGTGATATTGCTAGCATAGCTTTGAAGACTATTGTATCTGAAGTTCCTTCATCGTCTATTGCTAGAAACGTACTTGTCTCAATTTCACCAAAGTTAATAAAAGGGATCACTGCCCCGGTGAGTTGTTCAAAGCTAACTTTACTGTGAATTCTCTACATAATATTTTCACTGTGTTGGTCATATCATTTGTTAATTGGGGTTAGAAGATCTTTTTCATGAAACAAGACAACTTATCCTTTTCCATTTGTTTTCTTATATGATCATGAATAAAAAGAGTAATATGCTACATGGTGTTTTTCTCCTTTTAAACTTAAACGTGTAATACTTATCTGGCTCCTGGATTTGTGAACTGCATGGATACTTGTTTACCTGTCTTTCAATTGTTTAGTAAAACAGAATCGTTCAAATTTGCTGCTCTAGATGATCTTGTTTAACTGTGGTGCATGGAAAGATTACAACATATACATCCCTATGCTTGATTTTGGATTTGCCCTTTCTGATCTTGAGGCTTTCTGGTCGAAATTTCTTGTCCCTCATTCAATTTGTTTATATCATTTTGGTTTTTAGTCTTTGTGTTTCCTCATCAAGCCAACCAATTGCCTTCTGAGTTAACTGCAGTAGTAAGTAGATAGGCCTAGGCACTTGATATGTGGCCTACACTGGTGACTAGTAGGTGGAAAGATGATATAGGATTGAGCTTTTGCACCTTCTTATGTTGGACTGCTTGGGAATTTTAATTGCCTTCTGAGTTAACTGCAGTAGTAAGTGTGACCTATACTGGTGACTAGTAGGTGGAAAGATGATATAGGATTGACCTTTTGCACCTTCTTATGTTGGACAGCTTGGGAATTTTGTATGACAATGACATCTGAGCTGTCCTGTATGCATTTCGCCTATTCCAATGGGTACCTGACCTCCTATCTACACCTGGTACCGAGTTAACTACCCACCGAGGCTTGGGGACACATGAGAAGAAACAACCCAATATCTTTTTTCCTCCAATGAAATTCAAACCCGAGATCTGGTGTCTGTCCTCGCACTTTATTGACTAATAGGCCAAAACCCTTGGGTGCAGGTTAACATAAGGAAGTTAAAATGAATAATTTGCCTCAGAAAGGTATTATCATTTACTAGTTCCTTCGAGACAAAGAAGGTTTTGATCCGCAAATTGTTCTTATCATATGAGCTTATGTCGATGTTAGATGACTCAATGTTGCCTAATTTTGTGTTCTAAATAATGTTGCTTTATTTTGTATTCTAAATAAAGATAAAGATTTTTTTTTTCTGATAAAAGTATTAAATTTTATAAATGTTGGGCCAAAAAAGTGCCAAATATAGAAGTCTACTAAAAAGAGAAACACGCAAATAGAGATGATTTTCCATGAACTCCACCCAAAATTTCTGCATAAAGGGACTTCTTATATAGATGCGGAACCATCATTCACTCTACATACAAGAAATCTGCAAGTGCCTTCAACCAAAAATATAATGTGTTCTGTTCAGAAACATTAGGCAGGATTGTAGGTGAATTGTCAATGCGTGCACAATTTGTTCTAAAAGGTGATGCTGTCATTCTTCTGTATATTCTCTTATCAGCCTTATATTTGGGGAACTAACACTCTTTTACTAGTTTATTTTCTAATGCACACATATTTGTAGTTACTTTTTCCTTTTTATAAGTTTCTCTATTGTTGTCTCCCTTCCAGGGAATGAGCACTGAGATTAAATGTGAATGTCTTGACATACTATGTGATGTTCTTCACAAGTACGGGAATTTGATGGACACTGACCATGAGTCTTTGTTAACTTCATTATTGCCCCAACTAAGTTCCAATCAAGCTAGTGTCCGGAAGAAGACCGTTTCATGTATAGGTAACTTTGTTATTAGCTTCTCTTTATTGGATGTATTTTAAATTGTGAATGGAGAGTGTAACACATTAAAACAGGGTTTGTTTGATTGCTTAAAACCCATTTGGATTGGCTTTAAAAAAGTAGCTTAAGTCTAAAAAAATAATAAGTATTTTCAACTTTTTTGAAGTCATTTAGAACTCATTTTAAGTTAATTTTAACTTTGCCAAACATTCCCCAATTTATTTTTATGGTGTTTATATATATGCCAAACTCTTTCAGATGTCAAAAATTTTCTGAAAAGTAGGTTTGACCAACTTTTACGCCAATCCAAATACCCTCTTAGTCGTAGATGCTTTGGGAGATAGTAATTGCAATATTCGTTGCAGACACACATGAGTTAATAAGATTTCATAGACTATCATGTACTGTTGGACTGGTGGCCGAGATTTCAACTTTTCCTTCAGTAAATTCAGTTTTACCTTTTTCTTTTACAGCATCTCTGTCTTCGAGTTTGTCGGATGATTTGCTTGCAAAGGCTACAGTTGAAGTTGTTCGCCTTTTAAGCAATAAGAGCTTAAAATCAGAAATGATACGAACTAACATTCAGATGATTGGGGCCTTAAGGTAGCAAATCCTAAATTTAAATTGATGCTTGCATTTTGTCCTATCAAATGTCACATGATATTGATATACTTGTTTGCGTTGATAATTTTTTAGACAAATGCTCAAGTACAATGTACTTTTCTCAACAGTAGGTATTCTGGATACTCAATTAAAAGATTTCACATTCAATATTCTTCACTCCATTGGACAGTGTGCTTTTCACTGCCCTAAATAAGCTGCTTGCTTGTATCAAGTGAAACAAAACAGGGCTGAGTGACTTGTATCTGGGTGCACTCTTTTGCAGCTGAGTTTTTAATGTTTTGATACTTCTAAATGGATTCTGGACTTAGATAAACGTGAAATAGAAAAAACTTAAGGTGTGAAACTGACACATGCATGCACACTCTTGACTGTCTCTTTTTCATTCAAGATCCTCTATTTTTTCTTTCTGAGATGTGGTGCTTACTTTTGGAGAGATTTCCTCTATTACTATCAATTATTTTGTAGACTAATTTTTACTTGGGCTGTCAACTTGTGTTTCCAGCCGTGCTGTTGGTTATCGTTTTGGTCCTCACCTCGGAGATACAGTTCCATTGCTTATTAACTACTGTACAAGTGCATCTGAAAATGATGAGGAGCTTCGTGAATATAGTCTGCAGGTGCTATATTAATTGATTGTTTTTTTTCTCTGTTCTTATTTAACCCCTGGATGCAGCCTTGGTTTTGAAGTTTTTTTATTCCAGGCACTTGAGAGCTTTTTGCTAAGGTGTCCCCGGGATATTTCTTCCTACTGTGATGAGATTTTGCATCTCACCCTGGAATATCTCAGCTATGATCCCAACTTCACTGACAATATGGACGAAGATATTGATGAAGAAATTCTTGAGGAAGATGAAGATGAGTATGTTCACTCACGTTCTGGAGCTTTTCTAAGACTCATTAGGATTGTACGTTGCAGACTTCTTACTAATCAAATCACTTGTCAATTTTTGTTGTAGTGAGAGTGCTAATGAATACACGGATGATGAAGATGTCAGTTGGAAGGTTAGAAGAGCTGCTGCCAAATGCTTAGCTGCATTGGTAGTTACACGGCCTGAGATGCTATCAAAGTTGTACGAGCAGGTATAACCAGGAAGTGTGACCTATTTAGTCTTACTTCAAGCTATTATATATTTGTAGTTTAATATAAGTGTTTACCCTCTATTTGTCATTATATTTTCCTCTCTAGTGTGTCGCGCAGATGTAGCTCTCATTTCTTATTGAAGTTGAAATGTTTCTGTATAATGCTACAGTACATCTGTCTCATAGTCATAATAAATTTATAATGCTGACTCTAATCTTTTGCAGGCTTGTCCAAAGTTGATTGATAGGTTTAAAGAAAGGGAAGAGAATGTTAAGGTAAATTGGAAGTCTTTTGAATTCCCTTAAGGATCTGGTTTTAATTGTCTCAAAACTTCCTCGACAGATGGATGTGTTCAGTACATTCACTGAATTGTTGCGACAAACAGGCAATGTTACGAAAGGACAGACTGATCTGAATGAATCAAGGTAAGGTCATTGCTATTGCTTCTTTATATAACTTAAATTGTCCAATTTTGTGTTTTCTATTATCATTTTACTTCAACTGTGGAAGGCCGTCACTTTTGGGAACACTTGTTTCACTTTAGAAGGAACTAGAATCTAAATATATGCAATTTTTAGTGTGAACTTGAGCCGGGACAGTATAGTGCAGAAATGAAGCGGTAAGATCAAAGGATAGAAAGGATGCTGGGCATGTAAACCAGAATTGAGTGCATTTTACATGGATTTATTTTTTAATAGGAAAAAATTGGAGTGGGGCTATATCAACAATACACTTTTGGTAGTTCTTTGGTTGTCTTGGGAATTTCACTGATCACCACTATGCTGAAAATGTTGTACTTGTATGGTAAAATAACAGTTGATGAAAAGATGATTGACATCCTCATATTTTTGTCTCTTGTACAATGGGCACCAGTCAAATCATAAGTCCCTCTTTTTACCATGTGCCCCCAGACAAGCACCATGCGCCACCAGCCCCATCCAGCAATCCATCTTCAATGATGCTCTGTTCTTCCAGATGCATATCCATGACCACTTAGAAAAATTAAAACCACAATATTTAAATCTAGCACATAGCACTGTCTATGCATACTAACCTTTTTCCGTAGTCAAAGTAAACTCAGGGTATAACCGTTACTCACCTCTAATCTCTTCAACTGACAAACTTCAGTAAATGCTTTTGCACTGGGAACATCTGAATCTAGCATTATAAAAAATCATAGCTGCGTTGATGGAATGTTACCTTGAATAGTGTATAGTTTTGGCTTAACCTCGATGGAAATTAATAGTGGTTTAATATTTGTGGTTGTTGAGCCTCAAGCACTGTGTGATCAAAGACATGATGTACCCAATCATATGTAGGACATAGATTTTTAGATTCCCATATGGTTTTTAATTTTGTGTTTTCCCTTCTTTTATTGGGGTATTAACTGTTTTTTCCTTTCTCTCAATGAGTACTGATTTCACTTTCTTTTTACCGCATCAAATATAGCGCTGATTAGGAGATCTCTGATGCTTACTTCTTTGACGATGGTTTTAATATGTTTTTATCTGTGATAAGTCAAAAGAAATGATGATTTCAATGGTAACTTTCAGTCCTAGATGGCTATTGAAGCAAGAAGTGCCCAAGATTGTTAGATCATTAAATAAGCAGCTTCGGGAGAAGTCTGTCAAGACAAAGGTATGTGTCCACTGCTTACTGCAATCCTTGCTGCTGTTTTTGTATTTTTTGGCTTTACATTTCCTGAGTCTCCCACTTTTTAGGTTGGCGCCTTCTCAGTTTTGAAAGAACTCGTGGTTGTTCTGCCTGATTGTCTAGCAGATCACATTGGATCCCTTATTCCTGGAATTGAGAAGGCATTATGTGTAAGTTGTCTTTTTAAAGCTTGTATTTGTGCTTTATTTTGTGAATTTTCCTGGATTTTGTTTCTTCTTTTATTATATTAAATGTTGCCATTGGTGTGCTGAACAGGAAAAATCTTCCACATCGAATTTAAAGATTGAAGCCCTCATATTTACAAGATTAGTGTTAGCATCACATTCACCACCTGTTTTCCACCCACATATTAAGGTAAGCCATCTTGATGCTTATCTGCTTTATACAATTTTAGCAGATCAAATGCATACCTGAACTGGTGTGAACTCATAGTACCGTGTTTTGAAAAGCTTAAAAATTATGGGCGTCCTACTTCTCACATAAAAACACAAAGAAAGGTTGAGAAATGGTTGTAATCTTGCATAAATATGTTTTTATACCTTGATTCGTGTGTACTTGTAGCACTTTGTCAAAGGTTGTAATATATATGGGTGACCTACTTTTCACATAGTAAATTAAAAAAAAAAAACATAATTTCTTTATTGAGAGATGATTCAAAATATGCATAATCTGAATTTAACCTAAAGATGCTAGAAGCCCATGATATTTGAAAAAGGAAAAGATAGTCAACACTCAACAGGGTGTTCAGCCTAGTTGTATGGCTTCATTCCTTGACTGGTCAGTGCTGAGATGATCTAATAATGTTATATCCTCCTCTGTATCTGCGAAGTCTGTCGTTTCCCCCCTGTGATTTTGAAAATTTTCTCGAATTAATTTTTTGCGATTCCTTCGAATAAATGGTCAGAAAATAGAAATCATTTGTCTAACAATTCTTTGACTATACTCTCTTTTTTTTGTTAACTAGGCTATAACTAGTCCTGTTATATCGGCTGTTGGTGAGCGGTATTACAAAGTTACTGCAGACGCATTAAGAGTTTGTGGTGAGCTTGTACGGGTGTTGCGGCCAAAGATTGAGGTTAGGTTTCTTTTACTTTGCCAATCAACAACTTGTATTAGTTCTATCTGAAGCACTGATTATGTTGCCTTTTAGGGTTCAACCTTTGATTTCAAACCCTATGTTCTTCCAATATATAATGCCATCATGGTGCGTTTGACAAACCAAGATCAGGATCAGGTTAGTTGTGCTTGCTTGAGAAATGAATATTTTCTTATGTAAATTGATGTTTATCTAAACTGTGCTCGACTTCCAGGAGGTTAAGGAGTCTGCAATTACTTGCATGGGGCTCGTAGTTTCAACATTTGGTGATCACCTGCATGCTGAATTACCTGCATGTCTTCCAGTTCTGGTGGATCGAATGGGCAATGAAATAACTAGACTGACAGCTGTCAAGGTTTGTTTGACATTAACTTCTTAGGGATTGAACTCTATCTATGACTAGGTTGTTTAGCTTTTGGCATCTATTTTCTCATCAGGCAAGACCTAAATCACAAAATTGAATATAAATTGGAAAAAGGTACAAGTACTTGAAGATAGAGTGTAGCTCTTTTTTTAAAGAGAGAACAATTCAACAATTTTACTTGTACATCAGGAACTATGGGATCAAAGAAAATGATCAATTTAAGATGTCAACTTTTGCATCTTCATGATGCTTTGTTAATTTTAACTTATACTTCGAACCCAAAAAAGGGAAAATGAACATTTAAAATTTTGGCTCATGAGTTGGTATGGCCAGAAAATAGAATTATCCCTTGTGTAACATTATTATAGAATTACTTTACCTCCCCTCTACTCTCACCGTTTTCTAGGCAGGACTTCTGACCTTCAGTACTGCCAATATTCTTGCTCTTCCCATGGCAAGTGGTTTAAATTACATGCTGCTTTGGTTGCATTGATTTGATTGATATTTTCTCTGAGTGCGTACCTTCTTTGCAGGCTTTTGCTGTCATAGCTGCTTCTCCATTGCACCTAGACCTCTCATGTGTCATCGAGCAAGTGATTTCTGAGTTAACTGCATTCTTACGCAAGGTGAAACTAGATGTTCTGAAATGTTAACAACTTAGGAAAAAATTCATTGCATTTTATATTATGAGGAAGTCTCAAAAGTTTTGCTACTTTTGGAGAGTAGGCCAATCGAGCTCTCAGACAAGCTACTCTAGGGACCTTGAACACCCTCATTGTTGCTTATGGTGATAAAATTGGATCTGCTGCGTATGAAGTTATTGTTATGGAACTTTCTACGCTAATAAGGTTTGTATTTTGATTCATTTGATTTACTAATTTTCACATGTCATATGTTCCTACAATATTTCAATCTTAAATTGTGTCATTAATAGCTTCTCACTTTTTGATTCATCTGGACTTTAGTGACTCAGACTTGCACATGACAGCCCTTGCGCTGGAGCTTTGTTGTACATTAATGGCTGACAGAAGGTCAAGTGCTAATGTGGGTTTGACTGTGAGATGCAAAGTCCTTCCTCAAGCCTTGACACTAGTGAGAAGTTCACTGCTTCAGGGGCAAGCCCTCCTGGTACTTCCTTGTTTCTGTTGGTCTCAGTTTTTATCTAGGCTGTTTTCTTATGCGAAACTCACTTCTATTAATATACAGGCCCTTCAAAACTTTTTTGCTGCATTGGTTTATTCTGCCAATACAAGCTTCGATACTCTGCTAGATTCTCTACTTTCAACAGCGAAACCATCTCCTCAGTCTGGTGGTGTTACCAAACAAGCTCTCTTTTCCATCGCTCAATGTGTGGCAGTTCTTTGTCTTGCCGCAGGTGATCGGAAGTGTTCTTCTACAGTAAACATGTTAACAGACAGCCTGAAAGATGATAGTAGTACTAATTCGGTAGGCCCTTTATTTATTTAGTTGCATCTTGGATAAGTTGTTTGTTGCTGTTGAATTGTATGTCTATCTCATCTAAAGACTTGAGTCGTTAAGAGTAGTTTACTTGAATTGTATGCCTTCAACATGCTAATATGCCCCCCACTCACTTGATTCTTTTCTGTGGGGCAAGCATGCTACAATTTTTTGGATAGTGGGTGGCGGTGTGACATGAATCCAAGACCTTTTGCCTGCTTTGCTACCATTTCAAGGAAATATACCTTGGGTTTAACTCAACCCTGGAAGTTACCTCTTTCATTGTGAGGATTACTCGAGACCATGATAGGAGGTAATAACCCATTGTTCTACCGATTGTAACAATCTAAGCCACTAGTGATACTGTCCACTTTGTGTTTAAGCTTTGCAGGCTAAAAAGCGTATCATTTAGAGTTTCAAAGCTTACTTCTTTATATACCTAGCATCTCTTTCATGTTTTGCCAATTCTGAGGATATGCTTAGGGTGTAACATACACCCCCTATAGTTGGAGTGGAATGGCTCTGATACCATGCAAAAATGAAAGAAACGATCATGGCCTTAACTTGATTCAAAAGCTAGCTTGTGATGTGAAATTGTCTAAGGCCACCCATAAGGAGACAACAATATATATCATCAACCATATTGGCACTCTAATAAGAAATTACCCACACATCTAGGACTGAAGATTTGAACTGTGGATAACAAGTGTGCTCCGCACACTGATGTCATTTTCCTAACATGACATGTTAAGAAAATGAACATTAAATGCTAAAAAATAGTTTATGAAGGAGTATTCGAAAGCGTACAAGGAAATTGGATATGATGACATTTTCTGTTTTTCATTAGCTTTTTGTAAGCAGTTGTGGCAAACTACTGACACACATAATGAATGACAAAGCAAGTTTCCTGAGTTTAGACTTTCTTTGAAATAGATTATGGATAAGAAAATGGTTCTGCCATTGAGAATTATAAGTTTACATGACATTGTTTCTTCTGCTTTCTTCAAATGGTACTAATAACTGTAAGAGAACCCTGTTTTTTCTGAGTTCAGTTATCCTTTTCAGGCCAAGCAACATCTTGCCTTGCTATGTTTAGGGGAAATTGGAAGAAGAAAGGACTTAAGTCCTCATGCCCATATCGAAAATATTGTCATCGAGTCCTTCCAATCACCTTTTGAAGAGATAAAGTCAGCTGCCTCTTATGCTCTAGGAAACATTGCTGTGGGTAATCTACCAAAGTATTTACCCTTTATCTTAGACAAAATTGACAATCAGCAGAAGAAGCAGTACCTACTGCTCCATTCTTTGAAAGAGGTATCTACATTTTAGATGGTCTCTTATTTCAGGAATTCGTTTCCCTCCAAGCTAATTGCTTTCTGGACTCATCGTGATATGTGGTTGCCAACAGGTCATAGTGAGACAGTCTGTGGATAATGCTGAATTCCAGGATTCAAGTGTAGATAAAATACTTAATTTGCTCTTTAATCATTGTGAAAGTGATGAAGAGGGCGTTAGGAATGTTGTAGCTGAGTGCCTGGGAAAAATTGCACTTATTGAACCCGGCAAGCTTGTTCCAGCATTGAAGGTACAACTAATGATATATTTCTTTCCTGTAAATGATTTCGTTTTGCACTTGATGTTCTGTTTGCAAATTTGACTATTTATTATTATTATTTTTGTGTAGGATCGGATTAGTAATCCAGCAGCGTTCACCAGAGCGACTGTTGTAATTGCTGTGAAATATTCCATAGTTGAGCGACCCGAGAAGATAGATGAAATCTTGTCTCGTGAAATTTCATCCTTCTTAGTGCTTATAAAGGATAAAGACCGGGTATTCC
Organism: Solanum habrochaites; assembly: GCA_027704765.1. Classification (NCBI taxonomy): domain Eukaryota; kingdom Viridiplantae; phylum Streptophyta; class Magnoliopsida; order Solanales; family Solanaceae; genus Solanum; species Solanum habrochaites. The sequence continues at coordinate 90,982,027 of JAKWJA010002489.1, forward strand.
TAATTTGATGTCAAGAACTTTTTCCATTTCCGTAAAAATTTACTGTCCTCCCCCCCCCCCCCCCCCCCCAAAAAAAAAAAAAATAAATATAAATAAAAAAAAAATCACATGCACTCACCCCAAAGCCCCCCCAGTCCAGTGATGTCGTGTTTACTTTTGTGCTGTTCGTTTCTTTATAGTTCTCCTGTTAACAGTCATCTCTTGCAGTCTTTCATTATATCTTCCCCTAATTTAACTTCTCATCACATGCTTTGTTTATTATGCAGCATGTTAGGCGTGCAGCTGTCCTGGCCTTGAGTACTGCAGCTCATAACAAGCCTAACCTGATTAAGGGCCTTCTACTTGAACTCTTGCCACTTCTCTATGATCAGACTATAATTAAGGTGACAAATATCTCCTTAAAATTTAATCAGTTTTTTTGTGCATTTTAGTTTAGGTTGTATTTCAAGGCACTTGAAACTGGGGCACACCACCTTCCTTTTGTCTACATATGTTCGTACCAGATTGGCACAATTTATGTGTACATGCACTGGCGAAACTCCAACTCTTGGTTCTTTGAGATATGTATTTGATTGCTGTCTTAAAGCTATGGGCCCAAGGACAACACTACATCCTGCTGAATACTCTTATTCCCGAGTAGTAGAATAATTGCATGCAAGTATTAAAGCAAGTTTCTACTATCTACAATTCATTGATTAAACATATCATCTTTCTTTGTATTTGTGTATTTATACTTATTTGAAGCTTTAATCATGTGAGTCAGAGATGGATAACTGTAGATTAAAGTTTAGTTAGATGGTGGTATGAAAGGCTTGTTTCATCTCCCCACGAGCATAACCATCATATTCCAAATCTCTAGTTAATTGACCAAGACAACTGTTGGATGTTATCAGCTAGCATGCCGAAAACATTAACTTGCTAAAACAAGTCACACATATCCATATACGGCGGTATAAATTGTGAAGTCGAAGATGCAATTAAGTAAATGCATACCCTAAGTTGGAATGGGCCAGACTTTGCCTATGATCTTATTGCTAATCTTTATATGTACATTTTTGTGAACATGATCATCTTATGGGCATCTGTCTCAAGTATATTAGGACTAGGATATGTTTGTGCCCATATAGTCATATATAAAATGGCATTCACCTTATTAGAGGTTTGTTGCTTTTGTTTAGCAGCCTCATTTGACATCCCATATTGGTTAATTCTTTCAAATTCAGAACCCTCTCCTCATATGTGGACAATTATCTTACAGTTATCATGGAAATAAGAACAAAGAGAACCATTACTGATCCTACTCATGGATCCTATCATTTAGGACAGTATATGCGTGATTGTTGTCTCATAATTAAAGATAATTCAGGACCTATCAATTTTTTATAACCTTGTACTTTAGGAGTGTCACTAATAACAGTTGATTGGTGGCATTCTCTATCATTGATTATGTTTCTTTCCTCTTGCAGAAAGAATTGATAAGAACGGTTGATCTAGGTCCCTTCAAGCATACAGTCGATGATGGGCTTGAACTGAGAAAGGCAGCTTTTGAATGTGTAGACACATTGCTAGACACTTGTCTTGATCAAGTGAATCCCTCATCTTTCATTGTCCCATATCTTCAATCTGGTTTGGATGGTAAGTTGATAGCTTGTGATAGACCCGATTCTTCTATTGTTATCTCTATTTTTCCGAATGTGGTGTTCTGATTCTTGATTTGATTTTATTGATGTCTGCAAATTCTATTTTTTGGGGGGATGGGTGTGGCCGTGTCACTGCGCTCACATGCAATTATTTTACTGCTGAACTGAATCTTTTGCCTCTTCTCCCAGATCATTATGATGTTAAAATGCCATGCCACCTTATCCTTTCTAAACTTGCTGATAAGTGTCCTTCAGCGGTATTAGCAGGTATAGTCTTTTTGCTGCTCGTTTTCTCCTTCTAATGAACCAGTTTGTTATGTTTACAATACATTGCTTTTGCAGTTCTGGACTCTTTGGTGGATCCTCTGCAGAAAACAATAAATTTCAGACCAAAACAGGATGCTGTCAAGCAAGAGGTTGATCGCAATGAAGACATGATTCGAAGTGCCCTTCGGGCAATTGCAGCCTTAAATCGTATCAGGTAAGTCTTTTTTAGTGTCCCCTTGAAATGATTGTGCTTTTGTAGACATGTGTCCTGAATCAATAATTTAGGGGGATGACCTTCTCTTATCATTTTCGTATTTTCTTGTTCTTTATGTGAAAATGGAAGATTTCCATTTCTTTCCCACTGTAGCATATTTCAGATTTTTTATACCAAAATGAAGTTATGAGTCATCAGTTCATCTACTGCTACTTTTGATTAGGACTGCATTTAGTGCAATATACAAGTGTTATAAACTAAGCTCAATCTCCGTGTGTGAAAAGGAAAATATTCTTGTTGCAATTTGATACCTCTGTTTTCTTTCCTCTCTTCTTTTCTCGATCTTCCTTGTTTGCCTGACCTTGTAATGTATTTGTTGCTCCCATTGTTTGCAGTGGAGGTGACTACAGCCACAAGCTCAAGAATCTAATGGTGGAAATTGGGAAGACATCACTCTGGGACAAGTATTGTTGTATCAGGAATGAGTGATGTCCTTAGCGTTTATCCCACAGGATACAGAGGATCTTGAGATTCCTTGGACAATATTATAATTTTACAGCAAGTAATGTGAATGTGGCAAATGGGCTGGTGGAGAAGGAAGCATATGCATAAAGGGATGCCTACTTGAATCAATGTTACCATAACGCACTTCACCCTGTATAGGTTTAGTCTTAGCATTTTGTTTTGTCATATATGTGACATGTTTTCTTATTTGGGTGTCTAATTGGTTTTGGGTTCATGGAATGTTCAATTGAGTTTTCTTTTTGTACGGAAGTCTGAGCCTCTTCTAGAGTAATTTATGAGATATTTTCCCCGTTTTTAGTGGTTTTTGAAACACCTATTAGTTGTGCTAAATACTTTTAATAGCTATGTTTACGGTTTCTCTTAATTAATATTTGTTGGATTTCCTGGTTTATAGTATAGGTCTGCAAAGCTCTGGATGTGACTCGAAGAGCAACATGAGGTGTACAAGTGTTTGACTTTTTTTATAAATATTTCCAGTTTGATTATATTACAAGTTTGTACATTAATTGTTCCTCCAAAAGGAGAGTTCAAACAAAGAAGGCGGAATGACTTGAGAGACCCTTATACTTGACTCCGTTTCTAAGTTGGATTCTCCTACTTATTGACTAGGGTGTGTGAAGTACAATTGCTTACCTGTAGAATTTCATGTCATTTTTAATGACACATAAGAAATTACATGTTAAAAATTAAAAAAATATCAATTAAGCCACTTTTGTAATTTCCGGAAATTTTACATAAGCATTATCTTTTTTAAAAAAAAATATTTCAAATAAATATGTTCTTTATATTTATTCATTCCAAATTAAACATTAAACTCATGTCAAATAGATGAGGTTTTTCTCCATTTGACTTGAAAATTCAAACAAGTTCACTATCACAATCAATTAATATTAATCACAATTTTGAATCAAATTCACAAGACCCATTTATTATTTTTCAAGCTTTTTCTAACTTATCAATGGAGTTCTAATTATTCCATATCCATCATTTTCCTTTGTGTAATCTTTAAATCTCTTTTTTGAAGCCAATAAAACAAATAATAATCTCAATACACTAAAAAGTTAAAATCTAAAAAGACTTTTAGTCTAAGTGGTTAGGGTGGATGGTTGATTTGTAATGAAAAAGATGTGTGGGTTGAGAAGAAAGTGGATGAAGGAGAGAATGAAGAGGAGTGTGGTCATGTGAAGGATGAAATTCCATGAAGAAGAAGAGAGAAAGGGGTGGGGGTGGGATGGTTGAGGAAGATGAGTTTTTAATTCTTTTTTGATAATTATTATTTTAATATAAAATACCTTTTTATCCAATGTGAGTTTTGTCACGTAAATTTTCTAACTCAACATTATCAATGAAACATAAGTTTGGGCAACGATCAAAGGGGCTTAAAATATTGTGTTCTGATGAGTTTAGGAATTCAGTTGACAAATTGATAAGTAGAAGGGTTCAACTTACAAATAAAGTCAAGTACAAAGGTCTCCCAGGTCATTGCACCAAGAAAGAATCTATCCTAAATCTATATAATAGTAACGATCTAACGTAAAATTATTGACCGCAAGTAATTTAAATTGCAGTAAAAATGGTGGCATTACCGTTGATACATGATGCATATTGTGCTCAATAAAGCTCGAGATTTAAGCAATCATAATTTAAATTTCTTGAATGTAAAGTTGACAATCAAAATTTGAGTAGATGAATTAAAGATGGGTGATCTATTATCCATACCCCGTAGGATCTTTTAATGGAAGCAAAGAAATAGAAGCATGAGTGCTTTACAATCATAAATAAGCACATTAAATAGAAACTCTCAATATAGTAAAAAAAAAAAATTTGAAACAAATTTTTTGATTAATTATTGGGGAAATCAAACTTCGAGTACATCATGAATCAAAGATGAAAGATTTGATTATCCATTCTATAGCATCATTCATAGAATCAACAAGTTCGAATTAACTGGTGGTCATAATAGTTTGTTATTTTTTATTGAAAGATAGAAACAGAAGTAAAGCCGCACGTAAGTGTTTTGTGATAATGAAGAATAACATTAAAGTAATAATTGTTTGCGCAGTCTCTTTCAAGTGTTGTTTTAGCCAGCTTAAACACTTCTCGAACACCCAAAGCCTCGGCCATAATGAGTCATGTTGTTTTCGCCTTTGTCCAATCTTGTCAAAATCGAACTATCTTTTAGATATAATAATTTTAAGTTATTTCTATCATTTCAAATTTTTCATTGGATGATAATAGCTTCATGTAATTGATCAAGAGTCACGATACCAATCAATGACTTAAGCTAATCCAATAGCAAGGTCTAGATTATCGTCATCCCAATGATGATTTGCGCCAAACGTGTTTTGCCAAAACAATTAAACAGTGTAATATTATTTTTTCTAGGACAAAATTTTTTAAAACAAATGAAGACTTTGTGAGTAGTGTTAAAACTTTAAGGGGTCGAAATGCAAATAATTGAAACTTAGAAGGGTGCTCTTGTGAACATCCAAAATATATATACTACAGGGGAACTATGCGGAGCGGAAAAATACCCGAAAGTTGGATTCAAATTGACCTGATAAATCTTTTAGCCTAGGGTTTCTTCGACTCTCTTTCTATCTCCGGCGTGCACCGGTAAATCGAATTGGTTCCCGGAAATACTCCGGTTAGTTCTTGGAATCGTTAGTAGTTTGATATATTAAAAGAGAGAAGATGCAAAGTGGAGATGAAGTTAGCATTGAAGAATTGGCCTCGAATCTTTCTACTTACAAAGAACAACTTCAGCAGGTAAAACCCTAATTTATTCCTCAATTACATTGTAAATGTAATTTTGATGAATTTTCTTCCTCAATTTCGCTTATTTTGCCATGTTCAGTTTGAAAGCCCTTTTTATTTTTTTTCTTGAACTCAAACGATTACTATATTGATCATCGGTCTTAGTTTCAAATGAATACTATATTGATCATCTGGCTAAATTTCAAGAGTTTGTCCGAATTAAGCGGGACTCATAGCTTATGTACACACGCATTCTTGATTGGTGTCAGCCTTCAAGCTGCAATTAGGTTGTTCAATAAGGGTACTAGAGAAAAAACAGGGTTTTAGGGTGGGTATTTCTTTTCCTTATAAAAGATTTTTTTTTTAAAAAAAATCCTTTGGTGCTACTTTTCTGGTGTGTTGTAACTTGTATTTTTTTTTAAGATACAAATAGCTTGAGCTAGTTTCATTAGTATTTGAGTTGAAGGACGTTGGAAAATAATTAAGTCAGCTTGGTGATCCGACCTATTTAGATACCACAACTCATGGCAAGCAATTCCTAAAATCGCATTAGAATCTTAGTTGCGGGGACTCTTCACTTTTGATGCCGCACCCGTCTCGGATACTTCAAAAATACACTACTTTTGGCGAATCCGACACGCATCCGTTGGCATTTTTGAAGAGTCCAAGCAACATAGATTAGAATTAACTTTATTTACGGACAATTTAGTTAATAGAAGGCATAAGAGATGGAGTGTCCTAGTTGATAATGTGCTATGACTGATCTTTGGGTGTACTATAGATATTAAGTTGATTTGGTAACATTAGAATGTTAAGAGACTTCACTGTACTTTGGAGTCTCTGACTGATGCTGTCTGACGGTGGGATCAGAAGTAAAGTCTATGGTCCCTGTGGGTTTTACTAGAAGGGTTTATCAACTGTTAGCAATGAAAACTACCAAATATTGTGGAAACCGGTTAGGAGATGTGGTTATGTTATTCCTTGTTGCACACTCTTTCACTTCAAGTATATCTCATTTCTAAAAGCTGCAGCTTCATATCCTTAAAAAAATAAATGCTGCAGCTTCTGCACTTCAAATTTACAAAATTTCCTTTATGTTTTACCAGGTGCGACAACTGTTACATGATGAACCAGACAACTCTGAATATATTGACATGGAGAAAGAGCTTGCTGAGGTGACATATTGTACTTGTTTGTGGTTCTCTCTTTTTATTCTAATGGTTTTCTTTTTGAGAAAACTTCTTTCAAAATGTTTTCTTAATGGTATCTCCCATTAGCTTATCACCACTATCCCGTCATTTCTCTGAGAAATCCATTAGCAGAAAAGGTTATGTCTTCTTTGTAGATAAATATTATCTCTCTTTTCTGAATTAATTACAAGTATCACTTTCTTCTCTCTTTTTCTCACACGAACATTATATTGCCGATAAACAAGCAGTGTGAAGGAACTATTCGTGACTGAAGAAACATAAGTTTATCATTTGGTTTTAAAGGTGAGGATTTTATTTCTAGAGTAAATATTACCCCACTGGTAGTGAGGCGTGTGGCGATTGTAAAATTTTGGAGCTAGCAACTTTCTCAAGGTGTCCATCACTTCCCTGTCTTGATTCTATTGCAGGTCTGCGATATGTGATGGTGGCCAGCATACCTCTATCCCATGATTTCAGATGTCACTCTGTGAATCTAAGTTTGAAATTAAAAAATTAATTTGTTTATTGGCTCTTGTAAAGCAAATAGTAGTAAACCAGGACGACTTTCTGAATTGCAGGTGATTGCCTTAACAGAAGAGCTCCTTGTAACTGCAAAACAAAGTGAAGATGGGATGGGTACCGGGACCAGTGCTGATGCATCTCACAGTTTCCACCATTCTGAGAATTCTGATATGGTATATCATAAAAATTACATTGTTACAGTATATTATCCTTTGGTGGAAATTTCTCTCCCGTAATTCTTGAAAAGCATTAATTTTTAATTGAAAAAGATGGAATTATCTTGTGCTGTTAATGATTGTATATCTAAAGTGGTTTCTGGCTAATGTCTACCAAAGAAAGGTTCCCTTTCTCGATGTTAGTTTGTAAAAATTGTTGTAGTTTCCAACCCTTTTTAGGTAAGGAGCCTCCATGGATGTAATTTGCAAGGCTTTATCTTTTTTTACTTTTGGGATCAATTGTATGAATCATCAATATCATAAATACTCTGTTTGGTCAACATAGAATCTTGTGTTTCTTTCCTTTTGATGGATTAAAGATATAGTACATAGTAAGCATGAGGAAATTGGTATCTCATTCTTCTGTCATGTGTATCACTGATTTAATCCTTTTTTGGCTAATGGCCATAAATGTCTTGTTGATAGGCTTCTTCCATCTCTATTTTCATGTATGCCCTATACTTCCATACAGGTGTCGCAGAGAGGGGTGTGTGTGTGTGGTCCTTTTTGTTTTATTTGGTGCCTAACTTTCTCTGTCAGCAGGAATTAGGATCAATATTGGACCATGCTGATAAGTTTCCTGTGGGCACTAAAGTACAAGCTGTTTATAGTGAAGATGGAGAGTGGTGAGTAGGAACTTCTGGGGTGAATTCCTGTTTTTCCTTTTTCAACTTTTGAAGATCTTTTACGATTCTCACTGTTTTTTACCTTTTCTCTCTCTTTCTTATTGTTGATTGGTTGATTTTCCAGGTATGATGCTACTATTCACGCGCACACTCCAAATGGCTATTATGTCTGTTATGATGAATGGGGTAACAAGGAAGAGGTATTGCCTTCTTCTTTATGCTTTTATGGGAATCGCCTTGATTCGCTTTGGAGCCTGTTTCAGTTTTAAGCGTTCTTTTTTTATTCTTTTCTTCTAACTACTATGTATGTTGTTTTTGGTCTAAATAATCCTGTGATCTTGTTACTTCTGCTAACTAGGTTAGACCATTTCTCTTTTCCAGCTTCTATGTTGCCAGGCTATCTTTAGTTCTTGATTGAAATTAAGAAATGATTGTTTCCCTTGTTTTTTATCTGTTCTGGGCCTCTGGATATGACTATGAAATTTTGGCCTTGTTTTTGCTATGATACACAGAGTCTCAAATATTCAGGTTTATTGTAATTTTTGTTTTTTATGAGATTTCTCTTTTCCAGCTTCTATGTTTCCAGGCTATCTTTAGTTCTCGATTGAAATTAAGAATTGATTGTTTCCCTTGTTTTTGATCTGTTCTGGGCCTCTGGATTTGCGGCGTTATGAAATTTTGGCCTTGTTTTTGCTATGATACACAATGTCTCAAATATTCAGGTTTATTGTTTTTTTTGTTTGTTTTGAGATTTTGAAGTATAAATCGTTTGAGTCTATTTTCAGGTGTATTGAGGAAATTTTCTGAAAGAAAAGAATCAAATAGTTTTTGTGGTGGAATGAAATCTCTCATATCGCCCCAATAGATTCTTCATTCTTTTCCAATGGGATGTTACTATGTTGTTTTAATGGGTGCACTAATCCCTTTAATCTTTTCATCCCCCACTCCAACCAAAAGTCATTAAAAAATAGCATTCTCTTTCGGGCCTTTCATATGGATGTTGAAAGTACAGTGTGATGTGTATCAATATGCCAATGTCATACTGTCACACCCAGACAGATAAATAGAATGCCTGGTAGGTTATGTGTCGGAGTTAATGTGCGGTTAATGTAACGTCAACAACTTGTAATTCCAGGTGGATCATGCTAATATAAGACCACTTGAAGAGGCATCTGTCAACCCCTTAGTTGAAGCAGAAAAAATAGCTGAGGCCACTAAACAAGCTCTCAAACGAAAGATAGCTCAAGCTGCATCTAGTGATATCCAATCTCGAAGTTTGCCAGCAAAGCTTCTCATTGATCCTAATGATCCAGAAGATGTGGTATGTTTAATGTCAATTTTAGCGTTGAGGGTTGGGAAAATGATATTTGAGAACAAACTTGGTATTCCTCATCAATTTACTTGATATGTTGATAGGACAGGCTATATAGTTGGGGTCTAATCTTCTTAAAGTAATCCTTATTTTCTTGAAAAAGATCAGGTCTGCACCATTTGCAGATTGTTCTAGGTACTATAACTTTAAAGGAGTTGCAAGTAATCACATTACTGATAAGCATAAAAATTAAAAGGTTTCATTAAATAATTAGTGCAGGGGCAAGTTGATTTTTTACATGGCGACTCATCCACCTTTACTTGCTTTCACCTCTTGAATTCTCTGATTTAGAAATTGTCTGTTTTTGTTTTCATCCTTGCTCATGACCTCATCTTAATTTCATAGAAAGCTGCCAAAAAGAAAAAGATTCATGCTTTCAAGTCTAAGGTCCGGATAGAGCAACTTGAGGTTGCTCAAAACAAGAGGCAAAACGCTTGGCAACAGTTTCAGTCAACTAAAGGCCAGACTAAGAAGGTATGCTGGTTGGTTATTCTCAGATTTGCTAACCTGATGTATGAATCGCCATATTAAGAGAGTGTGCTTACTACTGTTCAATAGGATAATTTTTCTTTTGAATAAGTGCAAGTAGTCAAGTAGTATGCTATATGATAGATAATGGCTCATTGTTAATTAATCTGCTAGCAACTTAACATCGATGGATATGATCAGTTGAGATCGTCTTCTGTAGTAATATATCCTTTTGACTGCCAATAGCAAAACAAACTGTTGAAAAAAAGGGAGGCTCCTAGAGTCCCTGAACTGAACTGTTTTACGCAGTGCTTACCTCTAAAAATTGCTCTCACTGCCAACTCTTGAAAGTCAAATAAATTACAGATCTAACAAAATAAAGGTTGAGCAGCGACTGTAACTTAAGACAAGAAGCTGGGTTAAAGGTGAGTGTTTGTAAGGGATGGGTTGATGATGTTGTTGTTTATATGGCATGCATCTTCTTGTTTATCATTGATTCTTTTGGGAAATAAAGAAATATGATTGTGCCTTTTATGAAAATAATGGACACTCAGTTACCACAGAATTCTTATACCGCCTAGCCCTGTCTATATTGTATTTCTCACTTCTATGTTGTCAGAGAATGCATAGTTTGTTACTTCTATCAAATGCTGTTCATGTATATAAATAAACAACTCCATAATTTTACTTTTGCTTTGTAAAAAGCTGTGTTTATTTGCAAAAGATTTCACATGGCTATGGGGTTTCTTTATCCCATAGTTGTCTGTAGTTATTCATAGTTTTGTTTGCGGTCTCAAAGTGGTATACAGATTTGTGTGGCATTACACTTGTATCATCCTTTTTAGAGCCTTTTAAGCTGGTGGTATCTCTTATGCATATTACTTATTTTTCAGGTGGGCTTTTTCTCTGGTCGAAAGCGTGAGAGCATCTTCAAGTCTCCGGAAGATCCTCATGGTAAGGTTGGTGTAACTGGGAGTGGCAAAGGATTGACAGATTTTCAAAAGAGGGAAAAACATTTGCATCTAAAAGGCGCAAATTCTGAGGCTTCGGATGAGTAGATGTTGTCCGTTCATCTTCTGGCTGCCTTATGTTTAGTATGTTCCCTACCTATATGTAATCTGATGTTTCTCCCTAGTGCAGAGTTCTTGTTGACTCCGCCAGGGTTTACTTTTCACTTTCTTTTTATTTTTTCGTGTATTAACCAAGTGATTTTTGTTCCTGGTTTTATCCATCTACTATAATTAAGTCGTCACATTTACTGACAATATCTTGAACAAGATAGATAAGCTTATGGTTAATACATAAAAATCCACACAGACCAACTTTCATACTTAAAAGTATGGGGTGTTGCTGTTATCCCCTTGAACTATATTGTTTCTTATTTAATAAAACCTTGGGAAGCCAAGTGCTCCACTCTCTGTGGTGTAAGTTAAAATATTAGGTCATAAAGCAATCATGTGGCACTTCTGCATTCATTTCTAAAATAATACTACTAATTATTCTCCTACATCTTTTGCAAAAATAATACTAAAACCTAATGAAATTCATAATGTTAAGATAAATTGATGAACAAATAATAGGAAAGAGGCTATCTTTTAACTGTAAGCTGAAAAATACCCTTCCATTTGATGTCATGTGCAAGTATATCAGCAATACAGTTACATGGGAAAAGTGTTCTAGGAAATTATTCATAAAAATGTACTTCCATCAATATTATAGGCTAGGCTTATCCTATTCCATCTAGGAAAGAGAACAATAGTAATAATTGTAAAAAAAAAAAAAAGAAGTCATATTGATTCAAATTGTATTGCTAGAAGCTATGATATATATGATATGACCAAAAGGATGGAAGCTATGATACACTTTTAGTTAACATACTAATGAGCATTTGAAGAAGTGGTTTATTTAAGGGAATATAAGAGGGGCCAAGCTCCAACATGAAAAACATGTCTAAGACATGTTTGTTTTGAGAAGACTTTATGATTGAGGTAAAAACAGTAAAATGAGGTCATCATGTTTATACATAGCTTAGCTTACTAGATTTTCCATTGAAATATCTATATATGTCTCCCTTTTTCCCCTTCCCACCTAAAAAAGCCCCACCTTGTCCTTCTCACATACATCTCTTTTTGACTTTATCTATATGTGCTTTCATTATGTTCCATGAATATTCATCACATAGGAGTTGTTATTTTTGCTTTAGAGGAGCCAAAACAACTACACTATGCCCAAAAGAAAAAAGGTATATAAACTATTCACATGAAGCTTCTAGTGTAGTGCTATATTATTCAAAAGTTGTCTTAGATCACTAATTTGAATTCTTAGTGCAAGTAACATTATTATCTTTTTATATACACAATTCCTTCAAATAAATGAAAGGAAAGGAACCAAACTAATTATTTTTTTAATATAGAGGTCAATTTTTTTCTTTTTTTGATTGATAATGATGTAGTAAAGAAATTTAGATACATTGAATGTTGTAAAATGGAATGCTGCCTAAATTTTATAAAGCCAGAGGTTTGGGAAGACCTAATAAAAATAATCTTTTGAAAAGGAGACCTCCTTTTTTAGCAAAAAGTGTGTTGTTATAAAACTATTAAATGGTCCCTTTTTAAGAGTAAGTTTTATGCATATTTAATAAAAATATATTTATATGATCAAGTTTCTAACAAGTAAATTTCTAGGACAAACATTGCAAATTAAAATATTAAACTGCTTGACATATTAGGGGGCATAAATTTTAGAAAGTGATGTCATTATTCTTTATGACTCAGGTAATCACTATCATATGTTATTTCTATTCTATTTAATTTAAGGTTGGTGAAATAAAAGAGAGTTGAGACAGAAAATATTCAATGTTTTCACCTTATTCTCAACAAAAGAGGATATTATTTGTTGAATCAATGGTTATTTTTTGTGGACATAGGTCAACATTTATACTGGATGGATCAGTGAAGAATGAAGATCATGTAGCATTAAACTTGAATTTCCGTGAGATATCAATGTCTCGATCTAGATATTTAATTTATTTTCTCTTTTTTTTTCATGATGTTATCGATAAAATTTGTTTTTATTATGTTAAGTCACATGTTAAATTTCTATACTGATAAAAAAAAAAGATTACATATTATAACTTTAAAAAGGTTTAATATAACCCACCAATAACATAATACCTCCATAATTAGTGGAACATTTATAGACATTTTACATAGATATATATATTCCAATATCACCTAAGTGGTGGAGTTAATTATTATGTATCCCATAATTGCCATAGGCACCTTAGAGCTAGAATTTTAGAGACAATAATTATTCCCCTAGCTAGAAGTACATAATAATTAATATTCCACTAATTAAATTAAACTATACCATCTTCTCCAACAACTTTGGAATTTGATTCTTGATTTGTTGTTGTTGATGATGGTGATGAAGAAGAAGAAGATCCATTTTTGGAATACCATTTAGCCCAAAATAGATAATTGAAGAAATTGAGTAAACTCAATATTGCCAACAACCAATAGAATAGATCAAGCCTGTCTTTGTTGAGATTGTTGTCACTTAGCCAGCCACCACCATGATGAGATGAAGTGATTTTGTTCACTAAAGAAACAAGAAGTGAGCTTAAATAAAATCCAAATGAGTATGAACAATATGTTATGGCTGTTAAAAATGATTGCATTGACCCTTTTAAAGATTGTTTGTAGAAGAACTCAATTAGTCCAACTGCAGTGAACATTTCTGATATTCCAAATATCAAAAATTGTGGTGTGATCCAAAATATTGATAGGATTTCATTCGATTCCATCGCGGAAATTCTACGTTTGTTTTCCATTAAGGCTGCTGATACCATGGAGAAAGTCGCGAAGAATAAACCAAAGCCTATACGTTGTAGAGGTTTGATACCTGTTGAAACATAATATAATATTAGTCATAGAGTATTCAATAGTTCAAACATTTTAATGAGACAGTCACAGACTTCAACATACCTGATTCATGACCGGTGAATTTTCTAGCAAACGGGACAAAGAATGTGTCATAGAGAGGGACTATGAAGATCAACATTATGTAAGGGATTGATTGAAGGGAAGCTGGAGGGATATGAAAGTTTTTAGTTAGTTTAGTGTTCATGGTACTTCCTTGTTGGACTGAAAATGTTTGAAGTTGTGCTAAAATGGTATTGAAAATAATAGTGCAAGCAAATATGGGGAGGACTGAAATTAAGATCTTGACTTGCTCTACTTGTGTTACTGTGCAAAGTCTCCATCTACTAATCTCTTTTGTGGTATTTCCATCTTGCATTTTTGTGCAAGCCTTGTCCAAGAACCTGGAGAAAAATAATTGTTTCGCGTAAATATCTTTTAGATGATCTGATAATATAATTTTTTAATATTGATTACGATGTGTATTTTGATAAATTATAGAACATTATGATGATAATATTACTAATTCAGTGTAGGGGTCTGAGAAGGATAGCGTACGCAAATCTTATTCCTATCTTACTACGAAGGTAGCAAGTATGTTTCCAACATATCCTTTACATTATCAAACAAGAAGGATAGTGTACGCGTATCTAACTCCTATCTTAAAAAGGTAGAAAGTTTATTTCCAACAAATCCTCGTATCTTTTTACATTATCAAACAAGAAGGATAGTGTACGCAGATTGTTTCTCTTCGTAATTATACATTATCAAACAAAAAATAAAGTATATTACTTGCAAGGCTGCTAAAATATATTATTACACAATAATATACATACTTGCAATATCAATATATATATATAAAATATACCTGAATCTATTGGTGTGGAGAAGATTAATGGTGGGATTGGCATTAGGAGGAGCCTTTGTGGGGTGGGCCTTGTGAAGCATATGTGCATCTGATGGAGATACAAGTTTTCTATTTAAAAATGCTGCCACCATTACCTGCCATTAAATCACACACACACAAAAAAAATATAACAATAGTTAACACCACTTATTCAATAGTTCCCTAACTATTGTTTATTTTAAGTTTTATATACTAACAATTTAAAATTCAATCTTCGATGGAGAATTGTTCGAATATCAAGTATTTTTACTATGTTCGAGTCATTAAAGGAGAAAAGATAAAAAATGATGAGTCTCTTTCGTAGAATATGCATGAATCAGAAGACGACAACTTACATAGGTTATGTTGATTTAATTAAGTTGTTTTTATTTAATATACGAAAGGATTAGTTTAATGCTGTTAGTGAAAGACAACAAAATTGCATACATAATCAAATAATATTATTTATTATTAAAGATTCACAGAAATAAAATTTTAAAAAATTGTAGCATTAGCAAAGAGAGAAAATGGCAGCCAACCCAATTTCTAAATCGTCATTATTAGACATCCTTGTAATAATGTAATATTAAAATAGAAACAAAAGTCAAACATAAAAGGAGGAATATAAAAATACCAAAAAATAAAATAAAAAAAACTTGTTGTTTCTTATCCTAAAAGACCTTAAAAAGTTTTCTCAATGCTCCATTCGTACCCCTAATGGGACCATCGAACTATTATCTTTGTGCCACCGGCCAATTAAATTCGAGATAAAATAATTTTATATTTTATCATAAATTTTTTAAGTATTTTTTATCTCACTAATCAATCAATCTTTACTTGTATAAGAGAACGGAAGAATTTTTGACTCTATCACGTCACTAATTGTTCAGATTCTTAAAAAATATCAACAAATATTTGTAGAATCGAAACCTAAAAAATTGGTGTTTACAACTTGTAAAGAGGATAATTAGTTACCTATCGTGTAAAAGTGACATATATAAATATTATTTACACTGACGATATGTTAAATATTTGTACCTGTGCAATAGGAGTGAAAATGCTTCCTTGAGGAGGTTTATTTCTGTAAAAAAGAGTACCACAAACTAAGCAAATTAATCCCAAAGCCATAGCAGCAGCTGAGACACCAAATCCAACATCCATTCCAGAATGTGTTTGCACATAAACAAGTATTGTTAGTGCAATTAATTCACCCATTGAAAATGCAAAATAAGCAGCATTGAAATATCTTGAAAGTTGTTTTGATTGCTTTGGATTTTCTTGATCAAATTGGTCACCACCATGAGCTATCATATTTGGTTTTACACATCCACTCCCTAATGCCACCAAATATAATGCCACAAAGAATATTAACGCTTTGAACCCTTTTGCTTCCACACATTTCTCTCCATCTGTTAACATGTTGCATTTTGGTGGCTTTAGTTGTGGTAGATGAGCTTGTACTGACAGTAATATGAAACCCTTAAAAAAAAATTAAAAAATTTATGTTAGACGGATTCAGAGTTTAAACTACTATATATTAGGTTCAAAGACCTACTATTTCTCGCGATATGTTTAAAGTAATGAATTCAGATTAATCTGGCACATGCATGCAATCACTCTTTACCAAGTACAAGTTAAGTTGGCTTACAAGATGATTTTTTGAATTAAGTATTACATGGTTATCTAGAAAAATAGAATAATAATTCGTTATAATATGTTAGACAATTATAAGTTTTGTTCATATAATTTAAACTCAAAAATAAATTATTTTTTATAGAGAAAATGAATTCATACTTTTTACTCATTTTAATTTCTTATGAAGTGGAGAACAAATATATATATATATGTTCAACCTAACCAAATTATTAAATAAAATTTTTGTAGAGTACCCTTATTTTGACTTCCTTTTTTAGCTAGAACATGATTGATAATGACAAGTAAAATGGAAGCATTGGTTATGAACAGCTAGCAAAAAGTTAAGTAATAAATTAAATGTTCTATGTTTTATTTCATACAAAACACATATAATTAAGCATAGTATAAATACGTCTTTTTCAGTATTTGTCAAAGGACCACCAAGCTAGTTTTTTTGTGACATGAGTTTTAAACCAACTTGACATGGTATTCTAGATAAGAAAGTAGAAAGAAACAAAAAGGAGAATAATAACGTGTTTAAGTCATATACATCGTTCATATATCAAATATCACACATCAAGTTATGTTTTTTGTAACGTAACAAATAATCAGTCGAAAATAAATAAATGTTTTAGGTACGTACCGAAAGTTCAATAAATCCAAAAATGAGTATGGTCCAGAAGGAAGCAAGATAAGAGTCGGATAGATAGCCTCCAAGCAATGAAAGGATAAAAATAGTGCCTATAAAGTTTGTCACAATGTTTGCTGATTCTGACAATGAAAAGTGCATTTCATTTATCACATATGTTATAAGGTTATTACCAACTGCTGCTATTCCCATTATCTCAAATCCTTGTAATCCTGCATTTTCATTTCACACCAAAAAAAATATATTTGTTAATTTCTTTTTTTAAGTGTAGTTAACTTTACGTTAAAAAAAAAAGTTATGAATCCAGATAAACCTGTAATCAGACAGTTATTAATGCACAGAACTTAAAGCACATGGTATGTCATATCCGTGTCAGATTTTTCAAAAAATATACTACTTTTGACAAATCTGACACTTGTTATTTTTGAAAAGTTCGATCGACGAGAAGGGATAATGAGTAGTAAGTTATACCAAGAACAAAGGCAGCAGCTTTCATTCCACCATGTTTGATAGGATTTGAAGGTCTTCCTCTCCAATCAACACTTGTAGTAGTAGTGATGATGACTTCTTCACATGAGTTATTATTATTGTTGTTGTCTCCTCTAGCCTCAATCATCTCCATATATATATATATTTAATTACTATATATATATAATCCAAGTTTTTTTCTATGAATATGTGTTGTTTATATATGAGTAGCAGAAAAGAGAGTTTTGTGGGGGAAATTAAAGTAGTTTCATGCTCTCTATCAATGTGCTGAAAATGAGGCAAGTGGCCTCTTCTATTTATATTAAAAAAAAAAGATAATGCCTATGCCCGAAATTTCAGAGACACACTTATACTATATTAATGTTGTAATATCCTCCTGAACTTATTTTATCAATAACTTTCTATACTTTTTCAGCCTACGTGATACTATCTTGTGGATTCAACATTAGTTGATTTTTTTTTCAAGCTAGTGCCACGTAGACCTAAAATAGGTAGAAAATTACTTGTAAAATAAGTTCATAAGGGTAATAGGACCTTAATATAATATAAGTGTGTCTCTAAAATTTCGTGCATAAATTGAGGAGGTAATTGTGCATTTCCCTTTAAAAAAAATTCAAACTTTATTGCACTTGCTTGGATGTTGAGATTTTAGACAAACAGACACCACTCTCCAGTTACTATTTATTATCACTTCCCCCACACACATTATACACACAAACTCCCCTCTTTACTTGTCCCATCAAAAAAGGCAAAAATATCCCTAATTTTATTTGTGAGAATTCAATTCTCTGATTTATTTTTAAATCTTTCATCTTCTTTTATCTTTAAAAAAAATAAGAAAAAGTTATCTCGTGATTTTTATCTTTACCTTCCACTTTTAGTTAATAAATAATGATATGGATAAAAAAAATTCAAACAAAAATAATATAAATAAGTCAAAATTTTAATATCTGAGCCTTTTATGTCTAACTTTTATTTGTATAGTTGAAAAGGTTAAGAATAATTTAATATTTTGATAACTATTTTATCTTTGTTTATAAGTATAATTTGTTTCCCACTATTTAAATGACTTATTGTATAATACTAAACTAATAATTAGAAGTGATATAGTATATTTACACCTACCATTTTAACAATGGTACTATTCGTAAATATTTTTGTGTTATTTACTGATTTTATATTGCTACCAACCCATGTTTGCTATAAACATTCTGAGTTTACTGTAAAAGTATTTTTCACTAGTTCATTCAAAAAATAATTACAAATATGTATTGGTAATAAATAAAATTAATTAATCATGTACAAAATAAAATTATCAAGCAACCCTTTTTTATGGATAAAGGTTACTTATATTAAACGATTCGTCAATTAAGCTGTCATCACGTAAATTAGTCAAATTTAAAAATTATATATGATTGTCTTTTATATGATTTTGTAGTTTTAATATTTTTTTAGTATCAAATCTATTTGTGCATGTAAATATAATTTAACTCTTTTTATATTTCCTCTTATGGTCTTACCTACTACTTTCCTTTTTTGTTCAACGAGAATTGAAATATGTGATTACATAATTTCTCATTCCTTGTTTAATCTATTTTAATAATAATATATTCCGTAAAATTCTATTACATGAAATTTTAAAATAAAAAAAGTAAATATAAATATTATCACTGTCTATGAAGTTAATGGGGTTATTTTCGATTCTTTATTCTACTTCGAATAAAAAATAAATGGAAAAAAAATTTGATATTGATACAATTTGTTTCATTATCATAGTCCATAGATCAGAAAAAATAATTTGTTTACCTTCTGAAAACAAAAATAGCTTCTATTGCACATTAAAAAGCACTTATTTTTTTCTGAAAAATACTCCCAAAAATTTCATCAAATATCTTCCTTTTTAAAAATAAACAATTTTATGAAGAAAAAAACCAGCATTTTTGACTTTCCAAAAGTTTGACCAAATAAGCTAGAAGTACCACATTATCTTAATAATAAAAATTTCATACTTTGAGAAAATCTAATAGCATTCTAATTTAATCGAACCTCAACGTAATTGATATCGGATCAGAAAAAAAAAACATGCATGCTAATGCTTATCCTAAAACAATTTCACCAGCAACCCACCTCTACATATTCAAAGATGTACATAAACAAATGTATATAATAGCTTTTAATGGAAAAAATTACTCTTTAATAATAATAATATTTTGTATTGGCAAAGGTCAACCTATTCATTTCACTTTGATAAAGCATTCCTTCACATGTCAAACAACAAATAAAATAAAAAGTGTCAAAGGTGCGTTCAACTTTTCATCTACTTTATGCACCAAAAATATGGGCTTTTTTTTTTTGCCATTTATTTTTCAAACTTGCGCAGTAAGAGACTTATCCAATAAAATCTCTCCATTATATTCTCCGGTTTTATATACGTTATATATTTTTTGTGTTTTTTATATGATTTGTGAGCTATAACATAGTAACAGGAGTTTTATTCTTTGCATATCTAACTATAGCATAGAAAATAATGATTATTTATATTACCTTTGTTCATAAAAATTACATGATTATTATGAAAAATTATTCTTATAAAATATACAAGTCTTAAATTGAACAGACATATGTATTAATGAAAAAAATATGACTATTATGAAAAATTATCTTTGAAATTCTTGAAATATAAGAATTCTCTAGAAACAAGCAAAAAGAAAAATCCAGCAAATACATACAAGTGTTTTATTGTATTTGGCAGGGAAATGCATGTATTTTCTTCCATATATATATATATATATATATTATATATATATATATATATATTGCGCGCGCAATATAGTTTAAAATGTGATTTTTCACGCCTAAAAGTTGATTTCTTCTTCAATTATAACCGATCAAAAATATAGATATTAAAAAAAGTAATTTTTCACGCCTAAAAATCGATTTCTTTTTCAATTATGTCATTTTTTGGGATCGACTAAAAAATATAGATATTAAAAAAGTAATTTTTCACGCTTGAAAATCAATTTTTTTAATTATATCATTTTTTTTTGACCGATTAATAATATAGACATTATAAAGTGATTTTTCACGCCTAAAAACCTATTTCTTTTTCAGTTAAGCCATTTTTTGAGACCGACTAAAAATATATATTACTAAAAAAAGTGATTTTTTACGCCTAAAAATTGATTTCTTTTTTAATTATGTCATTTTTTGAGATCGACTAAAAATATAGACTGAGAGTAAACATGTGACTTTCTATTATACCCAAGGCATACAACGTGGCCCCGGCCCTGCGCACTTCTCTCTAATTATATTTTTATATTTATATTAAAAAATTATAATATTTAAAATAAATATTTTGTGATAATTAATTTTTGTGGTGTGAATATTCAGTTTATTTTCCCATTATCTTTTTTGGTTGACTCGTGCATGTTACATGTTATTATATTTAGAATTTTAAATTACAAGTCAAATATAACGTCTGGATATTCAAAATAAGAAACTTATTAAAAAGGTGATTTTATTCAATAGTCATTTTAAAGTAAGTGAAATAAACCATCACACGTCTAAAAGGACGGTTAAAAATTGAGATTTTTTTTTAATTTTATATTTAAATTGTTAAAAGTGTTAATTTTATATCTAAATTATTACATTTTAATTCGAGAAATATATTTCTCTTTTTTATATTATTCTCATTATGGTGTGTGTAATACACTATCTCTTTCTTTGTTTTATTTTAAAAATTATCATATCACACTCTACATGAACAAAACAAAAATTAAATAAGTTATTAGTATTTAGTAGTATTAACTTTTTACTTATTTATGTTATATTCGATACATTAGTAAAATAAGAATTTTAAAAATATATTTATATACATATGTAACACAAAATGAGAAAAATGAAAAAAAAAAATTAGAGGCAGAGGGTTACATAGGAATGATTAGTGGGTGGTTTTATGGAAGGGGATATGTGGACGAGGTGGTAGAGTGAGGTAAGAAATTAATTTAAATTTTATTATTTAAAAAAATATTTTTTTTATAGATAATAGTACTATAATTTTTAATTTTTAATTAATATTAATATTTTGTAATTTAATTTTTGCCAATACGAAATATTTTATTCATTGTGTCAATTTTTTTTTAAATAACAGAGAGAGTATTATACACATTGAGGTGTGTTTTTTAAACTAAAAGTAATTGTTTATATATGAAACTTATACTCTCAATAATTTAAGTATGAAATTATAAAATAAATAATTTAGATGTATTTTTTATACTTATCTTTTATAAAAATAAAAATTATTATTTTATTATGTGATTAAATTTTACATAATTGAATCACGTACATAGTCAATGCTCATTTTGACATCACATCACATCACACGTGAGAAGTTTATATTTAGCAAGTATTCTTATCATTTTTATATGAAAAAATATTATAGATGATAGTCACTTAAATTCTGAAAAATAGTACTGGTCTCATATATTTCATTACTTTGTACTACTATGTTACAAAAAGTAAATTAAATTAAGCTTCATTTTCAATTTTATATCACGTACGTCTCTTCTTTTTTTTAATGTAGATTTGAAAAAATTAAAATGACATGTATTTTATTATTTTTTTGGGTATAAAATAATGGGATTACATAACAACTTCCCTATCAATAATTTAGTTTCCGATTCCAATTGGTAATCATATATCCATACAGTTTTGGTTGGTGAATCTTATAGTACTAAAGTTTTGATGAAATATATGCTCAATGATTTCTTTTTCTCCTTTTTCTTTTAGATACGTGTTCTAATTTACAGTTAGGTTTAAGATATAATTTTGTAATCCTATAAAAATAAGATTGATTATATATATATATATAATAAATATTTTTTATCAAATAAATGATGTATTTAGAAAATATTTTTTCTTATTTTTTCATATTTAGTTTGTCAAAAAATTTGAAAAAAAGTTCATTAAAAATGAAAAAACTGACTTTCTTAATGGAAGCAAGAAAAACAAATTTCACCGATAGTATTTCACAGTATTGATTAGCCTCCAATATACGTCATCTTTACCTCAACCTCGCAGCCTCGATTCCACTATCGTACCAAACACACCCAAAAGATCCTTTTCTTTTCAAGAAAATAAAAATTTACGACATTTTGGTAATGAACTATCATTTTCATGGGTGGGTACTAGAAAACTTTAGTACTAGGAATTTAAGAGTGATTTTGACTCTACGCATTATATAATTAAAATTGTAAGGAAAAAGATCAATTTTGATTCATCTTATTTTGTATTAATTTTTATGTAGGTGATTCCATATTATAAATTTATGATTATCACAAATTTAATTAGTGCATTTGTCGACGTAGAGTGTTCTTATCCAAGTTTTTTTTATTGACAATAGAGCTTTTTTTTTTTTTTTTAAAGAAGAAGTATCTAGCCACCCAATTAACTTTATATTATATAAATAGTACTATTTACTGTACAAATAGGATTGTGCACATAGCTTCATCAATTCAAAATAATAATGCATATAATTTTGGTCAATATCATTATCAATTGGTTTATTCTTTTTAGTCTTCTTTCTTTTAAAAAAAAGGGTGTCCAGATCTTATGGATCTTGTTTGGTACAATGTTTTTACTTTTTATAAAAATCTAATATCTATCAAAAATCTTCCGTCGTTTATTTAAATATGTTTTATTATTAATATTATCGCAAAAAATATATAAATTAAAATTTTATGTGGTTCCAGAAAAAATCACTTAGATTATTATAATGAACAGTTTAATCTAAAAAATAATTGTTATATACAGAGTTTATAAAAAAAAAAATCAAAGTCGTTTATTTAAATATATTTTATTATTAATATTGTCATAAAAAATATATAAATTAAAATTTTATGTGGTTCCAAAAAAAAATCACTTGATTATTATAATGAGCCGTTAATATAAAAAAATAATTGTTATATAGAGAGAATTAATGCATAAAAAATATTCTAGTTTTTCTTATATATGTATGAGTTGAATAAAAAGAACTTTGAACTTTCTAAAACCACAAAACTAATTAACTGAGTTAAAAGGTGATAAGTAAAACCTAATCTCCCATGATGATATTAATTGATCTTAATTTGAGAGCAAAATTTATAGTGCTAGTTATCAGCTGGGGTATATTTGTTTAAACTAGCCTATGGGCCATATAAACAAATCTTTACCTTACGATTATGGTGTTAGAGTTAGCTTTCACGTACCTCAATTAATTTAACGGGATATCTGTCAGCTCTCACCAATAATAAATCTTTACACTATTAATGTGTATAATTAACTTGAATTCTAGAATGATTTATATTTGAAGTTCACAGCCATTACTGTTGTTTCTTTTATGATCTGGTGGGATCTTCAACATGATATTCTTAGTACAAAGTATAAGTGATGTTGCATCGAACACACAAGGTGAGGTTGAAGTGAAAGCTTAGGTTTTGAGTACATTTTGTTGTCCCTTTGAAATTAAGGTTAAAAAGGAAAAGGAAAGTCAATATATGATACTATGTCGCTTTATTTTTACTTGTCTGATATATTAAAATTAATATTCACGATAATTATTTAGTTTAAAATAAGAGATAATAGACCATTTTATATATATTTTATCCCCTTATACTATTTTATGTGTTTCACATGACATGTCTAATACCATAAAATTAAGTACATTTTGATATTTTTGATATATCTTTAATTTAAGATCACAAGATTGAAAAATATTTTTTACTTTCTTAAATTTTTTATCTAATCAAAACCAAAAAAAAAACAAATTGAAACAATCAGAATAATTATTTTCGATCATTTCTCAATGAGTGAGATGACTTGTATAATAATTATTAGTAATGATACAATAAAATTACTATTTTATTTATTACTTCTTAAGAAACATATCAAGTAAAATATGAATAAGTAAACATAAACGGAACTCGGAGTACTATATAATAAGTGATTTTTATGGACTTTGGGGTTGACCTTTCTTCCACTCTAGAAATTCATCGTCATATATCCACCACATTATTTGCCACCTCTTGGATAGTTGGATTGGCCTTTGCTTT
Organism: Solanum habrochaites; assembly: GCA_027704765.1. Classification (NCBI taxonomy): domain Eukaryota; kingdom Viridiplantae; phylum Streptophyta; class Magnoliopsida; order Solanales; family Solanaceae; genus Solanum; species Solanum habrochaites. The sequence continues at coordinate 91,006,490 of JAKWJA010002489.1, forward strand.
TCTTTTTTTTTTTTGGTTACAATTTCAATCTATAATGCTCTGTAGTAGTAAAAATTCAGAATGATAATTTTGACTTTTTAACATTTCAATACCTTCCTTTTCTACTTCCAAATTAATACAAGTCTGACTTAAACATAAGGTTAATAATGAAACTTCTTTCACAACAATATCTCCTTCAAATTATTTACCATAATGAGATATATTTTCTTATAAACTTATAATGTATGATGATCATTAAAGAGCTAGATAGTGTTTATAGTCCATTACAAACCTTATTTTAGTTATATCATTATTTTCATAGATAATCCATAAAACAAAAATACAAAGAGAATTTTAATTTTTTGAAATAATGAAAAAAAGAATGTAGTATTATTTTTTCTATTCAAGCGCGAATTGCTCGATCGATCATTTACCACTAGTACTATAATGAAAATAACTTTTAGCAGCGATAAATAAACACATTAATAAAGAGTGCTAAAGTTCAATATCGCTAAACTCTTTAGGAACATATGCAAAGAGTGCTAACTGCCGTTAATAATATATTTTTAATGACAATTGCTAATTACTTGCCGCTAAAACTCATTTTTGATGTAGAGTTTTAGTTGATGTTATTATAAGGGTATATGTTGTTTCTTGAAATCACTAATGTTATCTTTTTTTGTATGATATGACATTAGATTATGCAAAAATAAAACAAATCCCAGAAATGACGAGATTATAAATCTATTCAGTAAATTGAAATGCAATAACAAAATAAGAAATGATGAAAAGCATATATATATATATATATGTATAGTGTAGGTACAACAAGTTTTGCACTATGTACAAAACACAGAATTGACAAGATCTAACGTCTATTCAGAATATTCACAATTGTTACATTAAAATGATGACATAATTAAGTGCACGAATTATTACTATATAAGTATATTACTATATAAGTTCATAATGAAATAGTTGGTGTATATGTGTGTGGTGTCTATGTGTTTGTGTTGTCTTATTTTCGTAAAAGTAACAGTTTGGTGCACAAAGCATTTCATATTAACAAGCTTGAAAAAAGTTATGATTCTGTGTGTGACATCAATCGTCTACCTTAATGCAAATATTAATAACTATTTTCATAATTTTTGACTTATATATATAACGTAATCAACCTTACCTTTATTTATTTATTTATTCTTTAAATATTTTTGTCAATGTCAACATATCATTGTCGGCAGATTGAGGGGAAAAAAGTAGCCATTGTTAGATTATAATCTTAGTTCCATTAATAAATAAACTTCTTGAGGAATGTAGAAAAAATTACATAATTATTTTAAGATTAATGGAGACTTATATCATATCACTTAAAAAAAAACAGGTGTTATATTAATTAGTGGAATTTTGGTTCATGGACTTTGTAATTGTAATGATTACTACTTCTATATGCAAGCAATTAGAAAAGAAACCTTCATTTTAAAGTAAAAGTTTTTTTCTAAATATAAATTATATAATAATGACTATAAAATTTGAACGCCTCAATGTGCATATTTTCAACAATTAAGTAGAAAGGGATGCAAGTGAGTGGAAGGAAAACAAAAAAAACAAAGGAATTTTAATTTTTTCCTTTAGGATTTTAATTTTTCAATCCATTATCTGATATTTATTTTGAGATCGAATTAATTCTGATTTTATTGAAAAAAAATTATTTTAAAAATAAAGATAGACAATTACTTAGAAGGTCTTTACTAATTCATATGCTACTATTCTTTAATTTCGATAATTTATGAGATCTGCAAGTTTCACATTTAAATAATATTTTCTTTGCTAATATATATATAAAAAAAATATTTTTTATGACCCTTTGACCTCTGGAAAATGGGAATTTGATGTGGTATATATGTTGAGTGCTTATCTAACTAACCAATTAAGTAAACCTTTTTGACAATTTTGTAGCCCCAAGACCAATATGTGGATCTAATATTAAAAGATTTGGTTGAATTGGTTAAAAGTTTTAGTTTTTATTTGCTTAATATCTGTCTTTTTCTAAAAATAAATGAATTTACAAAAGTTGACTCATTGTGTATGGTGCTAATGGAATCCAAGAAAGCATCTTTATCCATTATCCAGTAATCCTTGTTTTTTTTGGAAACAGCAAATATGAGAAATTTGTTTTTATTTTATTCTACTTTAAGAAGTGGCAGGTGGATTTTGAATTTATAATGTTTTAACCACATATAATTAATGAATATATTCAGTTTTATTTCATAAATAAGATCGAAAAGGGTATTGTATATTCAATTTTACTTTTTATTTTGCAAAGGTCAAATAAAACATATTAACAATAAATAGTGAAAATAAAGTAAAATTAAATATGTAGTTATAAATCAAAGAACATAAATAAGCTCTAGTCGTCCGACTCTTTTCAAAAATAGTATATAGCAAAAACTTTAATACACCAACATTACTTTACTTTTTAATAATAAGATGGTAAAAGAGTAACAAAAAAGGGTAATGTGTATTCAATATTATTTTTTATTTTGCGAAGGTCAAATAAAACATATTAACAATAAATATTGGAAAAAAAATATATAGTAATGAAAAAGTTAATGCTAAAATTAAATATATAGTAATAAATCAAAGAATAAGATAATAAAAGCTGCATAAATAAGCTCTTGTCGTCCGACTCTTCGAAAACAGTATATAGCAAAAACTTTAATACACCAATATTACTTTACTTTTTAATAATAAGATGGTAAAAGAGTAACAGTAGAAACAATATTATTGATAATAAGGAACACTATCCAATACTGTTAGGTCAAGATTTCAGTCTTCTTTAAAAAATTTAATTTCATCAATTAAATTAATAACATTCATATTTTTTGTCACTCACGATATCTATATTAAACCAAACGACTTAACTTAAAGTAAGAATACATCTCATTTAATCATAATTAAGATACATTTATTTATGATATATATCGAATACAAATAAATTTTTATGATAGACTAATTTTGAGAGTATTGATGGAGAGGTACATATATATTATACATAAATAAAGAGAAAGGAATGGAAGGCTAATAAGTTAATGGGGATCTACAGACACCACCTAAATTCAAAAGCAATGTCCCTTCATTGTCTCCCACATTGTCCAAAATATTCCAACATTGTACTGCATCATCATCATCATTCAATACAATTAAAAGTTTTTTTTCAAATATAGGATTATCGTATGTTATATTGTTTTGATTACTACTTTTTGCCGACAAACCAATTGTTTATTTACACATGTTACCTATAAGTTTAAATTATGTAGGGGCTTCTATTTTATATATAGGCTTATGCTGCCAAGTGTCAATTTAATTCATAAGTTTCCTAAAACCTATATGTAAAACGTAGATCTGCAAGTTGATTAAAATATTATCCCCAAGTCCTCATAACCTAATTGGCCCCTACCCAAAAGAAAGAGATTAGCATTTTGTGCTCAAAGAGAAGAAAATAAATAAAGAAATATATTGAAGGTTGTATTTGTTTGGTAGAGAACAATGCGAATTTCTTGTGTTAAAAGTACGTAAACATATAATCTAGACAAGTACAGTAAAAAAACATTGTTGTAGGTTGGGAGCTATGAGAGTAGGGTGAAGACAGGTGTGGAGGAACACAATCAATGTAAAATGTTATTTGAGTAACTTGTTTTCTCTACTTTCACTAGGAAAGTCATTTTCAGATATTTCTTTTGGAAAAACGGAAAATCATTTCCTACCGCACACACCTCTGGTGTTTAAATAATAAATTCCACGGTATACTTTCACCTAGATAAAAATGCCAAAAAAAAAAAAAACAGACATGAATATGCACTTATACGGTTTAAACTTTAGTTACAGAACATTGATAATTCCCAACAAATCAGAAAGAAGGAACAGTCTAAATTACAATTGCCAACAAGAGAAAGGGAATGAAGAAATCGTTGTGTTGTTTCTTCAAGACAATGTTCTCTTGTTGAAAGATTCTACAGTTAAATTGGCTGTAAAAGCAGGTATTGAGTTCATCCTTCGAATGAATATTTCAACCTGCAAAAAAACAGAATACCCCAACACTTCAGAAGGTTGAATACCTCGACGTTACCCATTTCTATGTTGCTAATAATGATAAAAGCTAGAAAACACAAACTGCTCAAACATGAAAGCTGACAATGGATAAACAAGAAAGATTAATCGATCACAATTGTGGCAAACTGGAATAATGACAATGACAATAAAAAGTTAGCTTTGCACATAGGCTTTTCTAGAAATTCGTTGTTAAATACCTGTTGGGATATCTCAGGTTGAGAGGTGTACTTGTTCGTCTGAAAGATCAAAAAGAAGTGAAGTTTGTTATCATGCTTATTCAATAGTATAATGTTTACATACTGTGCTGGAAATGTGCTGAACTACAGCACAAAGGCATTGCATGAATGTTGCAATTGATGGTAACAAGTTTGTCAAGAATGCTTCAACCATCCTCAAGCCCACAAAATAAAAACACGGCATATCTTACCAAAATGTTTGTGTTCCCTGATTCATATTCAAATTCAAGCTTTTCTTCATCACTTTGAGCATAAATTGATTGAAGTATAAACCGTGTAACTGCTATTCCATCTGGACGCTGGTGATCATCCATCACAATCTGACAACATTATTCCGATTATTGTTAGGTTGACCAAAAAGTGCTGAAACGGTAATAATGGTGCTATCTTTAGCTAGAAGCTTCTGCAATACATAACTCAAACTACACCTCGGTACTTTTGACATTTAACTCAAACTACACCTCTTTCTGGTCCATAAAAAAGAACCCACAAGCAACAAAGTAGAAGAAAATTATCGAGGAAGATTCACCGTGCACTTAATGAAAGATTCTACTGAAGAAATTCCAACAAGATACAACCACCCCAACTCCATGCACAACCCCCAAACTTAAGTTCGAACTAGTGGAACTATAACACATTGGTTGAGATTCAGACTAGACTAGGGACAATATTTTCTACTGGCAAAATATATTAGTTCAAAATATAGTCATATTCCAGGAGGCATGTAATACCTTATACCCAAAAAGTTCACAGCATGCCCTTCTGAAAACAGAGATCCTATCAGCAAAAACTGTCTTGTACCTGAAGAATGATTAAACTTAGTTTCCGACAAGAACAACAAACCATCGACAATACAAATGCAATGAAATCCTGAAATATTTACCTCTCCTCACGCTTTTCTAATGTTGCTATTTGCTCTTTCAACTGCATAATCTTTCCAGATATATAAGAATCAACGAGTGTACCCGCATCAGCTGCATAATTGAGAGGTAATGAATAAGAAATTATAAAAGGTGACAAAAAGGTCTCTAAAAACTTATATGTCCAAATTGACTTTTAAAATGCATTAAGCATTGGATAATAGAAACTAACAAAGGGCACTTGAAATCTCACAGTAAATAGACCAGAGAAAGCAGTAAGGTAATGGAGGAACAAAAAGAGGAAGAAAACAAATCCACATTAATACTTAATACTGTTTAACAGCTCCAATGAGCAGAGCATTAACTAGAGAGTTACATACTTCTTTTGACATCTAGAAGTTATGGGTGATAAATAGCTTATACTTCTTTATCAAAATAGCTCCCCTTTTACTATTCCAAACTAGTAAAAAGGATGATTATGATCAAGAAGAACCATCCATATCGAGTGATTCATACCTAAATCCAAAAAGAGTTGGGGCTGCATATATGAACCCACTAAAACCATTGCGCTTCATAAAACTAATAACATTGTCTGCACAAAATTTTCCCAGACTAGACAGGATATTAGGATAAAAAATAAATACAGTCCCTACATTCTCAAAATCATAAAAGATATAGACCCTAGTTACCCCCAGAGTTTTGGTCTAGGGGAAACATCGAAATGTGTGATGTGTGGGTTAGTCTCCCATCACGGGTTTGAACCCTTTTCTAAGCAAAAGCCTAGTGTTCAAGTGGAGAAGGATAAAGGGGAAGGCCCATTTACCCACCGAGATCCGAAAGTGCCCACTGATCTTCGTGGATTTATGTTATTTTAAAAAAAGTATAGCCCCTAGTTGCAATTTTTGGAACTGTAGTCCCTAGTTGCAATTCATCATTATAGTTTCTGAATATAAGCTATCATGTAAATTGTAAACTTTAGATTTATTATTTATCATCAGGGTGTAAACTTCTTTAGATATCAAGTACTAAATTCTACTGGAAGTAACCTAGAAACAGGTTCACTAACTTCCTATAGAACAAAAGGCCTGCTGTGTAAGATCTTCCCCGTTACATTTCTTCCTACCAATGCTTCAGTGTATATAACTCAACTGGTGATGCTATTTGATAACATCCAATAACAATTCTTAGGGATCACATAAAATCACGTTGAAGAAAGAAGTAAATCTTTTGTTATCCAAAGATAGAAAGATTATATTTTGTTGTCTTCTTTTCCTTTTCCTCTTTTCCAATCCTACATGTATCTTTTGTATTTCAGGAATACTCAAAAAAAATTAACTTACAAGGATTATTGGATGTCATGCACGCACTGCAACGATGGCATGTACATTCCTAGGTATCTATCTTTTTCTGAAATGACCTCTACCACTCAATCACGAACTACTTGGTCTGCGATAAATGTCTTCAATATCCATTTCACTTGATTTGAACCTATTTCATTATAGTAATCATTAATTTATCTCTTTCTTTTAAATGAAGGACCAGACAATTTATCTTTTGGGACAAATAGGGTCCTCTATTACGAGAGGTCTCTAAATTTTCCCAGAAATACTAACTCTGTAAGCAAACAAAAATAACTTCTTACGAACTCCAATAAAATGTTAGCACACTAGCACAAATATTCCTTAATCACAAGTTCAGAACTATCTTGTACGTCCTAATTGGATCTTTTGCATCCATCCAATTTTGTTCTCAACTAACTCCACATGGATTTGGAAATACTATGTCTTGAGACAACTCCCCATGTAAGTCTAGGTCTATTTGTGATACCTACTGATCACTGCATTTGGAGAGATAGCCAGACCATCTCAGACAATATTCTCTCATTTTTGCTCTTTTAGAGCACTACTTATATTTTCTTTTGCCGGTGATGATTTCTAATCTTACATACTGCAAATTCATCATAAGATCTATATTTTTACAAAATTCATCTTGTAAATATTGTTCATCCTTGGAAGTCCTAAAGGTCACTAACAAAACTGAAGATATATTTTATCTCTACTTGTTGAAAAGTAAGAAACAAAATTGTACCAAGGGTTTTAGGAGTCAACCAGCTTAGACCAGCCAAAGTAGAAATATGATTTAATATCACTTTAGAGTTCCATAGTACAAAATAATAGATGAATCATTTAGAAGGAAAACCCACTCCAAACTGTTCGAAGAATTTCTTAATCAAGAAGAGATTATTTCCAGTATTATGCAGCTTTCACATATCTTTTGCCTGTCTCGATAATGTTTTGTATGAGAATTATAAATCTTTATAACAATGTTGAATAACAGACCAGAGCTTCAACCAAAATGACAGCCAGGGAGCACAAGACTAGAATAGTTGTAACATAACTCAATTGCAGTCTGTTTAATAATAGGAAAGGCACTGAATGACAACAAATCACAGGCATAAATGTACTTAAAATTGAAGTTATGTGCACCTGACTGCCCTTTTAACTCTTGAACAGCCAGTAACTGTTCTTTTGTCTTCTGCAACTCATTCTGAAGAGCCTCTATTGTTTGTTTTGCCTCATTTTCAACTCCCAGGGTGTTGACCATTCGCAAGACTTTAGTATTAGCAGATGAATAGTCCCCATGACCTAACTGCAAGGGGACCAAAAGTAACCTAAGGATACTAAAAATGGGTTACAGACTTACAACATTAAAATTATACACTCTCATTGGAACAATGATCTGAAGCACCAATAATGTTTCATTCTAGTAAGAGACATACACATGTGCATTCCATAACGGCATAAGAAGTAAAAAAAGAATACATTCGCAAAAAAAAAAAAGTATTTTCTGCAGCAGATAGCATCCTCACTGACGTTAGAATTTCATTAGGTAGATAACAATGAATGCAAATGCATACAAGTAAGCATGGTACTCAAAAGCAGTTTTCGCATCGACATATATTATGTATTTCATCAGGCAAAAGGTTCACCTAGCAGTCAAGTAGACCTATAAAGCATATCAATGAAACATAGGAGAAATGCCACTCCATTTTTCACGAAAGAGGCAAAACAAAGCATATAATATCAGCATCATTAATGGGATTTAGAATATGATAAGATGGATATAAAACAGAAGGAAAAACAAGAAATGCAATTCTAAATTATAGCAAAAAAAAAAGATCATATTCTACTCGCTCAAGTATGCTGAGAAGTCATAAGCTGCATAACCACCAAATGCATGTACCAGTATCTTTAAAGGTCTTTAACAAATATCTAGAACATGAAATTCTCAAGTGTCATGGATGAACAGCATCCCATTAGCATTTCCTGCCAGAGATTTATCACTTGTCTGAAACATATATTTTAAGAAACATAAAAATACAACAGTACAAAATACGTAGCCCAGAAGTAACCTTGGACTCCAAGAGAGCTATCTGAGAACGTAAGCCATCACCCTCCCTCTCCAATGATTTTATTCTTCTAGCTTCACTATTTAGTTTCTCATTGAGAAACTTTATTTCATTGAGCTGGCGAATATTAACTTCTTTTTGTTCAGATAAATAGCTCTCCAGTTCCTTTATACAGTTCTCTTTCTTGGCAAGAGATGCTTCAAGCTCCTGTAGTCAGGATATAACTACCACAATTAGATAAAGCACAAATCATAAGGTAGTTTGTCAATAGGAAAAAAGGGCAGGGATTATAACCTGAAGAATAGCTCCACTGACCACTTCATGTCCACTTTCGACACTCTTCTGCTTCCTTAAGTCCTCAATGACATTTCTTAAACGGTCCGTTTCCTCCATAACAGAAGCAAGCTACAAAGAAATTTGAGATCAAATACATAACAAGTTAAAAAGAACAAAGAGGCCAGGAAAAGGGTCAACAAGAGGCATATGATTACCAGAAAAAAGGTAGCCATATACTTGCATTCCACTGTTTGGGAAGAGTAATATCAACACAAAGATTAATAAGAACTCAGTCTAAAAAACCTACTTACCTGGAATTCAAATCCATTTTTTATGGCGTACTTCCCAAGCTAGGAATCAAGAAGAAACAGAGACAACAAGGAAGAGGAAAAGCAATTTTACAGTAACTAATTTCTGAAGCAGCAGATGCAAAATATGCTAACCTTCAACTCAATCCTCTTGATTTCTGATTTTGAAGATTCCACTTTCTCCTTTGCAAGTACAGCCTCATTCTCTGCTTCCTTTTTCTCAAGATCAGCAGCGTCGAGAGCCACCTCCATTTGTTTAAGTCGAGCCTGGATCTCACCCACCTTCGTCATGCTATCAAGCACTTCTCTGGTTCCCAGAAGAGGAAACAAAAACTCTTCAATACCAATTGGTTGGCGATGGAAGCAAAGCAAGAAAATCATGCACTTTCCACCCAACTCATCTAGAGAAAGGGGATAGAAATATTTTCATCCTTTCTCCAAGTTCCTTTTTACAATAAGTCAAGTTTCACATAAAGCAGTTATATCTCTCAATACTAGCTACTGTAACAAAAGACCAATGATAAGTGTAGGAAATCAAGAATCTGAATTTATCTTTTTAAGGTATGAAAGATGTGCATCATTTTATTAACTAAACATGCACGGAATATACAGGTTCACTTCATATATTTACATCTATGAATGTTTCTACTAAATCTAGGTTGATTGGTGTCAATTTGTAGGACAGTGCACATCATACTACTCAAGCGAAAACAACAATGATTTAGTATTAAACAATTCAGAGGAAGTTTAGAAAGCTTCCCACATTAAGTCAATCATTAAATCAACAAAAGAAACTCCTAATGGACTATTAAGCTCCAATGAGGAGCATGAAGTTAGAAACAGAGTTCTTCAGTGAAATACTTGCTTCAGGACAAGAAAAAATTTAGTAAGCACCAAAATGAAGGAAAAACTGAAAATCAACAGGTTACCTCTGCAGAGCTGCAAATTTGGGAGGCACATCAGCAGCACATGATGCACCAGGAATGTCTTTAACTATTGATTTCCAAGAATTTAATTCATCCTCTAACTTCTCCATATCTCCTTGAAGCACTGCTAGTTTTAGTAGCTCCGATTCTGCCCTCTCTCTCCGGCCTTTTTCCTCAAGTATCGTTACCTTCAATAACTCAATGTTTTCATGAGACGATTTCAGCTTTCTTGCTTCACGCACTTCAGCCTCCTGGTGAGGAATCAAGATAGATCAATCAAACATTTGCTAACCGAAGTTAAATTTTGTTTTTGTTTTTGTTTTTTATTTTTTTATAATATTTAAGTGATGAGTTTCAACTAGTTTGTTGTTATTAGCAAAATATGTAGAGATTTGAAGAACATAAAGAACAAATAAGAAAGAAGAAGGCAAAAATTGAATGTAAATTGTTGTCAAAAAAAATTGAATGTAAATTGTCACATGGATGCGACTTAATTTCTGGCCACCACACATTACAAAGAGAGTGAAGTCATTCTCCATACCACTTGGCACTAATGAGAGTGTTTAGATAGTATATGTTATAGTTCATGGGGTAACAGTACGCCCTATAGTTTAAGCATCAATCTTGCAAAACATTGATAGTTCAGAGTTTTATTTGTGTATTAAATTTTTTTCTTTTTTGAGAAATAAACCAAAGTTAAAATTCTTTATAGTAAAATGTGGCACTGAAAAGAAACGATCTGAAAACCGGTGGGATAATCATGCCAGTTAGTTACTGATCCAGCATAACTAAAATTTAGTAGAGCAAAATAACTTCAACATAAAAGATCAATCTTTCACCTCCTTTATAACAATCTCATCAAAGCTAAAAGGAAAAAGCTTCCAATAGTTTAGAAGTTAATCCAGAAACTAGCAGGATATACACAGCTTATCGTGGAATTACTCTGTTTATAAAGTTATTTTCCCAATCATCGTACAGTAAGCTCGAAACTGATTATCTCAGTCATGGCACAGACAATGCAAATTTCTCACTATTGTAACTGTAAGTGCTAGTAAGAACTAACAAAAAGCATTTAATTGCACATTAGACTATCACAAATGATGATGTAACTTACATAGCTTCTAAGTTCATCCTGCAAATGCTTCACCAAAATGTTGTTGTCACTAGAACAACCTTCTTGAAATGTGAAACTTGACAGTTTCTTCTCTGCTTCAGTTTTCTGCTGCATGCACTGGGAAAAGACAAAAGAAAATTGTATGTTCATTATAATTCAACATTGCCAAAAATGATGAACTAACAGACAGAAAATGATGCAAATGACAAAAAGAAAATAGACAGAAGAAAACATGCAAGACCACCATAGAGGATCTCATTTGATGACATTCAACAACTTATGCAACTAAATATTAAAATGTCAAAAAATAACTTCATCAAAAGAATCTAACATTTGAAAAAGAATAGATAAGCCTCCACATCTCCTTGCTCCAACATATGCTTGTGCGGACTCATGAGTGATGTTTAAGACAACAAAGCAGTAATTCTAAGATAGAAGATGCATTGACCTCATCAAGTCTCTTCCTTAGTTCTTCCAGCTGCTCCTTCATCAGCACTGACTCTTCCTCAGCATTGGTAGCTCTGAATTCCATTCTTTCAAGCTGCATGAAAGCATATTAGATGTTGGATATAACATTTCCTTGCACCTCACACGGAGCATTCACAGAACAAATTCTCACATTGTTACTTATTTTTGTGATAGAAAACTTGGATTCACTTTTGAGCTGCTCAAGATCATTCTGCAAACGACTTTTCTCTCTTTCTATACTTTCCGACACACTACTAAGCTTTCTCTCTAAAAGACTTGCTTTTTCTTCTGCTGCAGCAGCTGACGTCTCAACTTTTTTACGAAGATTCATCTCGTTTTGGAACTTCACCTAGAAGACAATGAGATGGGAGACAAATTATATCATAGATGGCCCGAAGGAGACCTCAAGAATTGATAAATGCTAGCAAAGAAAGCCTCCAATAGAAACATGAATAACTGGAGGTATGTCCCCAACCATTCATTCAGCAGTTAAATGGTAAATCTCCTCCTATGCATTTACACCCTGATGTATACATGTTGCTATAAATTGTTACTTGAAGAAAGAAATAACAGAAAACTACTCTATTTTTACGACCAAAGCATGACTCATGCTGAGCATTGAGGACCAAGTCACCACACCTCAACAAATGAGATAGATGTACACAGTTTCTTTTATCAGGAGATAGATGTACACATTATTAGTCACAAATCAGTGTCATTATCATTATAACTTGAAAATTATGGTCCCTACTACTTTTTGTTTCAGTTGGAAAGAAAAAAAAATGTAATAAAGTTTGAGATGCAGTCTAATCAGATTAAAGTGTCTGGCTCGCTTATTACAGAGTCCATGTTCAGTCTTGGTTGGTTCCAAGACTTTTGCAGGGTAAATGCGATGACTCCAGCTGTTTTGGAGCACAAAGTGCCAAAATTGGCTTGGTTTCAAGATGTAGAATCTAAGAAGGATCTCATTTGATATATATTCAAAGTGATTTATAAGTGGAAACTGCTTATTGTCCTCAAAAACAACATACCCAATATAGTCCCACAAGTGGGTTTCCTCTCCAGATCACTTATACAAGGGCTATTCCAGTGTTGTGGACGGCGAGAGGCGACAAAAGGCGACAAGGGCCTGCCTCGCCACGCGGCGAGGCGCTTGCCTTTTTGAATAAAGGCGCCAATTAATACCAAAAATTTAAAATATTTAATTGCATATTTTATCCAAAATCTTAATAGCAATAACACATATTAGCAAATATTCAGCGATGGAGAAGCCGACAGCGATGGAGAAGCCGAGAAGAGAACTGGAGAAGAGAGCGAGGGAGAAGAGACAGCGATGGAGAAGCCGAGAAGAGAGTCAATCGAGAGAGAGAGTAGCGATGGAGAAAGCAGAAATTTCAAAAGTATAAAAAAAAACCTAATTTGACTAATATTGTTAAGTCAAATATTTTTAATTAAAAAGGCGGCGCCTTTTCTGTCGCCATTGTGTCGCCACACCTCGCCATACCTCGCCATTTTGATCTCGCCTCGCCTCAATAGAGAATGGCGAGGACCCATCGCCTCGCCTCGCCTCTCGCCAAAGGCAAGGAGGCGCTCGCCTTTTGTAACACTGGGCTATTCAGAGGAAGGGGTTGGGTTAGGAGTGTTTTCAATATGATTTTTTTTCTTGTATTTGTTCAATGAGAAATGCTAATTTGTTTTGTCCACTTACATCATCCCCCTCTATCAAAATGATTGAAAAGGAAAGCGAGATTGCTTCTTATTCCCATTTGATCTCTTCCATCTGTGTGTCTAAGAATTCCTTGTCAAAAAGAGAGTGTAGTCTCTTCCTAGGCATAAATTATCACACTTACCAAATCAAATTGCCTTAAAGTTAAGGTCAATTTACAGATTAGACCAAATTATTGATGATGAACTCATACAGCAGCTTAAAAACATGCCGTGAGCCAAAGAGAACCCATTAATTCTTCTCAAGAATGTGACATAAATATAATGAGAAATGACAATTAACATCTAGCACCTCAAGTTCATTGTACAACTGCAACTGTTTTCTGAGCCGTTCTTGAGAAACGTTGACCTCCTTCATTAGCTGGTCCTGCAGAGCCTCTTCACGCCCTTTAGCAGCAGCTAGTTCTTGCTCTGCATTGAGAAATTGATCACGAAATTTCTTCCTTTCAGCATCTGCACGTGTAATTCATGTCATCATGCAAATTAATCAATAAGTATTGGAGTATACTTTACAGAAAAGGTGAATTACAAACCAAATAGTCATTATCCCTCCAGTGGAGTAAAGGGTCAGTGGTGAACAGAAAGAAAAAAAAATACAAAGGAAATTAACAAAAGAAAAATAAAAGGCATGACAGTTGCTACAAAGGAGTCAACACATGATTTAGGAGACAAAAGATATGAAGTAAAATAATATCACTCCAATATGTGTGAATGGATGTATGTTTGTGTGTATCTATATATGTATGCCTGTATCCATTTATGTAAACACATGTGTGTATGTTGGAAAGTTGCTTCAGTGAAGTTGCCAGTTCTCACATATAAATTTTGAAATAAAGAAGACAGCCTTTTAACAATTGAAATCAGGGGAGCAATTGAACCGTACAAACAAGATTAGTTTAGCCAAGGAACAATTGTAGTGTGCTCTATAGATGTCTCTATCAAAGAATCTTCATTCTCTGGTGTAAAAGTGCATTAAATTGAGCAGTAGAAGGTAAACTTCTAAAAAAGTTTGTTAAAAGGACAAGGAGAAACAAAATCATGTAACCAGTCTATCATACTTCACAGAATTGGATATTTATGACTCACCAGCTTTAAGATAATCATTGTTTAGTGCTTCAAGTTTGGATTGGTTATCACGAGCTTGCTTTTCTGCACTGCTTAAGGCATCAAAAAACTCTGACTTCACCTGATAACAAAATTTGTTTTATATAGATATAAGCAAACTAGTGCAGGCTATCACAAGAACTGAGTACAATAAATAGACAGGGAGCCGTTGATCGGTCATTGGCCAATATAAGAGACACAAGAATGCTAACTTAAAGGAATATATTATTTAGCTCAGAGGTCTTCCATCATCTTCTGTCACGCTATCCAAATGTGCTAACCAAGATTAGCTCAATTTGAGTCCATTTAAGATGTAATTATAAGTTTGTTCTTTAGTAAAGTAAGTAGATTTGTGTTATCAAAAAAGATGAAGTAGATGGTGTTAATGGAGGGCATAAAACACCTGTATGCAAGTAGTATACCGAAAAGTAGCAAACAATGTTCTAATTAATTTATATAAAAAAACCTTGCTTGTGATTAGTTCATTGTGAAGAAGCTCAGCCTCAAGTTGACTCAAGAATCAACTATGAGTTGGTATACACATCTAAGAGCAAATTCTATCAACATATGAATAAAGTTTGAATATAAAGCTCATTAAGGAATCAACCCAAGTTCGAAAAACCATTCTTTTAACATGGATTAATTAGCACTCCAATAGCAATAAAATCACAGAAATGTTTAGTCTGGAAAAATCTCATTAGGCGGACAAAGCGAAAAAACAGTAACAGGCAAGGGAATGGGTGCACCTACTATCTTCATCTCAACATATATACATAAATAGTTGCAATTTCCACTACCACATAAGAAGAAAAAATAGGTATAAGCCTCAATATGTCTGCAGTCACTGATTTAAAACCTTGAATTTACTAAAAAATCAATTCAATACTGGAATTGTAATGAAGAGAGTGGGGATTAATGAGTGAATACCATTTGGCGACATTGATAAGTGCAGAGCATTTGTTCGGAAGATTCTGGGTGATGGTGAGATGATTCCGGCAACGGTGTATCCTCGAAGATGACAAGCTGCTGATTGCCGGAGCTGGGACTTCCATCTTCCGGTTGATTGCTCTGCGCCTTTCGCTTGAATGGTGGTGTTCTCAGGATCATAATACTAGGGTTTTGATAACTTCTACAGTAATTGAATAAAGCTACGATGATGGCGATTGATGAAAATGTAAGAGGCGAAGCAGCTACTGCAAGTGTTTCGAAAACTGAGGCGCCAATTGGTGAATCGGACCCAAATAATCCGTCGCCAGAGATGACCCGAATCCCTTTGGGCTACTGCTACACTTGTTTGGGTCATTGCCACAGCCCACAGATGTCCTTATTTTGGGCCTCACTAATTTTTGCTCTTCAAAATAGGAGTAATACTAATATTAATGTCTTTATTTTTTAATAACTCTCACATATAACAAACATAAAATTCATATTTGCTTGTTATAGTCTTATAGCTATAGTTTACATAATTGAGATCCATAGTAAACATCAATATGTATATTTCGTTATACATATACAAAAAAAAAACAGATGTATAATTCGATATACACATACAAACAAAACAGTTGTTAATTCGTTATAAATATACAAAAGAAAAAGTTGTATATAAAAAATCAATTGTATAATATGTCTATGTATAAAACAAGAAATGGAGAAAAGCAAAAGAAAACTGGGTTTGAAAATATTTGTATTGTATAATTATAAGTGTATAGGATGACGATATATACATTTACATGTGTATATACAATTTTCTCTCGCTTTATACAAACAGAAACGTAATTTATAAATTTCATTTCTGTTTGTATAAGCGAGAGAGGCGAGCGAGATCTGGGAGAGTTGCGAGCGAGATCTGGTAGAGGAGAGAGAAGAAAACGAAAATATATGTATATATACAATTTCCTGGCGATTTATACAAACACAAACGCATTTTATACATGTGTTTGTATAAAAAATAAGAGAGGTGAGCGAGACTGCCACCAAACGAGAGTGACGAGCAAGATCCACCAGGGAGAGAGGCGAAAATAACAATAGTTTGTTATAGGGTACAATTAAATCAAAGTATATTTATAACATTTAATTTGAATTAATAGTTTGCTATTTTATACAATTTCCTTTATTTTTTAGAGCGTAAAAATAAAAAACGAGATATAAATTCAGTTAAAGTTATATCCTAGAACAATAATTTAGTAAAACAAATTATGCTCCCAAGACCCCTCCACCCCCACCCCCAAAAAAATAAAAATCAAAGACACAAGTTATGCTTCAGTGGCTCAAATTAGAAATCCAAATGAGTATCAGATATTATAAAACTTATACTTCAATCTAAACACTCTCTAAAAATTTTTGCCTTTGTGATATTAGTTTTGCCCAACAAATTTAGGTCACAATTTAAAGTACTTATTAGGTCCACAAATTTTCATTAAATAGGCAATAAAGGCAAAAATTAAAGACCATAAATTTAATGGACAAAAATTTAATATCATCCCAAAACAAAGGTATTCTATGCAAAAACTTGAACTTGTTGTAAGCATAAGATAATTAACCACTAAAAATAAGAGCATGAGATTAACTAATAAAACAAGTGCTTAAATTTTATTTTTTTTATTTTTCTTGTACACTACAAAAGTGTTAAAAGAAATTATTTTAACTTATAAGTGTCCTGAAAAAGTCAATGAAATAGATTCGTATCGAAAATGGTAAGTAATTTTTCATTGCTAATATATATTATACTCTTATTAAAAATAGGTTATATGTTATGTTGAACAGTGATGTTAGGCTTATTGAAATTAAGCCTAACAACAATAATATACCTAATGAAATAAAGTCATCACATAAAAAATGATTTGATATTTAATTTTGAGATGATAATAAAAAATAAATTGAAATTACATTACTTTTTTTTATATATATAAATTTTGTTTTTTACTATATATTATTTTCTTTACTTACCTAAACTATCAGAATCTATATTCAACATTAAATATATATTTTTTCAAAAATCAACCTACAAATATTATTCAAGACCATACTAAAATAATTCCTAATAAATTTTAGGAATACCATTTTTGTCTCCATTATCCCTAAAGACCCGGAAAAAAGATTTCTTAATTTTCTCCTAATTTTATTTTTGTTAATGTCTTTGAGCTAATATGATAATGACATTTGAAATAAAAATTCAGATGTACGTGCATAGAAATTTATGGGACATAAAGAATTTTTGAAATCTAATTGATCCTCCACCTTAATTAAAACCATTAAATAAAAAATAAAAAAATATTAATTTATAGAAAAAAAATAACATTGACTTGTAAAAGTTTAAAACTTTTAGGGCCCGTTTGGCCATAGATTTTGCAAGTAAAACTTGGGAAAGAACTTGGTAAATTTGATTTGTCCATACACTTTTTCATTATTTGGCAATTTTTTTTTGGCAAATATTCCAAATTCCCAAATACTAGAAAAAACTAGTATTTGGGAAAATTTCATTATTTGGAAAGTTTTAGAAATTCAATTTTTACACCTAACTTATATATTTTACAAAAATAATCTATTTATTGACACCAACCAATTCAATTAGCTCCCCATCTGCCAACTAACTCAATTAATACACTTTTCTATTATATAGAGCATATAGGTACATGGACTTTTATATCCAAAAAATTAGTTGAACAATCATAGTAAAAGTTCTGTGGCAGTCCTCTGTGGAGAAACAAATTGAAAGTAATTTGTAAAATCTACATATTTTTTCTTATAGTGAATTTCGTTTACATTGAACTTGCTTGAATTGATTTGTATGAATATGTTCTCTTGTCTAGGTTTTGTTGGGTGGTCTTGGGCCTTCTCAACCCATAAGCTAGCTCAAAGGTTGAGGCTTTTCCTCACACTTATAAATTGACCACCAGCCCCTTCCACTTCCGATGTGGGATAACCCAACAATCTCCCCCTTCACACATCGGGCCTTGGGCTGGAGAGAACGACAACCCAGTTCCTCCCGGTGGGCTGAGACTTGTTGATAACCTGGGCTCTGATACCAATGTTGGGTGGTCTTGGGCCTTCTCAACCCAAAAGCTAGCTCAAAGGTTGAGGCTTTCCCTCACACTTATAAATTGACCACCAGCCCCTTCCACTTCCGATGTGGGATAACCCAACAGGTTTAAGAGTTACGAATGATAAGAATCTTTTCTCCTTGTGTTTTATTTTTTTCATTCGATTGGCACAACTAATTTTTCGAGCTCGTTTGTCAAGTTTTGTAATGCCCATTATTTCTGAAGTTGATTTTGAGATTTCCGACGAGAACTCTATGACTTCACCTTTTCCGGTTAACAAGGTAATATACTTTCAATCGTGTTCGTACGTCTTTCATTTTTAGTAAAGACATGCTTTCAGATTTTGTGCACTCTAAAAAAAATAAAGTTATGCATATGATGTGTTGTCATGTTGATGTTGTATTGTAGAAACGTAAAAAAATGAATAAATCACGTGGTTCAGCGGCTGATAAATGGACTGATGAAGAAACATCAATCCTTATAAGTGTCTTGCATGATGATGCGAGGATGTCTGGATTTAAAGGTTATGCCATCAGTGGTCCACGATTAATAGAAGTTAGGAATGAGTTTTTCGAGAAAATTGGAAATCGAAATTTCTATTTTGCTATGTAATACAAACTTATGGTTAGTTTTGATAGTTTTTAAAACTTATAGGTATAAATTATATTTCTTAAAAAAATGAAATATGTTTCACAAATTCTATGGCCAAACACATGGTGAAATTTCACCCAAATTTTCATCCAAATAATATTTGCCAAAAATATTTGAATATCTATGGCCAAACGCTAGCTTAGTTTGACAAAATAATTTTTTTATTACAACACGTTTAAGTTATTGCAATATGAATGTATCATACTTCAATTTTTGTGTGTTTAACAATTTCAGCAGCATCATTTTTAGACCGTCTTTAAGTTCTTAAACAATATTAAACTTAATTTATAAACATGATTATAAGTTTACAAACGTGTTTCTTAACCCAAATAATAAGTAATTGTAGTTTTACCTCACATAATATTTCGATGGTCACTTAGTGAATTGAATTAACACGTATAAAAATCAGATACATAATATATTAAAGAGAATATCAAAGTATTTAATTGATCAGCCAAAATAATTATTATTTTTTACGTCAATAAAAAAATAACAAAATATAATATATATTTCATTCAGCTATCATTTTTTTAGAAAAAATAAATTAATCTATATCCTCTTAAAAATTGTGCTATTTAGTATATAATTGAAAATAATTTTTGACTTTAGTCTTGAATTTTTAAAATGATGATTGTTTTTTATTTTTATTTTATTTTGAAGCTAGAATTATACTTCATTTGATTTCTATTTTGTCCTTACTAAAAATATATATTCATTAATATTATATTTGTCATTTCAGAAAATCTATATATGTATTCTCTCTATTTCACCTTTGAGAGTTTATTAGTCTTAAAAATATGAATTTTACCGATTAATTTATGTTTATTTATTGAAATTTTGACTTAAAAATAATAAATAAGGGTATAATAGTAAACTTATTTATTTATTTTTAAAACGTGAAATTTATATAATACCGAAAGAATAATACTTATTACTTGAAGTTTGAACAATAACGAATATTAACAACAAAACGGAATAATTATATCTTTATTTTCTTAAATAGTAGTAACTATTTTATGAAATTATTTTTAATGATTATGACAACTCAAAAATAAGCCGAAAAAAGTAACAAAAATTTCTCCAATAAAGACTCCAGAAAAGGCCCATAAAGTCCTTACAAAACTATATCCGTGCAAAATTGTCCACAAAAATTGGTACGTGTAATATTAATTAACTATGGTTAAAAATACTTTTTTTATAGAAATATACTAAACACGAAAGAAATAGACTTGCCTCTTCTTATTTAGGTCTTAGTTAACTATGGTTAAGTTGTCTGGACTAATGTAGTTAATAAAGTTACAAATGTACCCTTCCAACAAACATAGAAAAGTTTTGTCTTTTTTTTCTTTTTTCTTTTAAAAGTTAAACCCAAACCAACATGTGGAGTTCATTTCACGCCTCTTATTATTGGGCCACCATTCCATACTTTCACTTCCATTATTGCTTCTCCTGCATCTCCATCCTCTCATGTCTCACCCTTTTTTATTTTTTTATATCCTCTCCGTTCATTTTTACTCGTCTGCTTTCGATTTTAAACCTTGTAGATATTTTAAAGTGATATGTAAGATTTAAAATCATTGGACGAGCAAAGCAAAATATTTGTCAAGTTATTTTGTAAAATTAGGTTTTAGACTTAACTTATACTTCAAAAGTTATTTTACAGGGAGGAGGATTGTCCAAAGCAGTCCATGCGTGGACAATTTTGATTTTGGAGGCCCAACATCGACTGAGACGGACTCTGCTTTGATATCATGTGAAATTAGGTTTTAAGTCTAACTCATACTCCAAAAGCAATCTCAAAGGGAGGAGGATTGTTTAAGCCCTATAAGGACTCCAACTATTTCATTAACCATCGACGTAAGACTTTTGTCATTCGTTAACATATTGTCTTTTATTTAATTACTAATTCTGAAATAAATTTAATCAAAATTAAAGATTAATAGTATAAGAAGTTGTTTTTATGGAAGTTGATGTATAAATTATCTTTAAAAAAAAATAATGAAAATGATAAAAGATATTTTTGAGTTCCCTCAAGCTCTTTTCCTACAAAATAAGGTGAATGGTGTTCTACAAACAAATAATAATTATGATGAATTAAAGAATTAATGAATAATAATACAAAGATAACTTATTTAATATAGTTATCTTCAAACTAAACTATACTTAAATATTTTTTATTTATTTATTTTTTACTTTTTTTTTTAATATATGAGTTGGCTTTACTGTTTGAGTGGGCTATGCACTCAATTTCCCCAACTATTAGTGGGACCCTTTTCCCCATTTCCTCGTTATCTTATTAGTTCGACCCAATCCACTATAAGTTCTTAAGAAAATGACAAAATTAGGTTCTTTATAATTATAAAAAATACAATTTCCACTCAATTATCCTTAAAATAATTTAATATACTGGTTGGAGGACTGACAAAGGGTACGTAAATTTGGTGGATGTAATAAATTTATGGGATGAAACTTTACTTCTTTTAGCTAAAAATTATTATAAATTTATAAGTTGTTATGGTCAAATTTAACACATTGAATAGTGATTTGTATAAAATTATCATAAATGTTATCAATATTTAAAGAAGTAAAAAATAAATAATAACTATAATGACATTGTATTTTAATAGTACAGTTCAAGTATGTAAACTAGCTAATTAGAAGAGTAATAGTAAGGTTTGAAACTAGTATGTTTTAATAATTTTTTCGAATAATAATAAATCATTTTTAAAAAGTTAATTAAAGTGATCTGAGCGGTTTAAATCAACGATATCACATGATAATTAAAGTGATTTGTATTTAATATATATATATATAAAAATTTATATCGAATTAAATCGCTTGATTTGACATGTAACGATGAAAATGATTTTCAATAAGATTATTTTTTTAAGATGAAATTCATATAGTGAGTTTGGAATTTCAAAGTTACAATAAAATTTTATTATGTGATTATACATTTGGTCAACTATTAAAATAAACATTTTTATTCCGTGATTTCAAAATAAAAATATTTTATACATGCGTTAAAAATACAAATTATGAACGATATTTACATTTTAAAATGCAAACAAGTGAATAAATCATTATATATAATGACATTGCATTTTGGAAACACCGTTTAAATATACTATTATACATTTATTTGATGATTTTTTTTAAAAAAATCATTTATAATAGGATCATAAAATTGTTAATGATGTCTCCATTTGACTAGTCACCCTTTATAAACTAAACTTCATTTATTTGATTAGTAGAAATTAAAAAAACGAACATCTCTTAGTTGAATTACTTTCACTTTGTTAGATGACTATACAGGTTTAAACCTAATTTTGCTTCAATTTTTTTTTCAGAAAAAACTAAATTAATATTAATATTTGAAAAGTCACTTAGCGTGCAAAGAGTGGTTTAAGGCACCAGCATCATATGATAATTGAAACACTTTTGCTTATATTTTTTTTCGAGCTATTTTGTTGACTGATATCATTTATATTTTAATATTTAATATATGCATAAAATAATATTGAATCACACTGTTTGAATTGACATGCCTTCGCCCCTATAAAATTTTAAGCATTGTGCATACAAACAATAAATAGTTGTCTTAGTGAATTTGTTTCACCTTATTAGATGAGTAGTACGTAGGTTTGAACCAGACTGTTTCAATATATTTTTTTGAATAAACGCTAAATGTTTTTTTAAAAATTAATTACGAAAAGCAATTTAAACTACTGACATCACATGATAATTGAAACACATTCGCTTATATTATCTAAACTATTTTATTGAAGACAATCTTTTTTATATTTCATACATACATAAAAATAATATTGAATCACACCGCTTAAAACTACTTGCCTCCACCGCTGTTAAAATGTATGCGACATACATTCATACTCGTTAACATCGATGATTTTCTTTAAAAAAGATAAAACATTAACTAAAATTTACATAATGAGTTTGAATTTTCAAATCATAATACGATGATATTAATTCTATAAGTGTTTAGAAGCTAAGTTGATAATAATGAAGTTAGCTGTAACAGAATATTATGTAAAGGTTAGTTACTAGAACAGAGTTAGTTACAAAAAAATTATGTATAAATAAGTTGTAAGTGAATAATGTGTGATACATGAAAAATTCTCTATTCTTCCTCTTCTGAAAATTTTGTCTGT
This sequence comes from Solanum habrochaites, assembly GCA_027704765.1. Taxonomy (NCBI): domain Eukaryota; kingdom Viridiplantae; phylum Streptophyta; class Magnoliopsida; order Solanales; family Solanaceae; genus Solanum; species Solanum habrochaites. The sequence goes on from JAKWJA010002489.1 coordinate 91,029,868, forward strand.
ACTGCCATGAACAAATTCATCAATATGAATTAACATGGTATCAGAGCCCAGATCGTGAGAATCAATCTGCGTAGAAGAAGATACAAATAGATACTGAAAAGAAGTAGTAAGAAAGTTTCTAAAGAGGCATAAATGGCGATTGATGAAGCAACATCAATGGTAACAAATGAAGTCACATCCTGAATCACAATTATCCACTATATCTGCAAGCACCAGATGCACCTGGAGTGATATTAGTCCCAGTCAAGTTGACAGAACCAGAAAACTATGCCTTATGGACTAGATCCATGAAAATGGCCTTAAGAGGAAAATGAAAACTTGGATTCATTGATGGATCATGTAATAAGGCAACTTACAAAGGAGCATTGGAGGAACAATGGAACAAGTGTAATGTGATCGTATTATCGTGGATTGCGAGCACTGTTACTAGCGAATTATTACCAAGGATCATCTATGCTTTAATGCAAAAAGAGTTTGGGCAGATTTTGAAGAAAGGTTTGATAGATCGGATCTCACTAGAATTTACCATTTGTGGTTTGGAATTGCGGCTGTCAAGCAAGGTACTGATTCTGTAACTTCATACTATTCGAAACTTAGGGATTTATGGGTTGAATTAGAAGTAATGATCCCATCTCCAAGTTGTAGTTGTGATGATTCAGCTGCATATGTAAATCACTTAAAATCACAAAGACTTCTTCATTTTCTAATGGGATTAAATGAGAGTTATAACAACATTAGGAGTAATATTTTCGCCAGGAAACCAATGGTGACTGTGAATGAGGCATATGTAGTAGCATCACAAGAAAAAAGCCACAGAACATTAAGAGTTTCTGATAGGAACAAAGATCCTTTAACACTTCTGGCAGGAAGAAATCAATCATATACTACAAGGCCAAAGAAGTTTGTGCCTCCTGAACAATGTGTGATCATTGTGGCTTAAAAGGTCACTATAAAAGTGATTGTTATAGACTGGTTGGTTATCCGCCGGGTTTCCAAAGCAAAAGAAAAATAGTTGAATGTTATAAGACTGATTCCAGAGCAGTTCTACAGTAGGATTAAGAGGAGCCAAACCAGCTTCTACTCCCATGGAGATGAATGCAAAGTTGACTACAATAGAGTATGACTCGATAGTTGGAAATAATGATGATTCTGAGTTCACTGATATACACAACTACCAACAGTTAGTGGAGAAACTAATTTATTTGACAATCACCAGACCAGATATATGTTTTGTTGTCCAAGTTCTCAGTCAATTCATGCAACACCCTAAGAGATCACATTGGGATGCTGCACTCAGAGTTCTCAGATATCTCAAAAAGCACATGGACAAGGGGTGTTAATGAAGAAAGGGCCAATCACAACAGCTTGTCCCAACACTAGGAGGTCTGTGACAGGATATTTGATTCAACTTGAAAATTCTCTAATTTTATGGAAGTCAAAGAAGCAACATACGATCAGTAGAAGCTCAGCAGAGGTTGAATATAGAAATATGGCAGGTGCAGTAGGAAAAATCATTTGGTTAGTTGGGCTGCTTAGAGACATAAATATAGACATTATCACTCCAGTTAAGTTGTGTTGTGAATAACAAGGCAGCTATGCAGATTGCTTCTAATCCAATCTTCCATGAGAGAACTAAACATATTGAAATTGATTGTCATTTTATAAGAGAAAAGCTCAAGGATGGCTTGATCAAGCCAGAGTATATAGGGTCTAAATCTCAGTTAGCAGATTTGCTTATAAAGGGTTTGGCGATTATGGAGCATGAATTTATTCTTTCCAAGCTAGGAGTCCTTGATGTTTTCCATCCTAGCTTGAGGGGGAATATTAATTCTATAAATGATTAAAAGCTAAGTTGATAGTAACGAAGTTAGTTGTAACAAAATATTCTGTAAAAGTTAATTACTATAACAGAGTTAGTTATAAAAACTTTATGTATAAAGAAGTTGTAACTTTCTTTCTTCCTCTTCTGAAAATTCTCTCTGTATTGCCATGAACAAATTCATCAATATGAATTAACAGATGGTATAACTTACATACGATTTATGTATTTGCCCAAATATTAGAGTAAACGTATTTTCCCTTGGTTTTATATTACAGTATAATACATGTGTTAAAAAAAACAAACAAATATTGCTCGGTTGTAGATTTAATCAAAATGGATAAGCTGTAGGCGATTGCATCTCCTATTGAAATGTGCAAATGACCAATGAGGAGAAGAAAGGGACAATAAATGAAGGGATTGAGATGTCATTAAAGTAGAAAATATGTGGATATTAATGTCAAATCCCACTCAGCTATCATCAATAATGAAACACACCCACATAATTAATCAATTAAAAAATTAAAAGCACTTCTTATCTGTTTAATTTAAATTTCAATTAAATACAAAATTAATTAATTAAAGTAATTAATACTACAAGAAAAGAAATAATTAAAAAAATCGTGCAATTCCCAATAGAGTTAACTTTAACGCGCGTGGACACTGGACGGGAAACCTGTTGGCGTTTCGGGGCACGCTTTTCTTCTGTGTTTCTTCTTTATTTATTATTAGGTATTACATTTATTATTTATTTACTCGTTCCGTTCAATAATAGTTGTCCACTATATTATTTATATTTTTTAATTTTTATTAAATTTAGTATTTCAAAAAAATATGTTAGATGATAATATTTAATAATAAAGATAAAAAAATATAATTATCTTTTAATTTTTTAAAATAAATTAATATTATATATGAAATAACTATTTTTAGTACGATAAATATTATTGACAGAAGAAAAAATATTTATTTATTTACTCTTCCCTCTATTATTATTCTTTCATCTACCCACCCCCTACTAAAGATCGGATCTAATTATGAGTACAAATGAATCCACTCTTTTGACTTCATTTATACATTTATCAATACCCAATCAAATAAATTTTCTGTCTAGTTTGAAAATTCATTTTTATATAAATATCCTCATTAATAACAAATTTTATTTTATTCTGTATAATTTTACATAAAGCTAATTTTAATTACCTTTAGCCTACATTTTTTTCCTTAAAAAACGAGCTTATTAATTCAGAATTTAATCGTTTTATATTATTATAGATTAAATTAGTAATTTTTGTATATATTCTGTCATTTTTTAAAAGACAAATATGAAAATTGAACTATAATTACTAAATTCATAAATTTTACACTAATTCTATGATAGCATAAACATTTCCATTCACACTATATACATCTTAATTTGATAGACTTATTTGGTATTATTGTGATGATAATAAAAAGTAAATCTCTAATAAATTAATCGAATAGTTCAAACATAGTAAAATTTAATATTTTTGCTTCTTAGCTAGCAAGCTAAAATTGCTGGTAAACAAACTCACTATCCTATACTCAATCTGTAACAAAATTTATAATGTTAAAATTATAGTAATAATGTTCATACTAGTTAGTTAAATTTATTATTACTATTACATAAAATAAAATAAAGTTATTCATTTATTGTGGATTTTGTTAGGCTGTTGTATAATTTAATTTTTTCTCCTAATTAAATTAGTCTTGATTTTTTATAATTATTTCTCCAAGTCCAATGCGTATTTTGGCTGTTCAAAGTCTACTTGCTTGACAGTTGACACCATTGCTCCACACAGTCCAACATATAAACCCAAAAAGAAAAAGGAAAAAAAAGGAAAAAAGAAATAAAAGAAAAAAATGTGTATACATATAGAGATACATGAATATTTGTAGAGAGAGAAACAAAAGGAGTACTGTCGGCTTCAACCAGGCAAACACCATCACCATTTTCTCTCTCTTTCCTCTATAGCTTTACTCTCTCTTTCTCAAGAACACAAAAACCCTAATTTCATCTCTTTAGTTGTTCAGCTAATCGGTCAGTTTAATCTTCGAGCTTGCTGCTTTGAAAGAGTTCAGTTAATTTTTTGGATTCTCTGTTGTTTTTTGTACATAGAAAATGAATGTTATATACGTTGATTATGATGAGATATAGCGAAATCCGGGTGAAGACTTAAGGTAATCTTTTCGGTTTGTTTTTGAATTTTGATTTTGTTCCTTTTTTTGTTTGATTTTTCTTTTAGTTTTATATAGAAATAATCGCTGCTTTTATATATAGAAAGTTGTGAATTTCCATATGGTTGGTGGTTTATCGATGGATATATAAATTTTAGCTGACAGAGTTTGGGTTAGATCTACGAGTTGTCTTAAAGTGTTTCGATCTGTAATCGGTTTCCATGTTTTTGAGTGCAAATTGTTTGATTTTTTTTCATCTTTTGATGTGTGTTTTCATCTGTGTTGAACTTTAAAATCTCCATTTTGGGATCTAATTAAGGCTTTAAGTTATGCCTCTGTATTTTTCAATTTGGTTGCTCTCACCTTTTACTGTAAAAGGGGCTCTAGCAGGCGTTTGTGCCCAATTTTTTAAGTTATGCAGATTATTTGAGAGGGGGTGATAAATTTTGTGCTTCTGTTGAGATTTGTTGAAAGAAGAGCAAGAACAGTTAGAGATTTTGAGTCTTTAAAGTTCACATCTGCATTTGTTCACTGTTACTTGGTGTATTCTGATTCTTGTGGGTTTTGTCAGTTGGATCTAGTTAATTTTGCCGGGAATTCATTGAGAGGTATACTCTTCTGAAGACGCAGATAATCACTCAAGAGTTGGTGACTTCAAATTGATTTTCTTATGGCACACGTTGCTGCAAATCATTTCGGTGGTGGGACACATCCAGGTTTGAGTTATTTCTTCTTTCAATTCCAATACTTTTGTGTTTATAATCTATAATAAACTAGTAGTTCATGCTTAATTATAGATATTATGTTCATGTAGTATGATGTACCTGTAGGCTGTAAATGCTCTCTTTTTCCCATTATTTGCTTTTGATTGGAGCTTTTACAATGTTGGTTCTCCTTATTCCTATTTATCTTACTCATCTGCCATGAACCAATTATATGCAAGTTCTGTTGAATTAGTCCTCACTCCGGCTTTCTTTCAAGTTCTTCATTTGGTTATTTTACTTAGTCATGTATTTATAATATGCACATAACACTCTCCTATGTGTGTCTCCCTTAATACATTGACATCTATTGGTCTTGTATAGCATTTGTATGGTAGTTGCCAATTCTCGTGCGTCTGCTCTGCCTAGCCCAATAATTGTAATTGTGTTACTCGTAAAAGTGAAAAATATAATTGTTTGATCTTTCTGTAGGGGCGTCTGCAAATAATGCATTATACAAGGAACTTTGGCATGCCTGCGCTGGACCTCTCGTAACAGTTCCCCGTGAAGGGGAAAGAGTTTATTATTTCCCACAGGGTCACATGGAACAGGTATCTTTTAATTTACATTTTTCTTCCCTCCTCTTTTATCTTTTCAGGTCTTATGTGCATTTCTTAATCTTCTCGTGTAAACGTGGAAGATATATGAAACCTCAATCATAGTGTGATGTTTCATACTCTCTTTCTCTCTCATCATGATTCGTAATGATTGCTATCTCTTTCCAGCTTGAAGCGTCCACACACCAGGGAGTAGACCAACACCTTCCTTCCTTCAATTTGCCAGCTAAAATTTTATGCAAAGTGATGAATGTTCAACTTCGTGTAAGTGCCATATTTTTTTAAAAATAATATTATTTTTAATTCCCCCTTCATGTGGTTGAATTATGGTTATAAGTACCATTTTTAATTTTAGGCTGAGTCAGAGACAGATGAGGTGTATGCACAGATAACTTTGCTTCCTGAACAAGATGTGAGTGCCACCCTTTAAATCTTTTGAGATTTTGATCATATGACACTTCCAAGACTACATTTTTTCAATAACATCCTGCATTTTCCTTTTGTCTTCTATGGTTTTAGCAAGCCGAGATCACAAGCCCTGATCCCCCTCCCCCTGAACCTGAAAAGTGCACTGTCCATTCGTTTTGCAAAACTCTTACTGCATCTGATACTAGCACCCATGGTGGGTTTTCTGTTCTCCGAAGGCATGCAGATGAATGTTTGCCTCCACTGGTAAGCTTGTATTTCATAATTATGCCTTGTCTTGGCTTCACCCTTCTGAACTCCTCTACCCCTATCCATTAATCCATCTCATTAATTTTTGCTACATATTTCAGGATATGTCACAGCAACCACCATGGCAGGAATTGGTTGCCAGTGATCTACATGGCAATGAATGGCACTTTCGCCACATTTTTCGAGGTTATTTATCTTATTTTTTTCCGTGGTTTCGTCATTACGTATAATCTTCTGTTTAGTTCTCAAAATTAATTTTGACTTCACGATCAGGTCAACCTAGGCGACACTTGCTAACAACTGGGTGGAGTGTTTTTGTCAGTGCAAAGAAGTTGGTTGCTGGTGATGCTTTCATCTTTCTCAGGCAAGTTTATGAGTAACATATCCAGCCATATATTACTGGAAGTGTATATTTATAAAAATTCTCTTTCATAACCCTTCCATCATTTCTTTATTTCTGCAGGGGAGACAGTGGGGAGCTTCGAGTTGGTGTTAGGAGACTCATGAGACAGCTAAATAATATGCCATCTTCTGTGATTTCAAGTCACAGTATGCATCTGGGTGTTCTTGCAACTGCATCTCATGCCATCGTGACTGGGACCCTCTTCTCTGTGTTCTATAAGCCTAGGTAGTTTCTTTTTCCCTTTCCAACATGGGAATTTATCTCTACTTTATAGGATGAAGCTTCCTATCTTTGTATGTCAATATTGTTGGGTTCTGTTCTACCAATGGTAATGATGCTCTGATTTCATTGAGAGTTGGCAACAACAAAAATTACGTGTAGTAATTAATTGTACAGTGAGCACTAAGTTTCTCTAGTTCTATACAAGCTCTGTGGTATAGGAAATTTGAATTTTTTGTTTTGCAGGTTCTTTACTATTAGCTAGCACTACTAGTGATTAATTTTTAAGATTTTAAGGGACTGGAGTAACATTATCCAGTTTTTCTGTTTCTGTGTGCATGTTCTGATATTTTTTTCTTATTGTCTTGCCAATCTTTTGAATATTTTCTTTCTTCTGAATCTAGATTCTTACACTTGCCATGTGGATTTAACTGTACTAAAACTGCTGATTTCCAGGACTAGTCAGTCAGAATTCATTGTCAGTGTGAACAAATATCTTGAAGCACGAAATCACAAGCTCTCTGTTGGGATGAGGTTTAAAATGAGATTTGAGGGTGAGGAAGTTCCCGAAAGAAGGTAAATCTTCAGAATATAATAACTTTCAGGTCTTAGAGATCTGTATGACATTCAGCTCAAATTATTTAAAAGAAGACTATAAAGGGCTAAAACTCAATTAACCCTTGGCTACTTCGTCTGTTTTATAGGTTTAGTGGAACAATTGTTGGTGTTGGTGATAACCCGTCATCTAGATGGCCTGATTCTGAATGGAGATCTTTGAAGGTACATTTTGTTTTTTAATTTGTACAAGTGGCCATTCAAGCTTGCTGTTAATGATCATCTTAGCCCTCTCTATGATCTTTTTTTTGTTGTTGGATGCTGTTCAGAGGTTGTGAAATTTACTGCTCTCGGCCCACTTTGTTTTGTACTGCTGCCTGTTAAACGACATTTTACGTTTTTGTTTATGTGCCCTAGATAGAATGGAGAGCAACCTGTCTAGTTTTTAAGTATTTGGTGCTCTTAATGTGATGTCATTGTGTTCTTCGACATCTACTTAGATATTACTACAATGTGGTTTATTAGGGATTGTAGAATTTTGCAAATAAAGTTGTCATCTTTTCCTATAACCTTGTTTTTACTTTCCATTTTGTTTGCCACATTATCTTGTTGATAGCTAATAAACTGTTGTTGTGCATTTGATTTGTTCAGGTACACTGGGATGAACCATCATCAATTTTGCGTCCAGATAGGGTTTCTCCATGGGATATGGAACCACTTGTCGCAGCAACACCTACAAACACCCAGCCTCCTCAAAGAAATAAGCGTGCTCGACCGTCAGTTTTACCGTCGCCAGTGCAAGAACTTCCTGCTTTAGGTCTGGAATATTTCTCATGTGCTGTATGATCATTACTTCTAATGTACACACATTCTCATTTGCAACTCCCATTTTGTAGGAATGTGGAAGTCTCCTGTAGATTCTCCTTCATCATTCTCATACTGTGATCCATCTCGTGGGCGAGATCTCTATCCTTCACCCAAACTTTCTTCTGCTGCAAAGGGCCTGGGTTATGGTGAGAATGGTTCCATGCCTCTTTCTACCAAAACAATGTACTGGTCAAGTCAATCAGAGACATGTACCGAGTCTGTTGCACCTGCTAGTGAAAAGAGACCAGCTAATGGATGTAGGTTATTTGGTATTGAGTTGCTGGATTGCCCAACCATAGACGAATCCTCATCGGTTGCTATGCCAAGTGCTGTAGTGGAGGATCAGCCAGCTCCATCTTTAAATGTTGATTCTGACCGAAACTCAGAACCATCAAATCCAATTCCTTCAGTAAGTTGTGAACCTGAAAAGTCATCTCTGAGGTCTACCCACGAGTCTCAAAGCAAACAAATCCGGAGTTGCACTAAGGTACACCTAACCTTGGTCTATTTCTTGTTCTGTTTGGAATTCTCTCTTTCACAAGTAAATGATTGTGGTGCCCTTGTTTTGCCAAATTGGAGTTCATTGTTTGATTGAGCTTCTTTGTATTCTCCTTAGGTGCATATGCAAGGGAAGGCAGTTGGGAGGGCAGTTGATCTCACAAGATTAGATAGTTATGAAGATCTGCTTAAGAAATTGGAGGTGATGTTCGAGATTGAAGGTGAACTTCGTGGATCAACCAAGAAATGGCAGGTAGTCTACACAGATGACGAGGACGACATGATGATGGTTGGAGATGACCCATGGCAGTAAGTCTGACAACCTTAGTTATGTTTTCATTGTTCTATTTTGCGTTACATTTTGTGCTTAAACATTCAATATTCCTTGCATATAGATAGGTTCCGAGTAATGTGGATCACTAATTAGCATCATCAGTTGTCTTTCATATTTAATCCACAAAGATTTTACTTTTACTTCCGAGATGTAGTATCTTATGTCCTTTCTGACTTTTGATTGTTTTGGTGTAACGGAAATGTGGTACAGTGAATTCTGCAGCATGGTTAGAAAAATTTACGTCTACACAGCTGAGGAAGCGAAAAAACTTTCACCAAAGATCAAACTTCCTGTGGTGGACGTGAAACCAGTTTCAGATGGTGCAACTGTTGGCAACGATGAAAAAGCATAGGAAGGTGGGTCCAGGTACTTGATATACCCATACTGTGTAGAGGAGTGGGGAAAGAATGGATCTGACATGAGTCAATAGTTTTGGTTTTTTTGGGGAAATGTAAGTGATGATGCGAATTAGAGCCCATACTGGTATGGGTGGTCAGTTATGGATGGCTGGCAAGACAAAAAAAGATCGGCTTTTGATTTTTAATGTATTTTCTGAGGAGAGAGTGATGCCATATAACAGATAGGATTCTCCATCTTAGTATTATCTTATTGTAGTTATGATTTCGTCAACAAAAGGAGAATCTTATGATGCTTTGCTTGTTTGGACCTCAGAAAAAAGTTTGTCTGCACCCATCTCTAATGGGAGATGTGGAGAGATACTTTCTGTTGCATTTCTTTTATCTTTTTTTTTGGTTTAAATATAAAGTCATGTTATGACAAAGATGGCTTATGTGTATATATATATATTTTATATAAAAAAAATATTAGCCTTTGCAATTACATTATCATTTGTAATTTAGGCATCTTTTCCATGATTTATGCAATAGTATTTATTCAATGTCCTCACATTTTCTTTTTCACATCTCTTCTACTTTACATAAACGCGGTTTTAGATATTTAGTAAAGGGTAGTATTTGAAAGGATCATGGTCAAATATTCTTTTATTTTTTTCGATTAGTAACTAAGACACATACGAAGTTATTGATTTTTCTTTGAACTTGCAACGCACGATGGTCCCCTACTCTACGATCGTGTTGAAATAATGACGATTTGACTTGTATCAGATCTCAATTTACGTGACACTTTTGTTTTACGTCATATAAATGTATAAAATTTATTTTGACATCGCACATTTCAAAAGTCTTTGTATCAAGTCGAATAAGGCCACACTATTTTAGTTTTAAATATATGGGGGTTGTTGTAACTGAACATTGACTAATTCGTAATAAGATATCGTTTACCACATGGTAGAACAAAACAAGAGAGTGATGATGAAAAAGACATATAATTTGAGGGGAAAAAAAAGAACAATATTATAGGAAATATTGAGAGTATTACAAGTCACATCTCACCAACCCTGCAACTTCCAAAAATAAGTAAACAAGGAAGACTAGATGTCGGCCCCGGTTTGTGCACTTCACTAATAAACCAATCAATCATTCATACAAATGATTATTCATACAAAAAATAATTTTTTTCTTATAAAAGAAATGAAAAATAAAATAAATGGAGGAAGTAGCAATTTAGACAAAATACTATTCTAAAAGGAATTATATGCCATTAATATTCTTCTGATAAAGTCAAAGTTTTTTTTTATGGTTTCCGCGTCAATACATTATTTTGTTAAACATGTTTTGGGGACAAAGGAGGTAAAAAAAAGAGATGACATATGGTGTGATGAAGTGGCACGTATAATTTTTTTTTTTTTTGTATAAGTTTACGTTGATTTATAGTTCATAATTTGGTCAGTTTAATTTATAAACATGTAATGGGTACAAATTTTTGAGGTGTTATTAGTAAACATAAATTTCTTTTTGACCATAATTATTTTATGTTTGTGGAAGAGAAATTTAATAAAGTGTGGAATCGAATTATGACGTGAAATGTTGAAAGTTTACCATCTCTATTCTTGAATGATTAGATATATATTCTTAGAATAACGAATTATAGCTTAAAAGCCTTTTAATATGATTAAAAAAGTATTTTTACAGATAAACAATTTAACTTTATACTTTATTCTTTGAAATTGGAGGTGAACTCATAATTTAGAATTTATAAGCTTCTACTACAAAATATAAGTTAATATATATAGTAATATCTGGATTAAGAGACAAATATTTAGTAGATTTTTTAAAATATATACATAATCTATAATAAAATAAAATCATTAAAATTCACATCAATCCATAAACGACGCAGTAAATATACCGTCTAAAATCTCAAAAAGATACGTCTTAGGCTCCTTACTTGAACAGTTGAACCCATGATTGTATTTGGGCCATACAAAGAATGGGCCTTTGTTTAGTAGCCTTGATCCATAACTATTTATCGAAGAATCGTAAAAAATAGACGTCTATCAAAATAATAATAGCCAATAAAATAACAGAAGGGACAAAAAAAAAAGAAAAGAAAATTAGACAAAAACTAAAATGAAGAGAACAGAACACACAATTCGTTCCACGTGCAACACAGAGAAATAAAAGGGACAAAAACAACAGAAAGAGAAACTAATCAAACAAAAGTAAGAAAATTAAGAGACAAAACGACAAATAATTACGACATTAAATAATTGAAAATTTTGGTCCCAAAAATGATGAAAGTGACTGCTGGGGCATTCAGGTAAATTCATTACCCAAGCAAATTAAAGCTTGTGATTGGCTGTTCGTTATGGGCTTCCTTTCTGAGGCCCAATAGATCATATGTAGCTTATGGGCCTGCACCCACTATTCTTGTTCGGCCCAAATACCTTTTTTTTTTTTGGAAAACTCACATATAACCACTTAAAATAATTAATTACTCTCCATAACTATAGTTTGATAATTACAAAATTGTAGCTACATGTCATTTGGAGGAGAGAGGCGAGTGATACTGGGAGAGATAGGAGAGAGGCGAGAGAGAGGGAGAAAAGAGTGGGAGAAAGGTGAATTGAATATGTATATTGGTTAGAAAATTGTATATTACACATATGTAATTGTATATATGGCAAGAGAGATTGGAAGAGGGAAGAAAGAGGCGAGCGAGACTGAGAGAGAGAGGAGAAAGGCGAGACATATCGAGAGGCGAGCTAGAGAGGGCATAGAGTGGGAGAAAGGTGAATTGTATATGTATATAATTGTATATAACTGTATATTATACATATACATTTGTATAAATGACAAGCAAGATTGGGAGAGGGAGGAGAGAGGCGAGCGAGATCGAGTGAGGAAGGAGAGAGGCGAGCAAGCGAGGGCAGAGAGGTGAATTGTATATGTATATAGGGTAAAAATTTGTATATTATACATATTTATTTGTATATCCTGGCGAATTATACATATACAAACATGACTAGTTATACAAACTCGAAGTCAGCCCACGTAATTAATGTATAATGTTAGTCGCGAGTGATAATTATAGCAAACTATAGCTATGATGAGTATTTAAATAGTATAAGTTTGCTTATCGGCGTAATTTTTCCAATTTTTTTTTAAACCCCAAATAACCCGCCACCGAAGACCTCTGCCACACCCTCTATCCTTCGGGTGAACACTTGTGCGTATTGGATAATCCTCTCCGCACTCTTAATAGCCTGCAAACCATACAAGGGATGTAAACCGCACTAGGCAAGCCCCATGTGACAGATTAGACTTAGAAGACATTTCAAGGCTGATTGATCCCGAGTCACCCGTGTGGATAATCAGTTAACCACTCTCCAAACCAACTGAGATATCCATTTTTAGCGGGTAAACATTAAATTTATTATTCATTCTTTTTTTATGAATGTTGAATATCTTCTTATTTTTAGTTCGTCTTTTTCAGGGGTCCAGAAGGCTAAAAGGTGGGGGAGAAGGAAGCCGAACCTCTAATCGACCTGGACACATAAAGAATTCTCGGCGAGTGTTATGTAATTATCATTTCCTCCTCATTCAATACTAAGAGGATCAATCATATTTTCACTTAATCTTAACGTTATTTAATTTTGCCCAGAAATAATGATCACATGCATTTCTTGAGTGAAGAGATTACCGCTTTTCCAAAAAATAAAAACAAAAAATCTTCTTCAAAACACTAATTTTAAAATTATAAAGTTTGTAAATTTTTAATCTATTATAAGATTACTCTTTAGAGTAGCATGTAGATGTCAATAAGCCATAATAGTTTATGTGTATGTGAGTCAAATTAAATCTTCTAGACAAATTTACCAATTTTTAATGGTAAACTAATTAAAGAAAATGTATACAACTAAAAGTAGCTCAACTTATCTTAACTATATTCCAAAAGTCAAAACTCTTAAGACAACACATTGTTAGATCAACAACTCCAACAATGCATATACATCCAAATCAAAAATAAAGTATATAAACATGACAACATGTAACCAAGAATATGAAAGAAAAAACAAACAAATTCAAAATCGTATCGAAAAATTAATGGAGATGAAATATTTAATGATGACAGTATTGTTTCTTGGAGTAATGTTGCAACAAGGCATGAGTCAAACTAGGGATTCATCATCATGTATGAGCAAGTTACTCCCATGTATGAATTACTTAAATGAAGCAAAAGGTGATCCACCACAAAGTTGTTGTAATCCATTAAAAGAAGTAATTAGAAAAATGCCAGAATGTTTATGTCAAATGGTAAGTATTAAAGGGAGTAAAGCAGCAGAACAAGCTGGAATTGATGTTAATGAGGCACAAATGTTACCTGCTAAATGTGGACAGCCTGTTAATTATATGGGATGTCTTAAAGGTATCGATTACTCGAATTAAAACATGTTTCAATTGTAAATATACGAATAAAATAATTTTACTTATTTGGAATTTGTGTTTCTTGGTTTTAGGTGCATCAAATTCTGCTGGAAAATCAATGGGGATCAGTATAACCATGAAAGTATTTTTGGTTGTTGTTTCTATGATTTCATTTCAATTTTTGTGATAATCATCATTATGTTATTACCTTTTTGCATTAATTGTTGAATATTGAATTAATTTACATTTTGTTTACTTTGGTGTTGTATATTTAATATCTCAATTGTATGATCTATCGACATGCTTTCTCTATTTTAGTGAGGCAAAAATTGTTTATTGTAGAATGTAGACTAATCAGGCAATTTTCGTCAATTTGCCAGTAGCTAATCTTTGTTTTAAGTTGTTGAATTTCAATTTAAAGGGAAAAGAACAAATATATCCTATTTTAACTTTGTGATTTAGAGCAGTTAACACAATAATATAGCGCACGTTAAAGAAGAGAGTACCCCTTTATTAGACAACCCTCCGCGTCCCTTCGTAAGAGATGGAGCGATCGTCACTCTACAGCTTAAAATTGACCAGTACAAAACTATGTGATCTGTCCTCGTTTATGTAGCCCACTTTGCACTAGCCTAACGTTGCCTACTCGTCTTTAACTATATCCTTCAATAGAAAAATGAATCTCTCATCGGCTAAATGTGCAGATCTATATTAACTGAATTTGAAGAAAAATGAAAATCCTATAATTAATTTTTTTAATAAAAATGTGAAAAGTTAGCTCAACCCTATTATTTTTTTTTTTGAAAAATCTCAATCACTTTCCTATTCAATCATCACAACTATGACTGCATAATTGAGGAATTGAGTTTTTATGGTTGGGTTGAAGGAGTAAAAAAAAAATAGTCCCTCCATTTAAAAAAGAATGGCCCTATTTTTTTTTTAGTCTGTTTCAAAAAGAATGATCAACTTTAACATTCCACGTGATATGTTTAGCACCACAAGATTAAAGGGCATTTTGATACATTTAACATAACTTGAATTTAAAACCACAAGATTAAAAATTCTTTTTTTTTAAACTCCGTTCCAGGTCAAATTAGACCATCCTTCTTGAAACGAAGGGAGTAATTTTTTAAAGTCATATGACATTTTAAAATAAAAAATGTATATTCACTCTAAATCACAAGCTTCAAAGTGAGCAAAATAATCCAAGATTAGCCCTATAACATTTTGCTAGTATTTTAAAAAAGTTGGTGGAGCTAGCTTGGCAAAAAGGGTAACGGTCATGAAATTTGAAAAAAAAAAGTTGTTTATGTATCATTTCATTTTCTTTTTAAAACGGATACAAGTCCCCTTTTTAGCCCACTTTGGTTATAACACATTATACAAAAATCATCGTTGGCACACCCTCTTAAGCCTATGAAATTGACAAAAGCCATGAAGAAGCT
Organism: Solanum habrochaites; assembly: GCA_027704765.1. Lineage (NCBI taxonomy): Eukaryota > Viridiplantae > Streptophyta > Magnoliopsida > Solanales > Solanaceae > Solanum > Solanum habrochaites. Next base: position 91,044,987 of record JAKWJA010002489.1, read on the forward strand.
CAAGTTCTGGTCAAAAAAGAAGAAGAAAAAGAGAGTTCCTCTCCTTGACCGACCACCATCCCCGCCACCACCGCTCCTCCCTTGCTATTACCACTGCCCTTACAATTACCCAGTTCAGCCGTCAGCACCACCTTTGCCACCTTGGTTCGAGTACGTGCAGCCATATGATGACTCAATTTTCACAACAGAGCAAGGTTCAGGTTCAGCTTCAACATCAAACAATTCAAGACAAACTCATGGTAGTACCAATTCTCAGCACATTGATAATGTTGGTGAAATCAATCAACCAAAACCAACACCATCGGATAATACTTTGCCTCAACAGTATATGGTACAGAATCAAGTGTATGGCGTACCTGTAATCGCAGAAGCAAGAACAGAGAGAGGTGCTGGAGCTTTTGGATGTGTGATCAATTTTGGAGCTCATTTGTTCCGTTGCTTCTTTCCTTGCTTCCATATTCGAGAACTGAAGTAAGCTGTCATTGTTTATGCCTCTATCTGGAAACTCTCAGTATTCATACTTTATATGTTTATAGCAAGTAATAAAACAGTTGTATAAATATATGGATGGTAAGGTTGTTTTCTTATTTATGAAGGTGAATATTGTCATGTCTCATAGCAAGATTTCTCAAATATATATGTCAGAAATGTAGTGTATTTAGCTCCAGTAGATATTGAAACAAAAGGAAGATGTAAAGTGACATAGTTAATTTGTTTATTTTAGATAAAATATAAATAATGAGCTACCATACAACAAATTAACATAATTTAGTGGCAACCACACCCATCTAACCTAACCTTTGTTACTGGAGCATTGGCAGAAATGCTTCAATTTTGTATCTACAAATATAGAGATGCAGCAAAGACAATATCCCTCTTGATCTTGGTAACAGCCTCTTCAAATTTTGCCTCAAGCACGATATCCCCAATGGATTTTGCAGCTTGAATTAGCTGCTGAAGAACTTCCTCCAATCTCCTGATAGCCCTGATTAAACTGCCTTCAAACACCGGAGTCATTTCCATAATCTCATAAAACTTAGATCCTTTAGCCCAAGCATAGACGGCCTCCATGATATCAGGTCGGAAAGAACTCACGAAGTTCTCAACATCTATTTGGACCTATTGAAAGCAAAACAGAGTAAGACAGAAAGGTATACAGGAATCTATACTAGACAGAACAACAATAGTTGATCTTTGGTTGTGGAATATGGAGGGTCTTCGTTGATTAGTTTCTCAATTCAATTGAACTGATTTACAAATTCAAAGTAGTGTGGATGTACATATGTGCTCAATCGAACCCGAAAAACTGAATAATAATAACACAGTATTCCGTGTTCATTCAGCTATGGTATTCTATACCACAACTATCAAAGCTTTATTAGCACAATCATTCAGATGATACATACCTTGCTCTCGAGCTGAACTTTTGCCACTTGCCGAGCTGTATCCTGTAATTGTGCAAAGAGCAACCCAAGCTCTTCCCGGGGCTTTTGAGCATCCTGAAGCTTTTCTTGCCAAACAAAACAAGAGAGAAGAGAGACCATATCCTCCACTTTAATATTTCTGAAGGTCCCATTCAACATCAATTCAGTCAAGGTCAACTCATCTGCACTGCTGATTTCGCTGGCTACTTTTCCTTTCTGCAACACAACATCATCCTTGATGTATCTGCATAACCCCCAACCTTGTAAGCATTTCCATGCAATCCACAAAAATAGCTAAGTCATAAAGAACAGACGAATCCCAGAGCAAGAAACCGAGAGAAGGGAGAACATGATGAAGAAGCAAGTATGATACCAAACAGAGGGACCAAAGCGTTGCAGAAACAAAACATTTCTTTTTACCACATAGAAATAGGATAACATCGTTTCTCCCCATGGTTCTCTCTTCAAAGAAGGCTACTTATTGAGCCCATTTTCGACATTGTCAGTCAAATACACCCACCAAGGATCAGAATTACAGTAATTATTCAGGAGGTGACGGGCTTAATATAACACTAGAAACATTTTGAATGTTACTACACCTTAGAAAGAGCACAACAAAATGGAAATATAATCCTGAAGTAGAAGAGAAAAAAGAAAGAAAAGATAAAACAGTTCAACAATGGAAAGATGGCAGCAAGATATAAGAGCAATAACAATATTAAATGCAATAGCCAACAAAGCACAGCTTCAAAGTAGAAACAGAGCCAATCAGTATAGACAATACGAGGTCGGTAAGATAGACAAGTAAATTTACCCAAGTCTTCTAAGAGCTCTTTTCCGTGCTTTAAGTTCATCTTTGAAAGCTAAGACAGTTGAAGTACGCAATGTTCTCTTGATTGATTTGATTTTGCTGGTAAGTTCTTTCTTCTTATGCAAAACCTTAAGCTTCTCTTTTATAAGGGGAGACTTTGCTATCTCGTACTCTTCAAACAGACTCTCAAGAGCCTCTATCCTACTCGAAGCCTTCCTGTACGAGCTACTTTGAACCTGCAGAACATGCATAGAATGAACATCAAGCTAATATTAGCAAATGAGAGAGAGAGAGAGAGAGAGAGAGAGAAAGAGACATAGACTGCGTCTGACCTTCATGTCATCTTCTGGGTGTAAGAGAGGCATGCCCTCTTTTGAAAATCTATTGAGAACTTCAGAAACCTTCTTTAGTGTATTTTCTCGAACTTCTGAAGGCAAAAGATCCTTTGGTATCACAAGACGGACACTGCTCAAACTATCAATCTGTCAATTAATAGTTTATAGCAGGGACACGTTAGCTAAGCCACACAAGCAGAACAACAAGCATACATTTAAGTTGCATGATTGTCAATGTAAAAGACCTAAATGTATGTCATCGACCATTTCTATATTTTCTTTCATGACCTACCAGATAGAAGATACATGCAACATATGAAAAGATGAGAAAAGATCTTCAAAATCTATGAAAATCAAATCATTCACACGCAGAAAAAAAGTCAAGGGCATCCAAGTGAAAGTAACCTTTCCACCAAGGATCATTTCCTTTCACAGTTCAACCAAAGGTGCAAGAACTGAAGGTGCTCCACCAAATCCCGACCTTGTTTCTAGTTGTTAGGGTCTGTTAATGGTGGTTCTTGCGCTTACTCCTTTCTACAAGGATTTAACCTCAGTTTTTCACAGTTTCATCCCATTTCACTGACTGTTAGGCCACACCTTGGTTGTGTAAGTTTGAAGTTATCTAGTAGAACACACACGAAGGCTTGGTACAGTCTCAAGACTCTTGTCGCAATTCATCATCTTAAATTACTAAATCTAATACTCATTATAAGATTTTCTAGTAGCCAAATAAGCCTACGGAGCTTACCTGGGACAAAGGAAGAGAGACAACAGCTGGTTCACCAGCATCCTTCAACCGAACGACTTTAATTGTCTTTCTACCAACCTCATCCTTCTGCACTATACATCTCGTGAGTACATCTACTGTATAGTTCGCGTCCTCCGGTTTTTTGTTTGCATCATCTGAACATGAACATTGAACTAAAGGTTAAGGAATCTAACTAACAAAGGAACTCAACTGATGCTGAATCAAATCCTTTACCTTCAGAAATCCCTTTCACCCTTTCAAAATTAACTATTACTCCCCATGTGACCTCTTCACTGAGGGAGAAGTTTGGGTCAACATCAACCTTTGTACACTCAATGCATACAAGCCTACCAGGCTGCAGGAAAGGTAAGCAATATTTTGGAGAAAAAACAATGCCACGTACATCCCTCTTCAAGCTCTTATATTGTTCTATCAGATTATAATATCTCTCAAGGCTGTCTTCTTCTTCAATCACAATTGAGTTTCTCTCCTCTTCAAGAATCTTTGCTTGTTTCTGGCAAGAATAAGGAAAAATAAAAGCAAATCTCAGACGAATTTCAGAGAGAGAGAGAGAGAGAGCCGGGAGTTGAGTCAATCGACAAACCTCAAGATCAGGAAGTGCACGATCTGCTTGAAATTGATAAAATGAGTTACGCAGCAGATTTTCAGGATGACCATCCTCAGACCGTATTTGATTTAAAAGCATGTTATAGCTTAAATGGAAGGCACTGATATACACAAAATAGAAGTCAAATACAAAGTTGAAAGTTCTATACGATGATAAAACAAGTTTTTTTTTGGGTTGGGTTTGGGAGATCCATTTTTATTTTTATTTTTGTCACCAAGAAATCTTGGGGGCTAGTGGTGCGCACTTAAAAATTCGGAGGATAATGAGCTTGCCCCTCTACACGGCCATACTCATTTATTTAACCAATTATTCATTTTTCAGCAGTGCCAAACAGAAGTACAGTAGTCATCAATGCACTATTTGCCGTCTCTGTCTTTTTTCCTGTACGTTGAAACATCTTAATATGGGAAAAAAGAAAACATATTTCTGATCCTCCTAAGAAAGATAATTTACTCAAGAGAGTCTAGACTTAAATGAGAATTCAAAATTGGCACCTGTTTAATGCATCAGCGTTTCCTTTTAGCATGAATTTAGCTGTAGAAGGTTCAAGTTTCTCATCAACCATAAGGATGCAGATCCCACGATCATCAATCCCCCGACGGCCAGCACGACCACTCATCTGAATATACTCACCACTGGATAACCACCTAAACTTGTCTCCGTCAAACTTACGGACATTTGTAAAGACAACAGTTTTTGCAGGCATGTTCAACCCTATACTGAAAGTCTCTGTGGCAAACAAACACTACAAGAAAATCATATAACGCAACATGATTAGGATTGAGCTTAGAAGAGTCTCTTACAGAGCTATAAAGTAAATACCTAATGATTTATGCATAGATAGCTGCAAAGTTTGCATGTGTAAGAATTTGTGTATCCTATAACTTCAGAAGTACTTAAAAATGCGGTAAACAAATCTGAAGGAAAAAAAACAAAATAGATAATATATAAATTCTTCTGGCACCTATTCTTTCATAAGCGTTCCACTGGCACCTTCGTAGAATGATAGCAGAAGCCATATTCCGTATGTAGAGCCTAAGCTGGCCTTGGACACTTAAACAGGAGCATTTGTCCCCACTTATGGTCCCATACAGTATCCGGTACCCGATTTTTGGGGCCCAACAATCAGAATTTGCACAGGGAAGTCCCACTTTGGGGAGGGGGGAGGGGGTTAAAGCACTCCCAATCAAAGATGACTCCATACTCAGGGATAGAACTCGAGATCTCTAGTTAAGGATGGTGGAGTAATTATTACTCCACCACAACATTTGGTGGTACGAACAAGAATTTCCTCACCAAAACCGAAGGTCACCTCAACGACCAAAGCATCATTACTTAGTTGAGCTAGTAGTACTCTATTAGGGGATTAATAAGTTCACATATTTCGAGCATTCTCATCTACTCCACAACTGCAGCAAAATTTCAGGACACAAGACAAATAGATCTTTAAAAGCAAACATAAAGTTAATCAACTTCTTCTTAGAGTGAATGAAGTCATGTTGCCACATAAAATCCTTCTCCTCATAGAAATAATTCTTTGAAGTAATTAAAGAAATATTTTCTCCAACCTTGATGAACCCTTCTTGGAACAGGATTTCAATCACTTCTTTCAATATAGGGAGCAAACCAGAATGATGCACACCAATTCCACGTTTCAATAGAGGTAGCATATTTGAAACCTGCAATTACAAATAGAGATCAGTTACTCTACCCGAAGATCTAAGATGTGAAATAATAATCTTTTCCCATAACAAAACAAACTGCAACTCCTGATCCCGGGGACATATGGTGAAAGAGAATACTGGTAGAAAGTAGAAACTGTACTTAGTAGGAAGAGTATTCAGTGCTTCACTGTAAACACAAAACAAATCTCAGCTATACGTCTAATCAAAAATAAATATAAGACGCTCACCTGAGGCAGCTTTTTATCATCATCCGACAACATGTCCATGGCACTCCAGAAAATAGTTTCAATATTCACCTTCTCATCATCATTGTTTAAATCCATTTTAGACATCTATTCCAATTTCAAAAAGCAGAATAGTTAGCCTATGAACCAAGAACCAGTGTTTTTAGACAGATCTAAATGTTCTCGTCATCTCGTGTGCCACCAGATAAAAAATCCATATACTCTCACACAAAGAGTAGGTTTCAAAGTGGATGGAAAAAAAATATACTTATACAGTGTGGAATGTCATGTCAAAGCTTGATGGCATGGCCTCTTCTTTCTGAACCGGGTGAAAAGGGGGTATAATAGTGAAGAAATCAGGAAATTGAAACGCTGGTTTGCCAACATCACAGTACAGCAATACAACCATCTAAGAATTATCCACTTCAGCAAAATACACAGAAAACGTACCTGCATTGCTAGAAATTCACACTCTCTTTTGCTGAAGCTGAAGCATATTACAGGATCGTATTGCCGCTGGATAATCATTTTAACCATCTTGAATATGTCACTATTCTCACCAGATTTGCCAACAACCAGACCCTTCTGCCACTTGCTATTTTCTCTTTTTTTATCCCCTTCATTGGCTGGAACAAGAGCATTCAAAGCTTTCTGAAAACTATCCTCACGAAACTTCCCTTTATCATCAACCACCAAGTATAACCCATCACCACCAGAAGGAAATATATAATGCTGAAGTGGTGTGGGTCTATAGTCTGTATAAACAATGTGACATGGTTGCTGATGGACCTGCACCACGACAAACCAAATTATTATACCACCATAAGATCCACATAGTTTAAACTTTCATAAATTAGAATCTCAGCAAAATAAGGATAACTCAAGATTGCTCTTTCTAAGTGGTGAAATATTCTGGTAATAAAAGCTCTCCTCATCGTTTGCCATTGCGGATAACTTGATGCCTTAGTTTGGACTAACCAGAGTAATTGGTAGATACAGCTAATTATTTACATGCACACAAAAGAGGAGAGAAATTCATGAGACATGGGATACCTGAAAAGGTAGGGAAAGAGGCGTGAAGGATTAGGAAAAACAGTGATCCAGCTGGGTCTAAATAATTGCTTTGTACCCCTATGTCAATCTTTAGTCCAAGTCTCTTTGCTTGGATTCTCTCTCTAAGCATCATCCTAGACTAGTGTATGCTATCATCCCCAACATCTAAAGACATGCAAAACCTATCTACTTCGTGAAGACTGAAGTAGTTTATAAAGGAAGCAAAGTTTTTTGCAATATATATATATATAGACACACACACACACACACTCAAGCAGCAGCATTATGACAACAAGTTCTTAAAGACCAAAGGCAATTAATAAATATCTTTTCAAATACATCTCAAGAATTCCAGAAAACTTTCAATGAAGGTCATTAATAATAAAGTAGGAAGTACTTTTAACGTTATCCAAAAAAAATAAAAAATAAAGTAGGAAGTCACATCCATGATCATATCAGATGGTTTCTAGCATCAAGCATACTGATCAATTTTGATGAGTATAGGATACTACCTTTGCAACCCAATCCGCAAACTCTTTAGCATTGGGCACCGTGGCTGAGAGGAAGACAAAGTTGGAATTTTTTGGCGCCATAACAATGCTTTCCTCCCAAACCACACCTCTTTCTCTATCACGCATGTAGTGTACCTCATCAAATATAACCCAAGCCACCTCCCTTGTAACCTCTGATCCTTTGTACTGCATACTACGCCAGATTTCTGTAGTCATTACCTGAAACCAAAACACACCTTAGCCTACTGAAACCCAGGACAGATAAGAAAAAGCTAAGGGCAAAAGCATTGCGCACAAAGTGGGCATACCAGGCAAGAAGCATTTGGATCAATTGTGACATCTCCAGTCATCAAACCCACATCTGAAAACTCCTCTTTGAATTCTCTATACTTCTGATTACTAAGAGCCTTAATTGGTGAAGTATATACTACTCGCTGGTTATTCTTCAACGACAAGGCAATTGCATATAATGCCACAACTGTCTTTCCCGCTGACGTGTGTGCTGATACCTACAGGCACAGAACTTCCAATTCAGTCACACCACTGTTACGTATACAACTAAGGTCTACTTAATATAATGGCGGAATTTAGAGGAACTGATAAAACTGCAATTTTCCATAAAAGACAAATTATTTATTACTGTAATGATACAGGGACCCCAATAGCAGTTTAATATTAAGAACATCAAGAAGATGATTTGATAGATTGATTTATCTACTGGGATAAAAATAACTTACCATGACGGATTCGCCATTATTAATACAGTTGATTGCTTCAGATTGAAAAGGGTCGAGTGGAAAAGGGAACTCTTTAGCAGGTTTTGAATCTTGTTGAGGCAAACCAGAAGTTGAAGCAGAGGGAACATACCCTTCTGGATATGACACATCATGCAGACATGTCACTGGCTCATCCGCACCAAGTAAATCATTTTGTTTTAGCTGTTTACTTGGAGGAATATCATCCTCATTGGAGAATTCTTGCGACTTCCTCTTAAAAGAACCCATCTTTCACTATCACTCCAACAAACCTAAAACAATTCACTCAATAAATCAAACCATGTTCAGTTACATTTATCAACTTCAATGAAAAACCTAAACTATTTCCCAATAAATAGAAAACAAGAAATTAGAAAGAAAAAGAGTGAGGGAATATGATTTTACTGGAATAAAGTCTTCGACTGAGAACGAATATCAGAACCGGTGGCCGGCGATTGTATTTGCCGGCGCTGGTGACGGCGACTTTCTTCCGTTCGTTTTAAAGCGGCGGAGAAAGGAAAAGAGACTAAAATTTCGCAGGTTTGGCTAGTAATAAACCTCAGGGTTTTTAGTGCCTAGTAATAACCTTTGGGTTTTTTAGGTAGTGTTACGATTTTCAGATGATACTTTTATTACAATTTTATTTAATTAAAAAACAAATTGTGTTAAAATATTTAGGAAGTCAGTCATATAGTTACTCATTGCGTTAAAAAATTATTTGCAAAAATATCTCACTATTTATTATGATCGGAAAAGATATTAAAAGAGTATCAAGAAAAAAATGAGTCTTTAATCAAAAATTCACGCATCAAAACTATTACATTGCTATAGCCTATACCTATAAATTCATGATATTAAGGATCCGTTTGGTAGGCGATATTAGGTAGAATAATTCATGGATTAAAATTTAATCCAACTAATACATTGTTTGGTTACTTCATTTAATTTAATTCATGAATTGCTTATCCATCATATGTGGTATTATCTTATCCCTTGAAAATGTAGGAATAACTAATCTAAGGTTTGTTAAAACTTGGATAAGATCCCTAAATGACTAAACTAACCCTTTGTTCTTTTTTATAAAAAAAATTCTTTTGTAATTTAATTTCCTTTTTATTTATATTAGAGTGGTTATAAATGTTCTTTTTTAATTCTTCAAATTTGTTTGGTGTAATTTAATGATTTTACTAATATTTTTTTCTTGATTTTTTTTTATATTCAAGATAATTTGTCAATTACCCACTTGAACTATTGTTTTAAAAATATAAATATAAATAAGCTTTAGGTATTAACAATTTAAGTAGTCTTAAATCTATATTAAGTTGAAGATAAATACTTAACCCACAAAAAATTAGAAATACATTGTATCATCACTGATCTTCTTAGTGGTATATCATAACTTAAAATTAATAACAATTTTATATATATGTATTTGATTTAACTAATTAAATGGAATAAATAATTCTTTAAAAAAATTATCCGGTCCGGTAGTTATCTACCTTGACTTAGTTACATAAAATAAACACTCATAATAACACAAGGGTATAATAGGAAAGAATTTTTTTGTAGAATTATAAATTAAACACAAAATTAAGTGGAAAGTAGTGAACCAAACACTTGACAAAAAACTAATCCCTGCACTATCAATATTTGTACCAAACAATCCCCAAGTTATTAACATTACATGCCTTAATACACAATAGAGTGTATAATTAATGCAGACATTATTTTTTTACATTGGTCATCATCACTACGAATTTACGAAGAAAATTTATAGATATATCATCACTACGAATTTCAAATACATTGGTCACATTAGGATTCGTCAAATTAATAGATTAGTATATTCTATTTTACACTAGAATTTGTGGGTTTAGAAAATGTTTTAAGTTTTAATGTTCTTTTTAGTTGGTACTAATTTATCAAGCAATATGCTATCAACCCACAAGCATAGGTGCCGAACAGTCTTGTGCAACAAGGCTGGAGCAGAAGGACAACACACTGATCATTCAAGCAAAGAATACTCCTTGCTCTAGCATAATCACAAGTTGAGAAGGCATCAGAAATTAACCTTATCTTCATTCAGACAAACAAGTGTAGACTATTTACAATCTAAAAACTGAAACTTAGCAATGGCTGATGTATGTAATGTCATCCTCAAGTTCTTTCCAGCATTACAACTGAGATTGTATATGGTATGAACCTCGTGAAAATAGTAATCCATTGGCTGCCTTACGAACTTAAGTGTCCAGTGTAACTCCTGTCTTTTCCATTGTGTGCCCTGTCATTCTCTTTATATCGTTTTGACTTCTTCGCAGTGTCCATCCTATCACTGCTTCCCCTCCTTTTTTGATTGATTGATCGGCTACTTCCCCTTTTTGTACTACCACTATAGACCCCATCATCATTTAACTCATATTCCACATTGTGATCTTCAGAATCATCAATTACAGACTTCTTACTACTTTTAGAGTATGTTCCAGTAGCACCTTCATCAGGTTCCCAGCGACCTCTTTCCCCAATGTCTTCATTATGGTGATAAGGGTGATCCCTATCTGAATGGACCCTCTTGTCAGAACTTGGCTTTCTTTTATCTGTGATAGCAGCAGTCCAATCTCCAGTGGTATTATTATCATGGCTTCCGCTATTCTTATCCCAGCGATCAGGTGATGATGGAACACCGTTATGGCGCCTAGAACTGCTTCTTCTTTTCTTGTGATGCGAACTTCTGTCTCGTGTCTCATCCAACCACTCACTGCTGGAATCTGTATTACGATCTTCCTTGCTATGTCTTGAGCCCTTCTCACTGTTACCAGATCCTGCATCTCCGTATCTCTTCTTTTCCAGCAAATCATCACCAGAGTCGGAACCACTAACTCGTTTTTTGATGTCATCATTACGATGTTGACGCCCCATTTTTTCATTATGGTGGTTTCTTGATTTTCTCCCTGCGCTATGGTGGCGCTTCACTCCCTCTTTCTCTCTGTCAGATAAATCCCAATCAGAGTCACTACTGTGGTATCTATTTTTACAATGTTGATTTGTTTCCTCTTCGTGTTGTCCTGTCCCCTCTTCAAATTGTTTCTTATCAAGAATTTTGCGCTGTTTTTTATCAGTACGGTCGCCTCTCTCTTGATGTATCCTCTTATGAAAATCATAATCATCATAGTGGATCCTTGAACTTCTGCTCTCCCTTGAGCGAGACCTTCTCTCCCTTGAATTGTAGCGATGCCTGTCATTTCCCGAGAACTTAGCAGATGTTTTATTTGAACATACTAAAAATAATAAAAATTTATGCTAATAAAAAGCCTACACCTTTTCTGGATGCAAGAAAGTCCTATATTACAGCATAATTTTTTTTAAGGGTATTGAAATCAAATGTTAATCCATGCTTTCCACAAGCTATGCCTATATTACAGAAGAAAAAAGGATAGTTTCATCACCAAAAATAGGAGAGAACCTGCCCGTCTGAGAATGCGCTGAAGACAAGAGAAAGGGTACAGAAATAACATTCAATATCAATAGTAAAAATCATGTCTGAACCAAACATTTTTATTCGTCTTTTTAAAGCCCTTCACCACTTAACAACAGACTGTTAGTTTTCCTTTTCTTTTTTTAAATCATGTCGATTGGTTTTGTCTCATTTGCATGTCCACGATTGGTTTCCATTATGGTTTGATTTTATTTTTTTTTATACCAAGGGAAACCCGTAGCCGCTACCCTTTCAATGTACACAAGGTAAAAACCGCGCTCCTATGCAATACCTCGCAAACCACATAGAAGAGGTAACCCGCACTAGACAAGCCCGACGCGACAAGTTCAACCCAGAAGGCAAACCCATTGATTTCGCTAGAAGGGTTTCAAACTTGAGACCTCCAACATGGAAGTCCCAAGCCAAACCACTGGGTCACCGCGAAGGGTATTCTGGTTTAATTATTTTTTTCACTGGAATACTGGGGAATATAGTTGAGTCATATTTTCACAAATATCTTCATACTGGGGAATTAAAATTTCTATTTGACATTTTTTTGTAGATTGGTTAATATAATTTCCTAAAGAGTTTTTACTTTTTTCTTCTCATGTCATGTACAAGATGCAGGTCTGAGCCATATTACTTATCATCTAACCCAATGTTGACCCATATTTTTACTGGTCGAATTTTTGACCCATATTAAATACAGGTTGAGTTAGTTTGAGCCAATTTTCTTTAGCTCGTTCTTAACCAGCTCAAATTCAACATAACCACCTGATTGCCACCACTACAGATCCAACAGTTGTCCTACGGTAATCTCTTAAGATCAGAGAGCCATAACTGAAGTATCATGTTTAAGATGGGTGTATCAGCATATTCTTTTATAAAAGACAGAAGTATCAAGTTACGGTTCAATACTTTCACATGAAAGATACCAAAAACTAACGGACCTGTCAGAATCAGATGCCAGCATCTTGTAGGAATTCAACATCCGTTCTGAGTTTTTCCGTTCAAGCCGTCTATCATATACAGACTCATCAGCATACCCAAATAAAGCAGCCATCTTTGTAAGCCAGTATCTTGGCGGTGGTTTATCCAAGTCCGCCCATTCATAATCTCCACCAGGATTGCGGAAACAATGGATAAAGTTGCATGCCGTTCCACGGGAGCATGACTGTCAACACGTGTGTATTCATGTCAAAAGATAGGAAGTACAGAAGATCTTAATATCAGAATCAGGTAAACAGTAAAGATGTTCGTTAACTATTACTCCCTACAAGTACTGCTGACAAAAAACAGAAGAATAACAAAGTCATCAACACAGAACTCAAGCGACAGTAGTGAGATTCAAGTTGTACCTTAAGCTTTGATTTCATGAATTCCCCACATATGGCAACCTTCCATTTGGTTACGCTAACAAACTCGCATGTGATCTATCAAGAATCAGACATTCCAAGAAGAATAAACAGTTATCAATACATTTTAGCGGTTCAAATGCAATGATGCAAAGTGCATATATAGGCCATTATTTGTGACCTAGAAGTGTGTATTTGCATGCGTTAGGATGTTAGTATTATCAGCATTCACTCTTCAGGGTAAAAAGAAACAATTTGCTATAACCAAAAGCGGAATTTTCAGATGCTTCCATGCGATCGATTTTCTTGAAAGAAAGTTACTAGAATAACAGATAGCAAAATGCACATCTCATTTGAACTGCAAACCATTAATTTAAATGGAATTCAAAATACCTGTTTGCTAGCGAAGTAACGGCCATTTATAGAATGATAAGCAAGCACTGAAGAATCTATATCTTTGTAGTGTACATAAACGTTTCCTCGCAAATGAGATGAACTGTTTCTACACACCTATATGTGGGAACATATTAGTTGGTGGTTAGGCAATTAAAGGAGAAAAAGAAGCAAGCTTTTACTAACAGTATTATTGTTGTGACACAGCTCTACAGAAGATGTCCTTGGTTTACATCTACTGATACATGTTTTGGTTTTAGATTCTAAGTGCCCTCTAGAATGTCAAGATATTCTTTTTATTTTTTGGGGGGAGGGGGGAGTGTTTTAAAAAATAAAAATCAGGCAAATTTTACAGGAAGTTTTTTCCTGTGAGAAAGTCATTACAATTCCCGCACTGTTCCTGCTTACAAACACACCAAAAGCGCAAAGCAATTCACTTACTAACACTTCCCTTTTGCTTCACTGGGAACCAAACGTAGCTAAGAGAAAATGCTAGAATATTGTAAGGCACCTCAACAACTTAGCCTTTGATATCATTCTTCTTTCAGCATGGAGTAGCTAAACTGTGTTCTATTATTTGCATGAATTCTTACTATTTGCAACATACAGGGGAGCAACATGCTTTAAAAGAGTAGAAAAGGACACTGCTCACTTCCATGAAATATTCCTGCTGTCACCGATTTTGGAACTTACATCCTAAATTGAGGACATGATTAGCAATAAGTCAACAACAGAAAGAAAGAAATTCTCTACCTTGAAATTTATAATTTCTCCAAACTTCAAAAATTCCGTGTGAACATCCTCATAAAATTCCTCAAAACTACATTCAACCTCCTCATCTGTATACTGTAGAAAGAAGAACAGAAGACAACAATTGATTGCATAAACATATGCAGAGTACACAAAATACAAATAGAGGTGCAAATACAACTAGCAAGCACTATAGCAACTAAATAACTACCAGATAACCAAAAACCACTAACGTAAATTGGAAAAACTCTTTAAGATTTTGCAAATTCAAACTACATAGAGCTACCAAAAAGAAATTCATAAAACATTCATGTATGCATAAAGACTATGCAGGTATAACGAATTAAATCCCATACACGAAAAACCGCATTTGAGCATTTAGTTCTGGACAAACTACTATTTTCAAGAGATAAATCAATGACCCCCAAAGTTGCTAAAAATAAAGCAGAAAACATAATTATAGTGAAGCTTATTAAATAGAAGCAAATTAGTAATTAGGCAAGGAACTAAGCTCCAACAGGTCCCTTTATGTCTGAGATGCAAATAGGAATATACTCTCGTAGATAATGGTATTACAGTTTCGGAGACTTAACTTAAGATACAAAAAATCTGACACTAAAACCACAGCCATCTACTTGAAACTATTGAAAAAGAACCTAAACATTAAGTAATTGTGAACTACGAATTTCCCGCAAAATAGTCGCAGCATATGTAAAATGAGCAAGAGAATTAGAAGCTTGATTACTAGATTTTTGGATAATTGTTAAGACATTAGATAACTCCTCTATCGGCTTGACTATGGAAAAGGGGATCCTTTCAATAGTCAATGGGTATCATGAGCTACATAGTTTGCACCAGGTACCAAAGAACTTTGTCAACCCCAGATACATCTCTAAAAGGGCTAAGCCACAGCTTCACCACTAATCTGTAAAGTACCAATTACACGAAATAGTGATACCTATTATTCAAGAAAGGCAGCACAAAATCCCATTCCAAAAAAATCATGGCTGTCTTCTGTTTCTCTAGTACTAAAAATAGATCGGTAAATAACATGAAGAAATGTGAAAAATAGAAATCACAAACATACAACTGTTATATTCGAATTCTTTAGCTCACTTTGCAAAACAGGATACAGAGTTCGCTAAGAGTCTCCAGCTGAATCGGCGGAAGAAACACGTGCCTCCAGAATTTTCAGGGAAGATATTCTGTTTTAAGGGAGTTAAAGAACAAACAGAAAGCTTCTACCGTGAAGAAAATAAACTACTTTTGAGTATAAGAATATATTACAACTTAAACATAATACACTACCCATCACTTGGATCAAATGAAATGACCACACTTAAAGAAAAGGGAATAAGATCAAGAAGAAAATTACCACAAAGTAAAAAAAGAGGGTAATGTTGGAGCCACATCTTGACATACTGTTTCATTACATATTGACAATCGACAACCAACACTGATCATTACTAATTCAGCTAAATAAGCAATAAATTAGACATACCCAAAAATTGAAAGATTTATCTATTCAGACTATTGCTTTTTTCGCTTTAGTAAAGACAAGCATAAGCAACCTAAGGATGAACTTACCAATAATTTCATAACAGAAGTTCCAAAGAAAACTGAAAACTACTAAAGATCAGCAAAATTTAAAATCAGGATACTAGAGGCACATGAAGACTTCATTAACAGACCTCAAGCCCCTCATCCTGCTCCCAAGCAAATCCAGGTCCACAGTACATGTTCTTCATGAGCAAAGTGCAGGATTTATCGGGATAAAAGTGAACCCTACTGCAGCGTGAACCAAATCGACAAGCCCCAGTTTTTAGGTGGAAAGGACAATGAGCTTTATCCTGCCACGTGATAACCCAGAAAGCAGAGGGTCATGCTAGACCAAATGAGAGGATATAAGAGACTAGCTATTTTGAATATTAGAAGTTTAGGACATAAGAAAATAGCAATAACTTGTCATGACTAGTTAGGCATATCTACACACAGTACACTATAATTAGAAATATGGATATTTACCTGCTCAGTTCCAAAATTTGGAGTTTGAACAGCAACATTCTCCAACAACTGTTGTGCTGAAAGAGACGAAGCATTCCTGTAGTCAGCATAGACTTCAGATTGTGGAGCCAGTGGATTGGATGTTGGCCTATTGGGATCCTGCATGGGCAAAGGATAGTATTTACAACCCATTCATTTTGGCAATTGCTAGGTGTTAGGATTGTTCAAAGAGGACAAAGCTGGATTTGGGAAATACACTAGTACAGAGAATTACAGATTAGTACCTCTTTCACAATCACAGGATCTGGATCCTTCTTTTTCACTTTCACTTTATTCCTCTTCACAATTATCTCATTTCCTTGCCATATAATTTCAGGAGGCCCATCTTCTACATATTCCCACTCATCATCTTCATATGGCTCATTCTCAAGGGCAACCTGCTAGAATGTATGTATATGAAGAATACCAGTGAACCATAAAAATCACAGCACGTAAAGAACCAAGACATACACAACTGGTCTAGGTAGGAAAGGAGAGGGAGGGGGAGACAGAGAGAGTCACAGACATTTGCATGTGCTGCTAAATTATTCAAATCCCCAGAGTGAAGGTTTTAAGAAACAATAGAAGATTGGGTGTTAACTGTGTCTTTCTTTAGACCTCTATTTATTGGTATATCTCTTGTAAGTAAGATTTTCCCCATATTTAATGAAACTATTCCTTAGTTGATAAGATAGAAAAATGATTTGCAAAACAAGACATCAAAACTGTCTCAACTACCCGAGAACTAGTTTGTTGACCGTATTAAACGGGTAGCATGATTTGGATCAAAGGATCCCTACCTGAACCTCTATGGATGTCAAATAAAAGAAATTTATGCGCACACATATTTAACCAACACCTGATATACTAGATGTGTCAATAGAACAAACTTCGTGCGCAATTGTAAGCTGCAGGCTGAGATCAATAATCTGATAAACACAAACTAATTTGTGCGGTCAAAAAAACACATGATATGCGATATTTTCCACTCAGTTTATGTAGTCATATTCAAACTTAGAACTAAATTAGAATAGTTTGTTTGACAATTTGTCTCCACTGACCAACTCCTATGTGCATTCTCTCTGCATTGTGATCATTGTCAAACCAGAACATGCTTTTACATCTCTAGAAAGCATCCACCACAATTATCCAACTGCTAAAATGTTTAACCTAATCCCCAAAAATGCAAGATTCTCTTTGCTTGTTTTAGAATTGATTGCCATACTAGAATTGGGAGGGTCAAGCACTTCAGGTTAGCTTTTATAACCAAAAAAATGCTAGTGAACTTCTGACTTCTTTCATAACTTCCTCAATTTTGTTTCAAGTCACTTAATGTCTATTGTACAAACATCCATTAACCCCATTAATAAGCAACAGCAACTATAAACAATAAAGTAAATACATTATACACAACCCGCATAACTCAAAGTTCAGTACTATGCAAATAAAGAAGATGTGGAAGTATATTTGGCACCAATTATGTGTACCTGGCTTTGTTTTGCCTTTTCTTCCTCATCTTCCACTCTCCTTCGTTCTTCTTCTTCTACCTCTTGAGCTTCTTTTCGAGCCAGTGCTTCGAGAAAGAGCCTCTCTCTTTCCTCAAACTCTCTCCTTTCTCTCTCTAATCTCTCCTTCTCTTCCTCTTCCTCCAGCTGAATCCTGCGAAGTTCCTCGGGATCACTCAGCTTAGCCTCCTCTTCCTGGCGCGTCTTCTCAGCTAGTTCCTTCCTTTTCTGCTTCCTCTTCTCCTTCTTCGTCAACTTCCTTTTCTCCTTGCGATTGTTGCATATCTGAACCTCCGACGACGACGAAATTGGTTCGACGCGTCGTTGAAGTCCCGTTGCTTGCTTGTCATCTTCTTCGACTGATACCGGTTCCGTCATCGTCGACGTCTAGGGTTTCAATAATGTTAATTACAATGATATGTAGTATTATTATTCAGCGATCACAGTTCTGTCATTCCAATAACGGAAAAGGGGTCATATTGGCTTTGCACTCGTCGGTTTCGTTTTTTCCGAAAAGAGTCTAAAATAGGTGGCATTAAAATTATATTAAATGATTAAATTGTAATTAATGGTTGAGTCACATAATTAAAAAAATCATTTAATTATTTTAAATCGTGCTCTGTTATTGAAGTGATTAAAATTGAATTTAAAGATGGATGAGGAGGCTATTAGCGAGCTAATAGGTGGAGGAGGAGCGTATTTGAGAGTCGATATATGGATGAGGATCATTATGTATCATTGTCAATACTTAGTAGGTACTCAGACCTTTTTCATAATTTTTTTAGTATAGCTCCGCTTCCAATTTAACCTTAGCTAGTTATTTCATTACTTTTATTATTAATGGACGTTTACATGAATATAATTTATTTTTTATTAAAAACTTATTTCTTAATACATATTATATTTGACCCAATTTTTAAATTGACAATTGTTAAAATTCAACGCCTACATCCTTTACCCTGATGGGTAAAATGACGAGGGTAAATGATGCAGAATCAAGAACAAACTCATCTTCAAAATTCAGCGAATAACTCAATAGATCGTAAAGGAGCTCAGTAAAAGAGATTTTTTGTGCCGATTCAATCCATTATCGATGAAATTATATTTTGTGGCTAAATTGGAAGGTTGTTGTATTCTTAGTTGTCGACCCAAATTAGTGGCGGTGAGAGAAGCTTTGAATTTCTTATTGTTGACCCAAATCAACGTCTGAGTTCTCATAAGAAGTGGCGGGGAGGACGGTGATTAGGAAAAAATGAGAAATAGATGGATTGTATTCATGAAGTTTTGCTTTAGAGATAGAGGTGAAGTAGGTTTGGTTAAGTTGGTTGTGTCGAGTTTGGATTATATTAGGGTAGTGAGTTATTTTTGAAAAAATCAAATAATTATTAAGTGTTTTGAGTATTTTTGATCATTTCTCCGTAAAAAACAATTGTTATGAGGCTAGTAACACTATAACAA
Organism: Solanum habrochaites; assembly: GCA_027704765.1. NCBI lineage: Eukaryota > Viridiplantae > Streptophyta > Magnoliopsida > Solanales > Solanaceae > Solanum > Solanum habrochaites. Next base: position 91,064,138 of record JAKWJA010002489.1, read on the forward strand.
ACAATCTCATGCATTTTTCACAATGTTTTAACCCCTAGACTAAATATTTAACTTGTGTCAAGAGATATCAATATTTGCATATATATATTTATTAAATTAAATTTTGATCTCCATATACAATTTCATTTTTCAACAAAAAGGTCTCGCTTGACGCCCCTTACTCAAGGATGGGTCCAACCTTGTTAGTCAGTTAAAAAAGTATATGTCCAGAGGACGAGAGCGATGAAAATTAGAATATTGAGGTGAATATGTGATCGTACTATGAATGACAAGATTAAAAATGAGGAAATTCAAATTAAGGTGGGAGTAATCTTTATATTGAACAAGATGAGAGAAATAAGACTAATTAAGATGAATCATACATGTGAAGATGAGGTGGTGCATAAGATCCCAGTAAGAAGATATGAAAAATTGGCCACAGTGGGGTTTATGAGAGGTAGAGATAGGTCAAAAAAAATTAGGTGCGGTAATTAGACAAGACACAACACAATCCAATTTAATGGGAATATGACTTTAGGTGTGAAGTTACGGAGGTGGGGAATTATGGTAGAAAATTAGTATATAGTTGAATGCTATTTGATTTCCTAACTTGATAGTTTGATATATTTTATTTGTTTCTAGATTTATCTATTTATTATCAGGGATAGTGATATTTATTTCGTAATCGATATATCTACTTTAATTATTCCTCATTACTAATTGTACTACAGTTGTCACGTTAGTTGGTTATGATTGTTGCCCTCTTTGGTATGTTTTTGTTATGCTTGCCATGTTATTTTTCATGTTTAATTTACTTTTTATATTGTCCTGTTAGTATTTTGTTGTTCGATACCTTTAGGTGTGAAGTTACGGAGGTGGGGAATTATGGTAGAAAATTAGTATATAGTTGAATGCTATTTGATTTCCTAACTTGATAGTTTGATATATTTTATTTGTTTCTAGATTTATCTATTTATTATCAGGGATAGTGATATTTATTTCGTAATCGATATATCTACTTTAATTATTCCTCATTACTAATTGTACTACAGTTGTCACGTTAGTTGGTTATGATTGTTGCCCTCTTTGGTATGTTTTTGTTATGCTTGCCATGTTATTTTTCATGTTTAATTTACTTTTTATATTGTCCTGTTAATATTTTTGTTGTTCGATACCTGAGTTGGGGATCTTTAGAGAATATCGTGTTTATCTTTTAAAATAGTGATAAGATTTGTGTTTATTTTATCTTTTTAAACCTTATTTATTGACTATTCTAGGTTGTTGTGGTGGTGTTTGAAAATAATATTTTAGATACACATATCGGAGGAAGTGGGTTTTTCTTTTTTTATATTTATTTTTCCTTTGATGGAATCGTTTTGGGTTTATAATACAGTATATTATGTCGTTTCGTTAGTTTAAAGATAATATTTATCTTTTGATTGTTATTTTTTTATATCATATTGTTAAATTTATCGTTAAGGTAAAGATGAAATTTCTCATTCTATGTAATAGCATATTCAGTATGATTCCGTCATTATTTTACTTTTTCCTCCTTATTTTGTCTTTACTTATTATTAAATGGGAGAAGGGCGAAGGGCGAAGGATTCACAATATTATCAACTTTAATTTAAGAAAAAGTTACATAAATATATATCTCTCAGATTTATACCTACCCACTCTCGAATATTCCCTATTCGTTCCTCTGGAAAACATCCCATCCATCTCGGATAATTCTTTTCATTAAATATAATGTCATTCGCAATGTAAAAAATTATATATTCACATATTTTTTGATATCTCCAGAAATCTTATGATTTTTAAAAAAATTATATAAATAAATAAATTATGATGTAACTAACTTTAGCACCCATATTCTCCAAACTAATTTTCTCCAAATTGACCTCTACTATATATGTAATATCCTGATCGTCATCAAGGCAGGTCCGCTATAAAGCATACCTCAAATGCCCCAATCTCACCGAATTAAGCTGCAAAATTTGGTCAAAATGAGATTTTTTCTTTGTAATTTTTCTTTTTAATTTTTTTTTACCCTTTTATTTTTAATATCTTTTACTAAAAAATGAAATTTTTTTTAACCTTTTTTAATATAAAAGAGATATTATAATTTTAAAAATAAAATTCTGACCATTTAGCAAATCACTTTACTATTTTTCATTTCGAAGTTTGAATAAATTGATCAATTTTTTGGTGGCTATGATTTCACGCAATAAATAGATAAATAAAATTAATTTATTTAAACCAATAATAGTACTGAGTCCCTGACCACGCATCACCTACTTGGTGGGAAGCCATGGCCATTGCAGGGACTACTCCTTCTTCACCATTTCTGGGCCACGTTCCTTTCCACATTGTAATTGTTCATTCTTCTCCCCATCTCTCTATCACATAACTATAATTTCTTGTTCAATTCAATCAATTGATTAGCTGGTTTTCTGTAGGGAAAATCCTCATTTGCTCAATTTACCCACAATTCACTGTTTCGGGGTTCAAAAGCAACTGTCAAGATTCTTCTTCCTCTTGGGAAATTCACTTCCATTTGGTTTCCTCAATCTCAGAGGTTTCGCCAGAGAAGTCAGATTCGCGCCACAGGTCATTCATCATTCCTTTTCTTTTAAATTTTTCAAATCGAACTCCATAATAAAATTGATTAAGATTTAAAATGTATGAATACAAAATTCTAATTTACTTAAATAATGGGTTTTAGATTTAATAATCTTCACATATTCAAAAAGTTTTTGACATATACATACAAAATTTTAAATCTAAATTATTGATTTATCGCGATTCATATAGATCCAACAGTACTGCGAGGTGTGGGTGTAATTGGGTAACCAGAGATGGTGACTCTGAAGTGGAGGTGGAGCTTATGGGATAACATTTGAGATTAATAGACACTTATATTGTATTGAGTTTGTATTCTACACTCTTTTATATGATATTTTATTAATTAAAATTTTAAATTAACGTATAATATTATTTATTTGTGTCAATTCAATAATTAAATTGCCATATATACTTGTTCAACAATCAAAAAAATAATTTAAACAATTAATTTCGCTAAATTTAAGAATTCAATTGATAAAACAGTTAGATGAAAAAATTCAAATTATAAATTTATATAAGTACTGATTAGACCATTCGATCTAAATAAAATTGTATTAGAGATTTATAGTACATTTAGTACTACATATTTTCCATTATAAGTACTACTTACGTATTTTTTCAAATAAATAATTTTGATTAAAAAAAAAATAAGCAAAGGTGAAAAACACGAAGAAAAAGAGTCGATTCAGCCGGGAAATGAAAAGAAGCGTATTTCTTCTGCTTATGGCCATTTAAAAAATAAAATAAAAATAAAGACATGACACTACCGCCAATGCCTACTCCGGCAGGAAATCCGAGTATGCGATCAGCCGGAGGAGCGATACGGACGTTGTTAATCACCGGCGTGAGCCGAGGGTTGGGAAAAGCCCTAGCCCTAGAATTGGCAATGAGAGGACACTACATCATCGGCTGTGCTCGTTCTCAGGACAAGCTCAATGCCTTCCAAACCGAGCTCGCTTCCTCTACGAATCCTCCTTCAGAGAACAAACACCTCCTCATGAGCGTCGATGTGGTAATCCTCTATTTCATATTCGCCCTTCTCCTTTTATGTACATGTGAGCTCTATTTGCATTTCAAATCTGTACCTCATGTTTTTCTTTTCCCTTTTGATTTTATTGTGTGCTTTTCTTGGAATATGGATTCAATTATGCATTAGAAACTCAGCAGTAGTTGTAGATGTAAGGACTTATATATCCATCTAGAGTAGGGTTTATGCTTCCTGCAGGCTCTTTTAGACTTTTTAGTTTTAAGTAATAAAGAAACATACATAGAAGATTGCGAACAGAGAAGAAGCTCTTTTATCTTTGAACTGGACACTAATAGGTTCAATGCATTATTGTTTCTTTATGACATCGTGGGGCATGTAGTCGAAAAATCCAAGTTGCAAATGTGCACAAGTTGATAGGCTGAAAATAAGGTTTGTAGACTAAGGGGAGGATATCCTACAAATATCAACTACTTTAGTTGAAGTGGGGTTTTCACAGTCCTGGGTATGGTTAGTTTATGAACAATGAGGATGAATTGAGTGGTGGAAGACTGATAGGATGAGTTGAATGGAAGACAAGGAAAATGTAAAGGCTATTTCTCTCGGGTTGAAGAGTGTATTCCTTACTTATTTAATTGGGGAGAAGTACTTTGAGAATATAGTTAGACCGAAACTGGGTCTCAAAGCTCAATTGAAGGCACAAATTGATTGACTTCAGAGCTATAACATAGGATTGGACAAACATGATGTGGGACATGAACTCAAATGATAACTTTAAATGACCCAAATATAGAATGAAGATACGCCAGTTCCCCATTTTGATATTTTTTACGGTACAATCGTAGAATCAGCTTGCCTGAGGTAAAGGATGCCATGAATAATATTTGGAAGGGCTTGTGGTCCAAATGGTATCCTTATAGAGGTTTGAGTTTTGGAAGTGTGTTGGACAGGTTGGTGTAGGATGACTTGTCAAGCTATTCAATGATGTATACTAAAAGAAAAAACAGAATAGTTTCCACGTCGACGAGTAAAAAGGGACTGCCTGGGATTGAAGAAAACCAGCATCATTGCAAAGTGGTAGGATGCCCGATGAGTGGAAAAAGAAAAGACACTAGTACCATTAGTAAAAACTAAAAACCCTTGTTGGTTAAGGAGAGAGGGAGTAAGTAAGTTGAGTACGAGTTTTTTAGCACCTCCCCGATCAATACTTTGTACCCTGTTTATATTCCTGAGTACTTGCTCTCCAAGTTGCTCTCATCTGAAGCTCAGGTGTTTGGCACAGTTGAATGTTATTATGGTGAATAAACATATTGGTTGACTGCAAGAATGAATATATGTGTATGTTCTTGTGTATCAAAATCACTCATCAGCCTACATGCATCTATCAACATAGTTTGTGTTTTTCCTTGGAATTTCAGAGTTTAAATAGCAGCGTTGAAGAGTTCGCACGTGCTGTTATGGAGAAAAAGGGCGTTCCTGATATCATCGGTACTTGGTTTACAACCTTGCTGCTGCTGTACATTTTTGTTTTTTTTAAAAAAATATTAAATGACATAATGTCTTATCTTTTCTCCCATTACAAAAATTTAAGAGTACCCTATTCCTGTCACTCTATCAACAATGCAGAATTGATTATTTTTTATAATATTTAATATTTCAGATGAGTTTTTCTGGAATTTTGGTAGTTCTTCTAATTTAAAGAATGAAATCTTCCCTTTTGAAATTAATCTGCGGTGGGTTGACTGAAAATTGGAGACAGTTGATCCCCTATTTAAGGATGTTGTTTCTCAGTTTCTTGTCAGATCTTCACACTGATTGATGAGAACATATTTGTCTGAGAATTTCAGATCCTCAAATACAAATATTCTATTTGCAAAAAGTAAAACGAAAAAATTATATAGGTCCTTGAGGATCTGAAATTAATCTTCACATACATACTAATTTAGGTACTGGAGTTCTGATGTTTTGCGCTTTGATTATGCATCACTACCGGATGATATCTTTACTTTAAGAATGCCAATTATTATGAAGATGATAATCAAATTTCTTAGCATTGAGGGAGCAGCATATAGGTTCTGGTTTCTACTTAGTGAAGAGGGTAAAACAAGTGCTTCTGACTTCTCATTGTTGAAGTGGCTCATGTATTCTCTATTTGTATATCTTGAGCTGTTTCAAGACTGACCAGTGTAGCCATTGGCTCTGTGCTGTTCATCAATATGTATTATGCCATATTGTGCCTTCATTCTTTTGCCGTTGTAAAGCATTTGGTGCATTTTTTAAGTGTGGCAGTGAACATTCATGCACTTGAAGTTAAATGCTGCAGCTTCTAGCTGTATATGCTTGCACCTTTAGTTGATGTGCCTGTTGACACATGCTTTAAAAAAAATTATGTCTTAAGTCGAGTTGCTGGGACAGGGGATATAATTTGTGTCTTGTAATAAGTTGAAAAATTGTAATGAACGAGGTTCATTTTCTAGATTCTATGGAGATTTGGTTGATTGATTCATTGACGGTAAGTTTCTAGCTATAAAATGAAGGTGGGAAGTTTAGATGTATATTTACTCTTAGCTATGAGTGTTGAATATAAATGTTAGGTTGATATAGGTAGAAAAATTGGTTGGATCAATGACTCTATTTCTTTGAAGTCTCCTTAGGTCGAAATGAGTCAGATCAAGATGGGTTGACTAGTGACTTATAGTCCAAACCGCCTAACTCAACACTACTGTTCTATTTGCTTATGTTTTTCTAGTTTATAGCTGGAAAGTTGAGTTGCTTAAAAATGCTTCATTGTGCAATAGAGTAAAAATATATATTTCATCAAAGCCATTTGTTTGTCCATTTTTTTTTTTGGTGATAATGTGATGTGACAAAGCTCCAGGTTTATATGGGTCGGTAACTAGCCCATGTTGACCCATTATTCTTGATGTGTTAATTTGAATTAACCTAATTTAACCCTTGATGATCATGTCACTCACCCTACGTGTTGAAGTTTGCTGAATTGACAGGTTAAACTTTTATGATTTTAAATTGACAATCTGCTGTTTGTACTGGTTTTGTTATCTCACATTCAAACGAACCTAAAAAATGAACCTCGTTCAGTGAACTGTGCGGGAACTATTAATAGGAACAACAAACTTTGGGAAGTGCCAGCTGAAGAGTTTGATTCTGTCATTGATACTAATCTGAAAGGAACTGCAAATGTTCTGCGTCACTTTATTCCCCTAATGCTTGAGAAGAAGCAAGGAGTGATCGTAAATATGTCTTCTGGATGGGGAAGATCTGGCGCGGCACAGGTAAAACTCAGTTTCTTTTCTACTGAAATCACCAAAACTTTATACATAAGTTCTCATAGTCTGTTAGTCATATTGTTGATGATTTGCCAAAATGATGGTTCTTGTAGCCAGCTGTGCATCAGCTCTCATATTTTATGTCCCTAATAACTGAGGGATTTCAAAGTATGTAAAGAGTTAATGAACTAAATTTTTCTGTATAATCTCGGTGACATTTGAGAACATTTGCACTACATGATTTGTAGTGAGTAGTGACCATGGAACTCAAACATTATGACCCTTCACGCATCTAAGAACCTAAGTTGAATTTGTTTTTGGGTCTCAAATGTGAACTTTAAACTGGCACTTCAAGATTTGGAAGTTAATGAGGAAGAAACTTAATGGGTGTAGGATTACAAGATGCAAATGGATGATGAAAAAGCCTATTATTTGGATTTCCATTACTAGCTTATATTACTTATGTTGAGACCTGGTTATTAAATCTTCACAGGTGGCACCTTATTGTGCTTCAAAATGGGCAATTGAAGGTTTGACAGCATCAGTTGCGAAGGAGTTGCCCCCTGGAATGGCAGCTGTTGCACTTAATCCTGGTGTCATTTACACGGACATGCTTCAGTCGTGCTTTGGCAATTCAGCATCCCTATACCAGACACCTGAGTCATGGTACTTCATACCTTCCACTTCACCCTACCCTCCTCAAACTTGTCAAGAACTAAGAACTACTTATATACGATTGCTTTGGCTCTTTGAACGCAATTTTAACTTCTTAATACAATTTGTATTGGGGTTGTCTTGGAATGTTTCACTTCAGGCTTCAAGTTTAAAGTTATTGCATTTGCTTCAAGATGAATTTCATAATCCTCTGGAAGTCTGTTTATGTCTAAAATCCTTCTACCTTGTCAGGGCTCCAAAGGCGGCTAATATGATACTAAATCTAACCATGGCTGATAATGGGGCATCTCTCTCGGTGTAAGTTTACACAATTAAGCGACATACTAGCTCTAGCAGGCAGCAGCATGATGGAAGCCACCAGTTTTTACCTTCGTTGAGTGTGATGCCATTTTTCTCCCCTAGTTTAGGAAATTTGAAACATTTGTAATGTCTTGAGAAACTTTAAGAGGGAATTTAGGCTTTATGTAATTCTTTTTTTGTCTATTTGTTTGAAAAAGTTGCTAATTTATCAGTTGGTTATCCTCCTATGATCCATAACATAACCAGATTTGCCTCATAACTAGTACTTGGTCCCTGTAGTTACTGCTATAATCGAATGATGCTTTTGGGATATAATTATGAGGTGCATTCTTTCATTCAACAAAGTCTCTATATAATTTGTTTGGCCAACATCACATATATCAATTATATGAGCTTATCTAAACTAACACCCTCTCAGTCTCCGTCTCACTTTATATGACGTGCACTTTTTTTAGTCACTTCTAAAATGAACGAACACATTTCTATATTTACTATTTTTAGTAACTTATTTTTATAATGTCTAATTTATTCTTAATCAAATGATTTATAGCCATTTCACCAATGAAATTTATTTCACCGTTTATATTAAAGTGGTAGGATAATTACTCTTATCCTACCAACTAAATAATAATTTGTTTTTTGGAGGATTTTTTTTTTTTTTTATATCATCATGTTCCAAAACATATTCATCATGGAGTATCAGTTATTTCGAATAAAAAAGTGTTGTTGAAGAAACAAAAAATAAATAATAAAATAAAAATCCCGCGTTTTGTTCAAATAAATAAAGAAAAAAATTAAATAAATCCAAACACCATTAAAATGCTCCTTCAGGAGTTGACGTCTGCAACTATATTTGGTGGCTGCAATTTCACGCTATAAATATACAGCTTAAACCAATTATCCACTTCGTGGGAAGCCATGGCCATTACAGGGGCACTTCCTTCTTCACCGTTTCTGGGCCATGTTCCTTTCTACCTTGTACTTCTCCATTCTTGTCTTTTCTTGATAATAGTATAGTCAGTTTTTACTTTGCAAAGCTCGCTTAGATAGGTTGAGTTCATTCAGAATAGTTTTGTTGAAGTTACAAGTTCGATTCTTGGTTGTATAATAAGTTTTCAATGATATGTAGGTAGCTTTGCTTTCATAGAATTAGCAATTCCATGTTCGATTCTTGGTTCCTAGGTTGAGGGTGTAACAAGAGCAAGGGGTTAATTTTTTTCTTGTTTTCTATTTGTATTGTAGGGGATATCCTCATCTGCGCACTATTTTACCCACAGTTCACTTTGTATTTTCAATGATATCTAGGTTGAGGGTGTATCAATAGCAAGGGTTACTGTTTTTTCTTGTTTTCTGTTGTAATTGTTGGGGGTTTCTCATCTGGGCACTTTACCCATAATTCACTTTGTATTTTTAATGATATCTACGTTGAGGGTGTATCAAGAACAAGGGTTAATGGTTTTCTTGTTTTCTGTTTGGTATTGTAGGGGAAATCTTCATCTACGCACTTTACCCACAATTCGGTGTGTATTTTCAAAGTAAAAGCACTGTTTTGGGGTTCAAGAAGAAGTGTAAAGCCTGCTGACAAGGTTCTTTCGCTTGGGGAATTCACTTTATCAGAGGCGGATTCACTGGTATTTCTTGGATTTCCCTTTATTTTTCTTGCGTAGTTGAATCCAACCACTGACATTATCAAAACAAATCAAGAAAATAACGTACCTAGTTACTAGTATTTATTGAGTGTCCCTTTTGAAAGTTGTGGTAGTTGTAGTGATAGTTTCTTGTGATATTACTTCAAATATCATTAGATTTCTCTTTTGTTTTAGGGGAATACAGGAACTCCTGAAAAGATATCCGTTTCTGTGGTTTCCTCAATCGCAGAGGTTTCGCCAGATAATTGGGATTCTTGCAGTCTGGATGCCACAGGTCATCAACAGTTTAATCCCTTTCTCTCACATGGTTTTCTTTCGAGCTTAGAGGAGTCTGGCTCTGCTGTGGAGGTTATCAATTATCACCTTCTACATGAAAATGCTTTGCTTATTGGTTATTTGTTGCATGGTTAAGAACACTACACCTGCCATTGTTTCTTTTTCCTCAATTTGTCTGTCTTGTTGTGTTTGGTGATGTTTATATATAAGTAGTAAGTTGTTTCTGCCTGCCTATGCCAATAATATCAGTTGCGGCGAATATTCTGTCTTTTGCTTATTTATACTGTTTTGTTCATTCGTTCCATATCTTTCAATAATATTGTTGGAATAGGTGTGAGCCTAATTCTCATTCGGTCCATAAGAGACCTAGGAGCGACTCTTGTATCTCTTCTATCATCTATCTTCAGTTTATGCTGCCTCTTTTCTTGTTATGATCTCATTTTGATGGAAGAAAAGCTTATGTCCTCTCTCAGGGAACTGGCTGGATTCCACAACACATCATTGCTGAGGATGCAAGTAAAAATATTTTAGGTGTTGTTCCTCTCTATCTCAAAAGGTTCAGAATCTGTCAATATAAGTGAACTTTATTTCTTCTGCTAGATAAGTTTTCTACTCCATGTAATCAACATGCATTGGCTAATTCCTTCTTATCCAAATTTGCAGCCATTCCTATGGTGAATATGTATTCGATAATTCTTGGGCAAATGCCTATTACAATTATGGTTTGAGCTATTACCCAAAGCTGCAATGCTCGGTGCCTTTCACTCCAGTTACTGGCCCAAGGATCTTGGTCCGCAACACTTCACATAGAGATCAAGTTTTTGACATCCTAGTCTCTGCAATGAAGGATTTGGCAGCCAAGGTATGCTTTTCTTTGTGTCCAAACACACCTAGTAATACTTTGGATTTCATAAGTACTTTTATGAACTTATCCAGTTGTAAGTCTGTTTCTTTTTTATTTTTATGAATCGTTGCTCACTGGATATGGAAGATCCTGCGTATTATAGCCAATATTTCTGTTATCATTATTTAACAGAATGCATCATTTATTTTTGTCTGACTTGATAAAGATTTGTGAGTTATAAGAAGCCAAAAGATAAATCTGTTTTTTGGACGAGGCCTCTAAAGATGCCACTTTCTAGTGATGTCAATGCTGCCTTTGGTGGTAAAAGTTTACTATACAAGCTCAAAAGGCAATTGAGGAATTTGCAATTCTACCTGTTCCCTTATGTGCATGCTAGCAGACAGCTTCGTTGAGAACATAAATATTAGTGTGGTCAAGGAACCGTGTTTGCATGGCTCATAAAGTTTAGGCACATGACATAAAATGACCAGCACCATACCAAAATAGAGAAAAAATTGTGATAGGTCAGTTAAAATCTTTAAAATTCTCATTTTGTTGAAGTTACTTCTTGAGCGACAAAGCTTATGAATTAGCACCTCCGTAGCTTTCGTCCTAAGACGTTTTCTTCATTTGGCTTCTTGAATTGTAACTACTATTGAGTTACATTGTTTAAGGGATTCATGAAGTAAGTGATTACCTGGAGAATCTAGTACATGATTTCATAGTTTGCTATATGGTCCATACTTTACTTAGTAAAATTACATTCTGGAACTCCTTTCTATTTCTGTCAACAACCATAGGTTGGAATGCATAAATAATTTTACATTGCATATTTTTCTTGTATTCTGATGACATTTTACCTTGACAGTTTAACGTTTCATCTCTACATATTACTTTTCCAACTTCAAATGAGTGGAACAAGTTGGAGGAGAAAGGTTTTCTGCAAAGGACCGGAATGCAGTATCATTGGAAAAATCGTAATTATAAAAAGTCAGTATGTAGATCTACTTCTTACTTGAGATAGTTTCTCTGAGACTTAGAAATGGATTCCACATAGTTGTAGTTTGTACTTTATTCTTTTTCTTCTTCTTAATAGGTGATCTTATTTCATTTAGTCATATGACATCCTATCAAACTACAGATTCTGAAGTCTTCATCTCCTGGTTGATTTATGGATGACAGAGCTTGGTGCTTAATGATAAGGAAGGCCTAATTGGTATTTACTAATTAGGTTAAATGGGGTTCCTTTTAGAACTGGTGGTACCTCTATCACAAAAGCCATGGAAGGAGTTGGCTTGCTGTCTTAGAGTTGTATATCAACCTTGGGAACCAAGGTTTTGGATCTCGCATAGGTGACACTAGGTGAATTGTATTCATTTCCTAAACCTTGATAGACAGAGTTACCTTGTTCTTGTCTTGGGGGGAGGTAAAAGGTACCTGGTGAACAAGTCTAGGTGTGCGCAAGCTGCCTGAGACACCACCATTAATCTCCAAAAAAAAAGAAAAATCCAGTAAAGTAATTGAAACTGCTAACATTACCAGTTTTGCTTCATCTGAAGAGCATTAGAAGCCCTTTATTTTTTGTCCCCGTTTCTATGTGTTCATATTTACCATTACATCATGTTAAGTTGTTAACAAGTATTTGTTTCTTCTTGATTGTTATAAGTTTGTTCACGCATGTTCAGCTTTGATGAGTTTTTGATGGACATGAAGCAGAGCAAGAGGAAAAACATTCGTCAAGAACGCAAGAAGGTTTGTAAAAGTATTTGTTCTTTTTCCTTGAAATTGCTTGGTCAGTCAATAGCTCTACAAAGTTTTTAAAAAAGGTTGTTGTATAGTGAAAGGTATTTGCATCAAAAGAAAACCTAATTGGACATGCCTTTTGTCACACATGTCCATGCCAAATAGTACGAGTTCTCTGCATCAGAAAGCCAAATGACCTGAGGATTTTGGTCCTATATCTAAATTATATCCTATCCTACTGGAAATACGTTTATATACTTTTTTTTGATCAATAATAACTTTGGAAAGTTCAAGTGATTATTTCTGGGACGAGTCATTGGGGCATTTGATAGGCCCTTTTACTTGTTTTATCAGTAGTGAAAGCTTTGAGAAACTTCAAAATGAATGTGGTGTATAATAATACTTAGACATGCCTTTTAGTTGCACATGCCCGGACATGTATCATGGAGAGTTTGTAAGAATTTATCGCATGAACGAAGAACATGCCTGCAGTGTTGGAATATGTAAAAGTCCTTGTTTCAGAAAACCAAATGACTGGAGGACTTTGGTCCTACTCCAAGATTATATCTAATCCTACTGGGAACATGTTTTTATTGACTCTCTTACAATCAAGAACGAATCTGTTATTGTTGTATAAACAAGGCACTATTATTGTTTATTTACTTTATCCGCCATCTGCAGTGTCACTTTATTGGCATGTTGCATATTGCTGCATTGCCATCTTTTCTTCATCCTTTGTCTATTATTTCTATCACATCAGGATTTTTCTTAGAGCAGTATCATATTTCCTTTAAGTTTTGTCATTAGCTAAACACTGCTTACCTTATTTCAGATATCGGCTCAAAACGTGACCATGAAACGCTTAAGAGGACATGAAATCAAGGTGTGTTTTTGCAGCTTTGACTCTCCATTAAATTAGTTTCTTGAGCACAGGTGACTGTTGGAATAGGGTAATATTTTTATCGAGGGCAGTAATAACAGTTTGTTTGTTGTGATGTATTGCTGCTTGTTCATATGGTACATGCATTCTGATGCGAATCTGTATTTCTTGCTTGAGAACTATGTAATATCATAGAGACTGATCAAGGGACCACACCATCCTTGCTATATGGGTAAATGATCCTATATGTGGACCTTTTTCATGAGTCTTTTCTATTAAGTTGAGAGTATTTGGTGATGTTTCAGCAAAAAAAACTTGACTATATTTTGACTGAACCCTTTTCATTGAACCTATGGTTTTGGCATGCCATGCTAATAACAGAGCTTCTTCGTTCATCATTAAAAGGCAGATTGGCGGTGCCCTTGCTTATTGCTTTTCTTTCTCTCTCTTTTCCTATCAACGAGTTTAAACCCTTTATTTTCTCCTGAGATTTCTAGCAGATAGGAAAGATATCTTCCCTAAATTGCTTCCTTCTCTTCTCGGAAGAGTAGACTTTGGTTACAGGAATTTAATACCCAAATCACATTGGACCACAACAAAAATTCTAAAATTGGAGCTGGCAGAATTTCTTTTAAATTAGCGTGGTACTAATATTCTAACTTTGATATGTAATGGTCGTGACAGAGTGAAGGTTTCAAGAATTATGTACTTTTGATTCAAACATTGACAGATAAAGTAATGGAGCTATTAGGTGATCATGTCATATTCAGAGCAATGATTTTCAACCATAAGTAGACTAGTTCTGCAAATACTCAACCTGATTCATTTAATGTTTATTTATTTTCTACTTATTATCTTTTTGGGGATTAATGATCTCATCTACTATATCCTTTCCCAAAAGATTTAAATATTTAGTGCATATCGTTTATCTCTTTCTTTCTGTGTTGGTGTGGTGCTGCTCCGAACTTTTTAAATCTTGTGATCCTTTACGTCTGGACTTTCCTCCAGAGAACATTCCCTCAAATTAATTATGGTTTTGATGTGAAACTGATTTCTGGCTCAACTATTATTATTTCCTTGAATTAGATTGAAATTCTCATTTCATGCTTGTCTATTGGTATTATTTACAGGCCAGTCATTGGGACACATTTTATAAGTTCTACAGAAATACAACCGATAACAAGTAAGGAGTTCTTTTCTTTGGACCATAAACCTTTTCTCTTTATGATAACTAAACTTTAGTCAGCCATATTATTAGTGGTATTGTGTAATCTGATTTCTCTGTCTGTTTAGGTGGGGTACTGCTTATTTAACGAGAGATTTTTTTCATCGTATGGGTGCAAAGATGGGCGAGAATGTACTGCTTGTGGTTGCGGAAGAAGGTGATGAGCTTGTAGCTGCTGCCCTGAATTTTATTGGAGGAGATACCTTGTATGGACGACTATGGGGATGTCTCCCAGGAACCTACTATGCGAATTTGCATTTTGAAGCATGCTATTACCAGGTATGTTAAACCAATGCGTGACAAGAGATTATCTACTTGTGTTTTCATGAATTAGAAGCAAATCAGTCTCCTCTTTGATTGTTTAATATTTTCCTGCTTGAAATTTCATATTTCAGGCCATAGATGCGGCAATTGAACTAAATCTTAGCACAGTAGAGGCTGGTGCTCAGGGTGAACACAAAATTCAAAGGGGATATATGCCAGTACCTACTTACAGCTGTCACTATATTCTAGATGACGATTTTAAGCGAATCATCGATGATTTCTTGGTACGAGAAACAGCTCAGGTGATTTATCCTTTCCAATGAAAATCCTTTTGAATGACTGTTGCCTTTTTCTGAAACGAAAATTTTATGAGTAGAAACAACAGTCTGTGAGTGACCATAAAATGTTATGAGTAGAAACAACATTTTATGGTTAGAATTCTGAAACCTATTGGCTTTCAGAATTCTAACCAGTCTCTGAGTGACCATCTTGGGAACTACATAAAAGGATATGAGTAGAAATTAATTAGTGAGGCTGATGGGTAACCGATATGATGATCTCTGGGACAAATAGTTAGTTAAATGGAATCACATTTATATGGATTCACTGATCACTATCTTCTTGTATTTTCCTACAGGTTAAACTTGTTATGAATTTATTACAAGATTCTGGTCCCTTCAAGGAGAACTTATGGAATTGATTAAGTAAATGTCCCCGTTGAAGCTTCTTCTAATTCATCAATCAGAGTGACATCTTTTGTTGGCAGTACATCACTTTAGAAGTGCCCCATCCTATGTTTACTGTTGATCTTTTGTTTAAAGCAGATAAGAGACCCTTTCAAACAATATTCAAAATTGTAAATATCCAAGTAAGAATCTTAGCCAGCCATGTATAGAAAAGTAAAAGATCAATGTCCATCCTGTATAGATAGATGATAGCACGTCTTCAGGTTAATTTCACCTCCTCTAAGTGTCTTTTTACCATTTTTGAGTAGTCTTTCCAGGCTATTTGTGCTTCAGCACAATCACTAATTTCAAAAGAATTTTCATATATTTAAGTTTTAACAATTTAGATTCTTGTTTACATTAAACGAAACAGCTAGAGCTATCTTTCACAACCTGTAACTCAAAGATTACTCAGCACAAGAAGTAACAAACTGCAACCCACTCATAACTCTGGCAAGTGATAAAAGAGAACTATGAGAGGAGAAGAACTTTTTTCCTGAGTTAGATCAACATTGCCAGAGAAAGGTGTGCAAGTAGAAGGTAAAGGTCAAACCTAATGATGCAAGATGCAAGATGCAATCTTAAAGAATCAAATTAGATTATAAACCAAAGTATGACCTACGTTTGAAGTATTTCACCAACTTCACTAAGCAACATTATCAAAATTTAAGCCCAGCTAAAGCTCAACCAAAACTAGAGACAGCAGTCCATGTCCTAACAAGACTATACATGAAGATTGTCCTGAAATTCCTTACTTTGAAATCAACAAGTAGCAACAGGGTTAGAGGATTGAGCAGCAACTGTAAAACTTATTCTTTGATGGTAAATGGAGACCACCACTTGACCAATAGCTAAGATGTTACCTAAAATGTGGAAGCTATGTATACAAATATCTCGTGACAAATCCACGGACATCAAGAGCCCAAGAAGAGAGCAGGAACCAAAACCTCCTCAGCTACAAAGAATATGAATCGAATGTCTAGAATTTTTGTCCAGAACCAGGAGGTGCAGGTGGCATCCGGCTAGGTGTACGACGACTTCTAGACCCTGCATCACCATTTTGAGGGGCACTTGAAGTACCATCAAATGCAGATCGCCATTCATCACCTGATGACTGTCCACCAGATCTTGAGACGCTTTCTGCAGACGATTATAGTTTTAAAAGAAGCACAAGGCATCAAGGGCAAAAATAAGAGAAAGGGATGAATTGGAAATCGAAGCACAGTGGTCAATAACTTACACTTTGCAGCATTCATTAATACAAAGGTTCCAAACAGTAAGTTCAAGCTTTCTAAGTGATATTAGAGCTTTTTTCTTATGGTGTGGAATGATGTTTCAACTATGTTATCTTTCATACCAAAAAGAGTCTAAAATCTTAAAACTTCTCTGAATCAACTGCATTTGTTATTTAAAAGCCTACAAGATTAGCAGTCAACTATGTTAGCTTGCAGTACAAGACTAAGATTTGTGTACCAGGGTCACTAGACCTATCTTTTACTGAATTGTGGTCCACTGGTCCTGTGGAACTAATATAACATGTTTCTCGGGGATGTCTTAACCATATACTTCCTTAATTTTATCATAGCTCACTGAAGTTTGTAAGGGCAAGTGTCAACCACTTCAAATCCATGCAACTCATAAAATCTCCTTCTAGGTAAATACACCTTAACTCATGGCCTAGCCATGGATATCCAACATAGTTCACAAGACGGCAATCATTCAACTCATATGAGAAAACATGTGTTAGGTCATCGTGAATTACACATTAGAGGAACTCATTTTCATTTTTATTTATGTGGAGGCAAGTATATTATACCACAGGAGTTAGTTTTAATAATTTAAGATGGCAACATATTAAATTGCTGGAAAGCCAGTCAAAGAATTGAAGGATAAGGCTTCAAGTAAAAGCTATCAAAGGTTTTGTCGAATACCCGCTCCATCACTATTTGAGTAGCTAGACGCAGCAGCTGCTCGATTATCATGAACACTAAGCTGCTGAGTGACCTTAGCAAGAAGAGAGGACTGTTTCTGAAAGTGCTCCCTCCTACGCTTCACGTTATGGTCTTCCAGGAGTAGCTCTTCGATCTTTGCTCTACTTTGTGCGCTACAGTCCACATTTTGATACACAGGGGTGCAAGTCAGAAGATTATAAGAAAGAAGCAGAGATAACAAACAATAAAGAGAGTTTTCTTAAGACAAACAAGGCTGTATGCATAACACTTTCATATGCCATAGATATTCTGGGTTGATCAGCTTCGAGTAAAGTAAAATTTGAGAGATTGATTTTTTATATAAAAAAAGATCCTCTGCATACATATGGTGGTCAAAATCAGAGCTCCTGGAATTCATAATTCCTGAAAGGAAATACAACTGCTGCTAACCTGACAGAACTGTACAACTTATTAAGCATATCTTCTCTGGCCTTCTCTACTTGGCAAAGAACAACTGCCTGAGAACCAGTTATCCCAAGTTAAACAGGGTATGGAGAACAAAAGTGCAGGGAATAACGGTTACACTAAACTGACCTTTGGTACGTTAGCAGCAAGACTGTTGAGAACAGCTTCAACATAACCACGTACTTCTTGAGCCATCCATCGAAGTTCTTCTTCTGGATCTGCAGGTTTCCTAGTCATCATGTCCTAAATAGAACACAATCCAAGTATTTTCCGTATAAGATATTGACAACACAGATTGTGGAAAGAGAATATTACATAAAATGCTGGTGTACAAATTCAATGATCTTATCAAGAAGTCAAAATATGAAGAGATTCTTTACAGGTAAAACAAGAAGAATACTCTTGTCACTAAAAATCTTTATGCAGTAAAATATTTATAAACAACGGCAGTAATCTGGTAAACTGAAGAAACTGTTTCTGATGAAGTAAACTGAAGAAACTGTTTATGATAAAGTAAACCGAAGGAACATTTAAACTGCAAATAGATTAATTTGCTACTTACAGGTGTCCCAGGTGTCCCCTCTGATAAACTTGGCCTCATAGGTTGACTGGATTCAGCAATAACTTGACCTCCTTTAGAACTTATGACATTTTTTAATTTATTTAACCACTCAATCTTCTCAGCCAAAGTTTCTGCCTTCAAAATAACAGTACTTTGGGCTGCAATATAAAAAAAAAGGTTGTAAAAAATGAAAGAACAAATCATATAATTCCCTTGCAAAAGGAAATTCAGGAATATGCACCACCTTTAAGAATAGTCTTGTATTGAACCCTGTTTGTTAATTTGAACAGGAGACTAGGTCCCTTTCCTCCATCAGGCCCAGTTGCCTTCTTATCTTTCGAACTTTTTGATGGTTCGTCTTCTTCAGAAGCATCTTCAAGATTACATTCCTGAAGGTTTCGCATTGCATGTTACACGATAAGATAAAGGTCCAACATATCCAGATAATGAATGCTATAGAAATGCAAATATTAAAGGGGATGTGCAGCCAGTCAGTCATACAAGATCACAAATGATCATATTTAACTGAAGGAAGCAAGAAGCACACACAGAAGATAAATATTATGGCCATATCCCTTGTAAATCTCCATTTGAGTTGGCCATAGGTGCAACACACAACGAGAATTGATGGTGTAAATAGGGATGGGTAGACCCACAACCACAATCTTTATTTAGGCCTTGAATTTCAAAAATCTGGTCTTAAAAAGAGATACCTGGACTCTATGACCAAGTTCAATCCAACTCTTCAAAAAAAAAAAAAAAACCAATGTGCTCGTAGGACTTGATGCTAAGAAGGTGGAAACCCTAATGTTACTCCTATTAAGCTGTAGCTCTAGAGGTTGCTCATCTCATTTTCTAGACTTTGATATGCCATGTGACTCTTGCAATATTTGATTTGCACATGATGTGGTTCATAGATCTAACATAATCCTACATCCCACACACAAAAACCTTCGTAAAGTTATTTTTTCCCTACTTTTTTTCTGACAACTTAAAGCCAACCTTTCTGTGGTACAAGAGACATGAAATTAATTAAAAATCCTTCAGTGATGTAAACAACCATGAAACATACTATGCCCCAAAAGTTTAGAGCAAGAGATGCGTAAAATATGTATTGGTAGATTGTTGCATATAACCTTTAACATGGAAAGAACAATCTAGATGAAACAAATTGAAGCCAGAAAACTTATCAAATCTATCAAATGAAAAAGAAAGCAGCACACGAGTCAAACAGCTGAAAAACACTTCTGGAATTGAAAATACCTCCAACTAAGGCACCCACCAAATTGTCAACCCAGAATCTTAACAGAGTAACAATTATAATGAACACATAGAACTCACAGAAGGCTTTTCTAATAAATCTATAAAAATAATGAGTGCAAAGTACTTATCGCAAATTGAAATGTAAATATCATAAACTAGATCTTAAAAACAATTGGCTTTTTAGTACCTCCAAAGTAATTACACCATGGAAATGCCGTTCTTCTTGCTTCTTGGTATATCCAAGCTGCAAAAGCATAACTAAATAAAACAGTGGCACAAACTAACTGCTATAATATCTCGTAATTTTGCTAGAATGGATACATTATATACTATTAGTGAGGGCTCAATTTTAACTTTTTCTCTTTATGGGGAAAAATATCATGTACAAGAAACATATATAAAGGTCACCCACATGGAGAACAATATTAAGTCATCTTATATTGAACAATATTAGTGCACAATGAAAGGTCCCAAGTCTTCCTGGGTTTCTCTGTTCCCACTCTTATTGCACATATAATACCCTACTTGGGGAATGGGTACGGTTCATATTCCAAATTCTTCCAATCGAAGTTTGGGTTTGGACATATATAGAACAGAACAGTTTATGAATTTTAGAAAATTTAGAAAGATGAATAAAGAGAATAGACAAACTTTGAAAAACTAGACATTCCATTTAAATAGGCCCAAATACAGATGAAGAGAAACTAATTTTTACGTATAAAAATACTGAAACATCTTATCATTTGGTCTAGAATACAAGTAGTAACATCTTTTCGCAGCTTAATATAAATTATGCAACTACAAATAAAATATGAACTTGCAGTAAACTCGGAAGTATAGTACTACTTTTCCTCCTTTCTACCATGAGCTGTTGACTCGATTATTGATCTCAAACTAAATTGTAAGTTCCTACAATTAATTACTCCCAACAGGAAATGCTATAAAAGGACCACATACATATAATTAGGTCCAGTAAGCAATGAATCTTCACCAGCTTACATTAGAATGGCTTAAAAAGCTAGAATGCAAACCTTTCCGGTCTTGTCATTTAAAACAAACCATCGCTTGCTCCAGCCACTTTTTTTATCACTTTTCTTCAGTAGAAACCCTGCATGTAGACGGAAGCTATGTGTAAGCACAACAAATTTAGCATGTTAGTACAGTTAAAAGTTCAAATAAGGCATCGAGGAACGATGTTAAAAGCTCAAAGGCCCCCAATAATCACATTAGCTTGGAGGAATGTATGTGATTATAAGTTCTCAATGCAACAAAAGGGCTAATCCAGAATATAAAATCCTTAATAAAATGCTATTGTTGAGAGTGAAAAGAATTATTATGAATGCCATGTAGATGTTATTAATGGTTATGGCTTAATTATTAGGAAGCTCAGGAATTGCGGGAGTTTTCATATTTCATGTACTTCAAAAAAAGATTTTTATTTTTGTAATGACAGCAAAGCACTAAATAGTTTCAGGCAGTACCAAAAGGGGTTTTCTCTCTTCAGTTTCTTTTCACTCGATATCAAAGCCTTTACGATCTCGGTAGAGATTTAGGTAACTTCTGCATTAGGCGGTTCTGTGAAGCCAAAGTTTGTTTTCTTTTCCATGTTTTACAACTTTGTTTTCCTGGGATTGTACTAGTGATTCCACACCTCTTCCAGCCACAACTCTGTCAGTCTTCCAACCACTATCTAGCAATTTTTTTTCAAACGACTCTTTCAGTTACTATTCAACCGCCAATGCGAACTATGCCAGGGATGTCTTAAATATTCGTGTCGCCATACTTCCTGGTAACTGAGAAAATGTTAACATTTTTTGAATGTGCTGCAAGAAGCTACTATCAGCAACTTTCCAAGTGAAAGAGTTCCAACACAACTTTCTTTTAGTGATTATTCACTAATTGGTGACACTTGATAGGCAACTATTTACTATTATCCTAAAGATTTAGTATTTCTTGATCTTAAGATAAGCAAAGTCGAGTTGTTTCACCACCTTGACACGTTGAATACAAGGAGAGTAGTTAAAATATATGCATGAATTGTTTTTAATTATTATGCTGAAAGCCAAGAGAATCATTAAGAATAGTGTACATTATAATTATTACGAATTCCATAAATTAGAATACTTGTCTTATCTCATGTAGCTCAAGGTTCCAATAAAAGGATCCCTCTCTTTACACAAGGAGCATAGTCATAATCACAACACAAGAACAATAACGTTCATGGCAACTCCAATATCAATAGTGCATATGGAAACGCATGTATGCTTGTAAATGGGGATATGTTAAAACTTTATTTTCTACAGCGTAACATCAAGTTAAATTTTATATAAGGTGGATGACCTCCAAGTGTTTCCAAGATGGTCACTCATTCTTTCTCTACTTCATCTCCTATTTCAGCTCTCTGGCCATGATAAAAGTGATTTTGGGTTGCAAATGAAGAGAATATCTACGGAAAAAGTTAAAAATAATTCTATCTAAAATTTTATACACCAACTACATACTTTATTAAGTATACTAACTTAGCTTTTTCTTGTTTCTTTTTCACCTCCATTGGCTCAAGGCCCAGCACTAGTATCAGTGGACTAACTAAAGGCTACATTTAAAAGTAGCCAGTAAAACTGCTAACTATATATATTACTGAGAATTTTATGTAAATCATGATTACTATTGGGTTACCCGACTCTTAAAGACTAACAAGAACTAATCTTACACTCTTCTGGCAGCGGAAACACTTGCTAAATGCAACAAACTATGAGAAACACTTGCAAAACATACTCCAATAAGCCTAAACAAACTAGATAAATCAATATCACTTCAGACAACAGCGTTCAGAAGGATAAAGAAGCATCCCCGAAAACAGGCAAAATAAAAAAGCTAAATGACATTTTGTATCAAGGTCAACAGAATATTTATCATGACTTAATGTGTTTGATTGTTTATCAATCATGCTCATCTACCTTCAGAAGGAGAGAACCAAGAATTTATCTTTTATTAGATCAACAATTATTGGAGACAAGCTCAGTAATTTAAACCTGCTGTTATCTCCCCATCGGGTCCTGCAGTCTTCAAGACTGGTCCTTCTTGTGAATCCTTATCTTGCTGAGCTGATTTATCCTTCCCCGACTTTGAACTACTTTTTTCATCTCCAGCCTGCGAGCTGGTTGCCTATATGAAAATAAGTTGCAATTAGGAGAGACTGTTCTACTCATAATAACCATGGAAGGAAGAAGAAAAAGAAACGAGACAATCTCACTAGAAGGAAGATGATCATGTTAACAGATGCTAATGTGTCAACAGAACTTATAAATCACCAGACATCTCCTACTACATTGCACAGTGGCTTCTGGTATTTGGAACATGTTCATTACAATTTGTTGGCTTAATATGGGTCATGCCTGACAGTATCAAGGAGGTCTACATTAGTTGGAATTCATGGAAAGTTGATAAATCCATCAGACAAGTTTGGAAAATGGTTTCTGCTTGTATATTTTGGTGTGTTTAGAATGAGAGGAATAGAAGATGTTTTGTATATCAATTCTAAACCACTCTCTTAAGGCTATATCTCTTTTAGATTTGTGTAGGTGGGATAATCTATCCTCAGATACTCATTTGAAGTTGTTCGACTTTAGCTCTTTATCCTTAGTATAGGACTCTTTGTAACAAAGCTAACAATCTCACTCTTTTGTAACTATTTTGCTATATGAATCTTCTTGATGTCATTTATAATACTACTTACTTCATAAAACAAAAGAAGAGAAAATCCAAGTAGTTCCAAAGCTTCAGGACAGCAGAAGGTAAAAAACTCAAGTAATAAGTACTCATTGGAAAGACTGGCCTACCCTATTCAACATGGATTGCTCTGCCTGTGCTGCCTTCTTGGAGGATTGGTTCTTCAAGCCGTCGTCACGGCGCTGCCTATCCATCCTGGAGAAACCAAGGATTTAACTTTCACCGAACAAAAGATTACTGGGAAAAATAACGTGAAGGACAGAAACATGAAAATGCACCATAAAAGAACACACATATCACTCCCAGTATTTTCCAAAAGAGTAGTTCTTGATCTCTTTTTGTTCTTCTTTTGGTTATTCACTGGGAGCTCCCAGTGGAAGTATAAGGGTTCTAACTATTTTTTTCTCTCATATTCAGTTTGTGTCTAAATACAACTATAGATGAGATAACATCAATGCGAAACACCCCTTAATGATGTTTTTCTTTTTTATCGGATAAAAGTAATAGTGCGTGGATGATGCTAATGAAAACAAAATGTTTAAATGCATCTTCAGACTAAATTCTTTTGGAAGAACAAGTGAATTTCAGTTTCCAAGAGAATTTCAGTTTTTGGTTTTAATGTTGAGTTAGACTCAATGTACACTTGCTTTACAAATACGCTAGAAAAAAATCCACAGACAATACAGGTTGCAACTAGTAAAGCCCAAAGATGAGTCCATGCTTGATTTGTCTCATATTGTAATAATACTGAAAATATGATTACTAGAGATTTTTACATTAAAGACTGATTATTTCAAAAAAAGTTAGGCATCGAGGTAACAGAGTAATGCAAACAAAAATATGATAACAATACTCTGGAAAGAGAGCAACGAAAGAAACCAGATTATGATCATACCGCCTTTGCACCAAACGGATAAAGTGTTGTGGGGGAACATAAACCCTCTCCATGTCAACAAGTGCAATAACCATATTCTTTGCTTCAGTTCTAAACCCATCCAGAGCAGTAGTCGCAATTGCAATTACCTAAGATAAATTATTTCCATAAGAAGAAAAGAATATCACAAGATTCAACTCGTAAAATGACAGATCTGCATGATGGGCACCTCTTGCTTAAAAGGAGGATACTTTCCCAGACCTGGTGTTGAATTAGCAGCTTTTGAGACAATATCAACAAGTACTCGGTGCACCTACCAAAATTCCTAAAGCGTTTTAGAATGTAGAAAGAGGAACATTACACAAGTAACTTGGACAGATCCTTGGAGAAATGTTCAAGGAAGCATAATTTCTCACTAACTGTCTCAGGCACAGATAAACATTGCAACTAATGTGGGTTCATTTTGCATGAGAGTATTTCCAAAGGCTATATACAATAGCTTGGATGGCCTTTGGAAATACTCTCATGCAAAATGAACCCATAATTTCTGAAGAACAAAACTAGTACTTCTGCAAGGCAACTGTATAGTGCAAAAAATGCAACATTTCTGATTAAGTTGGGTTCATTTTTCATGAGTGTATTGCCAAAGGCCAGCCAAGGTATTGAAAGGAGAAGAAAAAAACAAAATGCTTCTGAAAGACAATTGTGTACCGCCAAAATTGCATAATTTCTGATTAACATAGTAGATAGGAATAAATCAGTACTACCCAAGGAAATCACTTAATGAAATAATGGAAGGGTATAAATAGGCTGGAGGCAGAGACTGTCAACAAGTCCCACTAACCACAACCGTTGTCTTGATAGAATCATGTTTATGGGAGCTATGATTCCATCATCATATTAGAATTTTCATTTTTTTCTAGTTAAAAATAATTGAAATCCATGAACAAAGAAACTAAAAGTCGTAAGGGGAAGAGGAAGGATATGAGGTGGTGGCATGAGGCCAGAGCAGCAAGATTTCCTACATCTTTTCCCTTTTGGTGATTGTCAAGAACAGGGGAAAGTAACAACAACTACTATGCCTCAATCAGAAACTAGTTAGGGAAGGACGATGAGATACAATTAAAACTACTAAATGGGTCAAGCAAAAACAAACAACTGCCTTGATAAAGCAGAATAACATCGGATAGAGATCACCTCTTCGACACAAAGTGTTGAAGGTTCTTTCGCCAGCTCCAACACAGTCTTTATTAAAGACCTTAACCCTTTCTCCGGAGAAATAAGGTAAGGTTGGTAGCCATCTGCTTCCAGCACAACCTTCAGTCAACATGGAAGGTTCACTTAAGAAAATGAAGAATAAGGAATCATTCAATAAAGATGCACTTGACTGAAGCCATGATGGATTAAGAAATATACCCTCTTCACATTTTTTAACTCAAAGTGTCTATCCATAGGAAGCTGCTTAATCCTATCAGGGAATTTGCCTTCAAAACTTGCAATTACTTTCCAACCACCGCCCTACAGAGTTAGCTTACATGCTATAAAAATATATATACCCAAAGAGATAACACTTCTAACAAAAAAAACACAACTAAAACAGCACATGGTTCTGTGTACCAATCATGGATCCCAATTGCCATAGGGGCTTCTAGGTTAACATAATAAACAAAAAACTGAAAAAGGAAACTTGACAGATGAATTCTCTTTTGTATTGGTAGTCGAGAAAACTTGATAGATTGATGTGGCTGCATCACACACTCAATACTGACATATTTTGACACCCTATACTGTGCCAATAAAAAATATTTTTGACTTTTTTCAAAAAAAAAAAAAAAGAGAGACAGATTTCCCACCGGCTTGTCAATAAACATATACCAACGGAAAGGTAAAACCTAAATAAAGGAAATTCCAGTAGCACTTGACTTCTCAAAGGACAATTATCTTTTAAATCGGACAAATTGTTGTGACAGAAACTTTAAGCAACATGTCAGCAGTATCATGACTATAAACTTTAAAAGAGACATTAGGCTTTCATTCTTTTTCCTACTCCAAGACTCACCTCTCCAGTTGTAAGATGTTCCAGAAACTTATCCTCGAATTCACGACAAAGCTCAAGGGCTAAAGCTTTTGTACCTTCACCACTATTAACCATTTGATCACCAAACTTTACCAGTTCATCCTTTACTGATTGAGATTTTCCCTGGAGCCTGCAGGAGTTATAAAGTAAGGATTAAATTGTGTGTCCTTACAAGTAGCTAATGAAAAAAAAATAGATCAATGGGAGAAGATTGAGACTAGAAACTCAAATAAGCATACGACGATGAGCAACCTGTTGCAACTTTTACATGATTTGTGGAGGCCAAAGAATGGGAAAAAGAAATCACCAATACGTGTTGCTTTGCAAACTAAATTGAGAAAAACTGAAAAAATTGCTTCCAAAACTAATTTTACCAAATATAAATCAAGAAAGTGAAATTAAAGCAATGGAATAGGCCATTACCCTGAGAGAAGATTTGGAAGTCTGACTTTCATTCGATTACGGATCTGTTGAGCAAGGACCTCCACTAATGCTACCCTACCAAGCTTGCTTTGAGGAGCCTTTGTTAATATTGATTTAAGACTTTCACTCTCAGCACGCCATGCTGTTTCTAGTGAATTATCATTGCCTACATTTCCTGATTGGGCTGAAGCTATAGAAACAGATTGACCAATCAAAGCAACCCATGGGATATCGGATGTGCTTGGTGGTCCCTGGTTTAGCAAAAGCGCATGGATAGCTGCAAGAACTTTTGGATCTGAAGCTGCTTGATCTACCTTGCTAATAATACCTATAGTTCTTGTACCTGAAGCATTTGCGAAATATGCTCTCAACAATTATGAGATATGGAGAAGTGAAGAAAATTTGTTGTGAAATACATATTTTTTGGAAAATTGTATTTCCTTGAAACTAATAATTGAAGCATTGATGGTACGACTCACATTCTCCATCATGCTCCTTCACAAGTCGAAGTGCTTTATACGAGGAAATTTCTGGTGCTAGAGCAGCGGGAATAACCACTAGTAATATGGCATCACTGCGCGCAACATATGTACTCTGTAAGGAAAAAAGAACAGCCTTTAAGCACCTATAAGAAAGTGAATTTTACAATGGAATCCATAATGTGCAATCTTGCACTAACCAATGCATCATCAATATGTCCCTTATCCACTCCAGGTAGATCAACCAACTTCAATGGAGGAGCTGCACAGCAAGGTAAAACCAAAAAAACAACAAAGATAAGTAGAAAACTATCTGCTCATGCAATTTGGACAGAGAGACATCAGTAGAAGACAATCCAAATTTATAGATCCAACATCAACTAACAAACAACACAGGAAAAAAAATTACTAATAGACTTGAGGTGCACCGCGAAACTAGTTTATGGACCATGTACTATACCGAAGTTCAACTAAAGTAAATAACAGAGTATCAGCAGAAGAATCCTAGTATCCTTCGAAGTGTAGAATACTACTACTAGACTAACATGGCAAAAACAAAGCATATACCGCCATACCACTTCTAAAGTAGACACACCTGTACTAGTTCGAAGCTTCAAATATATCTCGTCTCGGCTTTTGTTTGAGATCTTGCTTAGTCTATCCTGTAAAGAATGGCGAAGAGCACCTTTTGTTGGGCCAAAGAGTGAACAAGTATGATCAGAGAATGACCTATTTATAAGCCTTTAGTGAAAATAGATTCATAGAGAACTGTACTATAATATGTATAGAGGATATTGCAGCTTGGGAGAAGTCCTCACTTGCAGAGACTTGTTGGGATTTACTGTCGATTTGCAAGATAATTGACTTGCTGTTTAAGGAACTATCCTTTTTAAGTTCAATACATATAGGAGCACGAGTAGCGCCTCCTTCGCCAGTTGGCTGTCCACATCAAGGTAAAAACAATATAGAAGCATGAACAAACAGTCGCAACAACTTATTACCATATATATATATATATAGAATTATCAGTAAAAATGAAACTAACCAAAGCAGGATGTCCTAGAAGACTGTTCAATACAGCTGATTTACCAGCACCCTGAGATGTTAAAGATTTAGATATATATCAACCACACAGTAACAAGGAGTGAATGAAGAATTAACTTGAAGATTATTCTCACAATATTGCTATAAACATTTGGTTTGTATACAAAATTCAAACACAATTAAAGCCATTGTTAGATACTCCTCTGTACGCGGTGACCTTTCAACAACAACAAAAGAACTCTGTGAGTCTGTTAAATTTATTGGACAATCATATGCTTGTTATTGTCCGCTAAGAATGCTAGTGCTGATTCCATGAGCAAGTGACTGCAAATACTATAAGCCCATACTTCCATCAGGTTTGCAAATACTGATTTATAGAAAAATAGGCATGTAATACTTCCAAAATTCTCCCACACGATGTGGCATTGCATCTAGGGAATAATATAGACAGATCATCATACAATATACAGAAGCAATCGACAAATCATGTAGTAATTGCAGAGAAAATAAAACATACAGTATTGCCTAGCGCCACTACATTGAGAAACGTTGAAGGCCGTTTATTCGATGCGGCAGCTTCATTGACATCCTCATCGGCTAACAACGCAGCGGCTTGCCTCATCGCATCGCCGAGCTGCTCCAATTCCTCGATCGCATCCATTGATCCGCTTCACCACCAAATCAAACAATCTCCGTCCGCACAATAAAATGTCAAAACTACACAATCAGATCACTGAAATTGCATTCATTATTATTACATGCAAATTATAATCCTTCACTGAAATTGCACCGAACAATGCAATGGAAGTTCACGGCGAAGAAGGGATGGAGATTTAACAGATAACGAAAATGGCGATAATGAAAATGCTTTTTCTGATTTGTTATATTAGGTTTTATTATTTTTGTGAAGAGAATTTCTTTTTTTCCCTTAGAATTTTGATCGTTGGACTGTCAACTCGGCAGTTACTACAAATTAGTGTATATATATCAACAGACTAATATGCGCCTGTACGTACTACTACTATTTTCTCTGATATATTAAATCAAGAGAAATTTACATTTTTAGTTCCTTAAATTAAGTATTTTCTGTTCTTTCATTTGTGAAATTTTATAAATTTATAAAATTATTAATATTTACATTATATTTGTTTTCTTAAAAAAAAAAAAAAGTTAGGAGATAAATCATATTTAGACCTTTTTAAAGAAAATATAATTTATTGAATTTTGTTTTAATTTGTGATGCACACTAGATAACTGATCGGGTCATATTTTATGATTTATTTCTCTTTTACACCCTTGGTAAAAATTTTATTTTATTATTTATATCTTAATATATACTATTGACATCTCTATTAGTTGACCATTTATTTATTTTTAATTATTTGTTAATTTTGACAAATCAAAAAATACAAATTTTTTTATCTATTATATCAATAATTAATTACTTTGAAAAAAAGTAAAATTTTTAAAAATTTCGCAAGTTTTTTTATTCATTCAATTCATAATTAATTAAGGCAAATAATAAATTCACTATATCAATCATTATTTTCTTAATAAGTATATATATATATATAAAAAAGAACAATTAATCTTTCATCTTGAAATATTAAAAATGACATAATTTGATACAACTATTTTATAAATCAAGACAAATAATTTGAACCTTCTTTGATCTTTTACATTAAAGATTGCAAAAGAAAATGCTTTTTTTTTTCTAACAGATTTCGGCAAAATTTAATCCTCTCACGAATTTTATGAAACTAGCAATCTGATCACATTTTTTGTTGATTAGCAATCCAAAAAAAAAAAAATTGCAATTGCTTCATGTGCTGCTAAGATCATCTTTCTTCAAAATTTATTTAACAATAAAATAAAAATTAAGAAAGATTGTACAGAGAGCTCAATGGTGGAGTGTGTATAAGCACTTGTCTAAATTGCCGTTTGCTTGTTGAAAGAGTTAATTTTCTCCTGATTACTTGTGATGGACCAAATGTGGATACAGTCCCTTTATATGCTCTGGCATGAAGTCATGCCTTGTCAAAATTCCAACAATTGGATTTCTCTGCAAATTTAAAAGAAACAAATCTTAAGAACGACAACAATACTAAGTGTGATCCCACAAATGGGGTATGTGAAGGATAGAGTATACGCAGACCTTACCCCTACCTTGTAAGGTAGAGAGGTTGTTTCTTATAGTATTGTAGAGTAGACATTCATATGGTGATGATTTTGTAATGTCATGCAAAGGGCTACGCGGGCATGTCACGCCCGACGTCGTCCGTCCGTGTGTGCAAGGGCGATAATGGCATGCCACGCCCGATGTAGTCCGTCCGTGAGTGCAGTCCAAGGGCTACACGGGCATGCCACACTCTCATTTCAAACTATTTGTGTATTTTAACCAGTTATATCAGGTAACTAGTCAACTATCCTAGAGGGAGTCGGGGATGAGAAGGGCGAAGATAGATTTACCTTGGTAGTCTTTGGGACGACACACAAATGTCTGAGACCGAGTTCACGGAAAAGAATTGCAGCTTTGGCCAGAGACATGGTTTCCACTACTGTGTATGGAGATGTATTTGTGATAGGATGGAGATCAACATACATTTCCATCTCCTCGGGGGAGAAGGACAAATCCTCAAACTTAAGCCCCTTCCCTGATCCTGGCTTTGCGAAATCAAATGCATGAAACTTCTTCAAAGTATTGGAGCCACTCAGTACATTTAGTTTCGTGAATGTCTTTCCTTTGAGCAAAACAACTAAATGTGACCTTAAAACAAGCCCACAGAACTCTGGCGCGTCTGAGAATGGTGGTAAATCAACCACGGGAAACCCATTGTGTCTAGTAAACTTCAAAGCGTGTACTATGTTTCCTACCTTCTCAACACCTGAAAATGTTACTAAAGGCCCAGAACAAACATCTCCTGCAGCCAATTGCCTCATGTAAGGCTCGGCGTGTGCTTCCAAGTAAGGCAAGCCTTTCATTTTCACAATCTGGTCATAGATACCCTTGTTAAGACTATCGGCCACAGTTTTTGATACAAGGAGAACAAGCATCACCAACGGAAGCATTAGCAGATTATTGGTGAGCTCAAGTAGTATGACACAGAGTGATACTGTCATCCTCATAGTACCACCAAGGAAGGAGGCAGCCCCAAGGAGCGCAAACAGGCCATTATTAAGATTAGAGACCGAACCTAAGACACTTCCAACAAGACGTCCATATGAGGCTCCAGCAAGTATGACAGGAATGAACAGCCCAGAGGGAATAGCAATTCCATAGGTAATAATGCCAAGGCAGTATACCCCAGCGAAGAAGACAAAAAGTGTAGAAAGGTGGAATTCACTTGAATTTTCTGCACTAAACAAATTGCGGATGGCGTCATCATTGGTATTCATAAACAGGGAGGCCAGATCATTGTAATGCCCAGCCGGACACTGGAAATTCTTATAGTTTCCAGAGCGACCTACAGTAGGACATTTTTCCTCCAAGCCTACGGGGCACGGTGTGCAACTTGCAAACCATGGAAGACCATACGCACAAAGAGAAGTCAGGATTGAAATGGTCATCACGAGCATGATTTTGAAAGCAGGACCTCTCCTGCAATCAATCCATTGCAAGATATCAGCTAAATGGAAAAATCAAAAACAGCAGCCAAAGCTCAAGCGCAACGAATATTCAAATTCTTGAATTCCTTATTGGAAAATGAAAAATAAACATGATATGATAGCCAGTGGTAAAAGTGATACCATATATAAAATATAAAGGTAAGACATAAACAAGGGATATCTTTGACAACCATCAACTAACTTGGGAAAGGAAGAACTTTAAGAAGTAGGTTTTGATAGAAAATAGCAAAGGAATATAGTTAGCTTTTTAAAACTAATGTTAGTGAGATTTGATAATATGTCCCGACAAAATATGCTTTTACCCATCCAAGCCAACCTAGTGCGTCAGACCCTGTCTGTGTTAAAATATCAACTAAAATAATACAAAAAATAGATTGGGAACCCATTATATAAGATGGACTGTGGTAGAATTCCAAACTCAAAACTCATTAAGTTGACATCCTGGATCCGCCTTTGTACACACCATAACCCACGTTATGGAACAGTTGTATTTATCTACTCCAAATCCCATCTCCAAAAGAAAGCCACGAAAGGATTAAAAACAGCAGCATAAAACAAGAAGCGCGAGACATGCTTCAGGAAAATTTTGCAGTTAATTTCCCAAGGTTAGGACATGCAAACTTATAAGTTGCTTTGTAATAAATAGTAACAGGAGTTAAGAACTTGAGGTAACTAAACATGTTGCGACAGCAGAACTAAGAGACTTACTCATTAATGATGCTGTAAGTCCGCAGGACCTTGTCCACAAGATAATTATAAAGGCTTCCCAAAAGGCCTCCAAGAACTCCAATTGTCAATACCGCCAGTACATCTACAGTGTTATAATTAGGAAATCCTGAATTCACATCAAACATTATCAAACCTCCTTGACCAAATAGTCCACAGTTCCCACTCCGACAGAATTGAATGCAAGATCTGAGCACCATAGCTACTATAGCAGTTGTGAAGAAAGTCCTCCAAAGTAGAGCACTTCGCCACCTAAAACATAAAATAGAGTAGTTGAATATTTAAGACTGCAACTTCTTATAATGACTATAAGCTAGTAATCAACAAGAAAAGAACTGGAAAACGATAGCATCTTCAAATGGATTATTGGTATCTTTTCCTTAGAAGGTTCACGAAAGCCACAGAACCACATGATGTCAGTATCTTTGGGAATAGGGTGGAGAGTGGAGACCATGGGTTAGAAACTATACCTGCAAACCTTAAGTTCACAGCTTATCGATGCAGTAACTCCCACTCTCTGTGAGTGGGTTGAGAGACAATAAATTCAGATTATTCACAAACCCCTTCTATTCAGAATTTAATTGTTCAAAATCTCTAACATGTCAAATGCATTCCTGAAACCACAGGAGACAGAGAGAAATTCTTCTCCAGCATTGTCCATTGAATGCCATCAATCGTCTGAATTAATAAGCAGAGATAAAAATAGAAAAAAGTTGTAATTTACAGTCAAAATGCAATTGAGCATGCATTCAACATCAGCCCATTGAACTACTCAGATGTTCTTCCTACTCAATTTACCAATTCATAGACCAACAATTTAATAGGAACTTGTACCTAGATATTTTCACTTTAGCCTCATTAATAAATTAAAAACAAAGAGAGAGAGAGAGAAAGAGAGTTTGTGGTGGTGAAGGAAGGGAGGAACACAGACCATGAGGCTACTTCTTCGAGAGCAAAAAGAACACCACCAACTGGAGCACGGAAAGCGGCTGCAACACCAGCTGCAGCACCACAAGTGATCAAATCTCTGCGGTCACGGTCATTTTTAAAATACCTCAGCCACTTCCACGTCAGATGATATTTGCGGGAGCCGCCCTGCCCAAGTAAGTTTGCTATGCAAGCGCCAGTGTGGACCATGGGTCCTTCCTTACCAACAACAAATCCAGCAGAAACACCCAAAACAGAACCAATTATCTGTCGGTGTAAAATACATATGAATTAGTGTTTCCATGAATAGATTTCAGCAAATGAGAATATCAAATGCTAAAATAAAGCATTACAGGTTGAAAGACTTCCAACCCACAGAACCACAAGCAGAAGTATCATTTGAGTCTGCTAGAGGAATGACAGTTGGATTTATATATAACAAAGGTATTTAAGCATCCACATCAAAATTTTGATAGTTCAATATAATACTAGACAGAGAAATCAAACAAAAGAATGAAGAATGAAAAGCAAGCATGTATGGATTATCAATTCAACGGAACAGTTTGATAAATGAAAATATAAAACAGGTCATATAACTGAGTCAGTCAATTTTCCTCTTCGGAAGTTCATTCTGTTATTACTTAATCAATGTCATGCTAAGGCAAAAAACAACACAGGCTAGACTGGAGTGTATCATACAAAACATGCATGTTTATAGAGTATTAAAATAAAATAATTAAACATATACTTCTATGGGTGATGAATAAATAATTATTTGGAGGTCCTTTATTGTGAGACAAAAGATTCTGAGTCTTATAGCTAAGAAAGGTTTTCTAGTTACAAAAATTTGCACATTCAGCCCATGTTTATACAGAAACTCATTTTTTATTCCCTATGCTATCTGTCCCATCCCCTCCCTGTATACCAGCGCTCTCTTCCTCTCAAAGTACATCAGCTGTGCCTGAAAAACTAAGCATTGATATTTGAACTGTGACAAGTAAAGTGAAATTCCCTGCATCAGTTTGATAAGGATGCTCTATCACCCATGTGGGCATTCAAATATGGAACATGACGGGAGAGAGAGAAAGATTCACCTTTACAAATAAAGTACTAGGAGCTAAAATGGAATGAGCATCCACACCATTCAAATATGCTTTAACTTCAGGAATTCCTGACCCTGCAGCTGCAGGTGCAATACATGCACATAGGATGGCAGCACAAGTTGCAAGACCCAAATTGCAACCTGCAAAAATAGCAAATGCACGGAAATACCTGCAGTGGAATTAAAATCACTTTATAGTAACTTCAAAGAAGTTTAGCGATCAAAGAAAAGTTACTTCAGACGTACAGGAAACAAACCAGCAACTATCCTTCTAACTAGTAAGGATATCAAAAATTGCTTGGACTATTGGTACCCACGCAACAATGAGAAAAGGTATCCATGATATCTACATTAACTCACATTTTCCTTCTAACTTAAAAGGATTCAAGCATGCTGGAACAATTGGTAACTATGTTTGCTTTCGCCTTTCTTTGCACACTTTTTCATCCATCTCATATTCCTATTCCTGATGCACAACAACTATTCTTTAAAGGTATAGTAAGAAATGTGTGCAGAACTGCTTTGCTATTCTGTTGTGCAGTTTGCATACTATAAAACTGTTATGCATCAGAAACAATTAGGCTGTAAGATGGTCAAGACTCCTCAGGCATCTTAAATATGACATCACTCAATAGTTGCAACTCAGTCTTGAAAAAGGTACAATTGCATCGTTCACCGTTTTGAAGTAATTTGAAAAATGCCGGTTGCAAGTTTTCATAGCTTGAAAATTTATTCAATTTCACATTTGTGTTTGACTTTTTATACTAGATAGATCAGTTCAAAGTTACCACATGTTGAGAAGCTATTTTGGTAGATGGAAGTTGTACTTACTTATCCTCGAGCATTAAATCACTAGCAAGCAGAAGCTTAAAGCCAGCAATATTTTCCACTGCTATGTTTAAAAAGAAACCAACAAGTCCTGTAAACAATCCAATAAGAAGCACAAGTGTCCACTTAAGGAATATATATTGATATATCTGGACCTTTTTCCTTGATCTCCAATCTTGCTTGAATAGGTCATTTTCAACAATGCTGCAAAAAATGAATTAGC
Organism: Solanum habrochaites; assembly: GCA_027704765.1. Lineage (NCBI taxonomy): Eukaryota > Viridiplantae > Streptophyta > Magnoliopsida > Solanales > Solanaceae > Solanum > Solanum habrochaites. The sequence continues at coordinate 91,099,875 of JAKWJA010002489.1, forward strand.
AATGCCAAAATCAGAGAACCCTGAGATATTTTCAGTGATTCCAAATAGATGAAAAGATTTAGTTAAAATTGTTCAACGGATATGAGCAAAGAAGATCGTAGGAACAGTATTGTATATGTTATATGAAACATCAAAGATGAAAACAATAACACAAGCAAGCAATTCGAGTAACAGTACTTAGCATGCGGCTCTATGCATTTCATTTCTCCTAGTTAAGAAGGCTGGAACTATTACAAAGTAGATATTTTACTCCTCCAAATCTGCATCTCATTAACTACACACAGGGAAAATATCATGAAGTAGACCGATAAACAATGATCAGAAGTCAGAACAGAAGGTCTGAGATTTGAGACCCTGTACTCAGCTCAAAAGTTTTAAAGCAACATGAGATTATGTCCATTACCCACACTTCACCGAGAATTTCAGCCCTTAAAAATTCACAGGCATGGACCACTACCTACTACCTTGTTGTTAGAGCAATGGGGATGATTCCAATTATAAACAACACACCCCAGTATGTGATTAACAACAGAGACTATAAGATTAATGCACAAACGATTCTTGATTTTCTAGAGCTCTCCTCCTATTATTAACTTTTTTTCCTTCTCTGCAATCTCCTGATTCACTCATCTAGCTTATTTTTCTTCCTTTGAGACGAGGCTCTATCGGAAACAACCTCTCCACCCTTCCAAGATACCTCTTCCCAAAGAGAGGGAATGAAAAGGCCATGATTTTGAACCAGATGATCCAACATCATGCAAAGCAATTCAAGAAAATGTTCAAGAAGATTCAAGAATCAAAGAAAAACAGAAAAAATAAACAACCCCATCACTTTTTTTTTTACAGTGGGAACAAAAATAATCAAACAACAAATAAAAACATCATATTTAAACATACTCATAATCAAGACTCTCAATAGGGCAAACATTGGCTCCAATAATAGCAATTTGTGATGTATTATTGACTCTACTCTTTGATTTAAGCAATGGCTCTCTAAAACCACCCTCACATGAAATATTCCTCTCTAAATCCTTCCCATCTTCCATTACCATTACCCCAACTCCTTCATTTTCTATATCTTCTTGATTTCTCATCATTACCCACCTCTCAAAATTTCCTCTTTTTTCTTATATATTACTATTCATCAATCTATACAAAACCCCACCTTCAAGAAATCGACTAATCTTTAAAACTTTTACAAAATTCTGTAATTATGTATAGAGAGAATGAAGCGCCAATTGCGTTAATGCTGATGATTCTATCAACAGTCAGCTATATATACATCAATTGTAATTGAATTTCCATTTTTTTTTTAATTATTATTTACACGGATTTTTAGCAACAAGTGTTGGAGATTTAATGGCCTTAATATTTTCTTAGATTCAAGATTAGAGAAAATCTCGTACTATTTTGAATAATTTAACTTTTTTTCCTATTTTCCACCCCTTCCGTCCATCTTTATTTACTCATTATGTTAAAAATAATAATATTATATTACTTATTTAATTATATAAAGATTAAGATATATCTCATGTTTAATGTGAATAAAAATAACATGTGATTCTACAATAACTAACTATTAGATAATTAATCATAAATTTTTTCGATATTTTCATCCTAAAGCAAATTTTGTGATTATTTATTTCTTCTACCAAAAGAGGTTTTTGTATCTATTTCATTCTTGTTGCTAAAAATTAATACTCATTTCTCAATATTTAGATGACATGTGATTACTAAAAATGATATAATAAAATATATTACTTTTTTATTTTTTTTCATTCAATAATAGTTGTTCACTTTATGAAATCAATGAATAATTTTACATATAGTTTCTAATTATAATGAATATTAATAATAGTCATTTCTCTATTATATTTTTCAATATATTAAATTTTTAATATTTAAAAAATGATATAATAAAACATTTTTATTTATAATTTCTCGATAAATATGTGAAATCAATAATTAAACAGAAAAAATAAAAGATATATCAATCTATTATGAATGAGTATATGCCAATCTAATATGAACCAGTAAAACGGACGGAGGAAGCAAGATATATAGCCACCTTTGATTTCCCTAATATAAAACGAATCTAATATTTTTTACCAAATGTTAGGAAAGTATTTTAGGTTAGCCTAATCTCACGTAAAGTGGACATTATATTGAAAATTATTAATAAATAAAACAAAGTTTATCTGAATAGTTTAGGACCAGACGAGATTGTGTTCCAAACAAGTGGATTAACAAAAAATATTATTTTTTTTTTTGGATGTATAAGGCTGTTAATTAACAAGTTAATTAAAAAGGAATGGAAAGAAAAAGATAATTAAGAGATTAAAATAGGAAAAAATCATATATATTTTTATATTGTCAAGAAGTTAAAATATAAACAAATAAAGAATTTTGAGGGATTATTTAGTGGCAATAATAAATATTGATATATTTATAATCAATATTCTATATAAATATGTCGGTAGGCTTTAGCAAATCTGAATGTGATAATATTAATTCAATAATGACTAAATATTTTACGATAATAAATATTATTTTATATTTAACTTTTACTCACGGTATATAAATAATTTTTTCATTATAAAGTCGAGATTATATGTGATAACATATATCTATGTTAGTACGCATAATCCGTTTGTTATACAACGTTTAATTTATTATAGTATAAGAGTAAATTTTGAATAAGCTTATTAAGAGCCTCTTAAAATAATTTGTTTATCAAGTTAAGATGATTTGTGGCAACTATTTTAGTAAAGCTTAATTTAGTAAATTAATAAATTTTTAAGAAAAATAATACTAGTATATTATAAGAGGTTTAATTTCGTAATATAAAAAGTTAATTATATGAAAATATAAATATTAAATAGCAGTAGTAATATTTATCTATGTTTTAGCGTGTTGTACTTTTTTTTTTGGTCAAGATAGAGTACTTTTTTGCCTAGAGATTTATGTCAAATAATAAATAATACTATCTTTGTTTTTTGGTTGTCATTATATTATTCCCTTTTTTTTTTTCGCTCACAGCAAGACTCTATTTAGGAATCTTTTATTATGAGAAAATATTTCACCATTATAATAAAAAAAAAGAAAAATTAATCGTCAATAATTTTTTTTCTTTTATTTTCTATTTACGTAATAAAGAAAAAATCTATGTTAAGAAAAAATAATTTCATTATTACATCGCAATTCATAATAATTCGATCGTAATTTAGCACAGTTGTTCTACTTTGCTACTACTACTTATATTCCAACTTTGGCTAGTGATAAAAAAGAATAATTGAAAGCAACAAAATATAAGAATAATAAACTACACATAATGCCAAAGTACCAAGAATGTCGTATTGATTCTACAAAGTTCAAACTACTTTTTGTTTTTGTTTTGTTTCTCACTCAGATAGAGGGATGGCGATGGGTGGGGCGGGTCGAAATGGGTCGAGTTTAATTAGTAAAATTTTTAATTTAATTTGTCAGTATAATAATTTTTTTAAAAGAATTCAACTTACTCTACTCTCACTCAATATAAAATTTTTAATATTTTCTGTATCTAGTTAAGTTCGATATTAACAAAAAAAAAAAAATTCATTAAGATGAACTAATTTAATAGGATGATAACTTTTTTTTAAAAAAAATAGAAGTTAATTGGTAAACATGTAATAGATTATATTATTTTCTTATTGGACAATTTTATTTACTATCTTGAAGTTTTAAAGAAATTATGTTGATAAATAATGCTCTATGACTGTTATAATTAAGTTTAAACTCATGTTATATCACATATATCGACACTCCCCCACCCCCTCCCCCGCCCTACATTAGTTTAAAAAATTAACTTCAACCCGCCATGTATTTCGTCAATACCACACAATATTAAACCCATCCCGCTTCACGTAGCCTTAAACCCATTCCAATCCGTATTAGCCCTGTTCCATTTTCATCTCTACTCGATTCTTTACCATTTAGTTTGACTTGTTTTAAATTTATTTAAATAATATTTTTTTTTAAAAAGAGCTTATTATTAAGACAAATTTATTTTCAAAGCTTGAATTACTTTTTAATAAATCAAAGTGCATAGTGCATATTGTTTATGTTTTTAGTACATGTTCGAGTGTAGTCAAAAGCAAGCAAATCTGAGTGCAATTAAAACGTAAATTTTAGTAAAAGCAAAAGAACTAGGGAATTAAAAAAATAAAATACCAGTATAAACAAAAACAATAATTTAAAAGAACGAAAAATTTGTAACAAAAAATTATTAAATAAAAATTTTAAAATTCTGATTTAAATTAAATATATAATATATATTACATATTATTCCTACCAAATAACGTACGGGTAGCCGCACAACACGCGCACCAAAAAAAAGAAGTCAAGTAAAATAGCTCGTGCCTTTTGAGTGAACTTGAAGTTTTATTTTATTTTTGAAATTATACTATATGTTATGATATTATTAAAGCATATATTAAAGTCTACATTATTGCAAAAGTGAGACTCTTTGGATATAGGTGGTGCATATAAAGTCTTTCGTTTTCTTTCTCCATGTGATATTAGGTATTTTCATTGAATTAAGATTTTTATGTACCACAAAATCTCGTATTGTATAACTCTTTTGATTTTATATTATCTGATTATGTTGATTTGACAGATTCTTAAGAATAAAATCAAAGACAAAATTGATCTATAATTCAGTCATGAATAAAATTTATATAATTCAATTATGAAAATTTTTGAATATATTGATATATAATTGTTATTATGGTTTGAATTGTAATACTTTACAATTCTTTAGTTTCAGTTTTTCATATGACATATACATAATCATAAGATTAAACTGAAAGAGTATATAGCATCACTTTTCTTTCAACGTTATAATGTTTTTTTTCTAATCATTTTGTGGTTTTCTAAATTCACCTAATCTTTTTAACTAATCCAAAACATAATAGAATCTATAAGTTTCGTGGCAAATTTAGCCTCCCAATCTATCATTTTTAGGGACTGGAAAGTCTTTTTTTTTTAAATAGAAGTATAAATAAAGAAAGAAAAAAAACAACTTTTTGTTTCACCAGTAACAATAATAATTCTTTTATGGTTAAGTCCCTATCAGTCCATCAACAGATTTGTCAATTAATATTTATATTTTTTATAAATTTGTATAAAATTAAAAAAATAGAAATATCACACACATTCTACGTAAAATAATATTGCGTAGGATACAAAATTGCTATTAAAACATCATATAGGGACTAATGTATTTATACGTTATCCAAAGCTAAAAGTCATTACCGTCAATTAAAATCAAGTTAATAATCATGTTTATGTATTATGATAATTTTAAGTTTATTATATATATATATATATATATTAAGACATTAAATATATACAGTATACTTCATATTATTATATCGTCTTATTATCACCGCCCATACCTAATGAATTGTGGTGAATCACAAGAGTCAAAAAAGATGGTTTACTCTTTTCTTTTCTTTTTTTTTGAGATGACATTACTGTTAAACAAATCCATCATGTGTTCACCTTTCTTTATTGTCACCGTTTGATATTTGGTGTCTCGTATTTGTATTATAATTGAATTAATTTTAAATTTATATTTTAGAGATTCATTATAAAAAACGGGAGATAAAAAGTTTCTGCTTATGCAATGTTAGTTGATTTGAAAATAAAAGACTTTTAAATTTAAAATAAATTATAAATATTTATATAACCATAAATTATCTCTTTAATAATAAAATAAATATATTAAAGTTAAATTGTTACTAAATATGAACATTTTTATGAAAGCTGATTGGAAAAAAAAAATGTATCATATAAATTAAAATTGAGAGAGTATTAACTTTGTTAATTATAAATTATCATGAAAAAACGTGACTAATTAGCAATATTTGGGAGTAGAATTTGTAATGTTCTTAAATTTAATAGAAATATTATGATCACATATGTAAGCATGCCCCTGCGCATACACAAAATGACTTTTATCCATGTGATGTATACTACATATATAAGTTAAATATTATTATTTTTTAAAAATTATATTTTATTGATTTATTTACATATTTATATTTAATTTTTTTTTGAGTTTATTGAATAAAAATTTTAAATTTGTCATTATTCGGAGGTATGTTTACTTCTTTTTTTAAAAAAAAGATATAATGTTACACCTAACAATTATTTTATCTGTTATATTTCATTATTTGAACCATCCTCAATAAAATAGTACTAATTAAAATTAATTAAATTACTTTTATTTATTCATAATTTTATTTTACCATGTATGTTATCATCATATTTATCTCTCTCAAGATTCATTGATTAAAAATAAATTATAATTAAGGCTCATTTGTTTGCATTCAATGAAGGTTTGAATCTTAATCATCCAGATTCATCATACATTTGGTTTTAGGTCTAATCATTCAGATTTAGCCCATTAAGTTCATTTGTTTTATTTTTTAAAAAGTCTCTTAATGGGTCTGAAGAGGTCTGAACGAATCAGATCTGTAGAAGACTCTTAACAATCATTTAATAAGTTATCAAATAATAAATCATCGCTTCTGTCATAACTAAAAACTTTTTTTTCTCTCTTTTCTCAATCACACACCATTTTTTTCCTCTTAAACTGGTAAGTTTTTATAAATTCTTTCAAGTTTTTTTTTATATTAATAATTTTAATTTTCTTGTATTGACTGTGTCAAGAATACTATTGGTGTATTGGCGTTTATCAAGGTTTTTGAATGAAAAAAACTATACTTCCAAATATGATTATCAAATTTTTTTTTATCAAAAGCGATATGTTTTGTTGAAATAAAATTTTTATGATATTTTATTAATTTAATGTTAATTTCACATACACATTCACATAGTATTAATTATTTAGTGTTCAAATTTAAAGACCATATCTTAATATTCAAATGTGTATTCAGATCAAAACACTTGAACTTCAAATGTGTATTCAAATTGAGACTTCTTAATCTTAATGAAAACAAATGAGGTCTAACTGTATCTTGAATTTTTAAAATGGAAAATTATTTTTGACCAAGAACTTTGGTTCTGTTTTTTCCCTTTTCCTTTTCTTTTTTTGGGTCAAATGTTTTAGAGATTTTGAAAGATAAATCATTTTATCTCCATTATTATAATGTTTGAGAAATATGAACCTTTCTAATATTAACTTGTCTTTATTAAACCTTAAGTCAAAGCAAAAAATGTATGTTCCTTAATTATTAAAGATTTGTTTCGGAATTAATAAATTAGTTAACGTGATAATATATATTAAATTAGTCGTTCATATAAACTATTAGATAATATAATTGTTAATTGAAACACATGTTAACTAGGTGTGCTATGTGGATAATAATAATAAACAATCTCCCTTCATTTTTTAATATAAATAAATATACCGTCCATACCAGTGCACTTGTTTGGCTTTGGAATATTAAGAAGCTAATTTAAAATTGATGCAATTGTCAACATATTAATTAGCAAACATTGTTAATGTTTCCTTCTTAAATAAAACACCATTATTATTACCATAGCTTTTCAAGCATTGTACTCCGCATTTTTTTAAACATATCTGTTAAGAAAATAATAACTGATATAACGAGATTATTATTTTATTATTATTAATTTATTAGATTTGAAACATATTTACTAATTATACCATTTAATGTTAATAAATTAAAAAATAAAACTAAAAAAAGGAAAAATTATTTTTTCTCAATTTGTCAAAAAAAAAAGATTAAATAAATCCAACACGAGCTAGTAATACTAAAACAACAACCATAATTAGGCTTTGTTTCCTAAATATGTCATAATTCATGAATCCAATTATCCATTTAAAATTATTTATTGCGATTTATAAAAATAGTTATTTATTATGATCATCCTTATATAATAGCTAGTTATTTCGAACTTTGAGAGGAAAGAACTCTTTTTTATCAAAAATAACCAATATTTTAAAAAGAATATTTTTTATTAATTATCGATAATCAGAAATAGATGATTACAGAAAATACGATGATTAAAGAAAATGACAAAGAATGAATTGACTAGCTAGTTTCCATGATTTTTAAAAAATAGCCATGTTTTAGAAATATGATGTAAACTTCAAATATGAAATTCAAAGGTATAAATAGGGATAAAATTAATTAATTTTTTTCTTTTTCCCTTTAGTAGGAATTATTGTCGAAGATTATAAATATCTAAATTATAAATCACATATCAACAAAGGATTAAATCGTTTAAAACTCATCCTAATTAATATTTCTTAAGAGTTTAAAAAAAATTATGATAAATAATTTAGGACAAAGTGAAAATATATGAATTATTTTTAACCATAGTAAGTGGTTGGGAAGATATCAAAAATCTTTACTTTTCATTTTTCTTTTTAAAACACTTGAAAGGGATTTTTCACTTAATAATGGACCTCATGCAAGTGAAATATATCAAATATAATATAGTATCCCAAAAGGAAGAAAAATATATTTCATTAAAATAGAAAATAACTTGAGTGTAATTACAAACTTCCCTAACTATAGAAACCAATAAGACAATGGTGAACTTGCACATATAGAAATAAGAATTGTGGAGCATTAATCATGGAATAAATATCGCAATCCAAATACAGAATAATTGACGGACGTAAATTAAATATTGATTGACATATATTATACGATAAAAAATCATGATTAGATAGCACGATTAGATAAAAATAAGTGTGTTGATAAAAAAAAATCTTAATATTTTGGAATAGTATAATTAAGAAGATGAAAATTTTTCTTCTAACAAACTTAAACCGCATTACTCGAAAATGATTTAAGATTTTTATTTGATTTATTTTTTTCACCATATAAAATAAAAATAAAAAAATCAGGTAGATGGATTATGCAAATATATAACTAGCAATTAGTGACTATAAAATATTAGTGTGATTATTTTAAAGACATATAAAATTTGGGGTAAATAAAAGATTATAACGCAAATAAATTATTTGTTTTGTAACGAAGAAATTTAACTTTTTATATGTTAAACGTGATAAATTATTTTTTAAATAGTTATTTTTATAAAATAAAAAAATTCAAAAAGCAATCTTTTGTTTGACTGTTTCCTTATAAACCGACATATATTTTATATTATCTGACATTTTTTTAAAGAAATTACTGACAAACCTTAAATACACACGTTTTTTTCTGTTTGATTCAACTTTAAGAACCAAAATATTAGTAGTTTATTCAACTGTGATTATTTTTATACATTCAACATTATTAAATTGTGTTTAGTTGACGTATACCCCCACTTTTGTAAGTCCACCTTGATTTTATTATATAAAATATAAAGGAACCTTTATTGATTAATAATTAAAAATATAGTTTTATAATTAGAAAAGAAGAACTACTTGATTTGGTGTTAATAATTACTAATTTCACATAGATATTAATCTTAATTTGTATGTTAAGTTCTAAATATCTATAAACAATCTAAAATCCAATCAAGTCCACCTAAAGCGGGATTATTTTACTAATAATATTCAGCAATATAATTGAAAATTACATATCAATAGTAACATTCTTAGTTCTTGTTGATCGAGTTATTAAATTGGAAAAATTATATATTATAGTCAATTATTAATTCAAAATATTTGTTAAAGGTACAATCTCATTTAATTTCAGGCCACAACAAACTTCTTGTCATTCGTCTCTTTCCCCTCTCTATGAAATTTCGCTTGCTACTCTCCTTTTTTTTTTTTTCAGTCTCCCTCGCCTCTCACTTTATACAACACAAATGTATAATTTGTGTTTGTATCTGTATAAAGCGAGAGAGATCGTATATACAAATAAATATTTCTCCGTGCTATACACTTATAATAATACAAATACAAATCTTCCTATCTCACTTCTCTTTTGCCTCTCTTTCTCTCTCATTCGCTTTATACAACCATAAATCATACAAAATATAATTTGTTGTTTGTTTAAATTGAGAGATTTGATATACAAAAACATATGTTTAAACCGAATTCAATTGTGTATGAATCAAATTTTATGCAGCTATTCAAACACAATCATTGATACATATTCATAATTGTTACATATACACAATTATTTAATCGATATACATACACAATTCACCTTTATTCACTTTTTGCTCTCTCTCGCTCACCACTCTCTTCTGCTCTCTCTCGCTCACCACTCTCTTCTCTCTCCAATCTCGCTAGTCACTCTTGTCAAACACAAAGAACATATACATATATACCTACAATTTTCATATGTAAAGATAATTAGCTTCGAATCTTTAGAAATAACCACAATTTATACAAATCATATGCTCTATAGCAAACATAATTTGGTCATGGGGCACAAATATCAAAATAGTAGCTATAGAGCGCTAATAAATTTTTATATTAGTTATTCCTAAGAGTTTTTAGTTTAAATCGATTTACTAAGCTAGTTAAAAGCCTTATTACGCAATTCACCAGTGTGTAATACATTCAACATTCTCAATATTAAACGCTTTTGGCAAGCCAGAGCAAGACTTCTCTGTGGGAACCCCCCGGTAAAGGAGACCTGTCTAGTCAAATAGGCTTCTAAAACCACGGAAAACACGACTTATTTGAATAACCCGGTGACCTACCAATTGTAGAAGTAGGATTTTTGGCAAGCAATAAGCACTTAAATAATACAATTCAAGTGTACCATCTTCTTTCTCATTTCGAGGAAAAGGTGCGGAAGGAAAAGGAAACAACGGAGGGATCCGAATCGGACCTAAATGGGCTCTTATAAAATATCATTTTCTTTGCTCTATATTAGTTATCATATATACTTCAATTTTTTAAGATCAATTTGATTAATTTTAAAAGCTAAATTAAACTAAATTAATTTTAATATTTTACGATTAAAAAGTACCTTTTCTCATAATATATTGTTAAAAATATTTATAAAAAATTAATCAAAATATAATTGAATTTTTGAAAAGCAAAATATAACAATTAATATGTGATTGAATAATACATTATATTTATTTGTTTTGTTACTGTTGATTTGAATGGTTGTGGAGTTTTAGCACCTCTCTATGACATTGACGTTTCATCACATGGAATAATTTGTGAGACATTATAAAAGTCATTGGAGAAAAGGACACGATTAAAAAAAGAAGCCATTAAATGACCCAACATACATGTCATATTGAAAGATTATGATGGTAATTAGTCCCCTCTCTTCAATTAAAAAAATCTTTAATTCAATGATTTATAGTACGTAAATTTAGGATTTATAAGGGATTGTATTTCTTTTATAGTATATAATATTTAGATGTGTCACACAATATCTTATTTTTGTTTAAAATAATACAATCGATTAAGAATTAAATTGCTATTGTATAATAAACTACCATCAAGATCAAGACAATCCTCCAGATCAAATTAGGTATCGACTCAATCTATTGACATCCCAATCAAGTTTTATATTTTGTGATGTTTTAATAAATCTTTTAGCGATCGTTTGACAGTGTATTAATAAAAATAATGCATAAACTTGCTCTATGCTTCGTAAATGCTAGAAGTTCCTTAATATACTCTTGTCAAAAACTACTACTTATTATAAAGAGAGAGAAAAAAAGAAGATAAAACTCAATCTTTCAACATACGGTTGGGCTTAAGTTGCAAGCCCAGTTTAGGTTATGGGCCTTAGTTTGTATGGGCCGGGTTAACACGACTACTTTTAGCCCAAGAAAATGGGCTGACTATTGGATGGATATGGACCTTGAAATTGTATGACCTTTCACCATTTAGTTTTTGTCACTATTTTTAGAAATAGCAAACGTAAATATATAGTTTCGATAATCGCATCATAGCTACAGTTTCGTATGCTATGGAGGTTGCGGTTTGAGTATTTCTTTTCGTTTATATATTTCGTTTCTGAATATATAAATAAAGTAAGTATATACAAATTATGTATTTATACATATAAGAATTTTTCAGAATCCCGTTTGTATATTTCTCCCACCAATATATAAATACGGTAATTTATTATGATTTTCTTATAAATTGTATACATTTATAGCTAGGATAGACATATATAAAAATTTGGATTCATATAATTAAAAACTGAATTATACAAATTCTGACTTTATACAAATCTTTCAAATTATACAAATCAGGTGAATAGCAACTAGCAAGAATTGGGGACGCTGTAATTGTGAATTATAATTTTCTTAAACTGTAGCTACAGTACCTAATATAAGTCAAGTATTTGTTATTCTACATAATTTCTCATTTTTAGAAGCTCTTGAAACCCATATAAAATTTATATCACTGTCTAACGTTTTCTCGTAATATTTACAAAATTTTCAAATAAGATTTTTATATTATATGGTCTAAAACGTCCATACTTTTTTTTTCTTCAAAAAAAAAGGTCATTTACTAAACATATATCTCTCATATGTGAAAAATTGGATCTAATTTCTTTGTGTTGTCCATAACTTTGTCATAAAGTTTCCTTTTAATCTTTATGGCTTCAAAATTCAAAAGATAATGAACAGAAATTGCTCCCTCCTAAATAATTAATTACACCATGTTCTGTTTAACTATAATTTTGATTGGTAATAATTGAAAAATAAATTTAAAATTCATAACATAAATATATTATTTTTATTCAAATTAATTAGATATATTCAAACTTCTCGGTTATATTTAATTTCAAAATGTATAATGGCATGAAAAATGAACCTTCCTTGATTGGTCAAATTAGTACCTCCAAATAGTGCTGATTCCGTCAAATTTTTATTTGTCACTTATTTTTAAAATAAATTTTATTTTTATATTTTTATTTTTTAACATATGAAAGAACAATTTTTTTATAATATTTTACCTTTTGCATTAAATACTATTCTCCAAATCATTTTAAAAATCTATTACTTCCTTTGTTCCAAATTATTGTTGTAAATCTTACGAAAAATACATTTATTTTAAATATTTATACCAAATTCACCAAAATTTATACTTTACCACAAACTCTTATAGAAAATTCTCATAGCTTGAGGCGTGTCGAAAAAACACTGTCGGTAAGAACAAATTTATATAGAAAATTAGTAACCTCACATATATGTTAATGAGCGAAATAGTCAAAAGTCCATAAAAAGCACTAAACACAATTAATGAATTAAAAGCAATTCATTTCAGCAAAGAAGCATTTTGTAACAATTATATTACGACAGAAAATAATAGCTTATTAAAGAATAATAATAATGGCAATATAATATTTTTTATGGAGAGAAAATATTTAGGACATAAAATAATATTTTCTTTCAAGTATAATAGGAAATAAAATAATTCCTTTTGAGATATTAGAATTTTTCAATAATTATTTGTTCATTTTTGAGTTTGCATATCTATAAAGAAAATAATAATTAACATAGTAATTTTACCATTTATCCATATTAATTTTGAAGTGAGCAAATTAAAAAATTAAAATTTTCAATAAATTCTATCATTTTTAAAATTGATTAATGGAGGGTATAATAGGTTAAAATCACCCTTTCTTAATTTGTCACAATATACAAATAAAACTTTTTTAGATAAACAAATTATAAAACATCAATTAATATGAATAGTGTAATTAAATACTCATGTGAATAATTTTTCTTATCGTATCAAGTGAAATAATAACAAGTAAAAATAAATGAAGCGAGCAGAAGCTAAAATAAATACAGGTACTTGTGCTTCATGCAAGGCCCAATTAATGACCTTGACAACTGAAACTAATGTTATTTGAACTTTCATTTTATTGATAGTTTTATTTTTTTATGTTATAATCGTTGCCTTTATATTAATTTTTAAATAAAGATTTTTTATTAAAAATGAAGAATCAATTATGTGAAAATTTGACTATATCTTAATTTTTCAAAGTCAATTTTGACGAATTTTTATTATATAAATTATCTCTCTAATATGCTTAAATAAATTAATAAAAATAAAATATTTTTTAATATAATAATCAAGTAAAAATGAAAAAACAGAGTATTAATTGTCTATATTATTACACAACTCATAGCTTACATGTTGGAGATGACATCAATAGTGTTTAAATTTCAAATAAAAATTCATAAAAAATGCCAAAGAGAAGCTTGCAATGATTATGCTCCAGTAGTGGTAATGCACTAACTAAATAATTATAAAAAATATTATATATTCTATATAATTAAATAATTAGAAAGATGACACTATTCTTTATTAGTAATAAAATAATTTCCACTCATCTCCCTCTATTTGCAACCTATTTTTTCTACTTCTAACTATTCTTAAACGTTCTATTTTTATTTATTTTAAGGATTTTTAAAAACTTCTTAAAATATTTTTTGTTCTTTTAAGATAAAATATATAAGTACTCTTAAATTTATGTCTGAAATCGCAGAGACATACTTATACTATATTAAGATCTTATTGTCATCATAAACTTATTTTATAAATAATTTTCTAACCTCTTTTTGGCCTATGTGACACTAGCTTGAAAGAAAATGTCAACACGCGCTGAACCCACAAGACTGTGCTACGTAGACTAAAAAGGGTAGAAAATTATTTATAAAATAAGTTTTGAAAGTAATAGGACCTTAGTAAAGTATAAGTGTGTCTCTAAAGTTTCAAGCATATGTTAGAGCATACTTACGCATTTTTCCTTTCTTTTAATAATTTTCTTCTTTAAAATTCTCTTGTTTGAAAGAATGGAAGTTGTGATTTAATTTTTACTTTAAGCATTGGATATTTAAATCTACTTGCTTGATTAACATGAATTTGAGTCTTGTAGGTTAATAAATAAACCTATATCGTTTCCTATTGATATTTAATTAATCTAAATTCAACCTTCTAAATATCACTTATTATATAGTATGCTCCTTGTCAAAAATTTTTTTTGCAATTTCAAAACATAAAGCAAAGAAATCTCAACAATCTTCTAATATATATTTGTTTAGAAAAGAAAATTATGTCCAAAGATAAATTTATATAGGAAAGTTAATAATTTTAATTATTAAAATACCAATAAATTCAAAATTTAGTCATTATAACAATCGAAGACATTTTAACTTTTGCTAATTGTAATACGTACTTTTAATCATTTTAACTTCTGTTAATTATAATCATGTGATCATAAATAAAAAAATATGTAAAATATATCAAAATATCATATAATCATGTGGTCTTAAACCTATCTGAAAAATAAAAATAAAAGAGAAACCAAAAAAGAAAAGAGTACGCAACAAAATTTGAATATATGAAAAACATATCAACCATAAACAAAATAGGAAGAAACAAGAATATTATTAAATAAAAAAAATGTAAGTACAATTCTATTCCTCCCTTAATTGTTCGTGATTTGACGATCGTTAGTACCATATTTTTCGAATAAAGAAAATGAATTGTGGCTGCTTCAAAGTATTTGATCGTCAAGAGCCTAACATAATTTAATCTCTTTAATAGATATGTCAATGTTTTACAGAATACCTGAGATGATTTCTTCATGAAAATATAATACCCATTGTATAGATATAAGTTAAGGTTAAAGATTGAGTAGCTTTCGAAAATTTTAATTAAAATTAAAAATATAAATAATTTCGATATTATAATTATATATGTCTAATAATTTTTTATAAAATTGAAACGGAGATAATATTTGTTAATGTTATCAATCGTGTTGTTGTTATCGTAACAAATGGTGGGTGAAAAGAACAAAAGTTGTCAAAAACATCACCACGAGAAAACGACCAAAATTAGAGCGCATTATTCAAAGTTAAAGACAGCATTAAACTCAGTGGCAAATTAATTACCTTATTGTAAACATTAATTAATTTTTCTTAATTATTCATATTATCATACAGATATCAACAATGCTTCTTCTTTTTGCCGCCTTTGCCCCCTTTTTCTTCCTCCGATCATTCAATTTTACTGTTTCCGGCAATTCCACTTTTTAATTTCTTAACTCAGCTTTTTTAAATCATTAATTAGTTTTATTTTTTAACTTGTTCTTCCTGTTTTCTTGATTTTGTAGATCACAATCGAAAAGCTTCAAGATTTCTTTGTTTTGTTTCAAATCATTAAAAGGGTTGTAATATAGTAGCGAAACTTCATCTGGGTTTTCTTCAATTTCAAATTTTGATGGATTATTCCGGTGGGTTGGTCGAATTACACGATTTTGGAATTGGGTTTTGAAATTTACTCTTAATGGAGTGGCGGAGAGTTCCATTCTTGAGTTTTTCTTTGTGAATCTTGGATGATTTACCCACTTTTTGGGGACTGGGTTTTGTTTTTGCTTGTGAAAGGTTGAAACTTTAGATGATCTTGCAACCTGAGAGTCAAAAAATGAGGAATAGGGGAGAAAAGGAAGACCTAGAGGGTAAATTGCCTGTGTCAGTAACAAGAGATTCATCAGTTAGTCTTTTAAGGGTGTTGGCAACTTTGATTGTATTTGTAATTGGAGTAGTTATTGGATTGACTTCAAGTTCACATATTGATAGGTACTTTACCTTTCAAGCTGAACAGATTATAGCAAATAATGCATTGGCTGATACAGTGAGCAAGGAGAGTGGAAATTGTTCTGTTTGTGAGAAGGAGGATTGTTTAAGCATGGATAGTTTTGTTAGGCCAAAAATTTTGATTCATGGAATGTCAGATGAGGAACTGTTTTGGAGAGCTTCATTAGAGCCTTACAAGAAAGAGTTCCCATTTAAAAGAGTGCCTAAAGTGGCTTTTATGTTCTTGACAAGGGGAGAGTTACCATTTATACCATTGTGGGAGAGGTTCTTTCAAGGGCAAGATGTGAATAAGTATTCTATATATATACATGCCCTCCCAGGGTTTGTGCTAAGTATTTCTAATACCTCAGTTTTTTACAAGAGGCAAATTCCAAGTCAGGTATGATTCTAGTTGACATGAACTCAAGGTTGTTATATTGATGTTGTTTCATGCTTATTGTGTGATAGATGGTTTGGCAAATGCATGTTTTTTGTATTTATTTCATTAAACAATGTGTTAGTTTGGTTCTGTTTTCACATGGAGTATGTGAAATGTTTTAAGTTAGAGATCCACTTATATCTGCATAAAAGATGCATGCTGACTTTTTTGATTTCTCCCAACTTTTGAGAAGGATGCTGAAATGTACTCTCTTTTTTCAAAGTTCTTTTATGCATGATATATGGTGTTAGGTAAAGAAAGAAATTATAGCACATTGAATTGTGTAGATGATTTGGAAGGTTGCAGAATACTTACTTACTTAGCTGTTGAAAAGTTGAAATTTCAAACAAGAGTAACATCAGTTCTCTTGATGCAAGTGTTGGATTGCTCAGTCTGTTAGGAGTTTGAGGAAATATTTCAGTTTGTGACAATATGCAAAAATATATGGTAAAACATTCTCATATCGATATTCTGAGGCAAATAAATGAGAAGATACTTTGCAACATTTATTAAATGTTAAATGTTGCTGTTTACTGCCAAGGCTGGCAATGAATTTTCAATGTTGAATATAGTTTGAACTATTGAGCTCTGTGACTGTGATTTTGTTTTCTACAAAATTGACTCTAGATAGAAGTAAGATGACTGGATTGCTGATTCAGTAACATACTCTTCAAGCAAATAAATTTACAATGGTATTGGAAAAGCAAAGTCAGAACTGTTTCTCATTGTCTCTTCATTCGTGATATAAGTGAGACATGTCTATGTTATACTTTACAGGTAGATTAATTTATTAGGAAAAAATCTGTTCTAGCTGTAGATTGTAGTTCATAGAGTGATCATGTTGTGAGGGATGTGAATCAGAGGGAGGCTTATTGCTAGAATTTCCATATCTGAGAGTAACCCTGTGACACAATGGATATGCTATGCATGGGATCACGGATAATGGAAGGGGATGAAACATTTAAGATTATCAAGACTGTAAACCGCTACAAGTAGAAATAATGGGCTTGAAATCCCGATTTCAACATGGTGTCGTAAGTGGAAGAGAAGCATTTTTGCTTCTCCAAGGAGATTCAGCCCTATGCCATACGGGCTTGGCCCTTTTTTTTTTTACTTAAATTGCTGGTGGAAATGGTCTTAAAATTATCTGCTGTTATGATAATACATATTCCAACCTACTTGAAAATCAGAAGAATAAAATGGATTGGACATTTGATCTTTTAGCTGAGAGAAAGACATGAAGATCAGAAAGAATCTATGTTGCTCGGACTCTTCAAAAGTGCCAACGGGTGCGTGTTGGATTTGCCAAAAGTAGTGTATTTTTGGAGAATCAGAGACGGGTGCGGCATCAAAAGTGAAGAGTATGTGCAACTAAAGAAAAAAATATAGAATTACAATAGGTAATTTAGCATTTCACCCCTTTTTATGGTATAAGTCCGTGTTTTATCTTCTATATGGATTGGTTTCCTGATATGTATCTAAATTTCTTACTAATGCCCCACTACCCTCTGCCAAAAAAATTCACGTACGCATGTGTATATGAGATGCAAAATGTTTTTCCTTATGGGGCTGCATTTAGTGTGTGCATGTAAAGTATATGTAACACTATTTTCGGCTCCTCGTGAACCAAATCCTGGCTGCACCACTATTTCCTTAAGATTTTGATGAGAAGGAGACTAGTAATATTTTTGTGCAATAGGTTGCAGTCTTGTATGTAGTTCAAGTGAGGAGCCAAAAGCTGAAATTCCCGTTAGTTGCAGATCGACAGTCACTCTAACCTTTTCTCTATCTTTGTGGGCATTTGGATTTCTGTTAGTTTGGAATGGGAATTGAGGGAGGCAGTTACTGAACTATATAAATATAACCTGTTTATGAAGTAACTGAAATCATCCAGAAAGCAGTTACCCATATCCTCAATACACTTATGTGTGTCTTACAAATGCTATCAGAGAGAAAATCAAAGGATTATTGTTACTAATGAAGGATCATAACGTTGGAATTTCACTTCCTAAACATGTGGAACCCTGTAACCATTAAACCTTCTTTGAACAAACTTTTCAGCTATGAAAAAATGAGGGAGTCAAACTTGTGCCCTAGGTGCTAAGAGAAGTATCATTCAGGTCACTAATGACACCAATGCAAGTATAAGCTATTGAACCATGTTACTGGAACCGCTTAAGAAGAACCGAGTTATCTGGTAATATTTATGAGATGGGCCAGGCATATAATATTGGTTCAGGTAGGGTATATTTTTATGAGATGGGCTAGGCATATAATATTGGTTCAGGTAGGGTGACACATGGATCTTTCTTTCTTGCTTTCTGTATACTCAAAAATTTCATAGTACTTGTACCAGGAGACCTCTTTTTTCCCCACAATGTTCTGGTAAGTCAAGTTATCACAATCTGAGGTGCACCCCTGCTATTCATGTCTTTGTTATAGCCATCTGTAGTCTATTCCTCTTTGTAAACTTGTGCTATGTGAAGTGAACAAGGAACAATACTTATCTGATACATAGAATTAATGTGGGCTATCATTATTTGGGTATCAATATATAAGTCAAGTCCTCTCAACCTACTACATGGTTTTTCAGCAGGAGTGAAAAATCATGCAGGATGTAGATTCAGAGCAGGGAGATATTGGACAGAGTTAATTGAAATCCTTTGTTTTATTAGCTAGACATTAGTCCACTAGTTCTCTTATGTTTAATAATCTTTGGACTTTGATGTAACAGTGTAACAGTTAGCTAACTAATTTTCTTCTTCTTTTTCAGCATGTTGAATGGGGATCAGTAACACTTGTTGATGCTGAGAAGAGGCTAATGGCAAATGCTCTGCTCGACTTCTCAAATGAGCGGTTTGTCCTCCTTTCTGAGAGCTGCATTCCAGTTTACAATTTCCCAACTGTCTACAAGTATCTGATAGGATCCATTCATAGTTTTGTTGAATCATATGATGATCCTTCTCGCTATGGGCGTGGGCGCTATAACCGCCATATGAGACCTGATATCAAACTTCCTGATTGGCGAAAAGGATCGCAATGGTTTGAGATGAATCGAACTTTAGCTGTTAGAGTAGTTTCAGATACCAAATACTACGATCTCTTCGAAAGATTTTGCAAGCCTGCTTGCTATCCAGATGAGCACTATATTCCTACTTTTATTCGATTGTTCCATGGACCTTTAAATGCAAACCGAACAGTGACGTATGTTGACTGGTCCTTAGGGGGACCACACCCTGCTGCATTCAGCGCAGTAAATATTACTGAAGGTTTTTTACAGTTGATAAGGAACAATGGAACAGCATGTGCATACAACTCAGAGAAGACACATGTTTGTTACCTCTTTGCTAGGAAGTTTAATCCAAGTGCTCTAGAACCTTTACTGAACCTAAGTTCCAAAGTGATGGAATACTGAACAGGATTTTTGAGAGACAAGGGTATCTTTTTTCACCCTTTCCTTGTGATTTATATTGATGTTAGATCCTTTGCTCACAAGTGTAGGTTTGCATTATGAGTACTTTTCACTCCCGTAGTACATGGTTTAGAATTTCTTGGGGAGGATTTAGGTCCTTAAAATTGAGAGGAGGTATTAATTTTCTTGTGTAGACGACGTTAAATTTGCCATTATTTTTTTGTAGCTGGGTAAACTACCATGTTAATGATATCCAAGATGTTTTGTAGCTTCATCTCCAGTTAAAGTTTGTACCAGATATCACCTTTGCTTCAACATGAAAACTATTACAGTTTTGCTACTAAACAGTGCTGTATT
This sequence comes from Solanum habrochaites, assembly GCA_027704765.1. Lineage (NCBI taxonomy): Eukaryota > Viridiplantae > Streptophyta > Magnoliopsida > Solanales > Solanaceae > Solanum > Solanum habrochaites. Next base: position 91,120,592 of record JAKWJA010002489.1, read on the forward strand.
GAAACAACTTACCATGATGTCATAAGAATAGGTAACTTTGGTGATGCTAATTTGTATGTCAATAAAGCTGGATGTGTTATTTTAGCAACCCACCTTAGACCGGAGGAGGTGAATTGGTTTGATTTCGTGATGAAAAGAACCTGGCTATTTAACGTCAATGATGTAGGCATAAGCAGAAAGTGAAGCACCAAATTGAAGTATACAAACAGTTCTCTGGATAATTTCTTGCTCAGGAGAGTTAAAAATCCTTGACCTACACTCGTAGGATTTACCTCAAAATTTCACCAACTTCATGAGTGGTTTGAAGTTGCGATTCAATAATCAAAGGGACTATAAACTCCAGTACTTTGAACTCCAACCATCAACCCAATTGTAGCCAGACTAAACTCCTAGTCTAGTAGGCTAAACATACTCCAACAACTATCAACTGCTGAAGTACTTTTGAAGAGCAAAATGAGCTACTATCAAAGAACAAACAACTCAAACCTAACCAACCCAAGAGCTAATGCAAGTGCAAATGATATTTCCTTGTTGTCCACAGATTCCTTGCTGCAATGCATGTAGCAACTTCTGATTAGCAGTCGTCATTCACCTGGTTCTTTCGATATCTGCATAACACTTCTGCAATTCAGTTAGCATGCCGGTATCTCCAAAAGACTTGATTGTTTTGTAGCTGCTTGTTAATCATCATAACCAATTTAAGTTCAGCTCAGCAAGATGGATCCATAACCAACATTTGATCAGGGAGTACTATTGAAACCCAAAAGACGAGAAAAAGCTTTTGCACACCTCAGCATTACCTCAGAAAGGTTCAGCCTGTAATGAAAACCTGTGTAGGGTATTTATTCCTAGCATATCATTAGCCAACACAGGACATTGTTGCTGAGACATAACAAGCACAAGATAGTGGATGATGATATCATAATGGGTGCTTAAAAAGAAAGCTTATCACCTGTATATAGACAGTCTTGGAATTGACTTGCTGCAAATAATAGAACTTATGTTGCAACTTGCAACATTGTTTTCTTCTTAGCAACCAACAGAGTTCATTTGCACTGAAGTCCTGAAGTTTGAGACCCCAAAAGCTGCAAAACTAAGTCCCAAAGCAACAATCTGCGGTCATTGCTGAACATAATCCATCTCTCTATAGTCAACATCAACAACAAAGGCACAGATAATTTACATGCCAAGTAACAGCTTATCTACAATTCATAATGACAATATATGTAGCTTACAGATGTGAATGGAAAGTGTTTTCTCGCCTGGCTTAGACAATTGTAGAGTGCATTATTTAACAAAGGCTTCATCAAGTAATAAAAAGAATAACAAAGAAGATATTTTCTCGACGAGGCAAATACATTTTATTAATATGAAGGGAAAAATTTAAGTGTACAAGATGTAGAGTAAATAAATATATCTTCTCACCAATAGTACAATTTAATTTGTTTCACCAAGCACAACTATTCGATCACTTATGAGCAACTCAAATCGCAAGTATCACCTAAAACCATCAATTGTCTCTACAAAATTTGTCAATGATTTCTATAGGTGCATATTAATCCATGACCATAGTCAAATCAGCCCATGAGAGCATGTGACATCTGAAATCAAGATGTTTCTATTCCTGCAGTCCTATTTAGATAACTGTATCAAAAGCAGCTCCCTCAGAGAAACTATGCTTCCCAATTTACATTCTCCCTTGGCGTGCCACTTGGGGGTATTGGTATTGCTCAATATTGTCCCCTTGGGATGAGGACTCTTCTGTTGCTTGATGCCCAGGTACTTGTGCAAAAGTTGATGCTGGACCTCTAACTGATTGGGATGTGTGTGAGGTTTCATTTAGCGGAGTATGAACAGGTCCTGATGTCAGACCTTGCATTGAATGGTGAACAGGTCCTGATGTCAGACCTTGCATTGAATGGATTCTTTGTCCATCCATGGAATAAGGTGATGCCTTATAAGGAGTTTGTGTGAAACCTGATGGCTGACCTTGATTTTGATGCTGTCCTCCTTGTCCTGCCATATAAGAGGGTGCTGATGACCATTGTGAACCGTGTGTGAAACCTGATGGCTGACCTTGCATTTGCTGTGATCCCTGTCCAGCCATGAAAGAGTTCGCTGAAGCGTCTAGTTGGGGCACGAAAGAAGGTGGTGATGCTTGTTGCACGTTTCTTGCAAAAGCTGATGGCTGACCTTGCATCTGCTGCGATCCTTGTCCAGCCATGAAAGACGGTGGTGAAGCTCCGTGTTGAATAAAAGAAGGTGATGCCTGATACGAATTTCTTGCAAATGTTGATGGCTGATCTTGCATTTGCTGCGGTACTTGTCCGGCAATAAAAGAGGGTGGTGAAGCTTGTTGCCACCTTGGATTAGGTGCTGACTGCTGGCCGTGCATTTGATGTGATCCTTGTCCAGCGACAAAAGAGGGTGGTGAAGCTTGTTGCCACCTTGGATTAGGTTCTGACTGCTGGCCTTGCATTTGCTGTGATCCTTGCCCAGCAGTAAAAGAGGGTGGTGAAGCTTGTTGCCACCTCGGATTAGGTGCTGACTGCTGGCCTTGAATTTGATGTGATCCTTGTCCAGCAACAAAAGTGGGTGGTGAAGCTTGTTGCCACCTTGGATTAGGATCTGCCTGCTGGCCTTGCAGTTGATGTGATCCTTGTCCAGCTACAAAAGATGGTGGTGAAGCTTGTTGCCACCTTGGGTTAGGTGCCGACTGCTGGCCTTGCATTTGTGATGATCCTTGTCCTCCAATGAAAGAAGGTGATGAAGCTTGTTGCTGTCCTCCAATGAATGAGGGAGGCCACGTTGAATTAAGAGCTGAAGGCCGACCTTGCACTTGTGATGATAAAGAAGCAGGTGATGTCTGTTGTCCTGCATAAAGATATTAAAAAGCTTTCAATAGTCATAAAAAACAACAACATTGAAGGAAATATTGTATGAGAGACCTGTTTGAGATTTAAGGACTATAAATTTAGAGAGACAAATGAGCCTGTGGTGAACCATATGATGTTACACCAAACCATATTTTGAGAATGTAAATCTCTTATGAATAATGCAAATGGAAAGAAAATATAGTTTTTCAAAAACATTAAGTAAAGGTTACTCCATTAGATAAGATGGAAGTGAAATTGTTACAACCACTTTGGATCATGTGAAGCACACATTCATTAGTCTGAATATTTTCTTAGAAAAATTATTTGAACAAGTCATTAAAGAGTATACATGTCATAAGATATCTTTGTTTCTAAATATTATTCTAAGAGTTGGCACACTTAAAAAAATTATTTGTATGAACAAGAACCTCTAGCAAAACTATTACAACTAAATAATTGTGGAAGTAGTTATTTTTCTTTAGAAAACAAAAAACAAACCAGTTAGGCCAAGAAAATTACTAACAGCTTCAATCGATTTGGTTTTTATGTAGATATTAGTGGCACATTCCAACCAATCAGTTGTATATATGCAAACCAAACACATATGCTTCAAACTAATGATTCTATTGAAAATGCAATATAACGAGATGTGCCAAAAGATGGAAAAAAGTACCTGCAGCATGAGAAGTTCCTGGTAATTGTCTAGGCAATTGTGAAAGCCATGGAACTTGTCCTCGAGGTGGTGTAGAAGGAGGAGAGTATGTAGGTTTAGTAGCAAAAACTCTTTCAATCTCCTCACGACGACCTTGGTTACCAAAACTTTCTAACAGGAACTCTCTGAGGGAACTGGTGAGACCAACACCATAGTTTATTGTTTGAATAACTAAATTGGAACTAGCATCATAATTACCTTCCCCACAGAGTGCCCTAATCACAATATCATAAGTTGTCACGTCAGGTTTTGGTTCTCTCTCACCCATCTTGGTGAGAATAGGCACGCACTCTGCAACCTTGCCTTTCTCAATCAAGAAATTAAACCACTTCTCAGCATAGACTGGAATGACTCTCAGCCCTGCCTCCACCATCTTTGTGTACTTCTCCAGTGTGCCTTCGACATTATCCATCTTCACATATGCCTCAATCATTGTCCTATAAGTTGTGACATCTGGGCTCAATGACTTGTTACACAACTCCATATAATATTTTTCTGCTTCCTCCATCATTTCAAGATCGGAAAGTTTTGTTATCATATTATTGTAACCTGCAACATCCATTGCAAAAGGTCTGGTCTTGAGGCCCTTCCCCACCTTCTTGAAGGTCTCCAATGCCTCTGAAACCTTTCCTAGCCTAAAACACTCATTCACCATTAAATTAAAAGTGTCGGAATTCACAGCCTGGAATGTTGGTGGCGTGTGATCATCCAACATTGCATCAAACAATGCCCATGCCTCAGTTTCCCTCCCATGCCTCAACAACACCTCTAACAACACATTACAAGTTGCAGGAACCATCCTATACTTCTTATCAAGAAGTGATCGATATGATTCCATAGCCTCTTTTACCTTCCCCTGCTTGAAAAACCAGTCCATAAAAGTAGCATTCACCACCCCATCATAAACAGTGCACCTTTCTTTCAACTCATCAAACAGTTCATTTGCTTTCTCTAAATTACCCAAATTCAAGAAGCCCAATATCAAATTATTATAAACTAAGGAATCCGCACCATGTCCTTTATTAAGCATTTCCCTAAGCAAATCCACAGCTTCAGCTATACGGTCAGAATCAATTAATCCCTTGGTAAGATGGCGATATGTCACAGCAGACGGACTAAAAGGCGCATTTTCAATAATATGACTGTATACTTTCAAGCCTTCATCAACCTCACCAGCTTCACAGTGTGACACAATTACATGATTGTATGAAACAACGTTCGGAATAATATTATACTGATTGAAAAAGTACTGAAACAGTGCCTTAGCATCATTATACCGTCCGGACCGATACATAGCACCGATGATAGCATTACATGTGAATACAGTCGGCCGTGTGTTTGAGAAAACGGCGTGACGAGCAACAGCAGCTGCAGCGTCCAAATCACCAGCACGGATAAGAGATTGAACGCGATTGTGCAGGTTAAGCCGAGGGCCCACCAACGCTGAGGTGGTATCAGGAAGACGGGATCGAGGATCATCCGGAGAAGGCGGTCCCCTGGGTAGTGGATCACGGCGTAGGGCATTGATTGGTGGTTCAATACGAAGTCGCCTCTTCCGACGCCTCCGTTCAGCAGCGGCTTCTTCCGCAGATGAAAAAGCAAATGATCGATGAGGTAGAAGGAAATTAGGGTTTTGAGGATTGTGAACGGATGTTGTGATTTGAGTTCTGAAGGCTGCGACAGTGGCGGAGGAACGGCGGAGAGAGCGGAGGAGTATGGCATACAGTGCCATGGCGGTGAGGATTTAGGCGAAACACTGAAATGTCTGAGCTTAAACCCTAGAGAAGATGATAGAGAGATAAGAGGTTTAACTGAGAAATACTAATGTGTAGTTGATATAACTTTTGCATTACCTATTACACTGATCGATCACCCTATGCTTCTTTCTAATTTAATATCTTAAACTATATTTTGATATTGAAAAAATATAAATTGTAAATTTTTTTTTTTTGTATATTTATAAGAAAAAAAAGTAATACACTATAAATATTAGTCAAAATTCTTATTATTTGACTCTAAAAAAGAACTGAAGGAGAATTTACGAATTTTTAAAAATTACCCTATTAGAAACATTTGTTTTGACTGTTGAAGAAGGATGTAGCTAATTAAAGGGAAAATTGTATATAATGAAAAACTAATAAATTAAATTAAATGTTATAACCACACTTTGATTTAATTGTGCCCTATAACAAACTGTTTGTCAATCACCTATCTCCTTCAAACTCTCGCTCGCTTTCTCTCACTTTATATAAACACAAATGTATAAAATGTGTTTGTATTTGTATAAAGCGAGAAAGAATTGTATATATACATATATTCGTTTCTACTCTCTCCCCTCTCCCATCAGCTCGACCCCCTACCACCAATACACCACTCCCCCATAATCCACCCCTCTACCCCCCCACCAACGCCATCCTAAATACATCCACCTTCTCCCCCTACACATCATCCTCCACTTCCTCCCTGGCTACACGATCGGCCCACCCCCCAACTTCCTTCATAAAGCCCACTTCACTTAATTCTATCTACTAACACATCCCTCTTTGCTGATACTCGGATCATAACTCTCATCTTCTTACCTACACGCCCTCGTCCTTCACCCACGCCGCCACTAACATACAAAACCAACAAGCGGACATACACCTCGTTTCACCGTCCGGAACCTGCACTTATCCACGCTCCTAAACTTCTTTTACAGCCAACCACATCGCCTCTCCTGCTACCTCCCTTCTCCCTGCATCTTCCCCACATACTTCTCCTTATTTTTTCCCGCATGGATCTCGATCGCCTCTATCGCTATACAAAAAGCAAAACAAAAAGTATTAACTTGTGTTTTGTTTGTATAAAGCGAGAGAAAATGGTATATACACATGCAAATACATATATCTTCGTCTTATACATTTATAATTATACAATACAAATATTTTTCTGCCTAATTTTCTTTTGTCTTTTTCTCTTTCTTGTTTTATACATAGACAAATTATACAATTGATTTGTATCCAATTGCTTTCATTTGTATATGTGTAGCGAATTATACAACTATTTTTTGTATATGTATAGCGAACTATACACATTTATGTTTGCTATGGAACACAATTTAGGCATTTAATTTTGTATATGGAAAAGTTAGTTTTGTAATTAAAAGGTAATAATGTTATCACAGTACCCCCTTACATTATGCTCATAATACCAAAAACACATTCTTAACTTATTAGGTTCTATTACCCTGAACTTATTTATAAGTATTTGTACACCCGTTTGGCCTACGTGGCACTAGTTGAAAAAAACTCAACGCATTGGGAGGAAATAAGCCGAGAGGGAACAGGTAAAAGAAGAAAGAGAGAGAAAAAAGGAGGAAACGAAAAGAAGGACGAAGAGGGAAGAGGAAAGGATGTATAGAATGCAAACGTCCATGACTCTTCCTTCCTGGGCATATTGGCTACGAAGAGGAGGGAAGCAGTGGTGAGGAAATCATCAACAAAAACCTCCCATCTCCAACCAACACCATCCTTTTTCCCAAGCCTAAGCTTCTCCTTCCAATTCCTGGGTATTTTTGGGTGGGCTACGTATGCATGTATCCCTAATTAAAAATGGGAAAGCTTACATAAATTAGTGCTATAGTAAAAAAATATTTAACAGTTATAGCCAATACGCATTTTTTTTTCACTGATTCACTTTTAATTCATTATAATACAAGTTTAATTACATATATACAAAGAACAATTTATGATGCTTATAATACAATTTAATCAGGATATACAGTTATCAAACATTTTAAAAACTGGATAAGCCAATGTGTCAACTTTTACCAAACAAACCGTATAGATTTCAAAAAACCAATGATAATGCAGGATAGATTAAATAAGTATAATGTCAGTGTATCCTATATTGTAGATTTAACATAGTATTGCTATAAATGGTAATAAATAAGAAGTGTCGCTAAAACCAGTAATTATTTATTAAAATATATCAGTTCATGTAATTTTCCTAATTAAAAACCTGAAATGAGTAACATGGGTTTCGAATTCAAACTTGATAGAAAGTATCTTTGAAAATTTCACCTAAATAGTCGTTACAGTGCACGATCCAAATTTAATCTGATCTCTAATATGACCAATTATTCTTTAAAAAAAGAAGATATAACCTATTTATATTTCAAAAAAATTGCTTGCTTACTGATTACTTGAGAATTTATCCTATTAGTTAAACAATAACATATTCAGTTTACTTTTACAAGTAGATTTTGAAGAGGGAAAGATGAACGCAACCTTTCTACCTTTGATTAGATAAATTATTTTCGATAGATCCTCGTTGTTTTCAAAAGAGGATTGCAAGAATAATCTGACAGCAAAATAGCAAGATACAAGTGAGCCAAGAGGCAGTAATTATGAGCAATAATCTTATTGTTGATCTGAAACAAATCACCAAATTATTAATGCCATAAATAAACATACCTATACAGCACCCTTGGCATTATTCTTAGACCAAAAAAACCAAAAAAAGAAGAAAAAGAAATGGTATTTACAAATACCACAAAATTTATCTATGAGAAGGAAAAATGATTCCCAAAGGCAAAAGAAAGATGACTGAATTTATCTATCAGTCTTGTATGGCTATTTACTCTTAGCTGCTCTTTGTATACAATGTATATACCAATAACTATATAACTTATCAGAAATTTCATTATGTGTATGTCTCTGTTCTCCCTTTTTCTTGACTTTGAAATGGATCAACCCAACATTGATCTTGCTTGATGGCTTTACCCCACCTCTCTCGAAAAATCTTCATTTCGATATACGATTGTCTCCTAACCTGCAGAATGTCATTCAATATAGAGTTCAAGTTTTGCACACCGACAGTGTATACAACAGGTAACTTTCCGTAGTAAACCAGATACAATAAATAGTGAACTTACCAGAGACCGATTGTCAAATTTCTCAACTGGAGCAGCCTGCGATTCCGAAAGGAGATTTCACTTTAAATGAAACACAAAATGAAGAATTTATGTAATTTAAGTATGTAAGATTTGAAGAACCATACCAATGTATCAGAATCAGACAAGTTCTTCCCTTGCGGTGAATTATTATCTAATTCTTTGATCACCTACACAAGAAAAACCAAACACTTAATCCATTTGCTCCTAAGTAATAAAAGTAGATCAAAAATGCAAACAGAGGATCGATGATCAATGATAGATCAAGGGAAGAACTACTTGCCGTTTCTACATCTGAATTAGCACCGAGAGAAGGGATAGCCAAATGAGTTATGTACTCTGCATCAACCACGCCAACGTTCTTGGTACGATCACCCTGAGAACTAATAACACGTGTTATAATCATGCCAAGAAGAGATGAGAAGTAGGAAGAACGTTGTTTAGATTTACCTGCGCACAATAACCAAGCTTCATATCCAAGCCCCATGCATGGATCAGGTCATTCTGTAGCAAAAGAACGACTAGTTAAAAATGAGCAAAAAGAAGAGTTGCAAATTTACAAGTTACACATTACTAGTATATCATCACTAGCAGGTCTTTGTGACGTTCGAAAAGGAAAGGTGATATTCTATAGACATCTCGGTATAAAATCATAAGGACAATAGATCATTAGTACACATTTATGTAACTGCATATACTATCAAGTATCATGGAGGAGACAACCACTTAAAAAAGTAAACAGTTGTTTGAGGTTTCGATTGAGTTAACTAACAAAAGATTTTGAGAAATTGTATTTACTACCACACACAAGGTTGGTTGATTACTTGTTAGCACTCAAAATTAATTAAAGTTCCCCTACCTGGACCATATACCAAGCACAACGCCAAGCGGCTTTTGAGAATACCGGAGCCATCATTTCTACCCACCTGCATACCGATTAAATAAAAATGAAAAGTCAAGGTTGTTTTATTACTAACAATACTAAATCATTTGAGCCATAAAGAAAAAGAGGGTTACAGAGCAAATAGATTTAGTTCGAAGAAACTTGTTATCAGATAATATTATATTAAAAAGAAAAAAAGGGTTGCAGTTCTTTACCCCACACAAGGAGGTTCTGTGCTGTTGTTATCACACGTTCGGCCACCTCTATTTAATCTGTAGAACCTCCTATCAAATCAAACAAAAATACCATTGGAACAAGACAGTGAACATGCAAAACTAAACAGACGAATAATATCAGGATTCTTATTTTTTCCCAAATGCTAGAGCATAGAGATGACCCCATCGGTTGCAGGAGATCACATTATTGCCAGCTATAAAGGAATTACGACAAATTTTTAATTTTCTAGCTGGAAACGAAGTTCAAATTTCAGTATTCGTATCTCAAACTCAAAGGGCAATTAAATACTTTGGTCCTTGAGTTTGTTTCATAAGCATAAGGACGCTTCTGCTTTGCAGTAATTCGTCATCTTTTATAAGATTAACTTGCAGAACCGTAAAAATTATGAGTCTAACCTGTGCACCTTGGATCTCCCTCTGCGCACAGTAATATGATGATGTACTTCCGATTTACTAGCATCAAGTCCTGGCTGTGATATCTCCAAGCCTTCTTCTCTTACAATAGATATATACCTGAAAAATGACTTATGCAGTGAGAACATTATCTTATTACCAACTAGCCTAATGCTTGCTGGTTATTTTTTGCTGTAACACTACATCACACCAAGATTTTCGTTGTATCTGCTCAATCATCAGTTGATGTCAACTTTTTTAGCATAAAAACATGTGCAGTAATTAAACGGGTGAACCGTAAGCATTCAACAGTTGCTCTACTCTGAAATCAGCATTTCAAGTGATATATATATATATGTTCACAATGATACTAAAGACCGTGCTGTAAGATAAGACTTACTTCTCCGGATGAAAGTTTTCGACTCCAAGGTCCTCATCCCACAAAAAAATATAGTCGTATTCAGAAACTATATCCGGGTGCATAAACCTCTTCGCGAACCACCTATATTTGGACAGTTAGATGAGTGAAAAAGGATGCAGGCGACTAGCAATCAATAACAAATTTGATTAGAACTGACTTTACCATTTTGTTTGGTTCATAGCAGAGACATGTATGGCACGATTACTCCACTCAAGATCATTCCACTCATCCACCACACCATCATAGTGGAAAAGCATCACAACAAAGTCATGTTCAAGAAACTGCAACAAGTTACAAAAGCAATTTAAAAAAACATAAAACTAAAATGACATTTACAAGCTAAACAGGAAGCGGAAGATGAAGAAACATACCCTTTTAACAATTTTGTTCACCAGCTCTTTTTGCTTTATTCCAACTGCAATTCCCAATAAGTTAACTGAATGTGGTGACTTCTTCTGAATACAAAAGTATTTCATCATAAGCAACAAAAGAAACATTGGAAAATAGTTGAACTAGTGAAATGATTTGTCTCGTGGACAAAGAAATTTGATATAGTAAAAGTTCATGACAATTTAAAGGTCCTGAATCACTGCCATATTTCTTGAGATGACTGAAACTCAAGTAGTCTTTATACACTGGATAAGCATAGAGTTTCTGCATACTTTACACATACAGAGCACACCTATTGGTATATGATTTAAAATTTGTGTGATGTGAGTGACATCACATTGACAAAAATATTCATTCTGACTGTTCCCTTTACCACCTAAGAATAATTGTACCTGGCCTACATAATCTCCTTTGACATCACAGTCAAGACATAAAACTTCCCATGTAATTTTGAAGAAAAAATAAAGGACCTAAAGCTTTCTAAGCACAACAACAGATCAACTGATGAAAAGTATCAAAAAAAGCACTTAAGGTGGTGGACTATACGTGGATGATCCATCCAACCATAATCATTCCTATGCAAGGAATCAAAGATTGAAGATATTCAACAGTAAAATAAAAAAACTCATGAATAATTTACAACCAAAATAACTAGTTACCTCAACATCACCCCACAATGGTCGCATTTCCAGGTTTGATGTTTTAGAAACAATTCCTTCTGGGAGTGCCTCACTCCCTAACGGCCTGCACTTTTTCTGTGAGGGATAAAATGAGAACCTCCAGAGAGCCAAAGATAAAAAATCAAATTAACTAATAGCTCTGTTTCTCAAACCTGGCATTTATTATTTTGCACATTCTCTGTCACATGACTCTCTTGTTTTTCCTCTCTTGGTGGTGGTACCTAAAAAAAATTATGTTCGGAGGTTAATTCATGGTCAATTCTGTAACTGTAGGACTAGATATCCCAATACAATTGAAGTTAAACTAGCAGATACACCAGTTAAACTTGTCTTGACCAAAATGTTCTTTTTATCTCATTAATTAGTTCAATGGTTTCAACATGTACCCTCCCTTCGTACTGCAAGCTTGGTGTAAAATATGTGCTTGTTCCAAGGATCGTTACAGAAGTCAAATTGGAATCTTCCGTCGCAAAGGTGAAGTCCTAAAGAGAGCTAAGAAATATGATGCATAACAGAAATCTCAAACTAAGTTGTGCCGCTTAAGCTTTCTTATAAATATATTATTAAAGGAACATAGTAAAACACACTGTACATTTATTCGTCGTGTTCTTGCTTGGTAGCAAGCATAGGCAAAGGAATTCAAGGGGAGCAAAGAGAGGACCTTCACAACAACCTCTCTTGAAATCCATAAGAGTACCAAACCACTATAAGAACTTTACAAAGTCCAGAGCACGTAATAACAAACCCCTACAATCAAACAGATAGCTCCTATGGTAACATAAAAGAAGCAAAATATTAAGTTGTAGAACACATAAAAGCTGAATGGAAGGGAGACACGAAGGAGAAACACAGTCAACTTCCCTTTTCACAATCAGAGTTCCTCAGTTTCTAGTGGTAGACTTCCAGTCTTTAGATAAAAAATAGAATTTAAAAAAAGACAAGAAAAGTAACAAATTTGAGAGGGAAAAGACTAGGCAAGTTTGGGATTAAGGAAATTGGGAACTGAGAGGAAAGAGTACTGAAAGTAAGTCCATACACCCTCATAAACAATTTGGGATGAAAGGAATAGAAGATATTTCAAGTAAACTAGAAGAGATCGACAAACTTGAAGAAATGTTTTATTTCATCTAGACTTTCAGTGTAAGAATGAATACGGTTTTATACAGATTGTTGCATCAGCTTGACTGGCAAGAATACCTACAGTGTTTTGTGGTGATTTAGTGAAATGAACCTCGGAAAAGTGAAACTCATACTGAGAACAAGGTTTTAAAAAATCTTCTTTCCTTTAGGTACAGTTAATTAAGCTAAGGTTCTTTTTTTTTCGCCTTTCTTTTTTATTATTAGCCAAGGTTAAGTGAGATCCGAGCTAAAGATCGGATATAAATACGAAAGGACTCAATAACTGACACTTCTGTATTTTGTGAATGTGAATTGATGTATATAAGGTAAGTATAACTAGAAACTAGGCAGCATCTCAACAAATTCAGAAAATCTAACAACACAATTACTAAAAGCTGTCTTCTGAAGAAACAAACCTCGCATTTTCCGCATTGTCCATTCTGCTTTGTACTGTTCATTGTAAAACCTGAAAAAGCCTGCAATATTCAAATTAGTAGTTAAAGCTTATGTAAAAGAAAATCTGAGAGGTTACACAAAATAGTTTTGGTTATAGAAGGAACAGCATAGCTGCTTAGTCCACTAATGTAAACCTAGATATCCCTTACTAGGGATTTTACACAAATAAACCTAGATATCCCTTACTAGGGATTTTTACACAAATAGCCAGACGGATTCCTTGTTTACTTTTTCTACCCAGTATACATAGATTATACAATGGTTATATATGGTTATACACATATATCATACATTTGATAAACAGTTAAGTGGGCTTGCTATTTAGGTTATTTCTTCTATTAAAACTCCAAAATGCATCTGAAGAGAAGATTTTATAATTGTCCATCCATCCCGAAGCAAATGACACCTTTGATGCCAGCTCCCTTGCTTTTACGAGGTGAGTGCAAGTGATAAGAACTTTAACACTTCAATCAATCAAATCATTCAAGTAGATAAAGAAAAAAATTCCAAGTAAGTGATCCAGTATCAGTTCTACACAACCAAAATGGGTCCACTGCAATTAAATATAATTAGCTATATTATACCCTGAAATCCTTAGCCATCAAAGCACTTCCGGTAAAGTAGACAGCACAAATTAAAGCAAGAGTCAAGAAGAGGCTGCAGATAAATGATCTACTTTTAGGATCAGGCACAGAAACCTGAAAAATAGCACGAGCACAAGAAACATCGTTAAATAGAAGAACAAATTTCATAGTGTCAACTGTTTAGCAATGAAAATACAAAAATTAGTATTTTCCCCATCCGAACTACAAATCCACTATATTTAACTGAAAACTCTCCAGTATTATTGTATAAAGATATTTATATGCTCCTCACCTTTTACTATTAACTTTAAACAGACAAATTTAGCTTTACCTTTCAATATAGAAAAAAGAGAACTTCAAACAGAGATAGTATACACTCTCATATTGGTAGTCACACAAAGTCAACCTTGGATATTAGAACCCGGAAACAGTAGACAGAGTATTTTGATGAATCATATACTCATATTTCATTTTGTTTGAAGTGGTAAAAATGAGTTTCCAGGATGACTTGGTGAAGTATCTCATGTTAACGCCAGATTAGTAGAAAGCCATAGAGGTTTTACTAACAAGGCTTATAAAGTGTACATTAAATCACTAACAAATTTGCTGCACACAAACTGGAGCTTCAAGAGTTTAGGCCTTGAGAGAGACAGAAATTGCTCAAGCAAATTAAACTGTCTTTCTAGAATATGTGCTTGGTTATTGCAAGTACTAATCACCTAGCAAAGCTCAAGTAAGAGGTGCTTCATAATCCTAATGCCATTATCCATTATCTAATTTAATTAAATCCAGGAACCAAATTTAAAGAATTTAACTCTTAAAACCTAACTGAATACGCAACCTAATGTGATCCACTAGGCAACAAACCAACTTTCCAGATGCACAAATTCAATTTTGCTTCTTCCATGATCAATTGTGAAAGGGAACAACAAAAAACTAAGGGAAATAGATGCAGGAATATAGCAATAAAAAGCTCCTTACTCCTCCAGCCACAATTACTTAGAGAAGATGGAAGTTGGGATAAGCCATTGAATTATGATAACAGCTAATTGAAAGCGACACCATTGACCCTTCCTATCATATCAATATGCTACAGTATTCTACATTGCCCCCAATTCAATGATTCTCTTTTCCCTTCAATACCCCCTTTTTTCTTAAAGAAACCATTAAGAAAAATCAATTCTTCTTCAAAAATCCACAATTGTTGTATTCTTTTCACTAACCTCAGAACCAGCATTAACCATGTAATCCTATAATAATAAGCGACAGTTCTAAGTTTCCCAATTTAATAGCATTACTTCTTTTTCCCCCTTCAAATTCCCATCATCAACTCGGAAGAAACAGAACAAATACAAGAAAATCTTCTCTTTTTTAAAAAAATAAAAATCACATCTATATTTTTTTCCTTTTCACCAACCCCAAAAACAGCAGTCAACCTCAAACACAAGAAACCAACAAAAACCAAGTCAGCACTTATACTTAAAAACACAGAAACAACCTCAAAAGAGAAAAAAAAAAAAAAAAAAAAAGATAAGTTAGAATTCTTGAAACTGTAACAATCTTGATTAGTCCCACCACCACCACCACCACTAATCCAAAACAACTTCAATAAAGAAGAAAAGGGGTTTACTTACAGTATTCCAAGACTTCATCTTTGCATGAATAAAGCTCAAAAAAAAAAATCCACACAACAAGGGTCTTTCCTATCAAGATTTGCTGACAAAAGGGTAAGACAAAAAGATGAACTTTTTCAAATGAATATAAAGAAAGAAAGAAAGTCGAATAGTCCTTATAGGTAAAGCAACGGATCAAAAACAGAAAAACCAAATTCCAAAGAAAGAATGAACTAAAAAGGGTGTTTTTGAATATACAATCACTTTCAAAACCGCTCAAACGATGTCGCTCCCTCTTCAAAAAATTCTTTCAAGAAACCAAAACAAACAGACCTCTACATACACTTCCTGTATGTATATATATAGTATTAATTAAAGATAGAAGAAAGTTGTTTTAATGAAGTAAGAAGACAGAAATAAATTATACTAACAAAAAAAAATTAGTATAAAAATTTGATTTTTATGATTCTTGAAAAAGTTGAAACCGAGTTACACGGTGGATAGTGTTGTCGTGCTTGGACGTGATACAATTTGTCTTCTCGCGAGTAGTAAAAACATCTCTACTCGCTTTTTTATTATTGCCACGTGGTAAATGGACCCCACTACCGGTCGTGGGACAATGATGCTCCAGTTTTTTTTTAGTCATAATTATTTAATTGATGTCTTATTTTGGGAAAAAATAATTAATGTTTTGCTAAGATGAGAATTAAATAAAGTTAATGAAAAATTTTAAGGAGGAAAAAGGATAGTTTCTTTTTTTAAAAAAAGAGTTTAATATATTTTTTAATTTTGTTATTTATTTGTCGTTGTTATTAAATGATTCATACATATATCCTATTAGGGAAGTGTAAAAAAAATTAATAATCTATGTCATGATATGTTTTAAATTATGTTGTTGTATATTTTTTTATCTTTTTAATCAACGTTTAATTTGAATCTATTGTTTTAATGGATAAAATTATTTTTTCCACTTATGTTCTTGTAAAATGTTATACTAAATTGACCAAACATTATGTGTTGTAAAAAAATTTAGTGTTGTATATAGCCTGGAATTAATATGTATTTATTTTTTTCTACTTTTTTTTTTATTCACTGTTGTTTTATTTTCCTGTGGGTGTTTGTCTCTTATTTTTCTTGCACTGAAAATAAAAAAAATGAAATAATATTTTTAAAATTAAAAGTTGCAAATAATTTTATAAATTTTGCAACAGCAAGGATATGTGTGAGCTATTGACTACTTTTGTAATAATACAAATATATGAGTTGATTGTATAATTATAGAGAAATATAAGAAATATTTTTATAATAAAGATATATCTAAGACTTTTTTTTTTTATAATGTTAGTGGTATTTTCGTGATACAATTATTGTTCTTGATGCTAATGGAATTATTAATATTTTGTTTGACAATTTTTATTCTTACAAGGAATAAGTGTGCTTATATTAATTGGATATTATTGATTTACTAGTAAATATTGATTCTAATTCTAAGTAAGAAGCAACACGCCAACATCTTAATAAAAAAATTGTTGATTTTGATTGAAGATTAATAAAATGTTTAAATATTACGTAGTAAATAATTATTCCAAGAAAGGAACAGTGGAGCTAACGTGGCTTAATTGAAAACAGGTGTGGAATAAAGTGACATAATTATTATTTTTTCTTTTAAAAAAAGTTGATCTATTTTAATTTGAAAAAAGGTGTCAATTTGTTTGTATTTGTAAAGGGCAAAACTTTCCGTATAGCAAAAAAAAATTCATATTGTATGCCATAGCAAAGTTTGGATAATGCGGGCTCCATAGCAAATAATAAACTGTATATTCGCTATACATATACAATGTATAATGCGCTGGCCTATTTCACTGCAATTGTATAAATGCGCGATTCATAGATTTTCACGCGCTTGTATAATGAACAATTATAGTTAATTCGCCTGAACTATTATAAAATTTGCTTGCATACAGTAACTCGAATTAAACATGTAGTATATTGCATAATTATAAGTGTGTAGCAAGAAGATATATGTTTTTCTCTCGCTTTATACAAAAACAAGAAACACAATATTACACTTTGTTGTATTAAAGTTAGAGGGGGGAAAATGTATTTCACTGCATGTATAATCATGGCTGTTTTTCTCTGCAATTTTGAAGAAAATGTTTTGAATTGTATTTAAGTGTAGAACACGAAGAATATAGTTTTGCATGTGTATATACACTGTTCTCTCGCTTTATACAGAACAGAAACAAAATTTATACACTTTTGTGTATAAAGCGAGAGAGGCGAGCGAGAATGAAGAGTGACAGCGAGATTTTTGAGAGAGAGACGCCTGACAAACTTCAGCTAACGTTTGCTATGGAGCACAATTAAATCAAACTCTAGCTACTCCATTTATTTTAGGTTATTAGTTTGCTTATTATATACCATTGTTAATTTCGTTAGTGTTTTTAATGTCCACTTACTTTAATTTTCCAATATTCTTCCAATTTTAGTCAAGTAATTACGTGTTACCTTTTATTTTTAGAAAGTTAATTTGATTATTTTTTAATTTAATTTAGATTAATTAAATTTTAATTAATATTTAAATATTTAAAATTTTTAATTTTTTAATATAAAAAATAATAATCAAAATTTATATAATTTGATTCACAAATATTTTGAAATGAGATATATAATTGAAAAATAGATATTTCATGTGCTAAAAACTGAACAGGTGAAATTTAACATGGTAGTTGACCCAAATTTGTTGAAAATCTTAACAAGTTTATTATATATTTTGCCTAAGGGATGTCATATTAAATCATCGTAGTTTTTTTTTTTTTCCATGTGAAAATGGATTTGTTAACAAAAAAAAAATCAAGCAAGGGTCAATTATACCAAATTCAAATTATTTAAAAAACATAAATGTGCATGATGTGATCAGTTGTGGTTTGTGACATGCTTACTCATGCGTTGTCTTTCCTAAACAATTGAGATCGGATCTCACTATATGTATGCACCTGTGTTTGTTGTTGAGCCAGACCCCCTTCCCCATTTTTCCTGTGCTAGGCACACTTTGCCACCCTCACTCCTGCTGGTACATTTTCAGTCTTTTCTTTACTACCTGAATTGTCACTTAAAAGTTTACTATTTTCACTCCTCACGAACTGATCTACTTCTTTAGCGCTACTTATATAAAAGTATTTGTTTTATGCTTTATTTTTATTGTTAAATTATTTATTGATTTGCTTTAAATTCCTAAATTAATGATAATCGATACAGATATTTTGAGAAATTAATTATTATTCATAAACAAATATGTAAAATTCAAACTGAATGAATAAAAGTAAATGAATGAAATATATTTTAGTGTGAGATTAATTTGACATACATAATTCTCTTTAAAACATGGAGCGTGTACAAATAGATTCCTAATGCAGTTAAATTTGATTTTACATTTAATATCGATTTAGATTGACTTATTTTAAGTGTTTTTAAGTCAAAATAACTTTTAAGTATTTGAATAAAATTAAAAAATATTTTTAAAAAAATTCTTTTAAAGTTAAAATAACGAAAACAAGTTAAAAGTCAAAAGTCAATTCAAACTGACTCTTAGATTCAAAAAGTAGGTCCTTATAAATATTGATTTAAACTTTTTATCAAATGGTAATTATTATTTAATTATTATCCTAATATTTAGGACTTCAAAATTAACTTCCATCCTCATTTGATTTAGGTCAAATATTTAATTCTTCTAAACCAATAATAACCCTATATAAAAATAAATAAAAATACTACAAGCAAAAGCTACAACAGCTTTACTCTAAAATTAATTTATTTTAAGCAAACGAATGCCTAATGCAATTCAACTCAATTTTAAACTCAAATCCAATAAATTAAAGTTGCGAATGAACAATAAATAAGGTTAATTATTTTATTTTAATATTAGTGAATAATTTATGAAGATTTTTTTCTTCCACATCCTAGGCAACTTGTTTTGATAAATAATTTATGTATTTTTTATTTTTTTATTGGCATGTTGAAGCAAGAAACAACAAATTTTCTTTTGTTATTTATAGAATAATAATACGTTATTAGTAATACATATGATTTTTATGCAAGTGGTGTCTATACATATATTGGCTTCTCGTGGATTTGAAATGAGATATTTTGAGTTTTATTTCTCACGTGGTCCATAAATTAATATTTTCTTCGTTTAAAAAAGAATATCCTTATTTTCTTTTTAATTTGTTAAGAATGAATCCTTTTCTTTTTTTGGAACACTTTAACTTTAATTTCCGACCTGACATGTTTAATACCACAATATTTAAAGATGTAAGGGCATTTTGATATATTTGACATAAAAAGTCTTCTTTCTTTTCTTAAACTCCATTTCATTTCAATTATATTGGCATTCTTTTTTAATTTTAAACAGAGGAAAAAGTTATTTTTGCAGCAAAATAGCAGAAGACATGGTAAAAAATCAATTCAATGACAAATTAATGAACAATGAATCAATAATGTCTCTTTGTTCCCCTAACACTATTATATAATTTGTTATATAATTCCGTGTAAAAATACATTTAATTGTTATTGGTGCGTCTAATTTTGTGAATGAATAATTAAAAGGTAGTTTATCCATAATTAAAAAGAAAAAATTATAACCGACGGTTTTTAAGGACCAATTACAACGTTGATAGTGGACAAAATGAGTTATTTTTACTTTTAAATGGCTGTGGAAGTAGTGGAGTCTAGAGTAGAGCCAAGGGACAAGGGAAATAATAGAAAAACAAAAATTATTATTTTATATATTTAAAATAAAAAAAAGACACGTTGACCATAGGTAGAACAAGTTTGACTTTCGAGAGTAAAGTTGAATAGAACACGTTACCTCGTGTGGGTGTGTTTTGTGAATGTACTAAGAATGACACAAAATTACTATAGTTATATCGTATATGATTTAAAGTGAGTAGGTAATTAAAAAAAAATTAAAAAGCTTGAATTAGTTAAGATGATTTTGAATTTAAAGATATTAATTAGGGCTAAAAAAATCTCAATCATTCACTACGATTTATATTGGTATACCACATATAAGTTTGATTGAACTTAAACAGTTTTAATTTAAATCTTATATATTTTTTAGTTATTCTATATGCGTGAATTATTTAGTTTAGAATCCAAAAATTTAAAAGGTTAGAATTTATTTTTGACTCCGCCTACTGAGTCAATTGATGAAAATATTCATCAAAACAAAAAATCAAAATATCTTTTTGGCTCATAATTTATTTCATTTGTAAGTTATTTATTTATGAGAGTGTATATTATTGATTTAGAGTATCTGCTAAAATTACTTATTTTATAAGTACTTTTTAAAAATAATTTATTAAAAAAGTATCTTTGAATCAAAAACAATTTGTCAAATTCATTTCAAAAGTATTAATGTATTTTTAATATTAAAAAAGAAACTTTTGAGAGTCGAATTACGATTAGGGACAACTATTAATGTACTTTTAGTGCCAAGATTATTTTATAGAGAAAAACTGATTTAAAAATATATTACAAAAAATTTAAAATATTTTTTTATTTTTATTAAATTAAAATGTTCATATTCAAATTTTCAATCAATATTATACATTTTTTTAGGGGTTAAAATCCTTAATTGTAATTTTTTTTAATCGTATAAAAATATTATTTTTACCTTATTCAAGATAATACGTAAAACAAAAAATAACATAATACACAAACACAAATTTATTAAAAATAAAGAATCAAAAATTTTAAATAAAACATAACCAAACATATGAAATATGTTAATTAATTATGAAAAGAACATTTTATTCCATCTTTTTTAAAGAAGTATAAATTTTTAGCTTTTTACCAACAGGCAACAACTGCTTGTGCTTTCATTTAAAAGTAGTTTGACAGGTTTGTCAAATACCAACTTTATAGCAAATATAAAAATTATATTTATATGCTATGACTATACTTTATATAATTTTATTTCATAGCAAATATAAATATATGTATATTTTGATATATAAAAGAAAGCAGTTGTATAATTTTGTTTCTGTTTTGGTATACATATACAAAGATCAATTGTATAATATATGTCTGTATAAAGCGAGAAAGAGAGAAAGACGAAAGAAAATTTGGCAGGAAAAAATCCTGTTTGTATAATCATAAGTGTATGGGACGACAATATATGCATTTGTATATGTATATATAATTATATTTTCGCTCATACAAACACAAACACAATGTATACATTTGTGTATTGTATAAAGTGAGAGTGACGAGCGAGATCTGGAAGAGTGGTGAGCGAGATCTGGGAAAGGAGATAGAGGGCAACGAAAATATATGTATGTATACAATTTTCTCTCGCTTTATACAAACACAAACACATTTTATACATTTGTGTTTGTTTAAAGCGAGAGAGACGAGGTAGACTACCTGTGAGAACGAAAGTGGCGAGTGAGAACAGTATACTATAAGGTACAATTAGACCATACTATGTTTATAGTATTCAATTTAAATTAATATTTGCTCTTATATGCAATGTCTTTTTTCTTAGAATAAATATTTACAACATTATCAAACAGACTCTTAATAAAAAATAAACATTAAAAATTTATTTCACGATGCACTCCTTAAATTAAACCATGCAACATATAAATTTAAATTTTAATAGAGAGTAATATAAATATTAAAGACTGAATAATTAAAAACCAAAATAATTAATAGAGTCAAGGGTAGGGATGCGCATTATTTTGGCCATTGGGGTCCATAACGCCAATGGTAGGAATTGGCTATGACATTAGGTGATAGACTGATAGTGCTATATTCGTATAAAAAACTTTGTTTAATATATTATTAATTTTAATTTTATTGGGTTAATATCTTAAATGTCACTAAATATTGAATAATCCACTCAAAAGTAATTCAATCATGAATAATTCACCTGTAAAGCTACTCAACATTATTTTATGATGGTTGCGTTAATTTTTTTTATACCTCAAAAGTCACTCAACTATTATATTTTACTTTAAAAGTCATTAATGACCATACCTATTTAAATATGTTTTCATTAAATTTTGTTCGAAATAAAAATAAAGTTTAGTGTCTTTCTGAGTCAGTGAAATATCAATAGTTGAGTGATTCTTGTGTTATAAAACTAGAATGACTTTCTATGTTGAACATTTAAAATTGAGTGATTTTCTGAGTAAATTATTTAAAATTGAGTGATCACCTGAGTAATTATCTTCTTTTTATTCCATTAAATGGGTAGAGATTAGTCATCATTCAATGAAACTGAAGCAATGACAAATTCATATTTGATTGGTCAAAAAATATCACGTGATATATTTTTCTAATGTTTTGATTTGACTTACATGTTACTTATCTAACATATGCACATAATTATTAATTTTTTTAATTTAATTTTACGTATCACAATTTATATATTTGAATTTTTAAATTATACATCATCCAATGAATCATAGACTAAATACAATTAATTCATCATATATGACTTGATTTAATGGACTTCTCATTAAATACAATTCTAAATTCAGTTCATTTATATTAATCCACAATAATAATTTTTTTTTAAAGAAAATTCCATTTTTATTTGCAACCATCAACAATCAATGGGCCTTTAATAAAAAACGATTATAGCACTAAATCAGATTTGCATATGTAGCCCTATTTAAGTTATCATTTAAAAAATATCCAACATTTGCAATGTTATAAAATTTAGTTATTACACTAATCAAAGATTATGGATGGCACATCTATCAGTACTGCAGGTTTATGTTATTTAACGAGTGGCGCAAAAAATGATTTGATCGATAAATTGAATTGAAAAAAATTGTTATGTATTTATTGATTGGAAAAATTATTTGGATGAATGTTTTTAATAAATAATTACTGATTTTAGCGATACTTTTTATTTATTATCATAATATATAGCAATACTATATCAAATATGCAATATGTATTAAAAGTGAATTAATTATGCAATTTATATGTATTATACCTATTTTTATAAATATATTGTGCTTGTTTGGTAAGAAATTGACACATTGTATTATAAGGGGTCGTTTGGTAGAGAGTATTAGGAGAAATAATCCAAGTATTATGTGTGGTATTATTTAATAATATGTTTGGTAAGAATTTTAAGTCTATATAATCAATCCATGGATTAGTTATACACCCTACATGGTATTAGAGGGTGTATAACTAATACCTTCCATTTGGTGGTATTAGCTCTAATACCATGGGCTAATCTACGTAAAGACAAAAATTCCCCCTCAAATCCTTTTGATCATTTTGTTTATTTTTCTTGATTTTATATTTTATACTAATAAATATATTTAAATAAATTAACTTACAAATTTTATTATTTAATAATTTTTTGTTTCTAAAATATGAGTTATTTAATCTACTTGTAATTAATTTAAAATATTATAATCCAAGTAATATGCTAATGTTGATGTATGAATTTAAGAACAATCCATAAGTCAAATATTGCCTCTTAACGAAGTCCATTAAATATTATACAAGTAATCTAAAACAAGAACATATCTATATCTATATATATATATTTATTTATATAACATCTCGAATATAAAAATTGTTTAATTTATTTTGCTATATTTATTTTTTATTTTAATTTATAATAAAGAGTTTTTAATTTATTGATAAAAAACGAAGTTCAATAAATTTTCTCTATAAATTACTCTCTCCGTTCAAAATTGTTTGTCATGTTGCGCTTTTCGAAAGTCAATTTGACTAATTTTCAAAGTTAAATTAGATCACATTAATTCAATATTTTAAACAAAAAATTAGATATTCTAAAACTATATGAAAAGTACTATAAATTGCAATTTTTTTGCATATTACTATGATGAAAAATACTTCTTAAAATGTTAGTCAAAGTTTTTATAGTTTGACTCTTAAAATATAAACAATCACAAACAATACCGGACGGAGGGAGTATTATAGTTGTGTGATCTTTTGAGATATTAACTCCAATTTATTAAGATGACAATTATTTACTCTCAAATAATTTAAGTGAGAAAATAGTGAACATGACCATAAAATTTTTATTCTTCTAGCTAGTTAAAATGCAATAAAAAAAGATATTGTCCGTCAATTATCTACCTTGACCCAATTACATGAAATAGAAAATTCTATAATAACTCAAGTGTATAATTGGAAAGTTTTTTTTTTTTTGTAGAGTTTTAAACCACACAAAACTAGGTAAGAAACAATGAATCAAGCACTTGATAAAAATAATCTTTGCATTACTAATCCATGCATTACCAATCCATGCATTACTAATCCTTGCATTATTAATCCTCGCATTATTGATTTTTGTACCAAATGACCCCTAAATGTATTAAAATGTGTGATGAATATATTATCCACCAATAAGTTGTATTATATGTAAATAATATAATATTTTTTTTGTAGTATGAATTAAAAATATATTAAAAGCGATAAAGTGAAAAAAAATATTCTTGCTATAAATGATAAATATTTTTTATCTATAGTATATTTATGTAAGTTTTCCATATTGATTTTAGGTTGTTTAGTTTTAAATGATTTTGTAAATAGTTTTATTGGGTTTTCATTTTGATTTTTGATTATGTGATTTTGATTAATGATTAAATTGATAAATCAATGAGATTATATTAAATTAAAATTATTATTTTACTCCTAATTATCTTACAATGAATTTAACATTTTGTCCATTATTTCTAAATTTTAGTATTACTTCCGGCCATAGATAACACACACTAGCCCCTCTATCTCTTTTGAACACAAAATAGTATTACTTTTTGTCTTCTCAATTTTAGATTTGATTGTAATCCAAACAAACAATCAATGTTCCTTTGAACAATTATGTCTTAGATGAAAGTGTTTAGTGTAGAAATTTAAATATATAATCATCTAAGCATTTATTTATTAACTATACTAAAATTTAAATTGTTAAAAATCAATAATTAATATTAATATTAATTCTATAAACCAAATCAATCGAGACTAAGCATCTACTATTAAATCTTTGAGAGGAACTATCCGGGTTATTTTCTCAAAATTTTAAACCATATCTAAAACGACGCCGTTTCGTTAACAAAATAGAGCAATTCCCTTAAACGTGCGCCGCAGTATAAAAGGGTCTCATCACATACCTGCGCAAATTAGGGTTCTTTCTCCACTTTTAAACATTTTCTTCTCCCAAACAAAACTCTCAACGGATAATCAAAAACCACAATTTCTTCAGCAGCAGCTTCATGGATGAACAAAATCATTGAAAAGCTGATGCTTTAGATGAATCGTTTGGTTCATTTCTCTGATTTTGTAAGTAATGCTATAATTTTTCGGTGCTTTGATCAATGCTTGAGCTGCATTACATCGAATTCTAAAATCAAACTTTTTATTTATACGAATGATTTTTGTGAATGTTATAGAGTTATATTACACTCGGACTTGGTTGATTATCAAAATGTATGTAAAAGTTGAGTTGTTTGTAGATTTTATGAGCTTTTTATTAGGTCTCTCTATGCATTGTGAATATTTTTTAGGATCAAGTGTGTACGATTGTGATAGTTAAATCGACTATTTCAAATTCACCATCAAACTGAGAGTTTGGGGAGGCTAGAGTGTATGCAGACCCTAGAGCTGCAGAGGTTGTTCATGATAGATCCTCGTCTCGAGGAAAAATAGTCCTTAGCAGTTCCGAAAAACAACATATAGTAATAGAACAGAAACTACAACAAAACAATATGATAATTGAGATATAAGTAATCAACTGATAATAATATAAATCGAAGGATAAGAAATTAAAGGAGCAATACTATGACTATTAATATGAATTGACATGACAATGTGCTGCTACCTATTATCCTTATATCCTAATCCGTGACCTCCACACCCTTCTATTCCAAATTTACTGATTGCTTTATATGTTGGAAGTTCTTTTGACTCACCAATTTACATCGTGGGGAAACTGTGTGCATTCAATGAACAGGCATACATGTGTATCCGTGTGCGTGTGTATATATAGTTAAAACGGGGGCCTATACTCCTAAACTTTTTGTCCTTTGGAAATACTAGTGGTTGATAGACATTACATCTAAATTATTTGAATTTAGAGAGAGACTCAAAGTTAACTTCTTTCTTGATTTTTGAGTGGAGTTATTGGTGAAAAACGGTAAATAGAATGTGAAAATTAATGTAATAATCTGTTTCAAGTGGTCTATTCTGTATTTCTTTGTTTATTCGTATGAGTGTCTACTAGTGTCATGATATGAGCTGCTATGTTAGTCTTTTCCCAAATGAACTCTGAGCTGTTAAATTAGTGCTTCTATTGGCCTCCAATTTGTTCTATATTTAGTTAAACTATGTCTTATGTATCTGTATTACCAGTAACATAATTTATTTCTGTATATATTTATTGTAACATATTAAACTCAACCATTTTGTTGAACTCTTACATTATCTCTGTGACTTAAAAAATTAGACATGGTTCTAGGTTTGTGTTGAGCAGTATCTTGACAAGTTTATAATGTCTGAAGAGGCTGGGCACATGATGGGGCTTTATGGTGATCCCTCGGATCAGAGATCTCTATCTTTGGATGATACAAGCAGCACTGAGGAATCACCCGATCAAACAAGGCTGTCTCTGGAGACAACTAATGATGCAGTTCCATATATAGGACAAAGATTTCCCAATCATGATGCTGCTTATGAATTCTATGCTGAATTTGCGAAAGGCTGTGGCTTTTCAATCAGGCGTCACCGCACAGAAGGGAAAGCTGGTGTCGGCAAAGGACTTACAAGACGCTATTTTGTTTGCCATCGTGCAGGCAACACTCCTGTCAAAGCTGCTAATGATAGTAAGCCTCAGAGGAACAGAAAGTCCTCCCGTTGTGGATGCCAAGCATATATGCGAATAAGCAAGACAACTGACTTAGGAGTGCCTGAATGGAGAGTGACTGGTTTCATGAACCACCATAATCATGAACTTCTAGAGCCAAATCAAGTACGCTTTCTTCCTGCATATCGCAGCATATCAGATGCAGACAGGAACCGGATTCTAATGTTTGCTAAAACAGGAATTTCAGTGCAGCAAATGATGAGGCTTATGGAGCTAGAGAAGGGTGTGGAACCAGGCTATTTGCCATTCACTGAGAAGGATGTCAGAAATTTGCTGCAGTCATTTAGGAAGGTGGATCCTGAGGATGAAAGCATAGACTTGTTGAGAATGTGTAGAAACATTAAGGAAAAGGATCCCAATTTCAAGTATGATTTTTCACTAGATTCCAACAACAGATTGGAAAATATTGCATGGTCATATGCTTCATCAATCCAGTCATATGACATTTTTGGTGATGCTGTGGTCTTTGATACAACTCATCGGTTGACTGCTTTTGACATGCCACTTGGGATATGGGTTGGAGTGAACAACTATGGTATGCCATGCTTCTTCGGTTGTGTTCTTCTTCGAGAGGAAAGTTTGAGATCCTACTCTTGGGCTTTGAAGGTAAAAGCAGGAATGTACAATTTCATGCTGCTGATTTTTGAACCATTGGCCTACTTTGAGGCCTTCACTTTTACTCATATCCCTACCTTTCTTTCAAAACCGCAACTCCCCACTCTCTCCAGTACTGGAAAAAGAAAAAAATGATTGAAAATAAACACAGAATATGGTTGAAATATTTTATGCATATGACATTTGGATATCTATACCAACTGTCTATTCAAATTCTTGTTATGATTCATAACATGTCTGGTCAGATTTTCCATGCTTCTAGGTAAGTAACAGTGACTAACTGCAGGATCATACTCTATAAATACTACGACTGCAACAGTTACGCTTCAGTGACAAGCAAGTTGGGATTAACTATATGAATCCTCATTGAACCTGCTACTCCATTTAAGCGCATCTTAGACCCATTTTTCTTTATATTTTGTTGATAACCTAGAAACCCGAGGGTCAGTATCACACGGTATAAAACTGGTGGATAATAGGCATTTTTCTATATTCCCTAGTGGCATATGAATCTTAGATAGGACCGGAACTAATAAATGTCGCCTATATAGATCTCTTTCTCTCGTGCTCTATCTTGTGTGGATTCTAAGAGTTTGTAGGTCCTTCATGACAGTTTCCTCATGTGATTTTAGGTCTACCTAGTACCCTCTTTAACACCTTCACTCCACTATAGTTTTGCACCTACGAAGTTATCTTTGATGTGTGCTACTCGTACCTTTTGTCGAATGTGGCTATTTCTTATATTGTATTGAGTACACATTCAACTTAGCATTCACACCTCAGCTACACTCATCTTGTGAATATGTTCGACGTTACCGGCCCAATATTCACTCTCATATACTCCCTTCATTCATAAATACTTGTCATGTTTTTTCTGCACACCCCTTAAATAAACATTAAATAGAGGGTACTTTGACTAGATTATCCTTATTTACTTATCCTGTCTATTAAATACTTCTTTCTTTTGCACCATACAAATAACTAATTATGTGTTTGTTTTTAAAAATGAAACTATTGTGGATCATCTATTTTTAGTATGGTTGACAAGTATATTTAAGAACGTAGAGTAACATTGTTGGTATTATAAAGATTAGAACTATGCAAGTGTTTAAGGAAATTCGGATACATCTCCTTGAAAAATAAATTGAAGATATATGGGCTTGCAATAATGGAAATATGTCTTGAAAGGGCAAGAATCATTAATGGTTTTAATAAATAGTTTCTATTAGGAAAATGCTTGCTGTAACAGTTTTTTTTTCTTTTGGCAGATCGGATAATATTGATATGACTTATCGCAGTTAATACTGTTTAGCTTTTGTGGTACTAACATTTGGATATAGGAATATTTTAAAGCCTCTCAGCTTACTATCCGCTCCTGCTCCAATTGGAGGAGAAAAGAAAATTTGAGAAAAAGAGGAGAATATGCAAGATAAATATGCCATGGTGTCGACAAATGAGTATATTAACAGTTTTTGAGAATCTCTGTTGATACTTTGTATGTTTTCTAATGTGTAAGGTATTCTTGGCGTTCATGAATGGGAAGGCTCCACAAACAGTACTAACTGATCAAAACATGTGTCTCAAAGAGGCGATTAACTTGGAGATGCCCACGACTAAGCACGCCCTTTGCATCTGGCTTGTTGTAGCAAAGTACCCATCATGGTTTAATGCTGTTTTAGGAGAGCGCTACAACGAGTGGAAGGCTGAGTTTAACCGACTCTATAATTTGGAATCTGTGGAGGACTTTGAGTTGGGTTGGAGAGACATGGTGAACTCATTTGGACTGCATACAAACAGGCATATTGCCAGTCTATTTGCCTTGAGATCACTGTGGGCACTGCCATACCTTAGGAGCCACTTTTTTGCCGGTATGACCACAACAGGCCACTCAAAGTCAATAAATTCTTTTATCCAACGGTTTCTGAGTGCACAAAGCCGGCTAGCACATTTTGTGGAACAAGTATGTTATATAGACCTTAATTGTGCTCCTGTTTATTTTTACTGGTAGTGGTAGAATGTTCTTAAAGTGCCAACCAAATAAATTCTTTTGACCACTTCAGAGCCAGATGAAGGTTAGGGACTTGATATGCCAGGTGAAGCTTGATATCGGCTACAACGCCAACAAAGTTACTCATAATGTTAAAATTGGCAGAATATTTGAACACTGCTTGCTTCCTGATAATCCTTACTCTCAAGTATCAGGAAGAAAATTGTCAGTCATGACGATTGTCATGAATGCCGTTACTACTATCCCGCCGTTACTACTATCCCGCTTGTTCCTTCCCACTCCTCCCCTTGCCCCTTGAGTTATTTTAGGTTAGTTTTATTCACACTTTACTTGATGGAGGTGTATAGGAAACATGAGGTTATTAATAAA
Source organism: Solanum habrochaites (assembly GCA_027704765.1). NCBI lineage: Eukaryota > Viridiplantae > Streptophyta > Magnoliopsida > Solanales > Solanaceae > Solanum > Solanum habrochaites. The sequence continues at coordinate 91,150,800 of JAKWJA010002489.1, forward strand.
ATGTTACAAATGGGCCTATAGTTGAAAAGTTAGCATGTATACTGCAACCTCTCAAGGTGGTTGATCATATGTTTTTACTGAGTAAAAGTGATCTCCATTCTGAATTACATAGTGTTGATTATCAGGTGGCTGTTACAGTTGATTTCAAGGATCAAACAGGAGAGCAGCAGACTATGCAGCAAAATCTACAAAATATATGCCTTAAAACAGGTGCTCCCATGGAAGCGCATGCTGCTACAGTTTTGACACCATTTGCATTCTCTAAGCTTCAAGAACAACTTGTTTTGGCTGCCCATTATGCATCATTCCAGATGGAAGATGGTTTCCTTGTCCGGCATCATACAAAACTTGAGGGCGGACGGAAAGTTTACTGGGTTCCAAGAGAGGGCATCGTAAGCTGCAGCTGCCATCAATTTGAGTTCTCTGGAATTCTTTGTCGCCATGCTCTCCGTGTTCTTTCAACAGGAAATTGCTTCCAAATACCAGAGAGATATCTGCCACACCGGTGGCGACGAATCAGTACACCAGCAACAAAAGCTCTTCAGAATACTCAAAGTGATCACACTGAGAGGGTTCAGTTATTGCAGAGTATGGTTTCTACTCTAGTAACAGAATCAGCAAAGTCAAGGGAACGTCTTGACATTGCAACAGAGAACGTTTCAATCCTTTTATCGAGGATAAGAGAACAACCAATTAGTTCACAAGGTATTAGAGAGTCATCCTCAAATCAGAGAAATCTCTGATTATAGACAAATAGTTTGATCTTGTAGAAAATAGGGACAAAAGAGATGAAAGTGGGGAAACTTGTCTAGCTAGTGTATAAAGAGTTGGGAGCTGGCTTGATACCCTTTATATGACATAATATTTGCAGATTATGGTTATACTAAATCTGTGAGAAAAACATGAAAAAAGCAATATTTTTTTGTTTAATTTAGATGGAGTAGTTGTTTTTGCATTGAAATTGATAGAAATCTCTTTCAATAACAAGGGGAAAAAAGAAAACCAATTTTTCATGTTCTGAGCAGTATTACTAGTTTTTTTTTTATAAATATAATCATTTGGTATTTCGTACTCATTGATAGATTACTCTTTCAATAATCTGTTATTTTTAGTTGTTTGTGCAAAAATACAAGTCTTAGTCTTTTTTTAAAGCAAAGTTAGGGGGTAAACGATTTTCAGCCCTTTTTAAAATTGTAATATAAGTTAATCATTGCCATAAACATTTGATTTACACTTCTAAAAATACTCTCTGTGTTCCATATTACCAAAAATATTAGTAATGCAAAACTATACGTAAATTTACAAAATTACGATAGAAATAATTATAAAAATTTCATTTTGTCTTTGTCCACTTTTGAATTGATAGATCTATTAAGAAAACAATTATTCACATAATAAATTTACTAATTTATCCCTATTAATTATAAAATTGATTAATTAAGAACTTAAGATTTTCAAAAAGTTTTATCTTTTTTTCAAAGTAATTAATTGAGGATTTAATATATAATTTTTAAAAAAATAAAAATAGACAAGTAATTAAGAAATAGATAGATAGAAAATATATATATTATAAAGTTTCAACAAAATTAGAACTTTAAAAAAAGAAAAAATGAATAAATAAACAGAGATTTATGGAGTAATTGACAAAAAATATTCATGCGGAATTAATTTATCTTCAATTATAAAGTATACTACATAAATTTTTAGGAAAATAAAGTAGAGGATTAAAACATTCCACATATATAAAAAAAGAAATCAAATATCCCCAAATACTATTTAAAGGTGAAAGTCAAGAATCGGATCCCTAATTTTATCTGCAGCCCCGTTCTCTCCGGCGCCGGCGTTCCACCGCTACCTCCGTTCTTCTCCGATCAGGTAATTCTTACTTTGCCTTCTTGCATACGTATTAGAGATTTATCTTAGTTCAGTATATAAAATTTTAGTCTCTAAAACTTGATCACTGTCATAAGCACCAATTCTTCATTAATGGAATCTGAAATTCTAGGCCTTTTCGCTACAGTTGAATTTACTGGTAATAATTATTGAGTCTATTGTCAAGGGAGTTTTTTTCTTTCATTTGGCTATGAAAGCAATAAGTGTCAAAAATGTTTGGCGGTTGATCAACCCTGGCAATACTTACATTTAGAAAGCTTGTGGATTAATTTCGCTACAGTTGGACCAACCTTGGCAATACCCAAAAGCATTAGCTCATCTCACTATGATGATGCTAATTTCTGATGAGGTAGTTTATGATCTTCCTTGGTCAAATAAATTCTGACAAATTATACATATTTTATTCAAGGAATTAATAGTAGGGAAAAACATTTCAATCAATGGATGTATTGAGTGAAAATTATGGCTATCTGTCATGATTAATGGGATACAACTTTCACTGTGTTCGTTTAGATATTTGAGAAGGTTCAATAGATTGGACTAGTCAATTTACGTGTTTTTGCTTTAGTAATTTGTTGTATTGTTGATCAATGCAAAGTAAGCCATGATTGGATGCAGAAATTAATATTTAGTTAAAAAGGAGCTGCAAAAATGAAGTTAAGTAGAGTAAAAGACAGAAACTATGAGGTGCATATACAGAATCTTTTGGATGTGGAATATATGGTGCAACGGGTTTGTTAAATCAGCATAAAAGGGAACATTTCAAAATAGGGAAGGAAATCTGAAATGCTTTTACCGAATGGTTATGCATGGTTATAGAAGTTAAGGTTACTTTATCGCAATGCTATTTGGATTTTGGTGAAAGGAGATGTAATTAACTTAAAAAAGGAGGGTGGAATTGGTGTTTTTTGGTGTGCGGGGTGGTTGGTGATTAGATCTCGAGACTGTTGATATATGGTAGTTTTGAGGTGGAGACATTGAGAGGAGTTAAATCTGTGATTTTCGAGGAGGAGGGGGGAGTGAGGGTTTTAGGTGGTTGAGGGGTTTCAGGTCTCCATGCTGTCAGAGAGCATGCGTGCAATTTGTGGTTTGGGTAATGCCCTATTCGAGATTTGCTGTTGATGCATTAGGTGTAATTACTATTATACTTGTTTCGATTTTGGTGCTTGCTGGGTTGTTTTGTATATTGTACTTGATATACTTTCATACGAAGATTCGTGGGCAAGGTTACAATCAGCTTGGCTATTTTCATGGTCCTTGGATTATCCGGATTGTATTTATATTGTTTGCAATTTGGTGGGGATTTGGAGAGGTTGTTCGGCTTAACTTGGTTGTTCGGCTTAACTTGATTAGAGGGGAAGGAAGATTGTTGAGTGCTTTTGGTTTCAGATGGCAGGAAACTGTTTGCAAGTGTTATATTGTTTCGAGCTTAGGTTTTGCAGAACCTTGCCTGTACCTAACCGTTGTGTTTCTCCTTCGGGCATCCTTACAAAAGTCAGGAACTTTAAGCCAGAAATGGAATGGCAAAACAGTCGGATACATACTTCTTTTTTGCCTCCCAGTTTTTGCTCTACAGCTCGTGCTTATTTTGGCTGGACCACAACTTGAGAAGAATAGCTTGAAACACTTGCCAGAGTATTTCATTAGTCCAGTCAAACAATCTGAAGATGATGTTGCCCTGTGCACTTACCCTTTGTTGAGTACTTTCTGCCATGGTCTTTTTGCCATCATGCTAACTTCATATTTGTTCTGGCTTGGTGGAAGAATCCTGCATTTCGTTATCAATAGGAGTCTGCAGAAGTGAGTATACATGCTAGTGTTGTCAGTTTCAGCTTTCTTTCCTATAAGGGTTCTATTGCTTGGTTTAACTGTTAGAACACTGCCAGAACATTTACCTTTTCAAGCTCTTGCATTTGTGGGTTTTGTTTCCTTCTTTTTTTGTATTGGGATGGGCATGTTCATGCTCATTGTCATGCCCATGCGGGATTGTTTAGCACTGAAGAAGAGCTCAGAGAGATATAGAGTCTAGGAGAAGGTTAAGTGATGAACAAAATGATATGGTTTCTCTAATTGCTAACCAAAGCACCCTCGGAGGAAGTATGGTGAGCAGTCCTGGGAGAAATTCAGGTGCCTCAACAAAGAGAGGATCCATCTCCTTTCGAACAACGGACAAGGATGCAACCTCAGGGGTGGCTTTTGTGGAACTAAGTGTATTCTCTCCTAGTCAGCACTCAACACCTTCTGGCTCACCTCAACTTCTTGGCTGGCCTATGCTTCCTCCACCATCACAAGCTCAAGGTCCCTTATAGTTTTCTTGAGCTGTATCTTTCTTGTATTCTCCTATTACTTTTACGGTGGTGGATAACTGAAAGGTCACTTTTTTGTGTTTTAAATTGTTTGTGTTCATTATATCTGAGTGATTCTGATGTTTGGTACATTTTTGATTAATAACTAGGACTTGCAAACAAGATTTGAGAGGTGAAATCTAACAAAATGGTGCTTGTATAAAGTGTTCTTTCGTTTGTGTGTTCTTCCTATTTACTGTAGTTGTAGCTTGCATATACACCTATGGAAAATGGCTATTATATGAACCAGAATCCCCCCCCCCCCCAAGGTTCTAACTAGTAAAACTGGGTACATTGTTCCAGGTAGTAAAAATGGCTATTTGGATTTTGGTGAAAGGAGATGTAATTAACTTAAAAAAGGAGGGTGGAATTGGTGTTTTTTGGTGTGCGGGGTTGTTGGTGATTAGATCTCGAGACTGTTGATATATAATAGTTTTGAGGTGGAGAGATTGAGAGGAGTTAAATCTGTGATTTTCGAGGAGGAGGGAGGAGGGAGGGTTTTAGGTGGTTGAGAGGTTTCAGGTCTCCATGCTGTCAGAGAGCATGCGTGCAATTTGTGGTTTGGGTAATGCCCTATTCGAGATTTGCTGTTGATGCACTAGGTGTAATTACTATTATACTTGTTTCGATTTTGGTACTTGCTGGGTTGTTTTGAGTTAATACCTCAGATGGTCACTCAACTTTGCACTATTCTCTCAGAAAGTTACTCAACTTTCAATTTTCCCTCAAAAGTCACTCAACTATGCACTCTTCTCTCAGAAAGTCACTCAACTTTCAATTTTCCCTCAAAAGTCACTTAACTATCCACTCTTTCCTCAGAAAGTCACTCAATCTATTAAATTATTTTTAATTAAAATTTATTGATATTAATTATTTATATAACAAACCAAAAATTTTTAAAAATAAATTAAATCATTTAGTGGTCCACCCACCTAACCCGACCCATTAAAAAATATGACATGACCCATTTTATTTTATCTTTAATCCTAAACTAATCTAATCCTAATTCAAAGTTAAAGAGAGGGATTAATTTAGGATTAAAGATAAAATAAAATGGGTCATATCATATTTTTTAATGGGCCGGGTTAGGTGGGTGGATCACTAAATGATTTAATTTATTTTTAAAATTTTTAGTTTGTTATATAAATAATTAATATCAATAAATTTTAATTAAAAATAATTTAATAGATTGAGTGACTTTCTGAGGAAAGAGTGGATAGTTGAGTGACTTTCTGAGGAAAGAGTGGATAGTTGAGTGACTTTTGAGGGAAAATTGAAAGTTGAGCGACTTTCTGAGAGAAGAGTGCATAGTTGAGTGACTTTTGAGGGAAAATTGAAAGTTGAGTGACTTTCTGAGAGAATAGTGCAAAGTTGAGTGACCATTTGAGGTATTAACTCGGGTTGTTTTGTATATTGTACTTGATATACTTTCATACGAAGATTCGTGGGCAAGGTTACAATCAGCTTGGCTATTTTCATGGTCCTTGGATTATCCGGATTGTATTTATATTGTTTGCAATTTGGTGGGGATTTGGAGAGGTTGTTCGGCTTAACTTGATTAGAGGGGAAGGAAGATTGTTGAGTGCTTTTGGTTTCAGATGGCAGGAAACTGTTTGCAAGTGTTATATTGGCTTTTTTGCTTTCTTCTCTCTTTTTTCAAAATGTAAACTGTTTCCTGATGCTTCACACTTTTCTATTGTTTTCTTTTTCTTTATGTTTCTCTTACTTCACGGAGAAGGGGATATATTTATTCGAAAAATTTTCCTACTTCTATAGGTTTTGAACTCAAGGGAAGAAGATGCATCCACCTTTGACTCTACATAGACACCCTTTATGTGCTGATGTAAGTTTCTCACATTGTTAAATTAGATTATTCATCTTGTGCTTTTGAAGCGCTGTCTTTGCATGTGTTTATTTACATTGACATGCTATGTTTCTCGGACTCTTCAAATGTCAACGGGTGCGTGTCGAATTGGCCAAAAGTATTGTATTTTTGGAGAATACGACACGGGTGTGACATCAAAAGTGAAGAGTCGGTGCAACTTAGTTGACATGTAGTCTCGTCGTGTGTATATCATGGTTGTAGATTAATTTGTTCTTTTTATTTGTTAATTTCAAAAAATAATTGCCAAAACATCTCAAATACACTAAAGATGGCTATGTCGCCGTGGTGCAGATAATTGAAGAGTTTCAGAAGTGTCATACAGACCACCCACTAGGGAAATTCCTTGGGCAATGCACAGAACTGAAAGTAAAGCTTGACCGGTGCTTTAGAGAGGAAGTAAGGTTTCTTACTTTAGCTATTCAGAAATTATATGTCTTTGGAAACATGTCTTCGGTGTTCCTCATGTATGAGCCATTAAAAGAATATGATGTCCTTCTGCAGAAAGCTATAAAGAGGAAAGCAAATTTTGAACAGAGCAAGAAGTTGAAAGAGAGGCTCCAGGCTTACAGGAAAGAAACTGCTGAAATGCAATCTTGAATCTGATAATAGTTATGTTGACAAGACACTGTTGTGCAATATTTCAACACGCGAAGGAAAGCTTAATAGCTGGGATTTATCAGAGAAAGATTGGTGAATAGAATTGTCGTTCGTCTATTCTGTTGTTTTAAAGTGAAATAAGATGTATAGACACAAGAATTGTAGCAACTTATCAGACCATTCAGTCTTGGTGCCTGGAAAATGTCAAACATCAAAATACTGAAATGATTGTGTGAACTGATAGAAGGTTCCTGGTGGGAGGTAGCTACCCTTTTAGTATTAGTTGAGGTGCGTGCAAGTTGATTCTAACACACAATTTCAAAAAATAATATAAGTGCAGTAGCTTGATTCTTTTTGAGTTTTATCTTACCTTTCTGTTACCTGTTTTGAGGCTGTGGAAAGAGGTCCTACATGAGAATAAACATAGATCTTGTGTGGATATTTTAAGACAAAGCAAATGTGAATTGTTCTAATACAAGCTGTAAGTCAAGTTTCTTTTTTATTTTTGGAACTTGGAGGCTGGAGTGCATACTAAACTCTAAACTTGTGTTAATGGCCAGTTGGATGAACATGGCCAATTGATATTTAAATGGACTCTTGCTGTTACTTATCCAACGCTATTTCTATTCCTTTAAAAAAAAATTGACTAGCAACTCTTAATGTTGTAACACACAATGGAGGTTTGAGAGTTCCAAATTTGTTTCTATTTTAGAGGTGGTAAATTAACACCAGCTCCAGCATCTAATCTAAGGGTGTGAACTAGTTATCAATGAAGTGGTTGAGAATCATGAGGTCTCATATTCAAATTCTGTTGAGACAAAAAACACTAGGTCATTCTTCTCATTTGTCCTAGCCTTGGTGGACATAACTATTTGGTACTTGTTGCTGGTGGGAATTAGATATTGTTATAGGTGAGAGATAGAATATATCAACAGAAATTAGTCGAGTTACTAAAAGCAAATATAAAATGCCAAAATTGGGACATATACAAGTGTTGTAGGTCTCTATGGTGGTATCACATGTCCACAGAGAAACTTTCATGGCTTAATACAGAATCTTGCTATTCAAATTTTGAAGTTCAATATGTCAAAGCTTAACACATCATTTTTCACACAAAGGATAAGATATATAATATCAAAATACCTGAAATTCTAGATCCATATATAATATCAAGAATGCAATGAATTTAGTCTTGGAAGGTAAATAATTTTAACTCACCAAATTTTAATATTGGATTTATTCTGTCTTTGGTTTCTATCTAACCAAATCTTTGTTCCCTTCATAAGCTAAATTATCTTTGTTGATAGTGTCAAAGGAAAATGAAAAGAATCAGAAATTAATTTAAATTGGATTAGCAGATATGTTTTTTTTTTTGCCAAATATTGTTGCATAAAAAGAAAGAATTATACTTATCATACGTGGATCTAACTCAACTGTAAAAGCTGTAAAAGTTAACCCACGAGGAGAGGATTGTCAAATCTATATAAGTAGACCTTCAATCAATTTTCCAACCAGTGTGAGACTTTTACTCACTTTAATACTCCCTTCATGCTCAAGCCGTTCAACTGTAGCGTGGACTAAGAGCTTAATAAGAATGGAGTTGACTCTGATACCATAAGAAAATATGACATCTAAACTTACTAAATTTCAAAAATTAGCTCATAATTTTTTTTTTAATCTAAGTTCATATAAGTAGATCATCGATTTATTTTTTAATCTAAAAATCTCCCAATAAAGTCAAATAGCGTCACTCTTTTTGTAGTGTTTGGAAGACTTTCTATTTTTCCCTTTTGTTTTCCTTTGAAATAATTGAAACAAATTTAAAGTTACTTGGGGAGTTACGTGTTTAAAAAATAGAGCATATTTTAAGAAATTTTCTTTGATTCATAAGTTGTTTTCTAAAAAAAAGATTATATCAATTTCAATATTTGCTTTCCTAACATGCGTTTGATACGACACGATTATCGTAGAAAAATTACTAATCTCCAATTATCATTTGTTCTTTGTAAGTAAGAAAGTAACATATTTCGTTTTTATTTGATCACGTGTTACATGCAAGTTGAACGCATGTCATGATTTATGTCCGTTATAATAGAAAAAAAACGTTTTTCAATTAAGAGGACACACGACATGATTTGTGCATTATTGTAACAAGAGAACTGTTATTCGATTAGAAAATAGACTGATAACTTGTTATTCAAGTAAAAGATTAAGCATGAAAAATTGCATATCAAAATTTGAATCATAATATGTGCACGATTAAATTTCAAAAAAATTTCAAATATAAAAGAATATATAAAATAAAATGTCAATGATTGGCCACTATTGGAGCATACTTTCAAATCAAGGGAAATATTCGCTACCTACAATATTAAAGTATCTCAACTAATTCTATCATTTTTTTAATGTTTAATCAACACATTAATTAATGTCGTTTTTACTACTCAAAATGAACAAAAATAAAATAAAATAAATCCTTTTGCTATAAGTGTATGAGATTAACTTGTGTGCAACTATTGTTTACACTTTACACCACCACTACAATTTAATTAAGTCATTTTTTTTTCATGTTATACATTAACATTAAAAATAAATAAATACTTTAAATTATTTTATGAGTAGACTTGTTTTATAGTAAATATTTTTCAAACTCTACAACAAAAAACATTCGTACAAATATATTTCATCCTCGTAGATTTTTGAAGTTGAATTTAGAAAATATTAGAAAAAAAATAGTTTTTATTTTCAAAATTAATGATGTTTAAAATTTAAAGCTGTGTTTGACCATGAATATACATCGAAATTGTTTTTGAATCTTTTAGAGTAAATAACTTTTTGATATTCTTCAAATTTTGACTTTTTTATTGTTTTATTTCTAATCTATTATCAAATATTTTTTTGAAGTTTAAATTTAAATTTTATTTAAAAAATAAAAAAGTATGCCCAAAACCATCTTAAATTTTTTAAAAATCTATTCTAAAAATTATAACCAACACCGTTTTTTTAAAAAATATTTATCTATTACAAACAAATTAAATTGTATAATTAAGCAAATATTTAAATAAAATTAACGGTCAAACAAACTATTTGATTATTCTATTATTTTTTTTAACAAGAAAAAAAAAGAAGAGAGAAAATCAAAGTTAGAACATTCACCGTAAACGCCGCCAGGGTCAGGTTTTGCCAACTAGACTAGGAAGTATTCCAAAAGCTATAGGTTCGGAACATCCAGCTGTATACAGCCTGTTACTTTTTTTTTTTTTTGTTAATTTTAATTATATTTTTGTGTAATATTTCACATTTAAACATTATAAATCTCAATTATAATTTCCATTTCTGGGTTTGGTTTATTCGCTGGCGACAGCCTGTTTCCAACAAAGCTCCCCCTTACCACCCCCACCCCACCCCCTCTATCTTCTCCCCCCCATTTTCCCTCACTCTTCTCTTCCATCAATCCTCTCTCTCTCTCTTCTTCTTCTGTGCTTAGGGTTTTTTTTTCTTCTTCTTCTTCCGATTCTCACTGGATACAAGAAGATTCAGGATTTGTGATTCTCAGATCAAGATTCTCCGTTTGGTAAGCTTTCGTTTGATCTAATTTTTGCATGTATATCTGTACTGTTTTTTGCTTTAGCGTTTGTTTAGAGATAAATGCACTGTTTCTACTTTATATATGTATAGATTGTGATCATTTTGTGTACGGTTTTGTTTTTAGGGGAATCACGTTGAACATAGATAGAGTTGATTGTTTGAAGAAGTTTGTAAAAAGGAGGGTGGAATTGGTGTTTTTTGGTGTGCGGGGTGGTTGGTGATTAGATCTCGAGACTGTTGATATATGGTAGTTTTGAGGTGGAGAGATTGAGAGGAGTTAAATCTGTGATTTTCGAGGAGGAGGGGGGAGTGAGGGTTTTAGGTGGTTGAGGGGTTTCAGGTCTCCATGCTGTCAGAGAGCATGCGTGCAATTTGTGGTTTGGGTAATGCCCTATTCGAGATTTGCTGTTGATGCACTAGGTGTAATTACTATTATACTTGTTTCGATTTTGGTGCTTGCTGGGTTGTTTTGTATATTGTACTTGATATACTTTCATACGAAGATTCGTGGGCAAGGTTACAATCAGCTTGGCTATTTTCATGGTCCTTGGATTATCCGGATTGTATTTATATTGTTTGCAATTTGGTGGGGATTTGGAGAGGTTGTTCGGCTTAACTTGATTAGAGGGGAAGGAAGATTGTTGAGTGCTTTTGGTTTCAGATGGCAGGAAACTGTTTGCAAGTGTTATATTGTTTCGAGCTTAGGTTTTGCAGAACCTTGCCTGTACCTAACCGTTGTGTTTCTCCTTCGGGCATCCTTACAAAAGTCAGGAACTTTAAGCCAGAAATGGAATGGCAAAACAGTCGGATACATACTTCTTTTTTGCCTCCCAGTTTTTGCTCTACAGCTCGTGCTTATTTTGGCTGGACCACAACTTGAGAAGAATAGCTTGAAACACTTGCCAGAGTATTTCACTAGTCCAGTCAAACAATCTGAAGATGATGTTGCCCTGTGCACTTACCCTTTGTTGAGTACTTTCTGCCATGGTCTTTTTGCCATCATGCTAACTTCATATTTGTTCTGGCTTGGTGGAAGAATCCTGCATTTCGTTATCAATAGGAGTCTGCAGAAGAGAGTATACATGCTAGTGTTGTCAGTTTCAGCTTTCTTTCCTATAAGGGTTCTATTGCTTGGTTTAACTGTTAGAACACTGCCAGAACATTTACCTTTTCAAGCTCTTGCATTTGTGGGTTTTGTTTCCTTCTTTTTTTGTATTGGGATGGGCATGTTCATGCTCATTGTCATGCCCATGCGGGATTGTTTAGCACTGAAGAAGAGCTCAGAGAGGGATATAGAGTCTAGGAGAAGGTTAAGTGATGAACAAAATGATATGGTTTCTCTAATTGCTAACCAAAGCACCCTCGGAGGAAGTATGGTGAGCAGTCCTGGGAGAAATTCAGGTGCCTCAACAAAGAGAGGATCCATCTCCTTTCGAACAACGGACAAGGATGCAACCTCAGGGGTGGCTTTTGTGGAACTAAGTGTATTCTCTCCTAGTCAGCACTTAACACCTCCTGGCTCACCTCAACTTCTTGGCTGGCCTATGCTTCCTCCACCATCACAAGCTCAAGGTCCCTTATAGTTTTCTTGAGCTGTATCTTTCTTGTATTCTCCTATTACTTTTACGGTGGTGGATAACTGAAAGGTCACTTTTTTGTGTTTTAAATTGTTTGTGTTCATTATATCTGAGTGATTCTGATGTTTGGTACATTTTTGATTAATAACTAGGACTTGCGAACAAGATTTGAGAGGTGAAATCTAACAAAATGGTGCTTGTATAAAGTGTTCTTTCGTTTGTGTGTTCTTCGTAGTTGCTGTAGTTGTAGCTTGCATATACACCTGTGGAAAATGGCTATTATATGAACCAGAATCCCCCCCCCCCCCCAAGGTTCTAACTAGTAAAACTGGGTGGGTACATTGTTCCAGGTAGTTATCAAGTTTTCCTGATCAACTGATTACTCGATAAATCGATGTTGTGATCTATGCTAAATCCCCACATATTTACTTGATTCTAAGTTATTTTTTTCAGATGAAGTGTTTGGTAGTATTATTTGAGAAGAAATTGTTAGAAAAGAATAGTGCAAGGAGAAGACAGTGTTTTCATATGGTACTTCTGGTGTTTTTGAAAAAAAGAAGCTAAGGTAGACAGTTAATTTGTTAAAAGAGCATTTTAAATATGAGTCTGAACATAAATAATGTGATATTTAACCCAGAAAAGGGTATTGGAAAATAGTACTCCTTGGAAGTTAAAGTTATTTTGGATCTGTGTTTAATACTGGTCAAAACTATATAGATCAATTCAATATTACATCAATGCTGCTTTTTGAATTTTCAAAAATAATTAAGTCCAAACGGGCCTTTGTGTGAACTCCGATTTCGAAAGCTCCAGTTGGATAATTGAAAATATGACAACTCAGAAGAATTAAATATATTAACAAGTTGTTGGTCAGTTCATAGACTGCTTCGTTATGAAGAAATATGGCTGGCTAGCCGACATATATAACTTAACAATTTTAGATCCATTATATTTATTTAATAAAACCATAAACCTTATTATGTACTATTCTTTTGTTGATACATAAGCATAAGCATGTACTAGAAGAGTATTATTCATTGAACAAGTTGAATTAACAGAGTTTGAGTCATTCAAAATGTTATTATATATATTGATATTCATGAAATTTTTTCATATATCAATTTTGAACCAGATTTTTGTAGTAGCAATAGTAGTAGAAGAAGCCGAATTGAACTTTATCAAATCCATTTTTAAGTTAATAAACGTAACAAGAAAAGAACTTTAAAATGATGAGACTTGAAGATTTGTATACTTTTAAAGTGTAATATAACCTAAGTCGTCACCATATTCTAACAATCAATTTTAAAAGAAAATGAATATTTAAGACAATCTTAATCTTGATTATCATATTCTCTCGCTCTTTATTATTTATATGATTTTAAATTCATTCTGTTTTATTCATTGGCACGACAATATGTAATTCTATCACATAAAATACCTATAAACTATTTATTAAAAACATACGTGAAGTAAGAAGAAGAGAAACGTGTTCATTTGCAAGTGTTTGTCCCTTTTTGGACATATATTGTTAGGTTATTAGCATTTTAATATTAATATTTAACATATTAAATTGCTTTATTTTGGAGTTATAAGAATGAACATTGGAATGGATGACTTCTACATCATCCATTAGCATTGGTTATCCATCAATGTATTTCATTCTTAATTCCTCTATTACTCCCTTTGTAACCTATGTAACATATGTAACTCCCTTTGTAACCTATGTAACATATGTAACTCCCTTTGTAACCTATGTAACATATGTAACTCACATTGTAACCTATGTAACTCCTAAGGCCATTATCTTCACTATTTACTACCTCCATTATCTTCCTATTCAATGCTAGGAAGACTTCTTGTAGTATAAATAGTGGTAGTCTTCATTTGGTTTCAATAGACACACAAAACACAAGAGAATTCAAAGAGTGAAAGAGTTAGTCTAAAAGAGAGTTCTTATTAGTTGAAGGGAGATGTTCTTTTTTGTGGAGCTTTGGACTCAACTCTTGTCCAGAGTTGTTGAGTTATACTTTGTGAAGGCTGTTGTATCCTGGAGGGGACAAGTCAAAGAGGACTACTGCTGGACCGGTGAAAACATTTGCTGCAGTGGGCTTGAATCTCCTTAAAGAGAGCGAGATATCCGCGCCTCAGCCTGAAGAGATTAATTTCTTCATTTTATTTTCAATTGTAATCTAGCAAATTTATTATCTTGTAAGTTTTTTCACTAACATATATTTATGGAGTATTTATTATATTTGGGAAAAGATAATTATTTTAAATTTTGGAGCCTAAAAAGTATAAAATGTTGATAAAATTTTTAAAATGATATATGAATTTTTATTTTAATTAAAACGGTAAAATTTCTGGAATGATAGCGATTTAGTTCGCCGAAAAGATTTGCAAAATTTGATTTTTTAAAAAGAAATCGCTACCAAGACAGCTATTTTCAAAATATTTTTTTTAATAAAACACTGCTTAGGCAACATTTTATCTTTAATTTTTTAAATTATTTATTTAATTTTTTAAAAAAATTAATAGCAATTCGTTGTGGGTAGCGATTTATATTAATTTTTTTTTTACTTTTTTTTAATGTTGTATCAACTTGATGTTTCAACTTTTTGTACAAATCGTTGCTTTTAATTTATTTTTAAAATTCAAATAAATAATAATAATTTTTTTTTAAGGGCAGCGTTTTACTAAAAAAATATTTTAAAAAACTTATTTTGAAAATCGCTGTCAAGACAGCGATTTTTTTTTAAAAAGAAAATTTGATTTTTTTTAAAATTTTTTACAAATTGCTGCTATAACAATAATTTTGCTTTTTCAAGCGAAATATATCACTGTTATTCCAGAAATTTTACCATTTTAATTAAAATAAAAATTTATATATACTATTTTAAAATTTTTATCAACAACTTTAGGCTCTACACTCAATTATTTCAACTTGAAATGAAGAAGGAAAAAGAAAATCCTTAGAAGAAAAGCAAAAATAAAAGTTTTGTCCAAACGTGCCCTTACAGTTAAAAACTTTGTTGACAATTCAAGGAAGTCAATAAAAAGAAGCTAGGGGTATTTTTGTCATTTTAAAATAGTCTACGCGTGCCGCGGCCCTCAAGACACGTTCCACTTTTCATTTTCACTAACCCGAAAAGCTATAAGAGTATTTATAGAACCCTAATATCGAACCCAAAAATTTCCCTATTTTTATTTCTCACCGCCAAACCCCTCTCTCTCTCTCATCTCTGTGTGTAGAAAGTCGCAGAAATGGCATCTTTCGGGGAAGCACCACCAGGTAACCCTAAAGCCGGAGAAAAGATCTTCAAGACAAAGTGTGCTCAATGTCACACCGTCGATAAAGGAGCCGGTCACAAACAAGGTGGATTTTTTTTCTGTTTCTATACGCTAAATTATGTTTTCTGAGTTTCTATGGTGTTTTTTGTTATAAGTGTTTATTCATCGCTTATTGTTTATTATAGATCTGTGTTCTATGTGTTTTAGATTTACATGTCAGGTGGATTTGTGGCGCGGTTTATGGTTGCCTTTCATATATATGAGTAATTTTGGTTGCTATAGATCTGTTTGATTGTAAAATCATAGTGTTTTGATTTTGTTGAATTTTTTGTAACCTGATTTTTAACCAGTTTTTTTTTTTTTTTTATTATCAGCCTCTGATCCATAGCATGGATCTGAGCTTTTGATTGTTGATTCGTTGTCCACATGTCTGAACTGATTTCTAGACGCCTTTGATCTAACTAGTTCTTGTGTTTGTCTTAGTTTTAAATGGTTTTATGAGGACTGTTGAAGCTGTGGTGTTATTGAGAGCTGACCTATAGACAATGGATTAATTTAGTTTAGGTACTGAGAGTAGGAGGAAAAGACTCTCTCCTGGAGTTTAATCCAGCAGAGTAGGTCATATGGGATACGGCTTAAACAACTTGTTCTTTTTAGTTTTTACAATGGAGGGTGTAACTAGTGAATATTCATGGTCCATCAGTTTCCTTCGATGAGTTCCTCAATGGAGTTTATTTGTGTATGTTGATTTTCTTATTTTTTATTGTTTATGCTTCTAGAATTTCTCCCTTTTTATCCATTGTAAGTCCCAAGATTTTCTGATAGAATTGTGAGCGCATTATATTTGTAGAGTAAATTTAAGGTGGTCATGAATAGGAAACTGCTGCGAACTTACTTGAGCTGTGCTAGCCAGATGTTCGATTAATCTCAGTGTGCATGAATTAATGAATTAACTATAAGTGCTCGGGTTGTGGGTCGATGATAGTTTGAGTAGTTTGGGAGGTGTTAACATTCTAATTACTGTAAAATGTTGGATCCTTTTAAGCTTTTTCTAAAGATTTTGAGTCATCATCATTTTTGTCTCTGCTTGGATTCTTTCTTGCTGTATTCTCTTATGGCTCATACTTGAGCATACAATTTACTTTATGGCCTTCCTCCCTGTGTATGTATTATTGCAAAAGAGACAGGAACTATGTCTGCTATATGCACATTCAAAATTTTTTACACATCCAATTTTATTCCAAATCCAGGACCCAACTTGAATGGGCTTTTTGGAAGACAATCTGGTACAACTGCAGGTTACTCATACTCCAATGCAAACAAAAATATGGCTGTGAACTGGGGAGAGAACACATTATATGACTACTTGCTCAACCCGAAGAAGGTAAGATTCATATATGTGTGTGTATGCCTTTGATTTTGTGTTGTGAGGAGTGGTTTTAGTGCTTCATTTGTATGTGTTCTCTGCTTGCATATGAGTTCTCGTTGACAATTATTTTAGTTTGTCGGGTTTCAGCTGTCTATATGTTCCACAGTTCCAGTTTGACTAAATTGAACCTCACATTAAGCGAGGCAAAGTGCTCAACACGACTCGAGACTTGCTTCAGGGCTCATGTGTGCCTTCCGCAACATTGTTGTTTTGCTTAAAAGAATGACCCTCTTTGATTTTCTTTTCCTCTTCCTGGATCTCCTGAAAGCTTTTTTATAGTTGGTTGCTAGCACTGCAAAAATATATATATATAAATTAGGCTCTTTTGTGGAGTGAGGTGCTAGCCATTTAAATGTAGATTGTGCTTGCGAAATCCGTAGCCTACTTAAAATAGGGCTTCAGCTGGCAAAGCAAGCCTCTGTGTTTTTCATTGATCTTTCGGGTTTATGGACATATCTTCTCGAGGAACTTGGACAACCGTTAGTTCATGTATGTCTTTTGTTAATTGTGGGACTTGGATAGCGGTAAATTCTTGTTTCTTTAATATGGAACTTGGATATCCCCCTTCAGACGAGAAAGATCATAATGACTAGTTGTCCTTGTGACATAATTTTTTTAGAAGTAACGATCTCAGGTTCCGAATGTCCCATTACGCACTTGAGTGAAGGACGTGGATGTATATCAATGTACTGCTGAGATACGTGAAAATAATTGGATGGGTAGGTAGATAGATCATTGAGGCAACTATACCCTTATACGGCAGCACTGTATATGCTCTCTCAGTCGCAAGTTGATGTTGAGAAAGTGGAATTAGAGCAATTGGAGGAACTCTACTACTAGACGGGTGTGGAGATAGCAACAATTTATGGTAGAGAGGAGTTTTGATTTGGTTCCTCCTGAAACGAAACTATGATAAGAGGTCTGTGAAAACAACCTTCTGGATTGATGGAGATGAACAAATGTATGGATGATTTCTCCTCTTAGAAAAATGATTGATTCAAGGCTGTCTGTGTATGTTATCTACGAAATAACTTCTGGGTCCAGAAAATGACTAAATCAGTAAAAGATGCAAGTCTTTGATGAGATCTTTGCACCTCCAGACTAGTATTAGATAAGATGGGCAGCAATTTGTAAGTACTGCTCTGCTTAGATTGATACTGCTTTTTGCATTGAGATAGCAAGTTATATATATTAACTTAAGTGAGATTGAAAATGCATTGACCTGTAACAACTGGGTTGCTTTAGTGTCTAAGGCATTATAGGTATTTGTGGAAGTGTGGAGCACCTACCCACACGCACATGCGCACATGCACAACCCCCACACAGCCAAAAGATAAAGAAGTGGGCTTCTGATATTTTTCATGGACCAAGCATGTATCCATTATTTTGATCATGGGTGACAGTACTTGAATCTAAAACTTGTCTTGGTATTGTGTTGAAGTGTGTAATCTTCTAATCTAAAAGCACGAGTGGTTAGGGGAGGATGGCTTTATTTACTTATGTCTTCAATAGTGTTCGGCTTGAAAAATCTCAAGGTAGAATTTGGCCATGAGAAGCTAGGGTTTAATAACTCAAGGTCTCTTTAACTTTGGTGTTCACATAGCCAAGTGTATACTGATGTGTGTGGTTAGGTTTTGTGAAAATGTGCACCAAGGAAAAGTTAGAAGGGGAGATAGTTGGAATGGAGTCTAGTAATGTCTTTTTGCCATGATGTCTTGTATCCGTTTAGTAGAGTTGACTGGGATTATGCTATTTTCCTATATTTTTTAGAAAATGAACATAATTGTGGAAAAAGATACATGTGTGTTCAAAGCATGCATGAATGACACCTACGAACAGGGAGTACTTCTTCCCCAAATAAATCTTGGGTTTTATTTCTGTGGGTTCAAAAGAATAACAATTGGTTAAATCAACTGTTGTAGTGAAGTGTGTAGCATCTTTTTTGAAGTGTGTGGCATCTTTTTTAGATTTAACCATATATGTTGATTTGCGCACTTGTTGTACTTTCGTGGTGTACACCCGCCACACAATTTGTTATTCCTCGACTTCCGTTGTGGTAAGATGTAGACCCATACCGTATGGTGGGGGTGCACGGGCACCAGTAACTTCGGAAAAAATATACGTATATATCTATTTTGAAAAACATAGAAATTAAGATATAGGTAACAGTGCATCCATAAAAAGCATAGAAGTGTCCTAGTGTAATTGGTTAACAATCTCTAAACCAGGGTTCGGATCCCGTATATTTATTTTAAGTTTAGCTTAGACCTTATATTTGAGCTATGTTTATTATACCCAAAGCCTTCAAATCCTAAATTTGCTTGTGGTCGTGGTACCACACGAGCCACAGTTGGATGTGCCTAGAACCTTATTGATAGAAGTACTATTTCTTTCCGTATTCACTGTGAATTATGATATGCTTAATTGCTGACTCAGAGACATTTTGTGTACAGTATATTCCTGGGACAAAAATGGTTTTCCCTGGGTTGAAGAAGCCACAGGAGCGGGCGGATCTCATTGCTTATCTGAAGGAAGCAACTGCGTGAAGATCTCTTTGGAACATTAATATACTTTTGCTAGTGGTCAGGAGTCGTCCATTGGTAGCATTTCTCATTTTATATTTGGAAGGCATATTTTGCCCGTTTTAAATAAAAACCACATACAGTGTTATGCCATTCTTCTGGTTGAGCTAAGCCAGTCTTGAAGGAATTTTGTCCAAAAGGTTTTATCATTTATTGTTCACATTAAATCTTGACGTACTAAGTATATGCTGGTTTCTTCCTTTCTATTTTTTGGTATCTGTCACCAAATGCTAATTTATAGGTATTGGTAGCGTTTCATGACTTCTGTTGGTTCAATACGTGCCTTTGTTTAACAACACCTCCCAGTTGACTTTCAAACAGCTTAAATTTGAAGCATCTGTCTGAATATCTGTGTCTACTTGCTGTTATTTAGAATGCAAGTGAAAAAGTCTGCTGGCGTCTTTCTGTGTCTAACACTATGTGCACTATTGTCTGAATATCTGTGTCTACTTGCTGTTATTTAGAATGTAAGTGAAAAAATCTGCTGGCGTCTTTCTGTGTCTAACACTATATGCACTATATTTGATTGAACTCATTCAAAGAAGCACTGCGAGTTGTTTAAAAATCATTTCGAAGTTTTTGAATATGAATGTTATTTTGTTGAAGATCAAGTTGAAGGTCGTGAAACCGCTCTATTGTTTATTCTCAAAGAAGTTTTTAAGTTGTATAATAAGATTGTTTATTCTCAAACAAGTTTTTAAGTTGTATAATTAGCATGGTAGAAACTAGAAACACTATTATCCGTCCTTGGAGTCGGGCTTAAAGCAATATGGGTAGGGCTATTCATGGTTAAAGAATTATAATAGTCGAGAATCTCAAAGTTCATTTTGAAGTTCTAATTATTAAAATTTTGGAAAAGGGTTAAAAAAAATTTTAACTATAAGAAATGACTTAAATATATTCTTGAAGTATATTTCGGTTTAAATATATTTTATCGTTAATTCTCATTAAAAGAATCAGTTAAACGCCATTTAGATGTCATGTATACATAAAAAAAAAATTGCTTTATGCAAATATAAACACATTTTATATATTTGTGTTTGCATAAAAGTGAGAAAGGGAGAGTGACGAGCGAAAATTTGAGGAAGAGAGGTGACTGACTAGCGGTTCGCTATAGGGCATAATTAAATTAAAATGTGATTATAATATTATAATTTAATTTATTAATTTATTGTTATATACAATTTTCCTATTCTAAAATGGATATGGGCAAAGTCCAGATTAGGTGGACCCACTCGAGAGCTTTACCTGTCCTTATTTTTCTACTCGCCTACCATTAGGCACGTGAAACAACAAATATTTAATTGGGTTGCCTAAAAAACCTAAACAAGGGATCTTTATTCCCAAAAAGAAAATTTATTTTTATTTATTACTTATTTTAAAATAAATTCTTATTTTTTACTTTGGAAAAAAAAAATTTTGTTTTTATATTTTGTCATTATCATTAAATACATTTTTTGATATTATTTTTTAAAATTCAACACAAAATATTAATTAATAGAAATAATATTATAAAATATTTATATTAATAATTTATTTTTTAACGAATATATCAAATCAAATAACAACAAATAATATGTGAGAAAAAATAAACGTATTGATACGAAAAGAGAAGAACTGTTTGGTTATTTGCATAATTGTCGGTGTTTGCCTTTGTGGCTATTTAATAATGGGTGGTTCTAAATATGTGATACTTAAAATAACAAATAATTATATTTGAGGTATAACTATATATTTTTATATTAGTGTCTTATAAATTATACGGCAAAAAAATTTAATTTCTATATAATTATACGGAATAGGATTAAAATTTTGTATATTTTTATGTAAAGAGAATTAAGTCTGAATAATGAATATTTTTTGTCAATAAAAAATTTATTAAACGAATAAGATAGATAAAAATAAAAATATATATACAAAACTTTGATATTATTTCATTTGTTTTGTTTTATTTAATGAATATTGACTTGACGCTCTCCTTAAAAATGTATTATTAGAAGTTTGATTTATTAAATTAATCTTATTAATTATGTTTTGACAATCTAAATTTGACATCTAATGTTTTATGTAATTAGTTAATAATAATAGTAATAAATAATAAATAAAAAATAAAAATTCTCTCTTGATATGTTAAAATTTAATAAAAAACTCAAGTAAAGTGAAACATAGAGTAATAACAATATACTCTTTTCATCCCACATTATTGAAAGATATTATTTTCAATGGGTAGTAAAATTGATGAAAGAAATATTTAATTTGAGGATATCATTTTATATATTATTTAATATTTTGAGAATATTTAATAAAATGGAATCAGAATAAGTTGAGCATACCTAGTTTGTTTCATCATTCATAAATTGGAATAAAGAATTACAATCAACTTTTTTTTTTTATAAAATTGAAATAACTACAATAATTTAATTGAGAATATTAGCCTAATTTAACAAAAAGATTAAAAATACATTTTTCTTTATTTTTAGAAAAAAAAATTGGAATAAAGAATTGCAATCAACTTTTTTTCTTTTTTTCTTTATATAAAATTGAAAAATAACTACAATAATTTATTGAGAAATTAGCCTAATTTAACCAAATAAATTTAAAAGTCCTTTTTTTTTTTTTAGAAAAAAAATGAATAAAGAATTATAATCAACCTTTTTTTATATAAAATTGAAAAATAACTACAATAATTTAATTGAGAATATTAGCCTAATTTAACAAAAAGATTAAAATTTCATTTTTCTTTATTTTTAGAAAAAAAATTGGAATAAAGAATTACAATCATTTTTTTTTATAAAATTGAAAAATAACTAGAAAACAAATTAATTGAGAATATAGCCTAATTTAACAAAAAAATTTAAAAGTCATTTTTCTTTATTTTTAGAAAAAAAAATTGGAATAAAGAATTACAATCAACCTTTTTTTAACAAAATTGAAAAATAACTACAATAATTTAATTGAGAATATTAGCCTAATTTAACAAAAAATTTAAAAATTCATTTTTCGTTATTTTTAGAAAAAAAATTGGAATAAAGAATTACAATCAACCTTTTTTTTATAAAATTGAAAAATAACTACAATAATTAAATTGAGAATATTAGCCTAATTTAACCAAAAAAAAATTAAAAAGTCATTTTTCTTTATTTTTAGAAAAAAAAATTGGAATAAAGAATTACAATCAACCTTTTTTTTTTTATATAAAATTGAAAAATAACCACAATAATTAATTGAGAATACTAGCCTAATTTAATAAAAAATTTTAAAAGTCATTTTTCTTTATTTTTAGAGAAAAAAATTGGAATAAAGAATTACAATCAACCTTTTTTATTTATAACATTGAAAAATAACTACAATAATTCAATTGAGAATATTAGGCTAATTTAACAAAAAAATTAAAAAGTTATTTTTCTTTATTTTTAGAAAAAAAAATTTGGACAAATTACACAAAAAATTTAAAAAGTCACTCCCAAACACACTCCCTTTTATAAAATTGAAAAATAACTACAATAATTTAATTGAGAATATTAGCCTAATTTAACAAAAAAATTAAAGTCATCTTTTTTTTATTTTTAGAAAAAAAATTTGAACAAATTAAACAAAAAATTTAAAAAGCCACTCCCAAACACACTCCCTTTTATAAAATTGAAAAATAACTACAATAATTTAATTGAGAATATTAGCCTAATTAAACAAAAAAATAAATTAAAAAAACATTTTTCTTTATTTTTTATAAAAAAATAAAATTGGACAATTAAACAAAAAATTTAAAAAGTCACTGCCAAACACACTCCCTTTTATAAATAAAAAGATACATAACGCCTATTTTCATGCTTGTTTGGTTCTGAAGTATGAGTGATTCAGTTACTTTTCCAGGTTAGGGTTCTTTCTTCATCCAATTTTCTCTTCATCTGTTGTTCATGCATTTTGATTTGAAGCTGATGAATAAAAATCTTTGTAGCATTCTTTTTAATTTGACTTTTGAATTTGTAAAATTTGATGTTATAAATCTGAAATCGAATTGATCACTTAGCCGGATAATCTTTGCAACTAGAGTTGTTGTTATTGTTGATCAGCGAAAATGGAAGTGTTCTGTATGCTAAATTATGGAGTATATGTATAGTATAATTATTAATTTTTCTTTGTTAGAGTACAACAACATACCCAGTGCCAGAGTGTGAGTGTGAAACATGTTAGACTTTTCAACCAGCTGATAGTTCGTAATTCATTCTCTTTTGGACTTGTTAGACTTTCAAACAGCTGATGTGTGCATAAAGCTTTGGCAATATAGCCTAGATTAAGGCAGACAAGATAGAGAAATGATGATAATGGAAATTATGTATTTTTCTACCAGTGGCATTATTTGAACCCTGCTTTTTGCTGTAATGGAACTCGAGAAAAGAAAATTAGGATGCTTTAGAAATTAGAATATACTGACATCATATTTCTGTGCTCAATACAGGAGATATGTTGATTAATGGATCTAACAAAGGAGGAAGAGAATGTTGTAAGGATCGCGAGGTACACCATTTGCTTTCCCTGCTATAGTGTGTGCTGTGAGAAGCTTTTCTTTGTCTATTATTGCTTATTTATCTTTTCTCCAATTTAATTGTGATGGCATGAGAAAATTGATGAGCCACATATGCCTTAGGTGCAACTAGGCACAATTGCAGCACCTACATCAGGTCTCTTATATTTGCTCGTATTTATGATCAACCATGAGCTGTTGTCTATTAACTTCTGATAGTGGTCAAAATACATGCAAGCATCTACATAGCTAGATTCTCGTAGCGAGGCGCTTCAACTTAGTGAAGCACTGTAGTAGCGCCAAAGCCCTTAACTGAGTTCTGAACAAATTTGCTTGTACTTTCTGTTATTACTGGATAATTACTTTGAAAGAGTTACACTATATGAAAAGAGAACATTACGTGAAGTGATGGCTGTGTATGATTTGGTTAGAAGAGAAAAAAACTTATGAGCTCTGTCAATTTCAGTTTTATGTATTTAGAGCATCACAGTTGACAAGTTATGCACCCGGTGTGAACGATTTTATTACAAATTTCTGTTTGTGTTTATTATCTTTCACTTTTGTCACTCAGGTCTATGGGGTTTCGGGCAGCTATGTGTGATGACTCTACGGTGATCATAGGCTTGTGATACCCTTTGGTGCCTTAATATAGATTATGCCTTAAATGCCTATGCCTATAGAGTTTTTGAATAACTGATTAAATAAGGTTTTAGTATAGTTGATCAAGTTGCTTTAAGAAGTTGTATCTGCACACTGGTTTTTTAAGCTTTTTGGTTTTGAATTGTCTGACTTGCTTATTTGATTTTTTTTTTTTTGAGAATGTAACATTGTATTTGATTTATATGATAAATGCAAAGGTTTTATCCGTGATTTATCTTTTAATTTTGCTTATAAAAAAATCTTTGGCCCATGAAAAGGACTCCCTTATCTAGTGCATTTCCATTGCCTATGAGAAGCTACGTATGCAATAATATTCAACAACAACAACATACCCAGTGTAGTTCCACACAAGGGGTCTGGTGAGAGTAGAGTACGCACAAATTAAACCATATGGTTACATAGTTATTTGCAGTGTATCTCAAAATAAAAATAAAGGATAGTTACGTGCAGTTTAAAGAACACAGATACTCGGATCTTTACAGTTTTCTATGTAGCGCCAATATGGAAACTAAAAAGTGCTGCTGCTGATGAGGTTGTCCTTTCCCCCCTTTTCTCCAGGTCACGGTTGACCCAGCAAAACTTCCATCTTTGACTTGGCAGCGCAAGTTAAACTGTGATGATATTTCCCTTTCAGAATTCGATCTTATGCTGAAAGAAATGGTTTCTCTGGTATGTGAATAAACTCTGATATTCATGGTTCACTGATCGTACAAACCTTCGTTTTACCAGACATCGTGGTTGAACATATTGAGAAATACTTTAGAATTTCAGGAGCTCTATACTTTTGTGAATTCAGTCAAAAAGCATGTTTTCAAGCCGTTAGATCAATTAGGAGTCAACTGATAGCCGCTTTAGCTTTTTGGGAGTTTTGCTGTTCTAATCCTAGATTTGTTAAGTCAATCCTACTCATGTCTCTATGAGGGTGATTAAAAACCTGTCTATAGAAGTAATTTGACGTGGATTGTACTTGAATTTCATGCATTAACTTAGAGCTAGTTAGACATGTTGTCAAATAAAAAATTAGCTACATCAAAATGCATGCACCTGGAGTCTAAGTTGGTATCGTGATACCTGTGAAAATCTTTTCACTTTCTACCTTGAACTCATTGTTTGTTATCTTGTGGTACTTTTTGTTTCATGTAGGCTCCATTAGGGTTCCGTCTATGGAAATTTCTACAAGAAGAAAAAGCCAAAGGAAAGGTGATTTCCTTTTGTTTTAAGTTTAAGTATCATCATCTTTCTAATAATCAGATGCACTTCTCACCTATATTTTTGTCTTGCAGGATGCTCTGTTTATCAATCCTTTCATAAAAAGGGTCTACTCATCATGCCAAGGAGTTCCTATTGGTGGTATGGGGTATGATACTAGATATTCAGAATCTTTTGCTTAATAAAAGAAAAAATTTGATGCACCTACTGTTATTAACATTTTAGTCATATTTGCATGATAATACAAATTATAATACATTTTCGTCTTATCGATACACTTTATTTTGCTCTCATTAAGATGTTAATGAACTCATATCATACACGGGGAATCTTTAGAATTCCCACTGGATCAGCACAGCTTTAATTTTTCTATTCACCGTAGGAAGGGGTTAATTATCCTACATGTCTGCATACTGTTTGATTGAGAAGATATGTGATCTATTGCTAATATGTTGAAGCCAGTTCAATTAAATTATTTGGTTATATAAAAGGAAGAACTTTCAGTGCAGGAAGCATAGGAAGAAGTTTCAAAGGAGAATTTTTGCGCTGGCAAATATTTCCTAGGATATGTGAAGATAAACCAGTTCTTGCAGACCAATTTTCTGTAAGTTCTATGAAGTATGACTATATAACTGTCAAGGGCCTTGCATTTCACAAGTGTGTGCTTTTCCTTTAATACTTCACATGAGCTAATTTTTAACAAGAAAGATTTGACGAAGGAGTTCAAATGAGTAGTTCACACTCATCTTTGATTTATGCGATCTTGTTGGGATAAATTACATTCCCACCGGGACTTAATGATTTCTCCAGAAAAAAAACATTTGAACTTCGTGGGGGGCCTATTATCCCCTTATCCTTGTAAGAAGTGTATCTTTGACCGCCATAGAGCAAAGACCACTGTAAGATAGCTGTGCGTCTAACAAGTGGTGCCGCATGTCCAAAAAAATTATTTGTTATTTCAGATTACCCCCCATTCCTCTACTCCTTCAACATTCTCCCCTTCCTTTCCAAATACCCCCAGTGAAACTATCACTGTTGTTCTAGTCTAACTTTCTGACACCACAATCTTGTCCATTATTCAAGATCCGTTCGAATAATGCACCAAAGGAAATACTCCTCTAGCATGCTTTTAGAAAAGCTTGCATACTTAAATGGACCAAATCAAAGAAAAATACCATATGGTTAGCACATTCTGCTGTTCATGACTCTTTTTCTTGAGAAATTATTTAATTTTGTCGAGAGGAATAGATTGGTTTAGATGGTTCAAAACAGTTCTAGCTATAGAAAAGATCACGAGAGAGCATTGGATGCTGAAATTAGTTATATTCAACTGATTTTTTGTTGTACCAAATTCAAAGATGTTTGATATTTTTAATTTCTTGTAAATTGTGCGCTTCGTATAAAAGTAGTGCATTCCTCGCTTCTTGTCGCTTCAAGCCCCATTGACCTTATCATTTTTTGGTGCTTTTGCTTTCTAAAAATACTCGGGATATATACTTTTATCTTGGTCTGCTTACTAGTATCTAATGTACATGCATGCAGAAGTAAACTTTGAAAAATCATTCAAAAAATTAGTTTACCAACAAGTTAAACAGTTCTATGCATGAGTACAGTTCCCTGGATGACAAATAAGGTCTAGCAAATATGAAATTCCAAGCTCCACTTTTTGATGGAAAGAGAAAAAAATGAATTTCTCTCACATGGGAGTGGTCTATGTTTGTTCAAAGGATTGTATCCGTGAATATACCATTATGTACTTAGCATATCAATATTCTAAAAGTTCTTAAAATTAAAAAGCATCTGCAGCGTGCTGTATGAATTTTGACAGTCATTAAGAGCCTGCATGTGCAGTAAAGAGGAATAGCAGGATTAAATCTGATCAATGTTAACGAAGCATTGGAGAAGAGACGGCGAGCAAAGATAGAAGCAGGAAAAACCTTAATTGCTTATTTTTTCAGCGCGTGACCTCACTTGAGTGTGGATTACTATTGCAGATATTTGTAACACGGCCAAATGGTGAAAAATATTCTACTGTGTTATGCCCGAGAACTCCAAAGTAAGGAGCTATTCTTTTCTTTGGTTGTAAATGTTTTTAATTTTCTCACTGTTGTCTTGCCTTCTCACAATCTGTGTTACTCAGACTCTTCAAAAATGTCAAAGGGTGCATATCGGATCCTCCGAGATTAGTGCAATGTTGGAGGTTCCGACACGCGTACGGCATCATTTTTGGAGAATCCGAGTAACATAGCTCACAATATTATATATTTATGGAAGAGATTCAGTGGTAAGACCATTGATATTTTGTGAGTAAACAGTGATTCTTCAGCTTCTGGAATAGGATCTTGGGACTGGAATTTGGGTGGCCAAAATTCTACATATCATGGTCTCTATCCAAGAGCGTGGACTGTATACGATGGTAATTTTATGTTTGACCAATATATTCACTAGTTTGATGTGCTTCATTAGGGGCTGTCTTATATTTTCAATTTTTATCAAGGGGAACCTGATCCAGCACTCAGGATAGTATGCCGTCAGATCTCTCCTTTTATCCCCCACAACTACAAAGAGAGCAGCTTACCTACATCAGTCTTTACATTCACGGTTGGGAATATTCAGATCTCTTTTTAGCCCTCCATTTTTTTCCGGTGGAGATGTATTTTGTAGCATTAACTTTGCGGGTTGAATTTGATTTTGTTCAGTTGCATAACTTGGGAAATACGTCTGCAGATGTCACTTTGCTTTTCACCTGGGCAGTAAGTATTCTCATGTGACTTTGATTTACTCCAGTATTTCAGAATCCAGATTATGAAAGCTGCTAATCCATCTTTCGGAATTTTGTATTATTTACTCGTTCTTAAGAATGGGAAAATAGTGAGTAAAACATTTGTTTTCTTCTTTCTTTTTTGTGTTCACAGAATTCTGCTGGTGGAGATTCTGGAATTTCTGGCCATCATTTCAATTCCAAGTTTAGGTCAGATCACTTTTAGCAAGGTTATGACTTGGTCATAAGTCCCAATAGTTTATTGAACTTCTGTTTTTGGTTCACCAGTAGATATGCCTGCTTTTCTGAAGCTGAAACTTTACATTGTTTGCTACTTCATGAATTTGTAACATTGCTAGTCAGTTCTGCCATGTTTAAAGTAAATGTGTTTCTTTTCTAGGATCTCTCCTAAAAATGAAACCTTTGCCTGACAATTCATGTTCAAATAGTTAGATGGACTTACTGTTACATTTCTTGGTATGGATTCATCCTTTTCTCGTTTGTGAAAAGTCAAAAAGTAGCTTGTGGTGCCGACATGCTCCCTATTAAAACAAAGGGTAGACATTCTGAAGTCTGCTCTGAAAGATCCTCCCGAATCCTATAGGATAATACGATATGGGACAGCGTACGCAGGGCACACTTCACTCATCAATCTGGGTTCCAGCTTTAAAGACACTTCACTTTCATCTTTAAGATTTATTTTTGAAATATGCTCAAATTTATGTAGCAGAAGAATAGAAGGAACCAGAAAAGTGTCTGTTTTCTTGGGAATATTTTACTTGGTAGTTAGTCTAAAGGAAATGTTTAACCTTTTCTCTGAAAATCTCTTTTGTTTGTTGTCAATAACAATAACTTGTTCTTTGATGATAAATTTTAGAACGGAAGATGGAGTCCAAGGCGTGCTCTTGCACCACATGTAAGTTTCATCCTCTTGTTAAAGAAAAAAATGAAAGGAAAAAAAAATGAAAAAGAAAAAGAAAATGAGAGACTGGATTACGAGTTTTTTCACAGTTGAACAATAAATTGGAGTGCTGTAGATCTGTATTAAAATACTCTGTGAATGCAGGACTTCCAAAGAACTCCCTTCTGTAACTTTTGCAATTGCAGCAGAGGAAAATGATGCAGTTCACGTCTCTGAGTGCCCTTTCTTTGTGATATCTGGCGACTCCCAGGGTATTACAGCAAAAGACATGTGGAATGAAGTTAAAAAGGTGTTTGCAAATGCTTAAAAATGGACTAACTTTGTTTATGATCTTCAAATTCGTTTCTACGGGGGTGCCAGATCTGGACCTTTTCTACCAGCATATTACACATGCATTGCCCACTAAATGAACGACTCCCTCCGTTTCTATTTAGTTGTCATATTTTAACTTGACATGGAGTTTAAGAAAGTATAGAGTACTTGTGAATTTTGTGGTCTTAAATCAAAAGATACGTAGAATGTACCAAAATGTCATTTAATCTAGTGGTCTTAAACATGTCATGTGGAAAGTTGAATTTAAGGAAAGTAGGACAAACAAACTAAAACGGAGGGAGTATGTCTTTAACCATTTATGTTTATTTTCTATCGTTAGCTAATGTCTTTCGTGATTTAATACACTACGTGTCCTTGAAATATCTTTTGATCATTTGATGCGACTCTTGATTTCCTACCCTTAAGTTGTGAGAACTTGTTGAGTTTTTATGACGTCTTAACATGATTTCCAACCTAAAGTTGTGAGAACTTGTTGAGTTTTTATGACGTCGTAACATTGTTGATATCTCAGAATTCTGACTACTGAATTTCCCTAAAAGAAGATTTTGATTTGACTTTTAATCAAAGGTATACTTCTTTCTTCCGAATTTTCTTGAACCATCTTCTTCATACTTTGAGGGGCAGATAGAGTGAGCAGCACGCAATATATATATATACATATATATATATATATAAACAGAGAGAGATGCAAGTTGGCTTGGTAATTGTGAGAGGACAAATCCTCAAAATCATACTTTCTACTCCCTTAGCAAAGAAGCTAGAAAAAAGGGTAAGAAATCCTATGTGTTGTCAATCCACCTGACACCTCCAAAGGTCTTCATTGATTACCATATCTCAATTTATCCAGCTACTAGGCCAGTGCCAGAAATAGAAAGAAGGGAGGTGTCTAATTAGTGTAGAAGGTCCAAACCCTATTTTAATTGCAGATTAAAACTTATTCTTGGTGCTTGTAACAGCACCTTACAGTTCCATTCGCTGCATCACACTCTTTGAAATTGTGTATACTTGTCTCTGTGGCTCTTTGATATTTTGTCTCCATCAAGATATCTTCCTAGAATTAACGGTGACTTCGATAACTGAACATTTGCATTGTTGAAGTAATTTGAGACGTTATAGAGGACTCACCTCTGTCTCTGTGTGGCGTTTGGCCATGATTTTTTTGTTTTACTTTTTTTTGGGAGTTGAACTGCAGAAAATACGTTGGTCATAAAATTCCGTAATTCAAATTTAATTTGAAATTCAGAAATTTGAATAACACAAAAAGCTATTTTCACTCCATGAGTCCATATTACTCACAAAAATTGAAAAACAACTCCAATTTGTATTCATGGCCAAACACAAAATTTTCAAATTTCATTTTTCAATTTAAAAAGAAAAAACTACTTTTTCAATTTTTACAATGAAATATGGACAAACTGTAACTTAACTTGCTTCTGGTGTTAGAAGTTTCCGCTTGCTGGATGACTAGTTGCTTACTCTGTGCGCCTAAAGCAGTTTTTCACATCATAATTACTAAGGCTTCTGAAGAATTCCTGAGAACATCTATCAGCAGTTCTAAATAAGAATATTAGTTTATAGAATATAGACTCAGCAAGCAATGATTTCTTCATGGTAATATTTTGAATTTTTTAGAATATAGACTCAGCAAGCAATGATTTCTTCATGGTAATATTTTGAATCTTTTCTGGTTATATTACTTCTTATGTCCACCTTGAAGGGGAAGTATACATGATTCAAACCCATCCAATATTGAAATATTATTAAAAAAATAGTGTTTCTCATTTGATTTTCCTTGTTTTTATTTAGGTGTGACTGTTTTGTTGGTTATCTGACTTTCAGTATACTGATTGTATACATGAGATATCATTAATAAAATTAGAACTTATCAAAGGGAAAAAAAAACATTCTTGACAGACTTTGACCTGTTTGGCTGTTTCTGTTCTGATAGCATGGATCCTTTGACCACCTTCAATCTGAGGAAAAGTCAATGCCTTCTGAACCGGGATCACTTGTTGGAGCGGCAGTTGCAGCTTCACTAACTATTCCAGCAGATGATGTAAGAAGTGCAACATTCTCATTGGCATGGGCCTGCCCTGAAATTAATTTTGGAGATGGTAAAACTTATCAGAGGCAAGTAGTTATAACATTCTTGACCTTATTTTTACACATGAAATAGATGTGTCTTGTGCTTTTGCTGATTAGTTTTGCTCTACGAACAGGCGCTACACTAAGTTCTATGGTACTACGGGTCATGCTGCTGCAAAAATTGCACATGATGCTATCCAAGGTAAAGCTTGTGCTCCGAATATTTTGAACATGGACTTTCTGATATATGGGGTTCCATTTACTATTTTTCCTTGTCTTCTTCTATTGATATAATTACCTAAGATCCTCAAGAGTGTACATATCCAAAAATCATATTTTTAAATATTTATTTTCTTGATGGGACTCAGAGCATACTCAGTGGGAGTCACAAATAGAAGAATGGCAAAAACCTATTATTGAAGACAAGAGGCTTCCCGAATGGTGAGCTTTAATTTTCTTGTGTGCACCATAATTACCAACAACAATATATTATAGCCAGTGAAGTCCCACCAGTGGGGTACACCATGAAAAAGATTATAGACTCTATGTTTTCTCTTCTCAGTCAATTTATGCACATAAGTGGTTCTTATATAGCCCTACGACTATCTATTGTACCTTAGTATTAGGATTCTACATTCTAATTATAAACTATATCAAACTAATCTATTTTAAATATATTAACTTTAGAACTCTACATCATAATCCTAAACAATGTTGCTTTCTACCATGCCCTCAAGCTGGAGGTTGGTAATCATGGAACTCCAAGTTTGCTCCAGAGTCCATGTAAGGGTTGTTGTCTGATGGTTCATTGATTGTTGTGGATTTTCTGTTGAGATTGGTAGGAGTAATCCCACCTTTAAAAGCAAGAGATAGCAGTGTGGTTGTTTCTTCCACAAATGTGGTATTGGTTTGCGTGTCCTCTTCCATGGGAAGAGTTGCCTCTACCTCTACCAATCGAACCTTGTGTTTTATGGGTCTTGAAAAACCACGACATCCTTCTCGCTATTTTCATCTCTCATATCGTATCCTCTCAGTGCATTAATATATTGAGTGAAGGTTGCATGTGGAGCTTTGCCCAGCATAACAATCCTCAAGGTCTTCTATTTGTTTCCTAGACGCTTAGCAAATTTTATAACCTTGCTATCCTCATCTAATGGGTTGCGTGTTGCGGTGAGACTATCACAAATTCCTTTGAATTCTTTTATGTATTTATCTACAGATTTTAATCTCATCTCGATATGCTGAATTTGTTGCTTCAATTGAAATTTCTTATCCTGTAGCTTGTAAGAAATTATCCTCAAAACTCTCACGAATTTGTTTGATCGAACTGCAGCCAGTAATAAAAAACATTGACTCTTCATTCATAGTTCCAGTTAGTCAACTTCTCATGAAGATGTCTTTTTCTTCCCATTCTATAAACTTAGGGTGGTTTGTTTTTTACATCGTCCTTTTTATTTACCACAACCTTAGATGGTGGTTCATTCACAATATATCAGCTTGTCTGGGTTCTCCAAACTGGACAATTTGAGAATTTCAATTTTATAGGACATAATTATGAATGATGAAGAGATCCTGGTGAAAGGGAGAGAGTGGAGGAATAATTGCCCGTTAAAGAACGTGGAACAGGGTTAAGAATACAGAATAAATTAGGTTAGAATCAAAATTCTGATACCATGAAGAATATTATAGAACAATATTGTGTGTAAAACAACTCTTTATGTTTTATCTTCTCAGTTAACTCATGCACATTGGTGGTTCTTATATAGCCCTACGAGTATCTATTGTGCTACGTATTAGGATTTTACATTCTAATCATAAACTATATCAAACTATCTATTGTACTATGTATTAGGATTTTACATTCTAATCATAAACTATATCAAACTAACTTATTGTAAATATATTAACTTTTAGGATTGTACATCATAATCCTAAACTATGTTGCTATGTATGTATTACCATATTTGAGAATTATTTTGTGGATTTTTGCAGGTACCCAGTAACACTCTTCAATGAGCTCTATTATTTAAATGCAGGAGGGACAATTTGGACAGGTATGCTTTAATGGTGCTTTAATAAGCTAAGTGTGTGAGATTTATGATCCTTCTTATTTTATTTATTTTTAGATGGATTGCCACCAGTTCAAAGTGTATCAACAATTGGGAAAAGATTTTCCATTGATAGATCTAGTTCGGATGTTAAGGGAAGTGCTCATTTAACCCATTCAGATGGCACTGCTGTTAGTATTCTTGAGAGGATGGGTTCGGTGTTTGAGGAACTTCATACTCCTGTCTCAGTAAATGCTGCTATCGGAACAAATCTTCTTCAGAAGGGAGAGGAAAATATTGGCCAGTTCCTCTACCTTGAAGGAATTGAATATCATATGTGTAATACATATGATGTTCATTTTTATGCATCGTTTGCTTTGGCCATGCTATTCCCAAAAATTGAACTTAGCATACAACGAGACTATGCAGCTGCTGTGATGATGCATGATCCTAGTAAGAGAAAACTCTTGGATGATGGAATGTCAGCGACAAGGAATGTTCTTGGTGCTCTTCCTCATGATATTGGAATGGATGATCCATGGTTTGAAGTAAATTACTATTGCCTGTATAACACAGATAGGTGGAAAGATTTGAACCCAAAATTTGTTCTTCAAGTTTACAGGGATTTTGTTGCGACAGGTGACAAAAAGTTTGCCGAAGCTGTTTGGCCGTCTGTGTATATGGCAATAGCTTTCATGGACCAATTTGATAAGGATGGGGATGGGATGATCGAAAATGAAGGATTTCCTGATCAGACATATGATGTATGGTCTGTCTCTGGTGTGAGTGCTTACTGTGGTGGCCTATGGGTGGCAGCTTTGCAGGCTGCATCAGCCCTAGCTCGAGAAGTAGGTGACAAGGGTTCTGAAGACTACTTTTGGTTTAAGTTTCAAAAGGCAAAGGAAGTTTATCAAAAATTGTGGAACGGTTCTTACTTCAACTATGATAATAGCGGCAGTGCCGTAAGCTCATCTATTCAAGCTGATCAATTGGCTGGCCAATGGTATGCATCAAAGTGCTTTTATATATATCAAGACCGAAGGATAAATATTGGAAATAGAATCACCCTTCTTTTACTTCAGTTTCTTAATAGCAGCTTCCAGTCCTTTTATCTTAGGTTGAAAATTATAATTATACAATATACAGACACAAAGACAAAGATATATTTCTATTTATGAGTATATGGCAAAATGGCTAGGTAAATTTGTTTCAGTTTCTGTATCTTGGGTGGCCAATGGTATGCATCAAAGTGCTTTTATATACATCAAGACCGAAGAACAAATATTGGAAATAGAATTACCCTTCTTTTACTTCAGTTTCTTAATAGCAGCTTCCAGTCCTTTTACCTTAGGTTGAAAATTATAATTATACAATATACAGACACAAAGATAAAGATATATTTCTATTAATGAGTATATGGCAAAATGGCTAGGTAAATTTGTTTCAGTTTCTGTATCTTGGGTGGCAAAGCCTATGTAGCCTTGTGGGTCAGATCACATCCATTAGCCTGCTTGACCCAAAATAGCTGGAGCCTTTTAAAGTATGTTTTTATGTCGTTGCATTTCTTAAATCATGATTCTTCTACACCCTTCTTCTCGTATCTACGGGGCATGCCTATGCAACCTCCTATGTGCATTCCACACTGAACATCTGCTTATATCAATGTAGGTAATGCAGTTGGTTATGTTAGTGATGCCTCTTCTTCTTTCATGATCACCATTTTCTTTATATGTAGGTATGCTCGAGCATGTGGTCTTCTACCAATTGTTGATGAAGAAAAAGCCAAAACCGCACTTGAGACAGTGTTCAATTTCAATGTCATGAAGGTCAAGGATGGGAGGCGTGGAGCAGTGAATGGAATGCGGCCAAGTGGAGAACCTGACTTGTCTAGTTTGCAGTCAAGGGAGATATGGTCTGGAGTTACATATGCTGTAGCTGCAGCCATGATTCATGAAGACATGGCGGATACGGGATTTAAAACTGCATCTGGAGTCTATGAAACTGTTTGGTCTGAAGATGGCTTTGGGTAAGTGAAGTTCCTGTTCTTTCCTTCATTTGTTTGAGGTAACTTTATGTTTTATAAGATTTTGTTCATTGGACTACAAGAATTCAAGCAAAGACCTTGGCTAGTGGTACTGGGTATTTCTTGTCATGTTTATTTGAGGCTGTTAGATAATACGATTGCCCCTAAAGGGGATTTTAATCTCCTGGGATACTCCACCCATTGCCTTAAGGTTTTGGATTAGAGTTCAGATTCTTTCACATGGTATCAGAGTGAAAATTGGTTACCCCACTTTCATTATTGTTTTCTCTCTACATTTTGTTTGCTACACTGTCTCTCTCAAATCAACCTATCGACTTAAACTTACTTTGTTACAGACTAACTCCTTAACCTATTGAACATTCTCTCTCTCTACTTCGAGTCTACCCTTCAAACTTCTCCAAGAAAAAGAAAAAAAACGAAGTGTTCAAATCTCCAGACCCAATTATATTGAGCCTACTCTCTCCCCCTCTCTCTCTTCACTTTAAGCCTATGCCAGTCTTCTCCAATATAATGAATAAAAATCTCTTCAACTTTATAAATAATTAGGTTACACGTGCTGAGAGTGTTGGATAATACAATTATCCTTCATTGGTTGTGTAAGGATTTTTGAAGGGATTTAGATACCTGAGCTACTTCATCCATTGCCTTGAGGGTTTTGATTGATTATATAGATCTATTGTAGCTTTTGTTCCGTAGCAATTCTTCTTAGAGGGCTCCAACTCTACAACAACAAGCCTATTCTGATCCCACTTGTGGGGTATACACAGACCTTACCCCCTACCTTGTGTGAGGTAGAGAGGTTGTCTCCGATGGACCGGACCTTCAACTCAAGAAGACTCTAACTATATCATTGTACTTTTTGGATGACATCAGTTTTTGGCAACTCTTGTAGGTTGTGAGATTTTTCCCTATTCCTTGCTTGCTAAATCTGTTCTTCCTCATCCGCAGCTATGCTTTTCAGACCCCAGAAGGTTGGACCACAGAAGGCCGATACAGAGCTCTGGGTTACATGCGTCCTTTGGCAATCTGGGCTATGCAGTGGGCATTAAACCCACCTAAGATTCCCAAGCAAGAGGCGAAGCCAAAACTGGAGGCAGATTCATTGTCTAGGCAACATGCTGGTTTTCAAGCGGTAGCTCGTCTTCTAAAGCTGCCCAAAGAGAAAGATGCTAGAAGTGTTTTTCAGGTCCTTTTCGATTACACCTGTAAAAGAATAACAGGCTAATAGAAGCTTTCTGGGAAAGAACCTGCATTCTCATATGCCAGAACAAATATTTCTTGTGGATACATTCATTGTTATTTAACTGAATAAGAGATGGGAAGAGTCAAGTTACAAATGTGTATCTGTTTGTACAAGACAGAATCCATGTGGAAAAAAAGTTGGCACTTTTTGGGTTCATAGATCATGATTCATATGTTTTTACATCTGACTTTTCTCAGTTTTATTATTTATATCAATGTAGACAGTAATTTCTAAAATACGTACACAAAATAAACTTAACACTGCTCGAAAACTACTCTAAACATAAATTTGTGATGGAGTTTTAGCCAACTCAAATCCAAACTGTTGTACTAGTTAAAGTTGACACCATTTGCACAAAATAGAGTAAATACACAAGATGTATCTCCCTTTTCTAAAAAGATAAAATGCTTTTATAAAACGTCAAATAATTTTTAAACAAATTTAGTTATAGTGAAATACACAAGTGATAGTAATTTATT
The DNA here is from genome assembly GCA_027704765.1 of Solanum habrochaites. Taxonomy (NCBI): domain Eukaryota; kingdom Viridiplantae; phylum Streptophyta; class Magnoliopsida; order Solanales; family Solanaceae; genus Solanum; species Solanum habrochaites. Next base: position 91,188,290 of record JAKWJA010002489.1, read on the forward strand.
ACTATATGTATAGACACATTTAATCAAGCTTAAGGTGACATTGGAACATCCCCCAAAGAAAGTTCCCCTTTATTAATCAAAAAAGATATTCAAAGAACATGAAATTTGTTTAATTTAATGTGACAGTTACTGTCCGTTAATTTCCCATCCAATAGGAACACATAAGTTCCAAAATTCTTGGATCACCAGACACCCCTTTATAAGTTGGAATTTTTCATCCAAAACTCATACTTCCTCTTTTCTCTTTTGTTTCATCAACACTGCAAAAAGTTTAAAAATTCAATCTTCCTTATTTTGAATAGAGCGGTTTTCCATCTTATGGTAAATGGAAAACCGCTCTTTCAATATTCTCTCTCCGTTGATTCTGTTAATATTTCTGTGTTTGCTATGAAGAAATCTGTTCTTGTAAATAGTTTGGTAGTTCCTCGTCTTTCGTTTTATGATAAATTTATTCAGAATTTGAAAAAGTTGTGATCTTTACTCCAGATTGTTGATTTTTGTTTTTGACACTAAAAAAAATCAAGATTGGTGTCATTTGATCTTTGAGTGTGTGTACACTATGGCTGAATATTCAAAATGTTCATGCCTTAAGCCTACTAAGTGGTTGAAAGGAAAAGTGATTGGATCAGGATCATTTGGGAGTGTTCATTTGGCAATGGACAAGGCGACCGGAGGATTTTTCGTGTTGAAATCTACAGAGTCAGAGGCAGGATTTAAGTGTCTTGAGAATGAAATAGAAATTCTTGAGGATTTGGATTCACCACATATTGTTAAATTCATAGGTAAAGATTTGTCTTTTGAAGCAAATGGTAAGAAAAAGTTGAGTCTTTTTCTTGAATTTATGACAGGAGGAAGTTTAGCTGATGTAGCAGAGAAATTTGGAGGTTCATTAGATGAAGAAGTTATTTGTTTATACACAAAAGGGATATTAAAAGGTTTGAGATATCTTCATGAAAATGGAATAGTGCATTGTGATGTTAAGTGTAAGAATATATTGTTAGGTAGTAGAGGAGAAATCAAATTAGCAGATTTGGGATGTGCAAAAAGAATCAAAGACTATTATCATAAGGTAAAAAAATGTAACACAAAATCTCTATCAAAGTCTACTGGTGGCACACCTTTATGGATGGCACCAGAGATTTTGAGGAATGAAGAGTTAGATTTTGCTGCTGATATATGGTCATTAGGTTGCACAATCATCGAAATGGCGACGGGGAAAACACCATGGGGAGGTGATATATGTACAAATCCCCTGGCTGCAGTGATGAAAATTGCTTGTACTAATGAAATGCCACAATTTCCATCAAATTTTTCTGATGTTGGTTTGGATTTCTTGGCTAAATGTTTGGAAAGGGATAGTAAAAAGAGGTGGAAAGTTGAACAACTGCTTCATCATCCATTTGTTTCAAAGGGTAATTCAGTTAAAAACAACAATTTTAAAGTTGCTAGTACACCTGCTAGTGTTTTAGACGGTGGAATTTTCTCCGAGATGGATTTCTCAGATGATCAATCATCAAGTGATGAAGATGAATATACGAGTGGAAATGCATTACGCGATCGCGGGTTTTGGAACTCAACAAGAGGAGGGAAAATGGACTTGGAATTATCAGAAAGTTGGATCAATGTGAGGAATTACTTGTAAAATTTCCAAGAAAATCATGTTTTTTTTTTGTTTTTTGAGGAAGTTGTAAATAGACTAGGTGAATTTTGTATTGCATGTGTATGAAATTGTGATTTTTTTAGAATATGTTAGGATTTTTTTTTCTCTCTCTTTAATATATAATAAGGCTACTTAGGGATGTGAATTATTGTACTATATTGGCACACTGCTGAGTTTGCTTCCTTCTTGAATAACTTTACTTCTTGCTTTAAATCAGTGAGTAAATGATTTGCATAGTGAGTATTAGACTATTCATTATTTTGTTTTCATTCACATTTTCAAATTGAGGTGATTATATAAGACATGATATAATTTTAATTAATCAAAAATATGATCTTAGAAAGATAAGATAAAAGATACATAATATGGTAGAATACTACTGTAGTAGATAGTAGAGTGTTACTTAGTAGTGATGATATTTCTTGTTGTCCTTTAATTTTTATTATTATCTACTAACGGTCCTTTTAAAAAAAAATAATCTTTTATCATGTTTTCTGTAGTATTTTAACATGATTTCTTCACTTTTCGTCTAATCGAGCTTCTTTAATGCGATTTTCCTTGAACTAGGGTTTATCCAAAATAATATTTCTATCTATTCAAACTTCACTTATAAAATCACACTCGGTATATATATATTATTGTTTTCATTCATATTTTTGAGGTTTTCTATCAATATTTTTTCATCAAAGAACTTTTTGTGTATTTTATGTTAGAAATAAATTTAATCACATTTGATGTTTATGTTAAATCGATGATCGTATTGACATGTATCTTCTACGTCCTCGTTTTCCCTTTAGTTGTGACATATATTTTCAATTTTTCAAATTGCTTTCACAAACTATAATTACAGGACATATTTTACGCGTATGTTTTGATTATTTTAAGTGTTTTTAAGTCAAAACAATTCTGAAATATTTTCAAAATGTTTGAGTAATATTTATTTTTTAAAAAATGTTCATCAATATTTGATTTTAAGCTAAAATAATTTTTAAAAAAATCATAAATTAAGATTTTTAACTTACGATTTTACTTCATATCTCCAAGTACGGAAATTGTTGTCGTAGGTGGTCATAATAGTTGAATTATACAATAATTTATCAACAAATATTTAATTTGGTTATTCATGTTATATACGAACATATGAGGTCTAATTTAAACCGAACACTTGATTTTATTTTTGATAGCAAATTGTTTTTTAATTATAATATCTTGACCTATGACTAAAATTTTGTCTAATCTAAAAGAATAATTAGCATAATATAATACTTATTTGGTCCCAATTTACATAACATTTTTTATTTTTTCAGAGTCAAATAATTTAAATTTGATCAGAAATTTATGCATGGAATCTTCAATTTTTTTAAATGAAATTATATATTTGTAATCTACATAAAAAAATATTATAAGTCGCAATAATTAATAATTTTTAAAAATACTTTAAAAACCGATGAATAACTTAAGGTTAAATTTTTTTATTTGAATCTCAAAATTTTAAAAATATCACGTAAAATAAAACGAAAAGAGTATTTGTCTCATTTTTGCCTTTCAACATCAAATTGACCAATTTATTTAAATATTTTTTAAAAATTAAATAATGTTTAAATTTATAAAAATACTACTGTGGTAAAAATTGACGTATCTCGATGAAAAATGGTAGTATGTGGAAATTAGGAGGAAATCGTGTTCCCCCAAAAGAAGTAATCCGTCAACGATATGTGAAAGCTAAGTGTAACAAATACTCTCTCCGTTATTATGATATGTCGCTATTTTAAATTTTACGTTTCTTAATAATGTAAGCGATTTTATTAATGTATAATTATTTAGTAGTTTTTTGAAGTAATTTTTTAATAGATGAATGTAAATTAGTTTAATTTGATTAATTAAATGATCACAGAACATGTGTTCGTCATTTAGTTTTTCTAGTTAATACTCCCTCCGTCTGGTATCGTTTGTCATGGTTTTTATTTTTAAAGTCAAATTATAAAAATTTTGACTAACATTTTAAGATGTATTTTTTTATCATATTAATATGCAAAAAATTGTAATCTATAGTACTTTTCATATTTTGTTTAAAATATCAAATTAATGTGATCTAATTTAACTTTGAAAATTAGTTAAATTTACTTTCGAAAAGCGCAACATGACAAATAATACCGGACGAAAGGAGTAACTCAAGAATAAAACAAGAAGAATATTGTCATTTTACGTATTGATTTTGTGAAATGACCCGTATTTTATCCATTCATTTTTATTTGTCATTGTTCGACTTGATACGCCCGTTAAAAAAATAATTATTGATATAAATATTTATTCCTACTAACTAATGTTTAGTAGCAAGTCATGAAAAATGATATAAAAAATATTTAATGCTAAGGTAAAACATGAAAAAAATTACTGTCTTTTTCTCGATATTTCAAAAATGATCCGTAAAAATATATTTTAGAAATAAGTGACAAGTAAAAGTGAACATAGAGAGTATTAAGAACCATTTCTTTAAGCAATGATGACATATAAATAGGATTTAAAGGAATATCATATTTGATACTCCCTCCGTTTCTATTTACGAATTGTCCATACGAGAGCTTACTCGATATTCCTACTAAATACTGGTTATTTTTATAAGTATCTTTTTAAAATAGTTTTTAACGCGCTTTTAAAAAAATAATGGTGTTTGACTAACTTATTTAAAAAATAATTTTTATATTGACTAATATATTTTAAGAAGTGTTTGTGAGACTAAATTAATTTGTGTCTTCGTTGATAAAAATTTAGACATTGTTAGTATTCATGTGTTTCTCTTTATGATTATCAAATTGTATTGCATTTACTTCTTTGTTTAATTTATATTTTTATTTTGATAATGTTAATAGTACTTTTTCTTGTTGAAAATAACTCGTAATTTAATTGATTATTTTATTTAAATCAAATATTAACAATATATTTTAATATATCGTTATCTTTAATATTGTAAGAAAATAGTAAAATTATTGGAAATAATTTATTATATTTTTTAAAGGGATAATGCACAAGTACCCCCTCAACCTATGTCCGAAATTCCAGAGACACACTTATACTATACTAAGGTCCTATTACCCCCCTGAACTTATTTTATAAGTAATTTTCAACCCCTTTATAGCATACGTGGCACTAGTTTGGAAAAAAAAGTCAACCATCGTTGGGCCCACAAGATAGTGCCACGTAGGTCGAAAAGGGGTAATAAATTATTAATAAAATAAGTTCAGGGGGGTAATAGGACCTTAGTATAGTACAAGTGTGTCTCTGAGATTTCGGGCATAGAATGCATACTTTATTTTTTTGAAGGATTTCATATATATGTACTTTATCAAAATTTATTGTATTATATATTTTTGAGAAGTCCACAAAAATCAAATAGCAAAAAAAAAATAAAAAAAGTTAAAGTGATGAAAAATCAACTTAATTAATTTGAGTTGATTTTAACATTTGAAAAATCAAATTAATTAAATATATTTTTATTCAATTTTGAAAATGATCAAACTAAATTACGAACAAAATAAAACACTACTAAATATATGAAGTTTTCAAGTTTGACGAATAAATATATTTACTAAGAATAGTAAAAAAATTATGAAGAAATTTAGAGAGAGAAAAAAGGAGTAGAAGAAGATACGTAATAAGGAAAAGGAGAAAGAAACCAAAATTTTAACACGCTTTTTTTGCGAGCGAGATTCTAATTTCTTGGGCAGTGTAAACTAAAAAGTAATAATTATTTATTGGATTTTTCGGAAGTGATTTCACTTTTCAGAAGGAGTGATTTTGAAATATTCAAAGTGAATTACTTTTAAAAGTATTTTTGGTACAAGAAATAAATGAATTTACTTAATCGCTTAAAATTAATTTGCTCTTATCAATTCCAAAAAAGTGTCCCGCCTAATATGTTTTTTGAAAATTTATGTTCCCTCTGTTTTATAAAGAATAATCTAGTTTGACTTGATACAAAATTTAAGCAAATAAAAAGATTTTTAAATTTTATGATCCTAAATTAAAATTTGTGATCTTAAATATATCACATGTAAAAATTAAAAATAAAATATTATAATTTTTTTTATATAAAATAAATTAAAAAGAATTTTTTTTTTTTACCGAATATTGTTACAAGTAAGCGACGGCTTGATGGATTTATGTCAATCGACAGAAGATGAACCAAATTCCGATGCCACTAATATTTTATAATCTATATATGTTTTAATATTTAATTTTTTAAAATTAAAATTAACATTATTGAATACTCCTAATTTATAATTAAATTAGGCAAGTCGCTAAATTTATACTGCCCCTTCCATTATTATTGATCCATTTCGAATTAGATCATCTTTAAAATGTGAAATTTTAGTTTTATTTATGGTTAAAAGAAAATTAATATTGGAATTATAAAGTAGAGGAAAAAATCAATGAATTTAGTTAAATAACCAAAAAAAAAAGAAATTAAGTTTTAATGTATATATATTTATATTCCTACGAAATAAAATTGATAAAATTAATTATTTCTACGAAACAAAATGACTCCACATTTTATGAATTATTCCTTTTAAAGGTCTCTTAAAAGTATTAAATTGATAAAATATAAATAGTTTAAAGGGTGTTTGCGAGATTAACTCAAACATTTTATTAAAGAAAATCAATTAGTGTGGTAAACATTGTTTTGATCGTCCTCTTTTTGAACTGACAAATGTTTTCATTTTTCTGTAGAGTGTGTCAGCAATTACTGTAAAATCCAAGAATAGATTGCTCTCAGTTTCAATAAGTAAAACTTTCTTGAAAATTGGACTCTTCAGCAAAGCTTTCTCTACCCCATTTCTCTCTTCAATGAGTTAATGTTAAAAGCAGAGTAAAAGTTTTTAGTTTTGTGTTTATGTTATAGCAGAGTAAAAGTTTTCAGTTTTATGTTGAACAAGGTACCTAGTAAAGCCTTTTTTTTTCTTTATGATTATTTTGAACATCTTTTAGTTGATCAAAACAACAATAATGGGTTTTAGGTTAATGGGTGCCAGAATTCTTGAAAATCTGTAAATTTTGTTATGACTTCTTGGGATTTCTTTAGAAGTTTTTATTATGATTCTTGGGGTTTCCTTAGATTTTTTTTGTTATTATTCTTGGGATTTCTTTTTAAAAAATTGTTATGATTCTTGGGGTTTCTTTGGATTTTTTGTTATGATTCTTGGGGTTTCGTTAGAAATTTTTGTTATGATTCTTGTTTTTTTTTTTTTAAAGAATTTTTTGTTATGAGTTCTTGGGGTTTCTTTAGAATTAAGTGGATTGTTGTTCTTGGTTTTCTTTATCTTTCCATGTATATACTATTTCTACAAAATTTTACACCAAGAATGGTTTGTTTAGCTGCATTTTAGTCCCTTTTTTTGTATGAACTAAACAAGGGGCTTTTTCTTGATTACAGTGAAATAGGTTTCTGGTATAAATGGCAAAGAAGAGGCATAGGACGATTTTGAACAAAACAGAAATTGCAGAAGATTGGTGTTTCGAATGCAAAGACGGAGGAAACCTTATGATTTGTGATTATGGGTAATTTTTTCTTCCTAAAAAATTTAAATAAATCAATTTTATTTTGGAAATAAATGAAATTATCTCAAAGCTGGTCTTGAATATAAAAATTATATTTTTATTTTTCTGGATGAAAACGTGGGACATTTTGTTTGGAAACTTTAATTATTAATTTGTCTGGCTTGAAAAGGACCCATTTTCCAATTTAAAGTTAAAATTGCCCCTTTTTTTGGAATCCTAGGTTCTTGGTCATCTGTTACTTGTTAGTGTATTGTTTTTTTTTGTTTTTTTTTTTTTGAAATTGTGCAATGGCTGACTCTTCAGTATTTCTCCATTATTCAAAATAAATAAATATATTTTCTTGTTTGATAAACCAATAAATTTCTTGGATAAAGTCAAGCTTGCTTGCAAACATTTCTGTTTATAATGTCATGTTATAAACAGGTTGGTTCTTTCAGTTTTCTGCTCTACTTGTGACTTATATAAAGCCCCAAAAAATCTAAATTTCCTTTGATGCTAGAATGGCTTGTGATTCTTTAAACTCGTGCTTTACTTGCTGGTCATTCATCTTTTGAGATGAGCACTGCTTTTCTTTTTATATAATTTCATGTTAAAAGCTTCAGAAAATCAATGATTTAAGCAGTATATGGCCTAGAAATTAGCTAGGTAGTCTTTGTTTTTGCTAGCCTTTTCTCTTTTGGCTTGGTACTCTGCAATGGTATTCATTACACGTTCCAGTTAATGTCTCTGGTTTAATATGGTACAAAAATTGAAACCAATCTCTCTCTATCTAATGAACAACTGAGGTCATGTGCAATTGAGAAAGTGAAAGTACTGACAAAATAAATTGTGCATCTCTGATAAACGCGGGCACACTACTTGTGCTACTAAAGCACTTCTGTGTTTTAATTAAGTAATGATTTGAAAGTCCTCTAATTTAACAAATGTAAGTACCTTCACTACAAAGCGAAATTCAGTTTGGTGGGATTCATTCATTCCTGTCACGATTGCAGTTTCTTTCGTTTCATTTCATTTTTGAAATTCAAAGGATTGAAAGTAGTTGACTGTGACTGAACACCTGTACTGCTGATGGTCATCCTGTGGCTTGGTGATTCTTTCTCTACATGGACTTCTACTGATAATATATTTTTGACTTTGCAGGGACTGTTTGAAAGCTTATCACCCTGTATGTGTGGGGAAAGATGACTCAGTCTTGACAAGTGATATCCATTGGACATGTGGCAAGCATCTTAATTCATCCTTCTTCAAGCAAATTTAATATTTCTATTTTATCTTTCTCCTTTTGTTTTGTCTTGAGTGGTTTTTTTCCTTATGCTAGTTTATTGATTTTGACTAGCCAAAGTTGAGCATGAAAGAACATAGTTTATATCGAGTGAAAAAGGAAATTGGAATTTTGAGTTACTGTTGTATTGAGATGTGTGAAATAATCACTGGAAAATAAATTCTTTGCTATTTCAACATGTATAAATAAATTTTCATGAGAACATCGTTAAGCTCAAAACCTAATATGTAGATACAAGTTTGAATTTCATCACTAATCCGCAACCTAAATTCTCCAGGGATAGGTTCCTCTAGCGGTCGTGTGTTGTATGCTTGATAAGAATATGATTAATACATAGAAGCCAAGAGAATATAAAGGGCTTAAATAGTACTTAACTGCAATTGTTGTAGTTGTATTTTTCTTGATTGTTGGAGTTTGATTTAGAAAATAAAATTTGTTTGCCTATTACAAAACAATATTGGAAAAAATCTAATCGCTTAATTTGGCTCAAAGTTATTACTGCACCACTGTTTGGAATGACGAACCACAATGTTTAGAGGATTCGTATCAGTGGTAACTTTTGCTAAAATACATTCCTACAGCTATCATTTAAAGACGTTAGCTTAAAAGTGTAGTCTGGTGCATGAAGCTTCCCGTGTTCACACAGGCTCCAGGGAAGCCAAACTCCAAAGGCTGTAATGTAGATTGCATTCAAATGTTTGAAGTTTGAGTTTTCATATATTGTTGGCTTATTTTGTATTGTTAGTTTCGCTGGTCATGTGCTGCTTTTCATTAAATAGAATAAAAATTGTTGTGCAAAAAGTAATATCAGTTTTACCGTGTTTCAGGATGGCATACATGCTTAGTTTGCAAGAGAAGTTCAAATTATCAGTGTTATTGTTGTGATAGAGCTGTATGCTATCGCTGCATTGGTCGTATCAATTTTGTCCTTCTTAAAGGGAAGCATGGATTCTGCAACAACTGCCTAAAGCTCGCATTGCTTGTGGAAGAAGACAAAAGTATTGATTCTGATGGGGTATGCATGATTATTATGATTACTCTGAAACTGTAATTTTTGGTTCAGTATTATCTAGTTAGTTACTGTACTATTTTGGAAATGTTTATTGTCACGCCCGAAGAGAACTTGTCATGGAAACTATTTACTGAACTAGCCCAGGCAAACAGCTTGAATGTTAATAGCATGACGCCTTAGACTTCTTTCACATTTTGTGGCATGATCCATAGAGGTGATAGGTTGTTGGCCACTGCGCAGTGAAGGAGCAGGTATTGACTGTTTTTGTGCTTTTCTGACACATGTATCATTTATTATCCAGATCAAAACCTCTTTTTTGAGATTAACTTGTCTTATACATGCTTCCTGGGAGAGCAATCCATCAAAAACGGATGATCTGGTAGGCATTTTGGTCGTCCAAATAAGTTTCCAGTGCCAAAGATCAGTAATCTAGCAATATGTGAGATGGATATTGTCACGATTGATCTTGTTATGTCACAAACTTGATTAACAGCTTATGTTACTCTGTATGAGCATGTTAGATTACATTTTTAAGTGTTCATCACCTATTAATTGGCAATATTCAGTTAGAGGAGTCTTTCTTTTATTGCTTGATATATATTCCTCTCTTATTTGCTTTATTTTTCCTCTAGTTGATGAGTGATCTATTCTCTCTTATGAATTATTGTTGCTTTCCAGGAAAGCGTAGACCTCAGAGATCGGGAAACATACGAGGGCCTTTTCAAGGAGTATTACGAGATAGTAAAAGAAAAAGAAGGATTTGACAAGAATAGTCTCCTTGCTGGTAAGGCTAAATTAAACAAGGCGAAGATTAGCCAAATTAGCTCTGATTCAGATAAACCTAGTGAAGAAGAGGACGAACACAGTGAAGAAGAGGATGATCAGATTTCTTCAGACAATGAAGATTTCAGTGACAGAGAATCTCAGAAGAAAAGGCTTAAAAAGAAGAGATGTATACAGCATAAAACAAAGATGCAAAGAAGTGTCAATTTAAAGAAAAAAGTATTTGTTGGATGGGGATCAAAAGCTCTAATTGACTTTCTTCAGTTTGTTGGGCAAGATACCAGAGAAAAATTATCCCAATATGATGTGACATCGATAGTAACCAAATATATAAAAGAACATAACCTAATCCATCCAGTTAAAAAGAGAAGAATCCTTTGTGATGCTCGGTTACAAGCTGTTTTTGGGAAGAAAGTGGTAAACAGACACAGAATATTTAGCCTCCTTGAAAACCATTTTCTTGAAAATGAGGAGCAATTACAAAAGGATGAGCTTGATCATGATCTCGAAGACGATGACACAGAAATTTTGGTGGCTCCTAAAACTGAGAAAAAGGTTGAACAAAAGAAGATATCCTCAATTTGGTATTCAACTGCAGCACAAAGTCGATTTGCAGCCTTGATTCCTAAAAATATCAAACTCGTTTACCTGAAGAGGAGCTTGGTGCAGGAGATGATCAAGCAGCCTGAATCCGTTGAAACCAAGATTATAGGAAGTTTTGTTCGGCTCAAGTTAGATCCACGTGATTATGAGCAGCGTAACTCTCACCAGCTTGTGCAAATTGCAGGTTGTTTTAACAAATGACTTACCTTCTTTAATTTGTCTATAGTTGCTAATATCCTTTGGTGGACTGCTGTGAATATGTCTGAATGCTGCATTATGCTAATGTCTTCCATACGGAGATTTTGGATGATTGGACATTAATTAGCTAGAACACCTGTTTTTTCTCTAACATAAATGATTTATGGTTTCCTCAATCAACTTCGTTTACACTTTTTGTTGTTAACTTGACATTGATAGTATGTTCAAGCACATGAAATAGAAGTTGAAACTCGGAACTCTTTTCATCTTTCCATGAACTGAATTTCCTTTGGTCATTGCTGTGTTGCTAATATTGAGTGAAGAGTTCAATCTTAACACCCTCTATATATTTTTTAGAGTATATAAACATCCTTTACAATTTATTATAATTTGTCTGCCCATGTTGTATGGTATTATTACTATCTGGGTAGTCAAATTGTTTCTTTCTTTGACTACCATATGTTAAAAGAAGTTGATTAGATTTTATCAAAGTAACTGTGATTAGCAGTAACTAATATGTAGCTTCAAATATGTAATTATATTTTAAAAATTGTGAAGCAACAGTGCTGGAATTCACATAGAGAATCAGATTGGTTCCAGATCATGGTACTCTTTTCGTGACGGATGATGTTCTTTGCTAAAAACAATTTACTCTCCTTGACCCAAAGAAGAAAAGTTGATGACCTAGTTTGACTATCACCAAAGGTTGAGAGAGAATTCTAAAAAGGTTGCTATAATATAAATCAAATAGGATTTTGATAAATGGGAAGTAGAAAATTGATATGATTTGATGAAATAAGATAAATCAATCTATTTAAGAAGTTCAGCATATTTGGAAGAGAAAGAAGCAGGCAAGTCCAGTAAATAGGATGGAAAGAGTGAGGCAGTGAACATAATCCTATTCTCATCTTCCATTGAAATTTTAATCTTGAGCACCAATTTTGCTTTCAAAACTGACATCTTTCTTGTTTAAGCGAGTATTTCAGGGATCAAGCTCAGATCAAGTGATAAGTGCAACAGTGAGACTTCAATTCAAGTTTCAAATATGGCCAGAGATGTTAGCTTGACCATGCTTTCAGATGATGAGTTTTGTAAGGTAACCTACTTCACATTTTGATGTATCTGTCTATCAAATCGCTACTTACAATGTCAGCTATTTATATAGCAAGCAGATGTGAATATTTTCGCATGCCTGCCCAGAAGTCTACTGTACTGCTCATTTTGAGGAGGCAGATATACACAACACTTGTATGATCATTCTACCAATACATTCATTATACAGAGATTAAATGTTTTTGACCAGAGTCTTGCAATGTACAAATGTGTCGCTCTTCTAATTTAGTGTTAGATTCCAAACTTCTAAAAGCAGGCTGCAAAAAAGTTGTTACTTTTGGATGTTGGTTATTTTCTAGGCCATATTTGTTTGATGATTTTAAAAGATCAAAGGATTTCTATTGTTTTTAGAAGTTGTTATCATTGTCTGTCTCAGATTTTGTATTAGTAACGTCATAATAGATTTCACCCTCGGAAAAGATCCCTATTGCAGCCGATGATTAGGAAGTTTGTATGTGGATTAGTTGTCCCTTTCTATTTCAAAATGGAAGAAAATAGTTTTTTAGCCCAGCTTCAAGTTTTATTCTGCATCACAGAAATCGTAACTTCGTACGTCTTTTAGTTATGGTACAAGTTACTACAACAATGTCCACAAACCCAGTGCAATCTGTATGTGGGGTTTAGGGAAGGTAAAGTGTACCAGACGCCTACATGCTTTCTAGTTACGGTAAATATCAAATTCAGTGACTGAAGAGTGGCTTTATGTGGTTACCAATGTTCTCAACTTTGTGAAAGCTGAGGTTCTGCGTGATCACAAGATTGGGAAAAAATTTCAAATATTACAAGTGATAAATGTTTGATAGCATTCTAGAGCTGCTGGACTGTCACGTGTAATTGTAGTACTCATATTATTGGACAGTCTTTTGTGCAACTGTTGGTGGTTTTACATTAGTGGGAATAGCATATCCAAAAAATAGACCTTATAATTATTCCCTTTTCTACCAACTTTTCAGTTGAGAATTCTGATGATCATTTTGAGTATTTCTTGAACCAAGGAAAAAAATGATGAACGTTTCTAGTAGTTTATATCTTAATGGAAGCTAGTATTTTGTTCTTCAGAATACAACGTAGCATCTCACCCTTAGTTGATTTGAAGCTGTCACATGTATTCCTCTATACTTGAGAAACATCTTCACTGTGCGGAACTACCCAGTGACTAAGCTCTACCAAGAAACTTTTGTGGTTAACCCTTCAATTCAATGTTTTTGACATTTTTCTCTGTTTTTCAGGAAGAATGTGATGATCTGCAGGAGAAGGTGAAAGCGGGTCTGCTTGAAAAGCTTACAATTGTAAAGTTTTCTTGCTTGCAGTTTCACATTACCATTACGTTGAAACATAGTCAAGATGTTATTGTATGTCTGAGAGCTCTAATTTGTTTAACTATTGTTTCCAGCATATAAATGACTTGTCCAAAAAGTGCTCTCTTTCCACACTGCTCAGTGCAAGTTCTGGTTGCCTCTAAAACAACCCAATTTCTTTTTCATTATGGATTGAGTGGGAGCTAATTTCTTCAGTCTCAGATCTTCAGGCAGAATGCTTCTTTCAACGTACCACTTGCTCGTTTCCCTCAGAGTGACTATCTCAAATATCCCTCTGTTGGGAAGGAACTGTTAGAACCTTGGTAGATCTTGGCTGGGTTTGTGGCACCCAATTCTTAACCATTTCTGAGAAAGACTTAGATTAGATATAGGGAGCTTACTGGAGTGGCCCAGTGAATTCTCATTCTTCTTCTTCTTCTTCTTCTTCTTCTTCTAATCATTGTCCCTTGTCATTTTAGGTTGTTGATGGAAAAATGAGTCGCTGTAATGCGAATAGGTTGATGGTTTAGTTTCTCCCATCCTGGTCTCTATCACTAATTATTCCGTCATTTGATAGTTTTCTATTCTAAATGAAAAGCATGCATCACTGAAACCCATTGTCTTCTTTCATTTTTAGCAAACTCTACGTCTTCCAGCTTACCAATCTGACACACTGCTTTTGTAGTTCTCATTTTACTATATGGAGAGTCCGTTTGACTTGTACCACTTCATTTAAAATCTTAAGCTACTAGAAAGGGGATACCTTAATCTAATTTGCATTTGGTTTTTTATACTCCTCACTTGTGGGCATGGATATATCCCTGAACCGCGGGAGGAGTTTTCAGTGATGGGTTGTGGTAAGGCTCAAATCGAAAAAAGAAAATCTTGATTTGACACCATTTTGAATTGTGTGTGGCACCTCTATTAAATGTTTGAGCATTTCTGAAAAGATTTTAGTTCAATTCCTCAGGTTTTTAAGTTATAGATTCAGCTGAATTTCAAATCCGTTTAGTACTTAACTTTGACTCCTATTTGCAGGTGGAGCTTGAACAGAAAGCTAAAATCCTTCATGAGGACATCACAAAGCATGTATGGTTTCAATCTTACTAAGTTACTTGTAAAGTTGGATAATTTATTTCCTTTGGAACTCCTTGTTGATTTGGATTATTTGTAGCTCTATGAATTTATAGTCCAGCTTCCGTTTCGGTAACTTAAAAATACTAGCGACCTGTTTCTTTTTATGTTGAATCAAAATATATTTGTGAAACATCTAAATATCTGGTGCACCTTCCCTTCTAATGTCAGGGGATTGCTCGAGAGCTGGAAGTGTTGCAAAAAAAAATTGATCGAGCAAATGAGAAAGGATGGAGAGATGAATATCCTTTTTTTCCTTCTTTTCTGGGTGATTAAATTTATTGTATTTGTCAGAACGCCAAACCAGTCCCAAGGATGGAAAATTTTAGCACAGATTTAAAATTAAGACTCTGTTTGGTCACCAGCATTACTTTCTATGATCACCAATTTCATCCTAACCCCTATGTTCCTCTTTTATCATCTCATCCTTCATGCCCTAATTTTGTCTGTATGTAGTGTTGTCTCGCTGTTCTTCATCCTGGTCCATTCTGCAAAGATAGGAAAGTGTTTCCTTAACCCCTTGGTGTTTACACTTTACAAGTATCTGCAGGAAAGAAAGCTCCTACAGGATGCTTCATACCTGTCATTTAAGCTGCATAATATTCCTGCAGTGATTCCAGAGGAAGTAGAGCTTGAATCTCTTGATAGGAATGATGAGACAACCCCTGTGAAACAGAATATTCCTGGAGCGATTGCCGAGAAAGATGAGAGGGATGGCAATTAGATGGCGTCAATGTGCAGATGAGACGACTCCTACTGTAGTTGTCAAATGTGAATTGAAAGATGGAGCACCTGGCTCAGGTAGTTAGTATATGTAATGTAGCTTTTTGCAACTCCCCGTCTTCTCCTCCCTTGGTCAAATTGGCATTGTGTCTTACCAGTTAAAGACTCTTTTTTTCGAACCGCTCTAGTTGTTATAAGAAAAACCAGGTGTAGTCATTTTGCTCCTGCCCTATATCATGATTCATGAGAATGGATCAAGGGTTATATGGTGTTCTGTTCAACTTAATGCAGCTTATACCAGAATTTCTCGTCTGGACTTTGCATGGATGTAATATCCAAACTAATATTTACAGTCAAGAGTAGTATACTTCTCTCAGAGCAGGTATTCTGTTGCATCTCAAAAGAGCAAAAACAAGGCACATAATATTTTTTTTAAAACCAAAAGGGCGAAATTGCTACCGATTTTCCTTTGACACATATGAACTCAGTATACTCTATTAAAATTAAAATCCAAGTTCTTTTTTTTTCTTTTTCCTCCCTAGTATCGCACTGCGTTATCATAGACTTTTTTTTAAAAAAAAAAGAAAATTGCTTTGGCTGCTTTTTTATATAAAAAGAAATTGAAATTTTACTTTATTTTTGTTTTATTATTTGCATTCACTGTACTTAATTTTTTTAAAAAAAATTCGCAGCCTGAAATTTATTTTTTTAGTTGGATGGGTGAATTTTGCTGCCTAGTCTGCTATTTCTTTTTTTAAAAAATATTTTTTAATAAAAAAGTGATTTTCAAAAAAAAAAAAAATTAAGAAAAAGAAAAGAAAGTTCAGGAAAAAACGCTATCAAGGCAGCGAATATTTTTTCAAATAAGTAAATGCTAAATTTCTTATATTTTTTAGTTAAACGCTGCCTTTTTAATTATTTTTTAAAGTAAAACGCTGCCAGGGTATTGATTTAAAATAAATAAATAAAATTCTGTGAAAACACTATGATATTAGCCAAAAAAATTTTTTTTTTAGAGAAAATCGCTTTCTGAGCAATGATTTTTTATTTTAACGGAGTAAATGGCTTTCATATGTTTCAGAGGGAAATCGCTTTGGCAGTAGCGATTTTGCCCTTTTAATTTAAAAAAAATTATGATATGGCCTTTTGATATTTTTGGCAATATTTTTGTCATTCCGGACTCATCTAAAGATTACCTTACAACAACATACACATATCACGTGTAATCCTATAAAGTGAGGTTTGAAGACATTAAAGTGTATGTAAACCTTATTCCTACCATAGAAATAGAGAGACGATTTTAATAGTCCTTCCCTAAAAAAATTTGTAGAAGTACCTAAAGTAAATCATCTAAAAATTCTCTTTGAAAAGTTACAATTCATCTTGATATTTCAATATCATTGAAATCCAACAGCTTTGATTGTAATAGCTAAATTTACTATTGCTTCGTTCATTAAGTTAAATTTGTACCCTCAATAACATCATATAATAGACTGAAATATGCTTAAGTGAAACAAGTTTATATATGTCATACATTTAGTGATTTCCGTATTTACATATTTGTAAATTATGTAAAAGGTACTCTAAGTTATAATAATCGATAATTCAAAATGTTAAAAAAAATCTATGAAAAATTTACTGCAAAAATATACTCGTTTAAATATCGAAATGCGAAAAGTATCACATCAAATAGAAAAGAAGGAGTATTACTTTTTCACATACTATCCTTAGTATTGAATTATTAGTACTCTGTTTGGCTAGCTATAATTATTCATTATTGACTTTGACATATGAATTAAGAAGAGTATGTGGTGGTAGCGGTTGCCGGGGGGGGGATTGCATCGATTGGTTCGATTTTTTATTTTTAAATATGCTAACCTAATAGCAAATTAATAAGATACTTTTTAGATCATTATCGGTTTGATTTTCGATTTATTAAAAAGAATTATCTGTAAAATATTATATGACTTCCCACTTCTATAAATGCTTTGATATAGTGAAATAAGAAAGAAAATAAAAAATATATAGTACGAAGGTTATAATTACAATTTACACGTCACTGTCAAAACATAATATGTAATTTCTTATGTTGATCAAATTACAAACCTTTACAAAGTTACAAAAGCTACAACCTACATTTACAAAATAAAATTAGAATCAAATAGTCCAATAAGACTAAAAAAGAAAAACTAAAATCAATTCACTATAATTGGTCTATTCAATTTTTGCATATCCCTATATTAAGAATTAGTAAATTATTATCCAACACCTTTATTAGATATAAGTCATTTTCTCTAAATATTGAAAAATGAACGGTACTTAATAGCAGGAGTAGAATAGACATAAAATGATAAATGTTCAATGATCTTATGGACCGGATAAATATTATTGGACATTATAAAATAATATAGTGAACAAGTAAATATGAATAAATTAGTATTCAAAGAAGATTAATTTAGCAAAATAATATTTTTGTTTTCTAAAAATAAAATGTCATAATAATATGCTATGATCAAGTAATATAAAAAAAGAGGAAGTAATTAATATAATATATTAAGAAGAGAGAGGTAAAATATGAGTGCATAAACCAATGTGCCAGTACACCATTTTTAATGGGAAAGAGAAGAGGCAAAAGGGAATACAATATGGAAAAAGAGAGAGGATAATCAGATAATACGCTTGAGATAGCTTTTCTCAAGTACATATTCATAAATTCACACGCTTTTAATTGTAATGGGTTACCCAAGAGCTAATTGCTCATGTAGAATTAATTGTTGGTGTTCAAGGCATTGCTTGGGGTTTTGGTGGTATGATTTTTGCCCTTGTTTACTGCACTGTTGGCATCTAATTTTTCTGACTCTTTTTACCTCCCATAGTTTATGTATTTGTCTAAAGTTGTGTGTTTATTTTCAAAGTTGATAGTCTCTTTTATCATGTTCTTTAGTGATATTTTGTTTCAAAGATGAGAGACCTCCATAGTTTATGTATTCTCCTAAATTGATTGTGGGTTTAGCTTTATTAGTGATATTTTACTTCAAAGATAAGAACTTTAATGTGTTTTTTTAATTAATGAACAAGGAAAACTTTACCAGATTTTTTTGAGTTTCTTTGTCTAAAGTATTCCTCTGGAGTTTTGCATTACAACACAATTAACACTTCCCTTTTGGACCATTTGGAGGATAAAAGATTCTTTTTTTTTATGCAATGTTGTTACTTTTTATGATCTTTTTAGATATTCTAATGATATTTCCTTCTGATAGAGCTGGATTAAGTTCTAAGTAGTACCTTAGCCAAAGATGGCCAGATCATGGAGAATTGTTTTTTATTGAGTTTTAAGTTCTATCACAAGATCAGATTACTTATAAGGTAGTCACAAGTAGTTTCTTTGATAAAAATTAAATGGCAACCTAGTCAAATTGGTAAATAGTGTGCTTACATAGGTTTAATTACACTAATAGTGCAAGAAGTGTTTATACTACCAGTGCATATAACTTATGTACTTCTAAATTTATTCTTTGTGTTCTGACCTTGAGAAAATTCTTGGCTTTGATCATCAGGTGGCCACGTTTGGTCTGTTTCTAGCAAGCAAATTGTCCCTAACCAGGGCAGTTTTCTACATTGTGATGCAATGCCTTGGTATGATTTGTGGTGTTGGTGTTCTCAAAGGGTTCCAACCATCTTTTTTAAGATTAAGGGTGGAGGTGCCAATGTTGTGAGACATGATTATGCCAAGGGAGATGAGATTGTTGGCACTTCTATTCTTGTCTGCACTGTCTTCTCTGCTACTGTTGCCCAGAGAAATGCCAGACACTCCCATGTCCCTGTGAGTAGTTATAGTTAGTTGACTTCTCGTTTTGTGCTTTAGATTTATAGTTGAGCTAATTAAATTTGTATACCAACTCATTGTTGTGTTCTGTAGATTTTGGCTCCTCTCCCGATTGGATTTGCTGTGTTCTTGGTTCATTTGGCCAGCATTCCTATTAAAGGCACTGGCATTAACCCTGCTAGAAGTGTAGGTGCTGCCATTGTCTACAACGGAAAACAAGCATGGATGACCATGTAAGTTCTACTTCTATGCATCAGCGGATGTAGTTATATTATTCAAATGGAGTACAATTTTTCTTTTTAGATATAGTTATACTATATGACTAAGACGAGTTTTAATGGAGTGACATGCACAGTAAGGATTCATAGAGCCAGTGATTACATGCTTGAGATTTAGGCGTAGTTATTGATTATGAGCTATTTCTTGATCTCTTCATTGTTATTTTAACTTTTATGAGACGCTAAAAGATTTCCCCTTTTTCTTTGTTTTGAAAATGCAATAGATTTGCTAGGTGGAGCCATTCATTGGAGCTGCAGTTGCTGCGTTGTACTTATCCCTCTATGTTGTTTGACTTGGCTCCTCTACTTACAGTTGTGGTTCTTTCTTTCTTTCTCCTTTTTTATAATTAATTTCTTGGGATAATATCACTTTATTTGACAAAAAAAGAGAGCATAAATTCGGAAAGAACACAAAACTTGTAAGTTCCATCAGAAAGTTGCAATAATCTGTATATATATACATATATATATATATATATATATATATAGATGAAAGGGAAACGAACTAAAATTTATGGTCCTATTTAATAACTAGAAGGAGAGATAAAGTATTAGCTACATAAACAAATTTCCATCAACTTTACAAAGTAGGAACACCTGAACCAATGAAAAAAAGTAAACAAATATTTAAATATTAAATTGATTAAATGTGACTCAAACATTTTTAAAGCAATTACTACTAAATATTGTTTTTATCGTTGTAGTTCCAACGGACAAATGTTCCCATTCTTTAGTCTAGTTGTTGATAGGTAATTGCGTATCAACAATTCATGAGTTATTGAGTGTTGTAATACAAGAGTAGATTGCTTCTATCCAAGTAGTATGACTTTCTTGAAGTATAATATTTATTAAGCAATTGCTACTTAAATTGTTTCTATCGTCGTAGTCCGAAGCTGACAAGTGTTTCCGTTCTTCTATCTAGTTGTTGACTGTGTATTAGCAATTCATAACCTTTTTGATGTAGAAAATTTCTCAAGTAATTACTATTAAACATTATTTTGATCGTCGTGGTTCCAAATTGACAAATGTTTCTATTCTTCTGTCTACTTGTTGAGTGTGTGTCAAAAATTCATAAGTTATTAATTGCTAAAATCCAAGAAAAGATTCCTCCAACCAAAGAATTATAACTTTGTTGAATTGGATTCTTCTATCAAAAAAACCTTATTAGAAAAATCACTCCTTTTTTGTTACTCCCAATCCTCTCTTCTTTCGTTACCTCAAATTCTCTCTTATTTCGTTATTCCAATTGTCTCTTCAATGGTTAATGGTATCGCTCAACAAAACTTTTCAACTTTCTGTTGAAAAAGGTAGTGATTTCCATCTACGTTGGACCAATAGCGCTGATTTTTTTTCCTTGTTTTGATTTTTATGATATCTTTCAATTGATCAAAATGACATTCATGTTTTTTAGGTCAATGGGTGCTAGAAGTGTTTGAAAATCCATAATATTTTTTATGATTCTTGGAACTTGCTTTTCTGCTGTGTTTTGTTAATAGCAGTGTTGTGAATGGCGAGCGCCTCATCGCCAAAGGCGAGAAGCGAGGCCTTCTCGCTATTCCACACTGAGGCGAGGCGACATACAAAAGGTGACCTATGGCGAAAAAAATGGCGCCGCCTCTTTCGATCTCTTCTCCCCGACTCCTCTTCCCCTCGCAATCTCTTCTATTGTCAAAATTTGCTGGTCGCGTTCTTCTCCCGTTCTCCATCATCTTCGAGTTGCTGCTGCACTGAGGACCTGAGGTATACCTCTTTTTTTTCTTGTTCTTTTGATCTTTTCAGTTCTTCTTTCTCAGTTCTTCTTTTTGGTTCTTGTTTTCTTCTTCAGTTCTTCTTGAGTAGTTGTCATGACTGCTGACTGCTTTGTTTTTTTCCTCGGTTCTCTTTTGTATTCACTGCTTTGTGCTTACTGGTTACTGCTAGTCTGCTACTGCGGACTACCTACAATTTTTTTTAAAAATTCTTTCCTAATTATTTATTCATTTGTCCATGAAGGCATAAACATTGAATTGATTGAATTCACTAACCAATGGTGGATGCTAGCAAAAAGAGGAATATTGAATGGAATTATGGTACTCAAGGAGCAACGAAAAATTCGATTAATTGCAACTTTTGTGGGAGTACTTTTAATGGCTGAATAACTCAACACAAGCAATATTTAGTGGGTGGTTTCAAGAATGTTAAACAATGTACCGCTTGTCCGTTGGAGATTAGAGAAGAAGTAAGGGCTTATATGCAAAATAAGATCGCTAATAATCCCAAATTTCAAGTGAGGCAACCGGAAGAATATATTGATATTGATGATCTTGATGAAATGGATGATTATGCGGAAATGATGCCTCCCTCCAAAACTCATAAAAAATATCTTCTAGTGGAGATGCATCATCCACCGCACGGAATGCGACGAAAGGCCCTGTGAATTTCTATTTTTCATAGAAATCAACACAAAAAGGAGGCTTTGAAAAAGGAGGAGGAATTGATGAAACAAAGAAAATTCTAAGAGAGCGTGCGGTAAATGCTTTTGCAATTTGGATGTATGATGCGGGCTCCCTTTTAATTGTGTCAATCACAAATCATTCGACAAATTTATTGAGGCGGTAGGACAACATGGCCCCGGAATGAAGCCTTCTACATTTTATGAAGTTAGAGTAACTCACCTAAAAAAAGAGGTGGAAAAAGTAGAAAAAATTGTTGATGAGCATAAAGTGCAATGGACAAAGTTTGGATGTTCCATTATAATGGACAAATGGACCATGCAAAATGGTAAAATGATCATCAATATTTTGGTGAATTCTCCAATTGGTAGTGTATTTCTTGTTTGTGCCGATTCCACCAAAATATATAAGTTATTTGAAAGCACTATTGAAAGAATTGGACCAGAAAATGTTGTACAAATTGTCACCGATAATGCCAGTGAGAATGTTAAAGCGGGAAGAATGATGATGGGTGCATTCCACACATTTATTGGACTCCATTTGCCGCTCATTGATCAACTTGATATTTGGTGATATATTCAAGGTTAAGCCATATGCTTCTGGTAATATCACTCTCATATCGACCTATCCTAACTTTCTTTATAGTCAATAATTCATTAACTACTAATTAATATAATATAATCTTTCTGTAACAGTTTTTAAGAAGGTCATCAAAATCCATTCTTACATTAGTCAAAGGCCATTGTTGTTAAACTTGATGAGAAAATTCACCAAGGAAAGAAATTTGGTGAAACCGGCCAAGACAAGATTTGCAACGGCCTTCTTAACTTTGAGAGCGATGTAGTAAATTTGCAAATGAAACTTTTGGGAAAGAAGTTGCCAATCTTATTATTTCTGTCCACTTTTGGAATGATGTTGTTCGAGCATTTACAATTTGTGGCCCTTTGACAAAAGTGCTTCGGTTGGTGGATGGGGAAAAAAACCACCAATAGGTTATATTTATGAAGCAATGGATAGAGCCAAATAAGCCATTGCACAGAGTTTTCGTGGAGTTAATAAGGAATATGAGAAATTGTTTAAAATTATTGATACAAGGTGATCAGACCAACTCCATCGGCCTTTGCATGCTGCGGGCCATGTTTTGAACCCAAGATTATATTATAAAGCTCAAGAAGAGAGAACTATACTAAAGACTCTGTGGACCGAGTATTATGCATGTGTTGAGAAGTTGGTCCATGATACAACAATACAAGATTCACTAGTCACTGATCTTCCTAGGTACAAATGGTGGATGGACTATTTGATTGTGGTCCGGCTAAAAGAGCTAGAGACACAAGGTCACCGGGTAAGTGGGTTGATTTAGATCTTACTTATATTATTTGACTTATTTACATTCATTAACCTTTAAATTTATTTTATTATAGTTGAATAGTGGTCACTATTTTTGGTAGTGAAACACCAAACTTGCAAAAGTTTGCCATGAAAGTATTAAGCCTAACTTGTAGCTCATCCGGTTGTGATCGAAATTGAAGTGTGTTTGAACACGCAAGTAAATAACTTATATCCGAATTTCCATATTATATTATTATCAATATCGATAAGTTAATATCAATAACTTATGCACAAATTCATTCCAAAAAGAGGAATAGGCTTGCACTATCGCATCTCAATGATCTAGTGTACATTATTAATCTTTGTCTGCTCATGTTCTATGGTGTTATTCCCATTTGGTGAGTCAAAGTGTTTCATCTTTGACTACAATGTGTTAAATAATTTGGTAAGAGTTTACCAAAATAATTGTTATTAGTGGTAATTAATATGCAGTTTTCAAATATGTAAATATTATTTTGAAAATAGTAAAGCATCGATTCAGAATTTACATAGAGGATCAGATGAGTTGATTCCGGATCGCTGCTAAAGTAAAACAAGTTACATTGTCCAACGGTCCAACCCAAAGAAGAAGAGCAGAAAACCTAGTTTGAATAGCTTCAAAGGTTGAGAAAGAAAATTAGAAATAGGTCACTATAATTAACTTTAACAGGATTTGGATAAATCTGGAAGTAGAAATTTGATATGTGAAAAGAGTGGAATAGATGGATGAAAAGATTATACGCGATGAAATAAGATAAATCGACCTCTTAAAGAAGCTCAGTAAATTTGGAAGAGAAATAAGCAAGCAGGTCAAGTAAATTGGATGGAGAGAGTGAGGCAATGATCATAATCTTATTTTCATCTTCGAAGTCTTAATATAGAATATTTTCTTCTATTGAAAACTTTATGTTGAGCACCAAGTTTGCTTTCAAACTGACATCTTTCTTGTTTAAGCGATTGTTTCAGGGATCCAGCCTGTATCAAGCGATAACTGCTGTTGCAAGAGTTCAATCAAGTTTCAAATATCGCAAAAAATGTTTGCTTGAACACGCTTTCTGATGATGAATTTTCTAATGTAACCTACTTCAACCCTTTTATGATCATTCTACCTATATGTTCATTACATAAGATATTAAATGTTGTCAATCCAAGTCTTGTCATGTACAAACATGTGTAACTCTTCTAACTTAGAGTTAGATTCCATACTGCTAAAAGCAGACTGCAAAAGAGTTGATAATTTTGGATGTTGGTTATTTTCTAGGCTATATTTGTTTTAATCTTTTACAAAGGATCAAAGGTTTTCTCTTGTTTTGAGAAGTTGTTATCATTGGCTGTTTCAGATTTTTGTGTTAGCGGTGTCATAATAGATTTCACTCTTGGAAAAGATTTTGATTGCAGCCAATGATAGGAGGTGCAGCATGTAGATTAGCTATCCTCTTTTTTGTACTAACAGAAGAAAATATCTTTTTAACTCTTCTTGTAGGTGCAATTTACACCACAAATATGGGAACTTTATATGTTTTCCAGTTACTGTACAACAACATACTCAGTGTAATCCCATATCTAGGGTATGGGGAAGGTAGAGAGTATGCATACATCAACCCCTTTATGTTTTTAGTTACGGAAAAAAAAACAAATTCAGTGACTGAAGAGTGGCTTCATTTGGGTTACCAATATTCTCAACCTTGTGAAAGCTGAGGTAGTTTTGTATGATCATCAAATTGGAAGTACTTTAAAATATCCTAGATGATAAATATTTGATAGCATTCTAGAGCTGCTGGACTGCCACTGTAATTGGAGCACTCCTATTTTTGTTCAGTCTTTTGAGCTACTCTTGGTGCATTTACACTAATGGAAATGGCTTATCCTAAAAAAACGGTTCTGGACCTAATAGAAAGGCACCTACTGATTATTCCCATTTCCATTTACTGATTATCACTTTGAGTATTTCTTGAACTGAGGGAAAAAGCTGATTGAATGTTATTACTAATAAAAAAGGAAATGATTGAACGTTTCTAGTAGTCTAGATCCTAATGGAAGCTAGTTTTATGTTTCTTCAGAATACAACATAGCATCTTACCCTAAGTTGATTTGAAGCTGTTACATGTATTCATTTATACTTGAGAAACATCTTAACAGTGCGGAACTACCCGATGGAAAAAACTCTACCAAAAAGCTTTCTTGGTTAACCCTTCAATTCAATGTGTTTTGACATTTTTCTCGTTTTTTCAGGAAGAATGTGCTGAGTTCAGAAAGAAAGTCAAAGATGGGATTTTTAAAAAGCTTACAGTAGTAAGTTATTTTGGCTTGCATTTTGACATAACTATTACGTTGAAACATAGTCTCGATGTTATTATATGACTGAAAATTTTAATATGATTTAACTATTGTTTCCAATATAAAGTACTCCCAAATAAATGAAGCATCTTGAATGACCTTTAGATCAGCTGTTTAATGAAGAAAGAATTTCTAAGGGTCAACAATATTATTTTGCTGTTGTTTCAAATTTATTTTTCACCTTCTATAAATTTTGTTAGAGTAACAAAGTAACAATAACGAGAGTGGTGAGCGTTTGACTTCAAACAAGTAGATTGTCTCTAAAAAAATTTATTTATGTTGTTGTGTTGTACATTTTTAACTGTCTTAACTTATTTATAATTAATATTAATATAGAAAACATAACTATAAAATAATCAGATACATATATTATGATAAATTATGTGAAGGATAAAATAATTAGATATCAAGACATTTTTAATCATTAATTAATATACTTACAATTCTCGAGATATGTGGTGACATCAAATCATTTAGTTTCTGTTAAAATGTCTTAAAAACTTACTCTCTTTTTTTCCTTTTACGAGTCAATTATTGTAAATATTGTTCAAAACCTTAGAAAAATTTATTTAATGATATATAAAGTTATTCGATTACATGTTTATTTAAATCATGATCTCATATATTTTTTTAACATTGTTATTTTAAATTTATTTTTCTACATTAATAATAATGAATTTAGTTTGCTTAGCTCTCTAAAATTGATATCATAAGATAAATCAAATCTAATAGAGTACTATCTTCTCCGACGATTACAATTGCCCAGCAAGTATTGTAAGAATTATACAGTGTTTGAGATCAAGGAAAAATATGGTCAGTAGGGTTTTGGGTTCCGAATTTATGGTGTGTTCTCCAAGATTTAAGGGATGGCAATGTCGAATATGTATATTGGGACTGTAATTTTATGTGAAGAGCTTGGTAATTTGAAGAATGATTTTGGTGGATGTTCGAAAACAGAGTTAGTTGTGTTCGTCTTGTGGTGTGTTTTTGCGAAAATATGAAGGAGATGATACCCAGTAAGTGCAATCTTATAATCTATTTTTAATCCTTGCACCAATATGATCTCCAAATATAGCATATAAGTGTAAAATCAAATCATGATATGCTAGATATCATGAAAGATGAATTGTTTATTGCTATTACATAGTGGCACTGTAGTAAAATCTGAAGAATTGCCCTTGGGGTCATTAAATTTCTCAGGAAAATTGCTTGTCATGCTATTTAATCTTGTGTTTAAGGGTGTAGCATCTTTCACCTTAATCTTCCCTCTCTGTTATTGATTTGAGATGTTATTTGCCAACACTAATTACTCTCTTTGTAATTCAATAATCTATTTGTCAGCAGTTAAAACAGTTATGCTACTCTATCCCTTGGTAATCTTTTTTAAGTCGGGATAAATTTTTTTCTAGGTAATGATCTAAACTAATATTCTTATGGGTGAAGGGTCAAAAACATACCTAAAGTAATCCAGTTTTTTCGAGTTCCATATCTGAAGTGTGCAAATCTTCAATCTGAGCTATCACCAAATGTTTATAGAAACACACCTAAAATTTCTCTTTGAAAGGATGCAATTCATCTCGATTTATCTTCAAAGCATCATATGCATTCCTTTTAAAAATACATACAAGGATCAAATTACATCTATCTTTCTTTCTGATCAGACAACCAGAATTATCATATATACTAGTATTCTTGAGCTGATCTCGGCATTCTCCGTATAAAGTTCTTTCATATTAAAAAAATAAGAGTTGGTAAAAAGATGAAAATCTAGTGTTGCAACTGTGGATCCAAACAAGTAGCGGTGAGGCATATGTGTAGCGACTGAGGAGAGCATAATACTGCTCAACCAGCACATAGTGAATAAAAGGAAGTCACTCAAGATGAGACCTATGTTGCTCGGACTCTTCAAATATGTCAAGGGGTGCGTGTCGGATTCGCTAAAAGTAGTGTATTTTTGGAGAATCCAACACGGGTGCGGCATCGAAAGTGAAGAGTCCGCGCAACTTAGAGATAAGTAATGTTACGATCTACTGTGCAAGTTAAGTTTAATAACTTTTAATTGTAAGGTATTTTGATATACTATATTGATCACCCTTGAAAAGAGGCACACTGATACTCCAATATCGTTTAAATCCAATAACTTTGATGGCTATAGGTGAATTTACTAATACCACATCTATCAAGTTTAAGAAAGCAGATGATCGAATAACTTTGTATCTTCAATGACATCATATATACACTAACCACAAGCTCAATATATATTACTTTATCTGTTTTACTTTGTGACGACTAGAATTAGGAGAGGCAACTAAGCTTTTAATTATTTTTTTGTTAATTATTTTTTTGATATTTTAACTTACTTTTCAAGTAATATCTGTGGCACGTGTGAATTTTTTAGAGTCCATCAATTTCTTAAAATATTTGTTTAAATATTGGGAGAGGTCTGAAATGTATCCGAATTTAACCGAAATTGTTGTAACAACCCCAAACTTTGGGCGAGACTTATTACCCTTGCATTTAGAGTTGTCAAATGGGCTTGACTCGCTATGCCCGCCCAACCCAATCCTTGAATAAAATGGGATTTTTAGCCTAGCCTCATTTGGCCCGCTGGCCTCGTAGGTCTAACCCGCAAGCCTCAAAGGCTAGCCCGTGGGTTGTGAATTATAAAAATATTTATTATATATCTTTTAAGTAGTTTTTTATTTGTTAAGATTTTTTGAATAAATATTTTAAAATTATCAATACAAAGTCAAGACTATATTTTATACATATATTTTACATTTTAGGGTCATTAGCCCACTAAATTTTCTTATTAGCCCAGGTTTATTACTCCATTTTAACTATAAATCTTTGACCTTTTTTAATTTTGTTTTTATGTCAAATTATTCACTTCTCCTTTATTGTCTTGTTTATGAAAATAATGATCATGTAATGTTTTTTTGCTAGGACGAAGCTTATAATTGTTATATCTTGGCTACTATGTATTTGTTTTGTGTAATTCGTCAACGTTCGTATTCTTTCAAGAGGAAAATGTTGTTCTTTTTTTGGTTGAAGGTCAACCCGTCCCAACCCATTGCCCGCTTAGGGCTGGGTGGGGCTGCTATTTTACAGACCCCTTAATTAAAGGGCAACTTTCACATATAGCAAATATAAAATTCATATTTGTATGCTATAGCAAAATTTGCATAATTGCACTCCGTAGCAAACATATAAATGTACAATTCGCTATAAAAATATATAATTGAATCGAATTGTATAAAACGAGAAAGAGAAAGAGACTTGACAGAGAATTGTAAAAAAATAAAGTTAATAAAACGAATTGTAAAATTATAAGTGTATGAAACAATTATATGCAATTTGAATTTGTATAAAATGAGAAAGAGAGAAAGACAAAAGAGACTTGGGTAGAGAATATATAATTGAATCTAATTGTATAAAACAAGAAAGAGAAATTATATACAATTTGAATTTATATAAAACGAGAAAGAGAGAAAGGTAACGGAAACTGGGCAGTGGAGTATTTTTATTGTATAATTATAAGTGTATAGGATGAAAATATTTGTATTTGCATGTGTATATACAATTTTCTCTCGCTTTATATCAACAGAAACATAATTTATACATTTTGCTTCTGTTTGTATAAGCGAGAGAGGCGAGGGTAACGAGCGAGATTAGAGAGATTGGTGAGCGAGATCTGGGAGAGGGGAGAGAAGGGAACAAAAATATATATATTTATACAATTTCCTCTGCTTTATACAAATAGAAACAGATTTTATACACTTGTATTTGTATAAAAGTGAGAGGAAGCAAGCGAGAGAGGATTTGAGGGAGAGAGGTGACTGATTAACATTTTTCTACGAGACACAATTAAATCAAAGGGTGGTTATAGCAATTAATTTGATTTAGTTAATTTGTCATTATATACAATTTTTTCTTAATTAAAAGGGTCAGCCCGTCACAACCCATTTAACTCTCAAGCCTGTTAGGGTTGGGTTGGGTTGGGCCAGACCATTTTGACAACTTTATTTGCACTATTAATAGTTATTTAACTCTCAAGCATGTTAGGGTTGGGTGCCGCCAGAGTTTGAAATCTACAAAAAAAAATTATGATTTTTGGGTTTTTTTTTATGATTTATGGGAAGTGAGCCTTCTTTTCTTGAATGTTTTGCTCATGGTTATCATTTTTTGGGCTTCATCAAGCTTTGGATCTGTTAGTGGGTATAATTTTTCTGTTGATTTTTTTTAAAGGGGAAAAGATATACCCTAAGAATTGCAGTTTAGTCTTGATTATCTAAACTAAATAAGGTGCTTTTCTTGATTACAGTGAAGCAGGCATCTGGTAATTTATCAAGAAACCCTTCTGCTATAAATGGCGAAGAACAGCGGCAGGAGGATTTTCAAAAAAGAAAAAGTTGCAGAAGATTGGTGTTTTCAGTGCAAGGATGGAGGAGAGCTCATGATTTGTGATCATGGGTAAGTCTCTTTTTTTTTTCTGACTTGGAGGTGGACGGTACTCTTCCTATCCGAGCAACTCCTTCCTTGTCGATTATGGGAAAGTCCTTGGGTTAAAAGTACCAATTTTATTTTGAACAATTTAAAAACTACGTTTTTCTTTTTCTTTTCGGGCTTTGCTTTCTGGATGAAAACGTAGACATCATTTGGAAGTTTTTTTTTTTGGCTTGAAAAGAACACATGTTCCATCTTTAAAATTGCGCCTCTTCTTGGTGGTCGAATTGTATGGAAACATCATCTTTCTCAGAACCCTAGGTTGTTGGATAAAATAATTACAGTACCTCATTGCATATGGTGAGAAAACAAGAGTTTGCGAGAGAACTTAGCTTGATTATTCCCACAAGCTGTGGGGTTTAAAGAACTAAGTTTACATGTTCTATAAGGGAAAGGAAATCAATATAAATCAATACCTAATTAAAATAGGAGTAAGTCAAGCCACCTACTATATTTACATATATGATATGGAATATTCCTAGGATTCTATCACGCTCTCTTAAGCTGGTGCGTATAAATTATATGTACCAAACTTGTTAAATGCATAACTCGTTTTGGGACCAGCTAGGGGCTTAGTGAATATGTACGCAAGCTGGTTATTTGACAGCATGAACCTTGTTACAATGTCTCCTAGGAGTACCTTTTCACCGAGAAATGACAATTTATGTGTTTGGTCCTCTTGTAAAACATTGTGTTTGATGCAATGGGAAGTGTAGCTTCATAATCGCACACAAGTTCCTTTCCATTTGTATCTCCAAATGTCAACTCTTTCCGTAGTTGCTTGATTCATATGAGTTCTGATGTTGCCACTATCATGGCGCAATATTCCACTTATATAGTGGCTAGAGCTAGAGACTACATATATTTCTTACTTTTCCAAGACACCAAAGTTTCCCCGACTAGAACACAATATCCAGATTTGGATCCTCGGCCTTCATAATGTAATTCTTTCCATGGACCAAATTTTATGTATCGAATGATGCGAATAATTGCATTCTAGCGACTACACAAGGAGAATTTAAGAACCGACTTACAACATCAACATGAAAGGTAATATGTCGAGTCACTAAGATAATTCAACCTTCCTACTTGCGTTCTATATCTTTTAGGATCGCTAAGAGGCTTCCCTAACCTAGTAGGATCTTAACGTTTGAATCCATTAGAAAATTAAAGGTGCTGCAATCTGTCATCCTTTTCTCTCCAAGATTATCAAGTGCATACTTCCTTTATGAAAAGACAATTTTTGATTTGGATTGAGCAACCTCAATGCCCCAAAAGTACCTCAATCGACCAAAATCCTTATTATGAAGATGTTGAAAAGGGTGATGTTTCAATTCAGTAATTTCCTCATCATTGCCTGTGATAACTATGCCATCAACATACACTACCAATCATGCACAAACCTGGAGCAGAGTGACAATAACTATGCTTAACTCCTAAACTATGCTTGAGGAGATCAGTTCAAGACATAAAGGGCTCGTCGTAGTCTATACACCATGTTACTAGACTTCCTCCGAGTAACAAATTTAAATGGTTGCTCTCTATATATACCTCATCTTTGAGATCTCCATGAAGAAAACCATTTTTAATATCCAACTGATAGAGAGACCAATGATGCACAACCACCATGGATAAAAAGAGATGGACTAAAGCAATCTTGGCCATAGAAAAAAAGGTATAGCAATAGTCATGACCAAAAATCTTTGTATAACCGTTGGCCACTAGTCGTGCTTTTAGGTGATCAATCTTTCCATCAAGGCCAACCTTCACTGTATATGCCTAATGACAACCAATTGTTGATTCATCTGGAGGTACATGCTCCCAAGTACCACTAGAGTGTAAGCAAACATCTCAATCATAGCTTATTACCAGCATGAATAACAAATAGTTTTTCCTATAGTCTTAGGAGTAGCCACAACTAATAGTGATGTTGCAAAGGCAGAATAGGCCAGTGATAAACAATGATAGCACAAACAAGTATAGGGTGAGGTTATGAGTAGAGCAATTATTTGTACGAATGACAATAAAAGAACTCTATGTAGACCACTCCTCAGTAGGCAAGGATTCCGGTGGCAGGCATGCATCATATGTGCACGAACAATAATGATAGGTCAATAGTAGTAGAGGTGCAGCAGAGGAAGATGGAGTTATACATCATGACATAGAAGGATATACTGTGGCGGTATCCCTTAAAGATATAACTAGTATAACCTCATAAACGCCTAATTAGTTAGCAAAAAAAGATGTAAAGTAGGGTTGACCTTCAAAAAACATCAACTGACATAAGGTATTGCTAGAGGTTAGGTGAGCAACATCGATATCCTTTCAATACCCTTGAATAACCAGGAAAAACACTTTTAAGACTAGGGGAGCTAATTTGTCTATTCTTGGAGCGAGTATATGGACAAAATATGTGCGGTAGAAAAGAGAATAAGGTTGATTGGGGAAACAAAATAGAGTGTCGAACCTGATTTTGAATATCATTCTAAGGCATACGGTTGGATAACAAAGGGGAGCACTACATTTCCTCTAAAGCGCAATGGAACATTTGCTTGAATGAGATGAATGCATGGTTTCTCAACAATTTCCCTATTTTCTCTCTCAGTGGCCCAATTTTGTTGTGTACTCTGAGGATGAGGTTTTTTATGAAAAACTCCATCCGAAGAAAGAATTTTTTTAAGTTGAGATTATAAATATATACATGCATTATCACTACGAAAGGTGCTAGTAGAAACGCTAAATTGTTTTTTTTTAATTTCAACACAAAAAGTTCGAAAATGGAAAATAATTCAAAATGATCTTTCTTTAAGATCATACAAGTGCACCTTGAGTAATCAATAATGAGAGTAAGGGGTTGTTTGGTATAACGTATAATAATAGTGCTAAATAGAGTATACTAGTAATGCTTGTATTGTGTTATGTTTGCATTAATTATACATATATTATTTATTATACATTGTTAGGATAAGAAATATTATTTCTATAGATTAAGAAAATAATAATTACTCTATAGATTAATTATAAATACGTTATTTCTAGATATTTATATACAAAAATATCTTCATAATTATGGTAGAAAAGACGTAGAAGTAGTTTTAGGGATAATTGTATCTTTAACTATGTTAAAGCATGCATTAAACCCTTGCGTTACTAATACCTAGAAATTCATAGGTATAGGTGAGTGATCTCTAGATTGTTTCTCGTATTCTCCCCCACTTTGAAACCTTTGATC
Source organism: Solanum habrochaites (assembly GCA_027704765.1). Classification (NCBI taxonomy): domain Eukaryota; kingdom Viridiplantae; phylum Streptophyta; class Magnoliopsida; order Solanales; family Solanaceae; genus Solanum; species Solanum habrochaites. Next base: position 91,221,634 of record JAKWJA010002489.1, read on the forward strand.
CAACCATTTGCTTTTGCAATTTGGAATAGGTTGCTCAACCCTTCCATAGCCAAGATAAAAAGAAAAGGAGATAGAGGTCCCCTTGTCTCAAACCCCTGTTTGATGGGAAAAACCCACATGGTTTTCTGTTGATCAGAATAGAGAATTCCACTGAACTTATGCGATGTCTGATCCACTTTAACCATCTTTGACCAAAACCCATCCTCTGCATCATCTTCATCAAAAAGTTCCAATTCAGGTGATCATATGCCTTCAGGATATCCAGCTTGCATAGGATCCCGAGTTGTTTGTCCTTTTTCCTGGAATCAACACATTCATTGGCTATCAACACTGCATCCACGATCTGCCTGCTCTTGATAAAGGCATTTGTTGCTTGTTCACAAGTGTATGCATCACCTTCTTTAGTCTTTTAGCCAAAAGTTTTGCAATTATCTTGTAAACTCCCGCCACTAAACTTATTGGTCTAAAGTCATTAAGTTCTTCTGCCCCTAACTTCTTAGGTATCAAAGCCACAAAAGTAGCATTTATACTCTTCTTAAACACTCCTTCCATATAGAAGTTTTGAGATAACTTTGACAAGTTGGGTACTTGTATTACTTTGTTGTGAACAACGGATACAATAAATATTTTTACCCCCAAAAACTACCACAAATGTGTTTCTCCAATGGTTGGTCATCTGTAAATGCTGGTTTTAGCCAACTCTCCAAAAATTCTCGTTTATTAAAAAAAAAAACTTATGCGTTATAGTAAAAATATTCGCTTTTACTTGTGTGTAATTTTTCCCTTGTGTACTCTCTCTATTCACTTTTACTTATGCGTTATAGTAAAAATATTTTCTGTTTAACTTTTTACTTTTAGCCTATCAAGAGAAAAACATACTTCATTCATATTTTCTTAACATCAATTGCTTATTCTCCATATAATTTCCCAGGACCTAAGACTAGATATCAATTAATATTGGTATTGTGGTAAAATATTAATGTCAATCATTATTTCTTAAGGACCGTGCAAATTTTACCCTTAACATTAATTACCTCTGAATCATTTCACAAACTCTAAGACTGAATATCATTAATGTGGATATTGTGGTATCATGTCAATCATTATTTCTTAAGGTGGACACAGAAAAAAAAAGGAAGGAGTAATAACTACTGTTAGCTTTTTGGGGAAAAGTTATTTTCTTGTTTAATAACACAGAAAATTCTTGGATAAAAGCAAGCTTGCTTGCAAACATTGGTTGATGGCTCCTCACAATCTTAAAAAATTAATAATGTATGTAAGAAAATAGATACAGGTTGCACCCAAGGATGTGATCTAGTGGTCAATGAAGTGGTTGAAAATCAGGTTCAAATTTCAGCGGAGACAAAAAACAGTATGATTCTTTTCATTTGTCCTACCCTTGGTGGATAGAGATACCTGGTATCTATTGTTGGTGGGAGGTGGCAGGTATCCTATGAAACTAGTTGATGTGATACAATACTAGCCCAGACACCACGGTCATCATAACAAAAAGTGATCAGTTTCCAGCTGGGATATCCTTATTAGGAACGTGTCAACTTTACTTCTATGGAACACAAAGTCTATAGATCCGCACTACTGTCAACTTTACTTCTATGGAGGAACAAAGGTTGTAGATCCTCTGATGTCAACTTGACTTATATGAAGTACAAAAAAATCTATAATTTCTTAACCTCACGCTCTACTTTCTGGTCATTCATCTTTTGAGATGAGCACCGCTCTTATGTTTAGAATTTTTGTTAAAAGCTTCTGAAAATTAGTGATAAAAGCAGTATACGGCTTAGCAATTAGCTAGGTAGTCTTTGTTTTGGTTAGCTTTTTTTCTTTTGGCTAGGTACTCTGCAATGGTATTCATTAGGTGTTCCAATTATTTTTACTAAATGATTTTTTCTCTACATGGACTTGTACTAAACAATATATTTTCAACTTTACAGGGGATGTTTGAAAGCTTATCACCCTGAATGTGTGGGGGTAGAGGACTCAGTTTTGTCAAGTGATGAACCTTGGATATGTGGCAAGCCTCTTAATTCATTTTTCCTCGAGCAAATTTAATATTTCTAAATTTACTCTGTCCTTGTGTTTTTTTCTGGGAGTTCTTTTCCTTTTGCTAGTTTATCGATTTTGACTAACCAAAGTTAAGCGTGACAAAGCTTAGTGTATATTGAGTGAAAAAGGCAACTGAATTTTGAGTTTCTGTTATATTGAGATTTCTTAAAATAATTCACAGCAAAAAAAATTGTATTTGCTATTTCTCCATGTATACTAGAATGAACATGGATATGGACTGCTCTTCTTAAATAATTTGCTTAATAACCTTGCAGTCGCATACACTGTACTAGGTGTTGCTTACCCTTTTACTTGGATGAATCAAAATAGTTTTCTTTGATAAAAAGATACTATTAAAGGGAGGACGCTAAGCTATACATTAGTTGAAGTTCCATGATATCCTCTGTCAGATATAAGGAATTACAAAACCGCCACTTTGACAAGCAAGGTTTCCAGTGGTTTGAGTGTTTGGAAAGTAGTAGTAACTTGGAAGGTTGTTATTTTTTAATTTATTTTTGTTTTGCATGCATATACTTCTCGTTAAAAAATAAGCTTCCAAGAAGGCCAAATGATTCCTCCCATAGTTTATAACGGTACGACATCGAGTAGTTGTTGAAGTCCTCCTTCATGTCACTGTAGCTGCTTTGGGGATAAAGTTGATTTTACACTCCTATCTTGCCTCAATGAATTTTTTTGATGGTTGGATGTCACATTTAAAATCTTAATCAACTTGCCAGTTATGCACTAAAATTAACAACATACCCTGAATAGAAAAGTGGGTGGAGTTTGGAAAGGGTAGTGTGTACAACTGTGCATAACCTTCCACTTCCTTGTGAAGTTAGAGAGGTTGTTTCTAAAGGACCCCAGGCCTAAGTAACGCATATTAAAAGAAAATGAAAATGAAATAGAAGTGAAGAAGTTCATTACCAATTTTTTTTAAAAATAGTAGTGAAGAAGTCATGTTGAAAATAATGTAGAAAAGAACAATAAGAATAAAAATAATATGATAACCTAAGCAAAAGAGAATAAAACAATAGGTAAAAAAAGGAGAGTAACAACAATAATACTGATAGGGAAAGCTAGACAACTCGACAATCTACTACTTTCTACCCTAATTCCTCGACCTCCATATTCTTCTATCTAAGGTCATGTCCTCGGTAAGCCGTAGTTGTGCAGTCCTATCTAATCACCTCTCCCTAATACTTCTTCGGTCTATCTTGGCTTCTCCTTAGAACCAACTTATTCAACCTCTCACACCTTCTCACTAGGACATCTGATCATGTTCTCTTCACATGTTCAAACTATATCAACCTCGCCTCCGTCATCTTGTCCACCACAGGGACCACTTGCACTTTGTCCAGAATATCCTCGTTTCAGATCCCATCTTTCCTAGTATGCCCATACATCCATTACATTATCCTCATTTCCGCTACTTTGAACTTTTGGACGTGTGAGTTCTTGATTGGCCAATACTAAAATGTTTGATTTTAAAATGTTACTCATTATAAATCATCTTTTTTTTTTCTTCATTAAATTTATGAACCACTGGATTAATCTCAACTGCAGCAGTTCCTGGTATGTATGCTGGTGGGACCCTGTGTTGATAGCTTCCCAAAGAAGCAAATCCTTCTGTTCTATGTTCCATACAGAGAACGGGAAAATGTTGTCTCATGTTTACTACATCTCCTCTATTTTGGAAACTATTATTCAAGAAGAGTCCAACTTTTACATCCTCGTTTGAGATGTCACTTATTACGTCGTGATAAAAGACTAATGAGAGCGTGTGTATATATAGTACTTCGCAATTGCTTTAGTTAATGATCTCCAACAAATCTCCAAAGAGATGGCCTAGCGGCTAGGAGCTGGATTAACAACTCAGTGTAATCCCACAAATGAGTATAGGGTTTCTAATACTAAGTATTAAAATATTTTGAAGAAAATCTTTGGAGTATAGTTGTCAGAATTTTAGGCGATTGATATGCAGTACATAGTAGGAGAGAGAGAGGGGGAGGGAGAGAGAGAAATAGAACTTAAGTGAACATCTTACTATGGATCTCTATTATTTTGTCTACTTCTTGCATGTGGGAGCCCTTTCCCTTTGTAAATGAATATATTTCTTTAAACTTGATAAAAGAAAAATGGACATTTTGCTATGAATATATGATAGCCCTTTAAATGATTTTGCATATTGCTCAACTCTAGTATATACTATTTTTTAGGTTCCAAAAAAGAAAGTTTTGCTTCCATTTTTGTTCAGTCTTAAACTGGAGTTTATTTTCATTCAGCAGATAGTATTATGTCTTAATACAGCATTAAATGTTTTGTGGGACCAGATTCTCAAAAACAAATACTAACCAACTGATGTTATAGATTCTTCTCTTAGTTATAACGCCAAAAGTCAAATTAAGAAAATACATCATATGTGGAAGAGGGAAAGTTTGTTTCAGAATTGATTGTGAATCTATTCCATTCTATGAAGAATGTTTGCACAAAGCACTTGAATATATTTAGTTGTGCTGAGGGCATATGAAAAGCTTTTGTTCATTTTGAGTGATGAGGAAAATAAGATCGAGAAAGACTTCAGACCCCCCCCCCCCCCTCTCTAGAGCATATACTTAAGGATACATGCATGGAAGCTCAATAAAATAATTTGCATATTCTAACTCAAGATATAATGTCTTGGCACAAATGAAATGAGTAATTTTCTAGGCAATTTCTGAGGGTCTCACATATCTCCATATTTAGGCAGTTCTATGGTCAAGGAATTATAACTGTTCTTTTCTAGAGCCAGTATTTTTCTTTATTTCTTTGTGCAGTTTAGATTTATATTTGTTTCCCAAGGCAAAAGGTAAATATAAAGGCATAAAAAAAAATTAGAAGTATGTGGTATTGGATCCTGGCGGCTAGCCCTATTTCATGATGAGCAAGTATGATTAATGGTTATATAATTCCCTTAAATTTAAACTACTTGAAGGATGATATTCTCATGTGTAAATAAATTATGATAAGAAAATTGTTAAGCTCATAATAGACTTATTCTTAACAAATATAACTTAATATGTAGATACAAGTTTTAGTTCCATACTTAACCTCAGCCTTAATTCTCTATGGATAGACTTCTTTATCATACATGTGCATGCTTAAAAACCTTGATAAGAATATGATAATACATATAAGCCAGGAGAATATAAAATGCTTAAAATAATTATATTATGAGAAATGATTACTGTAATCATGTTTTTCTTGAGTGTTGGAGTTTGATGTAGGAACAAAATTTCCTTTCAATTACAAAACAATATTAGAATAAATATTATTGCTTAAGTTGGCTCCAAATTGCTACTGCACCACTTTTTGGAACGATGAACCACAGTGTTAGAGATTAGAAGTCTGTGGTAACTGTTGCTGAAATAGATAAGCATTTATCACTCAAAGACATTAGATAAATGGATAGCCTGGTGTGTCAAGCTTCCTATGTTCACACAGGCTCCAGGGAAGGCCACACCCCAAGGAACTGTAACGTGGATTTCATTCGAACATTTTAAATTTGAGTACTTATATATTGTTGGCTTATATATTCTCGTGTTAATTTAACTGGTCATGTATTGCTTTTTCATTACATAGAATAAATATAGTTGTGCAAAATGTAACATCAGTTTTACCGTGTTCCAGGACGACATGCATGCTTAGTTTGCAAAGGAAAATCATATTATCAGTGTTATTGTTGTGATAGAGCTTCATGCTGGAGCTGCATTGGTGAGATTGACTTTGTCCATCTTAAAGGGAGGAATGGATTGTGCAATAATTGCCTAAAGCTTGCATTGCTTGTGGAAGAAAACAGGAATATTGATTCTGATGGGGTATGCATGATTATTATGTTACTCGAAAACTGTATTTTTTTGGTTCAGTACTGATTAATTAGTTTATTTTGGAAATGTTTATCTATAAATCCAAAGAGAACTTGTCATGGAAAAATATTAACTGAACTAGCCCAGAAAAACAGCTTGAAAGTTGGGGGGTGTTTGGACTGACTTCTTTAAGTGACTTATAAGTTAAAAGTCACCAGTTTGGGAACCCCCAACTTTTGACTTTTGGCTTATTTTTGTACTTTTTTCAGCTTTTATGCACTTTTTGTGTTACCCAAACACTTTCAAAACTAAAAAATACTTAAAAAGGCAAAAGTCACTAAAAATAAGTCAATCCAAACACCCACTTTACAGCATGACACTTTATAGCATTGACATATAATTACGTTTAATACTCATGATAAATGAAGCCAAGTCTATAAAGAGCATTGAGAGGTGACAAGTTTGACAACAGGAAAGTATGAGATGCGCTTTTGGTTTCTCTTTAAAACACTACATTCATTTGTGATCAGAAAAAGTGAATGATTATTATGTATGAAAAAAGATTAAGTTTCCTGTTCAGTTTTCAAGGTGAACTGTATTTTAGAAGTTCAAAAAGTTAACTTTCTCTCAGGAAGTGGCTTTACACAGGTTTAACTAAGAAAATCTTAGTTGTATTCAATAGGTATTGATTTTATCGTCATTTTATTGTTTCCTGAATTAATTTGACCTCTAGGCGTCTGAATATTGAGTTTATTCTAGTAAAACGTGGGGAGGATATTATCACAATTGATCTTCTTGTGTCACAAACTCTATTAACAGCTTACTTTCCTCTGTTTGAGCATGTGAGATTACGTCTTGCATTTTATCACTAGTATCGCATTGGCAATATTCAGTTAGATTAGTCTTTCTTTTATTGCTTGATATATCTCCTTTCCTATTTGCTTTATTTTTCCTCTAGTTAATGAGTAATATGTTCCATTTTTCATATGAATGACTGTTACTTTCCAGGAAATTGCAGACTTCAGAGATCGGGAAACATACGAGTGCCTTTTCAGGGAGTATTACGAGGTAGTAAAGGAAAAAGAAGGAATTGACAAAAATAAACTTCTTGCTGGTAAGGCTCAACTAGACAAGGAGAAGAGATGCCAAAATAGCTCTTATTCAAATAAACGTTGTGAGAAAGAGGATGAGCAGTTTTCTTCAGGCAATAAAAATTTCAATGATGGAGAACCTCAGAAGAAAAAGCTTAAAATGAAAAGATGTACACAGCAGAAAACAAAGACGCAAAGCAAAGTCATCGGCAGCCTTGAACAAAACAAATTATCCTCAATTTGGTATTCAACTGCACCAAAAAGTCAATTTGCAGCCTTGATTCCTGAAAATATCAAACTCGTTTACCTGAGGCGGAGCTTGGTAATGGAGTTGATCAAGCAGCCTGAGTCAATTAAAACCAAGATTATAGGAAGTTTTGTTCTGGTCAAGTTAGATCCACAGCGTAACTCTCATCAGCTTGTGCAAATTACAGGTTGTTTTAACAAATGATTTCATTCTTTGATTTGTCTTGAAATGGTTGCTAGCATCCATCGGTGGACTACTGTGAATATGATGCTGCATTATGCTCGTGTTTTCAATACCTGAGTTTTTAGATAATTGGGCATCAACTAGCCAGAACACCTATTTTTTTCCTAAAACAAATGATTATGTTTTCTCAACTAACTTTGTTTACACTTTTGTGGTTATCACGACATTAATAATCTGTTCAAGCACATGAAGCTGAAGTTGAATCTTGAAACTCATCTTTTCATAATTTCCTTTGGGCTAGTCATTATTGTGTTGTTAATATTGAGAGAAAAGTTCATGCTTTACACCCTCTATATTATGTTTTGGAACATATAAATCTTCTTTACAATTTGTTGTACTTTGTTTGCCCATGTCGTATGATACTATTATTATTTGGCGAGTCAAATTGTTTCTTTATTTGACTACGATATGTTTTAAATAAGTTGGTTCGATTTTACCAAATAATTGTGATTAGCAGTAATTAGCAATATGTATTTTTCAAATGTGTAAATATTATTTTTAAAATGGTTAAACATCGATGTCAGAATACGCGTAGAGAATCAAATGAGTGGATTCCGGATCATACCACTCTTTCCGGAACGGAGGATGATCGTTGCTAAGCTAAAACAAGTTACTCTCTCCAACCCAATGAAAAAGAGTAGAAGACCTAGTTTGACTTGCACCGTAGGTTGAGAGAGAAATTTTATAATAAATTACTATTATTAAACTTAATACTCCCTCGTCCCATTTTTATGTGGCACTTTTTGGATTTCGAGATTCAAACAAGGCTATGTTTGACCATAATTTTTTCATAAATCTTTTAAACATTTTGAATTATCAACTATTGTGACTTATAGTACTTTTTTATGTTTTTTTTCAAATATATAAATTTCATTTAATTTGATGATTCCATGTGTAAATTCCTGTCAAACTTAAACTGTTTGACTCTCGAAAAACAAAAAATTTCACATAAATTGGGACAGAGAGAGAGAGTAGTATTTAGGGAAATTTGATATGTGAATAGAGTGGATTAGTTCGATGAAAAGATATGACGTGGTGAAATAAGTAAATCAATCAATTAAAGAAGCTCAGTAAATTTTGAAGAGAAAAAGAAAAGCAGGTCGAAAAATTGGATGGAGATATTGAGGCCATGATCATAATATTATTCTTATCTTCCAAGTCTTAATATAGAATATTTATCTTCCATTGAAATATTAATCTTGACCACCAATTTTGCTTTCAAACTGACATCGTTCTTGTTTAAGGAGTGTTCTCAGGGACCAAGCTTGGATCAAGTGATACGTGCAACAGCGAGAGTTCAATTCAAGTTTCAAATGTGGCAACAGATATTAGCTTGACCATGCTTTCAGATAAAGATATTTTAGAGGTAACCTACTTCATCTTTTGAGGGCATCTGTCTATGCAAATTCTACTTATAATTTGACATGATTTTTCAGCTAATCAGCTATATAGAATTTGACATGATTTGTGGTTAACCCTTCAATTCAATGAATTTCGACATTTTCCTGTGTTTTTCAGGAAGATTGTGATGTGCTCAGAAAAAATGTGAAAGCTGGGCTTCAAAAGAAGCTTACAATTGTAAGTTTTCTTGGATTGCATTTTGAAATAACTATTACGCTGAAACATAGTCTAGATATTATTATATGACTGAAAGCTTTGTATGATTAACTGTTGTTTCCCGCATAAAATACCCGCAATTAAATGACTTCTCCAAAAAGTGATCTCTCTGTCGGCACTGCTCGGTACAAGTTCTGGTTGCCTCTAGAAAACCCAATTTCTGTTTGTTATGTAGTGTTAGAGCTTGTAATATGGATTTTGAGCGGGAACTAGTTTCTCCAGTCTCAGCTCTTCAGGCAGCATGCTGTTTGCAATATACGACATGCTCTCTTGCGGATTATATACATGAATATACGACTGTTATAATCTTGTATCCTTCATGTTCTATGGTGTGACCCCTCTGGTGGGAAGGAACTAGTAGAGCCTGGGTGGATCTTGGCTGGGATAGTGGCACCCAATTCTTAACCAGTTCTGAAAAAAGACGCAGATCAAGAGAGAACAACTGGAGTGATCACGTGAATTCTCAATCTTCTTCTTCTCCTCCTAATCCTTTTCCCTTATCGATGTAGATTGTTGATGGAAAAATGATGGCTGTAATGTGAATATGTTCTCCAGTCCTGGTCTCTGGCACTAATTATTCTGTGAACTTATAGTGTCCTCAGTTTTGGTTTCACCAAGTAAGAGTGCCTGCTAGGTGGCCTTTATCATCATGTTACATTCCAAATAAAAAAGCATGTCTTACTGAAACCCATTTTCTTCTTTCTTTTTAAGCAAACTCTACAGCACCACATCAACAAAAGTGTGTTCCCATCATCTGCATGTTACATGAATATTATTTTTCTCTAAAAAGATAAGACATAGAATTGCATTATTGGGAAGGTCACAAGATAGAATATAACTGGACATTGAATAGGTGCATCTAAAACGCTATTTTGAGTTCACTCCAAAGAGATCAGATCTCCATAGATCGACAACATATGAAGCAGTTACTTCCTTGGTCATTCACCTGTCTTCCTCCTCATACTTAGCATCGATGACTTTCCCCCACAGCATTTGCTTGTTAATTACATACTTCCACAGCCATTTCATTCTGAGACCCTTACTGTGGTTTTTACTCTTTCAGGTTTTTAATTCCGAGACCCCCATATCTTTTTCCACTATCAGATCTTTCCATAACAAAGTTATAGTCTTCCCTTTTGAATTTCCTTTTTTTAAAAAAAATTGCTTTTGAGTTTGTATCACTTCATTTAAAATAATGAGCTACTGGAAAGGGAATACTTCTATTTAATTTGCATTTGGTTTAATCATTATGTTCACTTGTTTTCATGGATATATTCCCTGAGCCATGGGGAAGACTCATATCGAATAAAAAATTCTTGCTCTGACACCATTTAGAATTGTGTGTGTCATCTCTATTAAATGTTTGATCTATTAGAAAGTTGATACTTCTAATTTAACCTTCTACATTTCTGAAAGATACAAACTCAGTTCCTCAAGTTTTCCAGTTATAGATTCAGTTGAACTCCAATTTCATTTAGTACTACCATAAAACTTAATCTCCTATTTGCAGGTGGAGCTTGAACAGAGGGCTAAAATCCTTCACAAGGACATCACAAAGCACGTATGGTTTCAGTCTTTCCAAGTTACTTTTAAAGTTGGATAATTTATTTTCTTAGGAACACCTTGTTGATTTGGATAGCTTGTATCTCTACGAATTTATACTCCATTGGCATGATATCGTGCAACATGGATTAAATGCTTTAAAAAGATTTCAGCTTCCATTTCAGTAACATGGAGTTATTAGGGACCTTTTATTTTATCTTAATTCCATATATTTGCGAAACATCTGATATCTGGTGACCCCTTCACTTTTAATGTCAAGAGGATTGCTCGAGAGCTGAAAGTGTTGCAAGGAAAAATTGATCGAGCAAATGAGAAAGGATGGAGACAAGAATATCCTTTTTTCCTTCTTTTTTTGGGTGACCAAATTTATCGTATTTGACAGAACGCCAAACCAGTCCCAAGGATGGAAAATTAGCACAGATTTGGTAGTAAGCTTCTGTGTATGGTCACCAGCATTACTTTCTATGATCACCAATTTCATCCTAACCTCTATGTTCCTCCTTTATCATCTCATCCTTCATTTCCTAATTATGTCTGTGTGTACTGTTATCTCGATGTTCTTCATCCTGGTCCATTCTGCAAAGAAAGGAAAGTATTTCCTTAATCACTTGGTTTTTACGCTTACCAAGCATCTGAATAGAAGATATCTCCTACAGCAAGATTCATACCTGTCATCTGTGCTGGAAAATAATCCTCGAGTGACTCCAGAGGAAATAGAGCCTGTATCTCTTGATCGGAATGACAATCAGATAGTAACCCCTATAAAGAAGAATATTACTGGAGTTACTCCTGAGAAACTAGATAGTGAACCTCTGGCTGAAAATGATGATGGGAAGCTTTCTTCAGACAATGGAGATTTCAGTGGTGGAGGACCTCCGAAGAAAGGGGATGAAAAGAAAACATATACACAGCAGAAAACAAAGATGCAAAGAAGAGACACTTCACAGAAAAAAGAATTTGTTGGATGGGGATCAAAATCTCTAATTGACTTTCTTCATTTTATAGGTCACGATACCAGAGAAAAATTATCCCCATATGATGTGACATCGATGGTAATTAAATATGCAAATGAAAATGACCTTATCCATCCTATTGAAAAGAAAAAAATCCTTTGTGATATTCAGTTAGAAGCTCTTTTGGGGGGAAAAGTGGTAAACAAAGACAAAATACTTAGCCTCCTTATAAGCCATTTTGTTGAAAATGAGGAGCGATTACAAAAGAATGAGCTTGATCATGATCTTGAAGACAATGACACAGAAATGTTTGTGGCTTCTAAAGCTGAGAAAAAGGTTGAACAAAACAAAAGTTCCTCAATTTGGTATTCAACTGCAGCACAAAGTCAATTTGCAGCCTTGATTCCTGAAAATATCAAACTTGTTTACCTAAAGAGGAGTTTGGTTCTGGAGATGATCAAGAAGCCTGAGTCGTTTGAAACCAAGATTATAGGAAGTTTTGTTCGGGTCAAGTTAGATCCACGTGATTTTGAGCTGCGTAACTCTCATCAGCTTGTGCAAATTACAGGTTGTTTTAACAAATGACTTTATTCTTTGATTTGTTTTTTTAATAGTTGTTACATCCCTCAGTGAACTGCTGTGACTGTGTGTGAATGCTGCATTATGCTCATGTATTCCATACAAAATTTTTGGATACTTGAAATTATCCAAAATATGACTGCTGTGAATATGTCTGAATGCTGCAGTATGCTCATGTCTTCCATTCAGAACATCCGTTTTTTTAACATAAATGATTCCTCAACCAACTTTGTTTACTCTTTTTGTTGTTATCATGGCGTTTATAATCTGTTCAAGCCCATGAAATAAAAGTTGAAACTCAAAAATCATCTTTTCATCTTTCCATGAACTGAATTTCCTTTAGGTTTTTCATTGTTGTTTTGTTAATATTGAGAGAAGAGTTCATTCTTAAAACCCTCTATATTTCGTTTGGAACATAAAAACCTTCTTTTCCCAGTTATTAAACTTTGTCTGCTCATGTTCTATGGTGCTATTCCTATTTGGTGAGTCAAAGTGTTTCTTCTTTGACTACAATGTGTTAAATAATTTGGTAAGAGTTTACCAAAATAATTGTTATTAGTGGTAATTAATATGCAGTTTTCAAATATGTAAATATTATTTTGAAAATAGTAAAGCATCGATTCAGAATTTACATAGAGGATCAGATGAGTTGATTCCGGATCGCTGCTAAAGTAAAACAAGTTACATTGTCCAACGGTCCAACCCAAAGAAGAATAGCAGAAAACCTAGTTTGAATAGCTTCAAAGGTTGAGAAAGAAAATTAGAAATAGGTCACTATAATTAACGTTAACAGGATTTGGATAAATCTGGAAGTAGAAATTTGAAATGTGAAAAGAGTGGAATAGATGGATGAAAAGATTATACGTGATGAAATAAGATAAATCGAGCTCTTAAAGAAGCTCAGTAAATTTGGAAGAGAAATAAGCAAGCAGGTCAAGTAAATTGGATGGAGAGAGTGAGGCAATGATCATGATCTTATTTTCATCTTCAAAGTCTTAATATAGAATATTTTCTTCTATTAAAAACTTTATGTTGAGCACCAAGTTTGCTTTCAAACTGACATCTTTCTTGTTTAAGCGAGTGTTTCAGGGATCCAGCCTGTATCAAGCGATAACTGCTGTTGCAAGAGTTCAATTCAAGTTTCAAATATCGCCAAAAATGTTTGCTTGAACACGCTTTCTGATGATGAATTTTCTAATGTAACCTACTTCAACCCTTTTATGATCATTCTACCTATATGTTCATTACATAAGATATTAAATGTTGTCAATCCAAGTCTTGTCATGTACAAACACGTGTAACTCTTCTAACTTAGAGTTTAGACTGCAAAAGAGTTGATAATTTTGGATGTTGATTATTTTCTAGGCTATATTTGTTTTAATCTTTTAAAAAGGATCAAAGGTTTTCTCTTGTTTTGAGAAGTTGTTATCATTGGCTGTTTCAGATTTTTGTGTTAGCGGTGTCATAATAGATTTCACTCTTGGAAAAGATCCTGATTGCAGCCAATGATAGGAGGTGCAGCATGTGGATTAGCTATCCTCTTTTTTGTACTAACAGAAGAAAATATCTTTTTAACTCTTCTTGTAGGTGCAATTTACACCACAAATATGGGAACTTTATATGTTTTCCAGTTACTGTACAACAACATACTCAGTGTAATCCCATATCTAGGGTATGGGGAAGGTAGAGAGTATGCATACATCACCCCCTTTATGTTTTTAGTTACGGAAAAAAAAACAAATTCAGTGACTGAAGAATGGCTTCATTTGGGTTACCAATATTCTCAACCTTGTGAAAGCTGAGGTAGTTTTGTATGATGATCAAATTGGAAGTAATTTAAAATATCCTAGATGATAAATATTTGATAGCATTCTAGAGCTGCTGGACTGCCACTGTAATTGAAGCACTCCTGTTTTTGTTCAGTCTTTTGAGCTACTCTTGGTGCAATTACACTAATGGAAATGGCTTATCCTAAAAAAAACGGTTCTGGACCTAATAGAAAGGCACCTACTGATTATTCCCATTTCCATTTACTGATTATCACTTTGAGTATTTCTTGAACTGAGGGAAAAAGCTGATTGAATGTTATTACTAATAAAAAATGAAATGATTGAACGTTTCTAGTAGTCTAGATCCTAATGGAAGCTAGTTTTATGTTTCTTCAGAATACAACATAGCATCTTACCCTCAGTTGATTTGAAGCTGTTACATGTATTCATTTATACTTGAGAAACATCATAATAGTGCGGAACTACCCAATGGAAAAAACTCTACCAAAAAGCTCTCTTGGTTAACCCTTCAATTCAATGTGTTTTGACATTTTTCTCTGTTTTTCAGGAAGAATGTGCTGAGTTCAGAAAGAAAGTCAAAGATGGGATTTTTAAAAAGCTTACAGTTGTAAGTTTTTTTGGCTTGTATTTTGACATAACTATTACGTTGAAACATAGTCTCGATGTTATTATATGACTGAAAATTTTAATATGATTAACTATTGTTTCCAGTATAAAGTACTCCCAAATAAATGACTTGCCCAAAAAGGGATCACTCCGTAGGGACTGCTCAGTGCAGGTTCTGGTTGCCTCTAGAACAACCCAGTTTCTCTTTTGTTATAAAGTACTTCTCAAGTCTCAGCTCTTCAGGCAACATGCTGCTTGCAACCTACCGCATGCTCTCTTGCCTTGTTCTAGGATTCATCCTTTCCCTAAGAGTGACTTGGTCATTTTCATGTATTCTTCATGTCCTGTCATGTGACCCTTCTGGTGGAAGCAACTAGTAGAACCTGGGTAAATCTTGGCTGGGTTAGTGGGACCCAATTCTTAACCAGTTCTGAAAAGGACTCTGATCGAGGGAGAAAGAATATTGGAGTGGCCAAGTGAATTCTCAATCTTCATCTTCTAATCCTGGTCCCTTATCATGTAGGTTGTTGATGGAAAAACGAGTCAATGTAATGCGAATAGGTCCTCCAGTCCTGGCCTGTAGCATTAAACATTCCTTTACTTGATAATGTCTCAGTTTTGGTTTCACCAAATAAAAGTGCCTGCTAGCTGGCCTTAATCATCGTGTTCCATTTCAAATAAGAAGTGTGACTCACTGAAACCAATCGTCTTTTTTCTTTTTTAGCAAACTCTACAGCGCCAGCTCAAAAGAACTGTTTTCTCGTCATCTGCATGTTGCATGAATATTCTTATTCTCCAAAGGTTAAGACAACTTTAGAATTGCATTTTTGGGAAGGCCCCAGGATAGAGTATATCTGGACACTGAACAGGTTTATGTAGAACATTATCGCAGATCATCCAAACAACATGATTCAATAGTGGGTTACGTGGATAAGTGCACTTAATGCCTAGCGGAGATAATGAGGAAAGCCTCCAGCTTAACACAGTGCTTTTCTAGTTCCCGTTTTACTATACATAGAGACCTTTTGAATTTCCTTTTCTCAAATAAGTGCTTTTGAATTTGTACAACTTCATTTATAATCTTGAGCTCTATTTGAAAGGGTAAATAATTTGCATTTGGTTTTTTATCCTCCTCACTTATGGGCATGGATATATTCCCCGAGTCATGGGGAGTTTTCAGTAAATGGGTTGTGGCGAGACTCAAATCAACCAAATGTTTATTAAATGTTTGAGCTATTAGAGTGCTGATACTTTTATTTTTGTCTTGTACATTTCTGAAAGGATATAAGCTCAATTCCTCAAGTTCCCCAGTTATAGATTCATTATGTCTTTACTACCATAAAACTTACTCTCCTATTTGCAGGTGGATCTTGAACAAAGGGCTAAAATTCTTCATGAGGACATCACGAATCATGTATGGTTTCAATCTTATTTGGATAATTTATTTCCTTAGGAACTTCCTTGTTAAGTCTGGATTGTTTGTAGCTCTACGAGTTTATACTCCATTGGCATATGAGAAAACAAAATATTATCATGCAACACGGATCAAATGTTGTAAAATGATTACAGCTTCCTTTTCAGTAACATGAAAACATTAGGGACCTGTTCATTTTTATCTTGAGTCAATATACATTTAAATATCTGATGACACCTTCGCTTTTTAATGTCAGAGGATTGCTCGAGAGCTGGAACTTGCGCTGCAGAATATTCCTAAAGTGATTCCAGAGGAAGTAGAATCTCTTGATGGGGATGACAATCAGATGCACCTATGCTCAGATGAGGCAACCCTACAAAAGAAAATAATCTTGGAGTGATACCATCAGAAAAATAATCAAAGATGAGAAGGATGGTAGTAAGATGCACCAATGCGCGGTTGTAATGATGCTATGTGCAACTCCCCATCTTCTCCTTGTTTAAATTGTTATTGTTAAGCCTTTGCTGGGAAACTTTAGTAGATCGTATTTGAAGGAGGGATGATGCTTCTATCAGTTGCAGGTTCTACCTTGCTATTTTGAATTTAATTGCGACAGAGATTATTCAGTTTTAGTTTTGTTATTTATATTACAGCCAGTTAATGTTATGAAAAAACCCAGGTTTACTCATTTTGATGTTGCATTTGCTCTTGCTCTACATCATGATTCATGAGAAGGATCGAGGGTATACTCCCTCCGTCCACAATTGTTTGTCATGGTAGAATTATATACACCCCTCAAGGAAAAAAAATTTAATACAAAGTGTAATTTCTACAATACCAAGAATATCAAAAGTCTACATAACTTTTCAATTGAAGCATACTATCATTAAGGGCAAATTGTTTCTTAATAATTTAAATTGACAGATAATCTTAGACATCTATTTTTAGTATATTTATCAAACAATTGTGGACGGAGAGAGTATGATTTATTCTTTTCAGAGAGACTTAGCAAGAAAATGTTCTTTCTTGATTGTACAAAATTAAATAGTTGCTAGCTAATTTACAAGGCCAGTGAACTTTCTAGAAGTCCCATAACGGTGATTAATGAACTTCATCTCTGCAAAAGAATTCCACAGGCAAGCAAAAATGACTCCATCAAGTAACTTCAATGCGTGTTTTCAACCAATATGAAAAAAAAATGGATCTGGAGCTTAAATGATACAAAATATTAACAAAAAATCTAAAATGGTATATAAAATTTTATATTAACCCAAACGGTAAAATCGCTGCACCAACAGCGACTTACCCCATCGGAAAAAGCAAAATCGCTGCCTTAGAGATTTTGCAAAATGTGATTTAAAAAAAAAATGAAATCGCTACCTAAGCAGCGATTTTTAGGAAAGAAAAAAAAATTAAGGAAATCACTGCAGGGGCAGCGATTTCAAAAAAAATAAAAAATTATGAAATCGCTGCCCCTGCAGCGATTTCTTTAAAAAAATTGAAATCGCTGCTATTTCCTTTTTTTAAAAAAAAAAACAGATTTTACAAAATCGCTGCTTTTTCCGGTGGGGTAAGTCGCTGTGGTGCAGCGATTTTACCGTTTTGATTAATATAAAATTTTATATACCGTTTTAAAATTTTTATTAATATTTTGTACCCTTTAGACTCCGAACTCAAAAAAAATGGTAAATCTAATTGAATTTATCTTACTTTTTATATTAAAAATTATATTTTAGGTAAACGTATATGTGTAGTTCGTTCAAGTAATCTAAAACTGCCTTAGTATATTTATTTGTCAAATCTAAAATTTTATAAATTCTCAACCTACTCCATTAAATCGTTTCCAAATGCTAACAATAGCATTTATTAAATAAAAATGTTCAAACACCTAACTGTATGAGGTACTAAAGTTTCCATAGGAATAGCATTTATTAAAAGAAAAAAAATTTAAATACGTAGTTAAATTTTCAAATTAGACTTATTTATAGCATTCGTTAAAAGTTTGGTTCATGAATGCGATTATTGTTAAAGACATGAATTTTTTTCAAAGTTTCAGAATTTCAATATTCTCTAATAGTAGGATTTTCTCTACAATTTTAAATCATTTGAAATTTGAACATAGACTCAAAAACTACTAGGGAACAAAGATCTAGGGTGTGTTTGGTATGAAGAAAAATATTTTTCAATTTTTTTTTTAATTTGTCTTATGTTTGGTTAGATCAAATATTTTGAAAAATATTTTTCAAATCAACTCATTTTCCTCAAAATTAAGGAAAAATGAATTCCCTTTAAAACTTCTGAAAACCATTTTCCAAAATTCTATTTCAGCCTCCCCCCTATCCACCCCACCTTATTAGCCCCCAATCCACCCCACTATCAGCCCCTCACCGACCCCTACCAGGCCCCCACCCTACCAGCCCCCAACACCACCCCCTACCAGTCCCTCCTAACCCTGAAAAAAAATTTAATTTATTTTTAAAAAAATATTTTCAACTTTAAAATTTCATTTTTTCTAGCTCTATCCTTCACCCACTCCCCCCCCCCCCCCCCAAAAAAAAAATAAGATTGTTGTTAAAAAATATTTAAACTTCAGAATTTTTATTTTTTTTCACCCCTACCCTCAACTCCACCCCCAATACTACCCCCTACCAGCCCCCCCCCCCCCCTCAACCCCAACCCCCAAAAAAACTGATACTGTTTTTAAAGAAATTGAACTTCAAATTTTAATTTTTTCACCTCTACCCTCAAACCCCCCACCCCACGCCTTCCAAAAAAAAATGATATTGTTTTTAAAGAAAAAAATTCAATTCAAATTTTAATTTTTTTTACCCCTTCTCTCGAACCTCCCCAAGCCCCAAAAAAAATTTAAGTTTTTCTTTTAAAAAATATTTTAAACTTCAAATTTTTATTCTTTTCACCCCTACCCTCGATCCCCCACCCCTACAACACCCACCCACCCACCCCCTTCCAAGAAAAATAATAAGATTGTTTTTAAAAAAATTTAATTTCAAATTTAATTTTTTTCACCCCGACCTTCGAACCCCCACCCCACCACGAAAAAAAAATTAAGTTTGTTTTTTTTTAAAAAAAATAATTCAACTTCAGAAATTATTTTCTACTCTATCAAAAAATAAAAGATATTTCTCAAAAATATTTTTCATTTAAAAATCAAACACTAAAGTATTTTCTACTCACCAACCAAACATGAGAAAATAAGTCAAATATCTACTTATTTTTCAAAAAATATTTTCCTTCATACCAAACACACCCCTACCAAAACACGAATCAAAGCAAATTTCTTAAAATTTGAGACCGATTTCCATTTTTTTGGACAAGTGAAGTTTTGAACTCTACAAATAATTTTAGAATTTTAATTCTTCTTAAAAAAAGCGACTAATGATGTGATCGAAATTTGAGATGATTTCGTGAAGGATTAAAAATTTGAAAGTTCTTGATATTATTTTGTTATCGATATTGTTTTTCTTTTTTTGAAGTGCTTTATGGTGCTATCTTTTTTATTTTGTTTTGTTATTTTCATTTATAAAAAATTGTACTTATGACTTACTAGTTCCCATTTCAAAAAATATTTTGCCATCTCTATAAGATACACGTTCACACCATATCTTTGATTCTTTTCCCAAGAGTTTATCAAATTATAGTTTCGTTATACTATGTACTAAAAATATATTCTCACCACAATTTACAACATAATACTTGTATATGATATATATTTTTCTTTTCATATCAATAGCATTAATATTATTTTAATAATTTTTGTCCGTCCATTTTTATTACTATATATTATTTCAGTGTTTTAATTTTCACATTTTCTAACTACTATAACCGTTCCTTTTTTAAATTAAAATAAATAATAATCCACACAATAATGTTTTCCCTCGATATGCCTTAATTTAGTTATATACTTTTCTTTATCAAACTATTTTGTTATGCATTATTTACTTGAGTCGAAAATTTTTGTAGTCAGTAGTTCTGCCTTTACGAGGTAAAGCTTAGGTGTGCGTACACTCTTTACTATAAATATTTACGGCTTAAATAAAATTTGATCCATATCAAAATTAAACCAAATCACTTAAATATATTAATTTTAGTTTTATTTTTGTTTGGATTGTTGTAATATTAATTTATATATGCCTTCGTAAATAAATATTTATAATTTTAGGGGATAATGAAATCAACTTGGGCATAATTCAGTCTTTCAATTTTGATTTTATGTTTTCTACTTCAGTGTACTCAACTTGAAAAAAAAGGTATAATTTAGGGGTGGACAATATTTATCAATTTTCGAACTCATTTATTTTTCTATTTTCTCACTCTATCTTTAATTTATTTCAATTTATGATAGATAACTGAATTATGATTGTTAAATTAAATTAATAAATATAAATTATATATGATTCAGTTTCAATAATTTAAAATTTGATCAATTGATTTGACTTTAATTTTGATCAGTAATTAATCAAAATCAACTAATGAACATACACTCTCTATACTCATAAAATTATATTAAATATGTTATTATTATTGTTTTTGTTTTCATTTAAAATATATCACTTTAACTTTAATGTAAATTAATATACACCCCGTAGAGACACCAAACTTTATCCTCATTAATCAATGTTACTATTGCTTAACAAAGTAGATTAGATCTTAAGTTATATATTATTATCTTTAAGTGTACTTTAGCCTGCAAAAGCATATTAGTGGAGTATATGTTTATCAGGTAGTCAACAAGTATCTATCAGTTTATTTTTACTTGTAATTTATTTTTAAAATAGATTTTTAATTTTATTTATCATTTTTAATATATTAAAATATATATATATATATTTTAATATATTAAAAATGATAAATAAAATTAAAAATATATATTCATATTCT
The DNA here is from genome assembly GCA_027704765.1 of Solanum habrochaites. Taxonomy (NCBI): domain Eukaryota; kingdom Viridiplantae; phylum Streptophyta; class Magnoliopsida; order Solanales; family Solanaceae; genus Solanum; species Solanum habrochaites. Next base: position 91,242,545 of record JAKWJA010002489.1, read on the forward strand.
ACGCTTGATATTTAAAAATTATTTTTTAAGACCTAATATTAAAATATCAATCAATATAAATAATGTGATAAAATATCTATATTGATGATTATTTTTTAAATATGTGTCAAGTCAAACAGTGTCAAGAACAAAAAAGAAAAACGAAGGGAGTACTTATCAATCTTTTAAAATTAGCTAGTCATGTTTTTTCCCACTCAGTATTCAATATATTAATTCAATTTTAATAAATCATATATATATATATATAAAAGAAATCTTAGGTCCGCTTACGTGGCGCTCCCACAAATAAAAATTTCTTTTTAAATTTATTTATTTTCAAAATTAGCCTTCTCCTTTCATGAAAAGTTGTGATTTTTATGAATAATTGTGTCTTTTTGTTGGGAAAGACAAGGCACTACCAAGAATGCCTGACAGGATAACAGCGGAAGAATACCCAAGTCTATACTTTCCCTTTTCGATTTGAACCAAGAGAAGACAAACAACCACAAGCAATATGATAGTAAGGCAGCAAGTAATTCAACCAAACAAATATAACAAGACAATATGAAACCAATCACACAAGAACCAAGATTTACGTGGAAAACCCTTCGATGTGAAGAGTAAAAAACCACGGGACCAAAAGCTCCACTATAATCACCAAGAGTTACATATTGTTCTCCAAAATTGGCCACAAAAACAAGTGCCAAACAACGAGCAACAACAAAATAAGATTGCACCAAATCTAGAGAATTAAGGAGCAAAATCACCAAATTCGCAGCTACTATTCACGACAGCAAAACTGAAGCTGCAGGCCTCCAAATCCAACTCTGTCAGTTCCTAATCAAAGATTGAGATGAAGACAATATGCTGTCCAAAAATCAGCTCAATCGGACAAGAAACGAAGCGGGAATCGCAATTTGAAGTTGGCTATGAAGGCTGAATTTGGACTGCGAAAATCTCTCTTTTCTCCCCGTTTTGGCTGCTGAAAAACTCTCTTGTGTGTCTGAAATAAGACCTAAAATAGACTTATATTTGCCTCATAAGAATGGGCTTATGGGCAAAAATGGGTTGGTCCAAATGGGCTTTTATTTATCCACATAGGAAGGGAAAAAGACCCATAACCCAACAATTCTCCCCTCACGACTATGTGGAGGAGACCGCCATCCCGGCGACCATGCAACAATCTTCAAACTTTCCTCTTGGCAAAGCTTTAGTCATCATATCGGAACCATTGTCATTTGTATGAATCTTTTCAAGCTCAAGCAACTTAGAATCCAACACATCTCGAATCCAATGGTATCTCACATCAATGTGTTTAGACCGACCATGGAACGTAGAATTCTTGCCAAGATGTATAGCACTTTGACTATCACAATAGAGTACATACCTCTCTTGAGCACAACCAAGTTCCCCCAAGAATCTCTTCATCCAAAGCAATTCTTTACAAGCTTCAACAACAGCAATAAGCTCAGCTTCTGTAGTAGATAGAGCAACACATTTTTGCAACCTAGATTGCCAAGACACAGCTCCCCCTGCAAAAGTAACCAAGTACCCTGAAGTAGACTTGCGAGTATCAACATCACCAGCCATGTCTGAATCAGTATAACCACAAAGAATAGGCTTCCCTGTACCAAAACACAAACTCAGACTAGAAGTGCCACAGAGATATCTCATAACCCACTTCACAGCATTCCAATGTTCTCTTCCCGGATTAGAAGAAAAACGGCTAACAACTCCAACAGCGTGAGCAATATCCGGTCTTGTACAAACCATCGCATACATCAAACTACCAACAGCTGAAGCATAAGGAACTTTCTTCATATCTTCCTTCTCATCATCACTAGAAGGACACTGTTTCGTGCTCAATTTGAAGTGCATAGCTAAAGGTGTACTGACAACCTTAGCTTTGTCCATGTTGAATCTGCGAAGTACTTTCTGAATGTACTTCTCTTGTGATAATATCAATTTCTTGGCCTTTCTATCACGGACAATCTGCATGCCAAGATCTGCCTTGCTGGTCCTAAGTCTTTCATAGCAAAAGACTTACTCAACTCTTGCTTCAACTTCTGAATCCTGCAAGTATTATGACCAACAACAAGCATGTCATCAACATAAGCAACACAATAATAAAGTCACCATCAGAGAACTTTTGCACAAAAACACAATGGTCTGAAGAAGTCTTCTTGAAGCCCTGCTGACTCATAAAAGAACCAAACTTCCTGTACCACTGCCTGGGAGCTTGTTTCAAACCATACAAGCTCTTCTTCAATTTGCAAACATAATTCTCTTTACCCTTGACTTCAAAACCTTCCGGTTGCTCCATATAAATTTCTTCATCTAAGTCACCATGGAGGAAAGCAGTTTTAACATCCATTTGCTCAACCTCTAAATCTAGACTTGCAGCCAAGCCTAGAACCACACGAATGGATGACATCTTCACAACTGGAGAAAATATCTCATCAAAATCAACTCCCTTTTTCTGATTAAATCCCTTGACAACTAATCTAGCTTTGTACCGTGGAACTGGATTACCATCTTCATGTTTCCCGAAAACCACCTGTTTTTCAAAGCTTTTCTGTCTTTAGGTAACTTAACCAAATCAAAGGTATGATTATCATGCAAGATTTAATCTCATCTTCCATAGCATCAAACCACCTTTCTTTTTCTTCACTTTCCATGGCCTCATCAAGACTCTCAGGTTCTCCCCCATCAGTCAAGAGTACATACTCATTGGGAGAATAACGAGATGAAGGAATTCTCTCTCTACTAGATCGTCTGAGAGAACTCTCTGGAGCATCTATAATTGGTTGTTGGAAACACCACATCATCTTGCACTGGAGCATCAACAACATCATGCCGGTCATTATGAACATGATCACCATCTTCATTATCAACTTGATTTTCATTATTATGAAGATTTTCTTCGGTGCAATAGTCAAAGGAACTGGATCAACATCAACTAAGCTCTCACTACTCTGAAAATCAGCCTTGTCAGCTTTGTCAAAATCTTCAATTGTTTGGTCTTCAAAGAACACAACATCACGGCTTCTAACAAGTTTCTTCTCAACAGGATCATAGAAACGATAGCCAAATTCATCTTGACCATAACCAATGAAGATACACTGCCTTGTTTTAACATCCAACTTTGACCTTTCATCCTTAGGAACATGTACAAAGGCTTTACACCCAAAGACTCTAAGATGATCATAAGAAACATTCTTACCAGTCCAAACTCTGTCAGGGACATCACCATCTAAAGCAACAGCAGGAGATAAATTGATAACATAAGCAGCAGTATTAAGTGCTTCTGCCCAAAAGGAATCTGACAGCTTAGCATCTGAAAGCATACATCTAACCCTCTCAACTAGAGTTCTGTTCATTCTCTGCTAAACCATTTAATTGAGGAGTCTTTGGAGGAGTTTTCTGATGCCTAATACCCTGCTCTCTGCAATATCTATCAAAAGGACCAATATTTCACCACCATTATCTGAGCGGATGCATTTCAATGTCTTCCCTGTTTGTCTTTCAACCAAGGCCTGAAAACTCTTGAACACATCAAGTACTTGATCCTTGGACTTCAAAGGAAATACCCAGAGTTTGCGAGAATGATCATCAATAAAAGTCACAAAGTAAAGTGCACCACCATGAGATCTTACCTTAAAAGGACCACACAAATCAGAATGTACCAACTCCAGCAAATCAAGCTTTCTTGAAGGCGGATGACTCTGAAAAGAAACTCTTTTCTGTTTACCGGCTAAGCAATGAACACATTTCTTCAACTTTGCTTGTTTCACTCCAGAAAGCAAATTTTTCTTAGCCAAACTATCAATCCCCTTCTCGCTCATATGACTCAGCCTTCTATGCCATAACTCTGATGAAGTATCATTCTCCACCAAATTTACTGAGTCTCTGGATATGGAGCCCTGAAATACATACAAGTTAGACAACTTGTCACCACGGGCCACAACCATCAAACCTCTAGTAAGCTTCCACTGGCCAACACCAAGTGTGTTAACATAACCCTCATCATCAAGATATCCCACAGAAATCAAATTCAAGCGAACATCTGGAGCATGCTTGACATTATTGAGAACTAGTTTGGAACCATTGTTACTTTCCAAACAAACTGTCCCAATGCCAATAACATCAACTTCATGATTATTGCCCATTTTCAACGTTCCAAAATTACCTGGAGTATAAGAAGAAAATAATTCCTTCTTTGGCGTGACATGAGAAGTAGCACCAGAATCCACAAACCAGCTAGACTCATCACGAACAAGATTAATGGCATTTTCATCACAAGAAACAAGAAGATCATTATTAGCAACAACAGCAACACGATTTTCATTATCGCCTTCTCTCTTTTGTTGTCTCATATCTCTCTTGTGCTTGTAACAATATTTCATGATATGCCCATTCTTGTGGCAATAGTCACATGTAGTATTCTTGTATTTAGACTTTGACTTGCTTCTACTTTTACCTCTATCATTTTGACCTCTGGACTTGTTTCTCCCCCTATCTTCAGTAACCAAAACATCGGAGTGTGAAGCTGAAGAAGATGAGGCTTGAGATCTTCTTCTCATTTCTTCATTCAAGACACCACTCTTAGTATATTCCATGGTTACAACACCACTGGGAGCAGAATTAGTCAAAGAAACTCGAAGAGTCTCCCAAGAGTCTGGCAGAGTATTAAGAAGCCAAAGTCCTTGTATCTCATCATCAAACTTTACACCCATTCCGGACAGCTGGTCAAGAACACCCTGAAAATCATTAATATGATCAGAAATAGGAGTGCCCTCTTTATACCTGATATTCATTAATTGTTTCAATAGGAACAACTTGTTGTTGCCAGTCTTCGAAGCATAAAGTGTCTCAAGCTTGTCCCACAAACTTTTAGCATGTGTCTCATTCACAATATGATTTCTAACATTATCTTCAACCCATTGTCTTATATAGCCACAAACCTGCAGATGCTCAAATTCCCATTCTTCATCATTCAAAGACTGAGGCTTTTTAGAAGCAAACACAGGTAAATGCATTTTCTTGACAAATAGAAGATCTTTCATCTTGCCTTTCCAAATATGATAGTTACTACCATTTAAACATACCATTTTGCTCATATTTGCCTCCATCATTCAAAACGACAAGCAACAATAACCAATGCTCTGATACCACTTTGTTGGGAAAGACAAGGCACTACCAAGAATGCCTGACAGGATAACAGCGGAAGAATACCCAAGTCTATACTTTCCCTTTTCGATTTGAACCAAGAGAAGACAAACAACCACAAGCAATATGATAGTAAGGCAGCAAGTAATTCAACCAAACAAATATAACAAGACAATATGAAACCAATCACACAAGAACCAAGATTTACGTGGAAAACCCTTCGATGTGAAGAGTAAAAAACCACGGGACCAAAAGCTCCACTATAATCACCAAGAGTTACAATATTGTTCTCCAAAATTGGCCACAAAAACAAGTGCCAAACAACGAGCAACAACAAAATAAGATTGCACCAAATCTAGAGAATTAAAGGAGCAAAATCACCAAATTCGCAGCTACTATTCACGACAGCAAAACTGAAGCTGCAGGCCTCCAAATCCAACTCTGTCAGTTCCTAATCAAAGATTGAGATGAAGACAATATGCTGTCCAAAAATCAGCTCAATCGGACAAGAAACGAAGCGGGAATCGCAATTTGAAGTTGGCTATGAAGGCTGAATTTGGACTGCGAAAATCTCTCTTTTCTCCCCGTTTTGGCTGCTGAAAAACTCTCTTGTGTGTCTGAAATTAAGACCTAAAATAGACTTATATTTGCCTCATAAGAATGGGCTTATGGGCAAAAATGGGTTGGTCCAAATTGGGCTTTTATTTATCCACATAGGAAGGGAAAAAGACCCATAACCCAACACTTTTATGTAAAGTTGTGACTTTTACGAAAAGTTGTGACTTTTATGAAGAGTTGCGACTTTCGTGAAAAGTTGTGACTTTAATGAAGAATTGCAACTTATGAAAAGTTGTGACCTTTACGAAGGGTTGCAACTTTTTCAAATAGTTGTAACTTTTCCGATAAGACACAATAAACATTGTGCAGGCTATCCTTTGTTGTCTATAAATAAAGGAATTTCGTCTCATTTTAAAACAACGAAAATTCTAACCCTTTCTTCTTTTTCTTCACAACTAAATATTTGTGTACTTGGTTCCTGTTGAGTGGGTCACTGACATCATTCCTTACGTTATAGATCTTGGTATGTATTTTTATAGTCATTAATCTCTACTTGTGTTTATTAAGGATAAATGATAAGATAAGTTACCTTTATCAACTAAATATTTATGTACTTGGTTCATGTTGAGTGAATCACTGACACCATTGCTCATGTTACATATTTTGGTATGTATTTTTAAAGTCATTAATTTATACTTGTGATATTAAGGATTAATGATAAGACCAGTTACCCTTATCTCAAAAAAGAAAAAGATAAGATGTAATAAGTTTCATTTCCTTCCTTTACATTATTAATGTTTGTTATCACTTAATCTTGTATATAACATAATATAGTTTTTTTAATTTTGATGACTGATAGATTTAAATTATTATTTTATAAATTTTGTGATATAAATTTTCATGCAAAAAACGAATAAATTTACTAATTGAGAATATAGTAAGAAGAATAATTTATTCACTGTACCACCTTCTTTGACGCGATAATATATTTACAAGTAAATATAGTTCTCTAAAATTTTGTTTGGCAGCACCTTAACGTCCCATACTAGAGGAGGACGATATTTAAGTAGGTCCCACTTAATATGAATGTATTCCTAATGTTTCAGCCACGTGTCAGTATGTTACAGTAGTGGGCCCCACAGTAAATTCCTGCAAAATTTTCTCTATACTTTCCTTCTTCCTCACGAGACGTTTATGTCCTTTCTTCCTCCATCTCTCTCAACAAATTCTCCTAATTTTTTTTATTATTTTGTATTAAATATCTCAATTTTGAATTTCCCAAATTAAAAAAGAATCTAAATTTAAAAAACTATTATTGTTAAATTTTCTTGAAGGTTTGAGAAAAAGAATTAGGTATATTCCAAGATTAATTTTTTTTAAAAAAAAAATATATCTGAAATTTAATTACTTTTCATGGTGTAATTCACAATCTCTCAGATCCGAAAATCACTCGATTTGTAGGTTTGGACTAACCCATTTTGATTTTTTCTTTGTTTCTGTTTTGTTTTTTTGTTGTATTTATTTATTTACTGTGTGATTTGAATTGAAATCATTTGTTTTTTTAGCAAGAAAATACTGCAGGAAGTTCGGGAAAGCAATCCTGGAATTGGAGTTTCTTGGGTCAAGATTCATTTTTTGTACATTATTTTCACTTACATTATTGATTTTCTTACAATGTGGGTTGGTGTTAGGTGAAGGTCCATATATTCTGGGATCTGGGGTTGTTGGGATTCTTATTCTAGGTTGTTTGTGCGAATTTTCCTGACCCCATTTGGATCCTAAAGATTACTAGTCTTTCTTTGAGGTAACAATCCATTTTTATTTAATCAAGAAGCTTGTAGAATATATTGTTGTCCTGATTGGGGTTTGAGGTTGGGGGTTAATTTTTGGAGTCTCTGGTGATTTGTGAGAAATGCTGGTTGGGATTCAGCTAAATGCCGGAGATACTAAGTGAAAATGGATTGAATTTTGTGTTAAGATTAGGATCTTGTGGGGAGTGCGTTGATTCTTATTTAGAAAGAGGGAGCTTTGAATTTGGATATCATGGGATGTGTTTGCTCAAAGGGGGTTTCTATTAAAAAGAATGGCAGGAAACGAAATAAGGAGAAAGAAAAAAATAAATCTTCATCCAAAAGACTTATTGCATCTGACAAGGAGGAGGATGTTTTGGTGGATGTTGATAATTGCGGCAATGATGCGACTACGAGGCTTATATCAACAGAGACAATTGATAAAAGTGCAGGTTCCACCCCACCAGCTTGGGATGAGGGAGAGAAGAATCCTATAGTTTTTGAGAAACCTGAAGTGCCAAAGGTGCAAAGTTTGGCAGCAACAAATGCCACCGAGATTGGAGAACAACCTCAGATAAATAGAATATTCAGTGTTCGGAATGGAGTTGATGGTGCACAAGTTGTTGCTGGATGGCCATCATGGCTGACAAACGTGGCAGGTGAAGCTATCAAAGGCTGGGTTCCTCGGAAGGTAGATTCTTTTGAGAAGTTGGATCAGGTGAATCTGAGCTACTATGTGCACTTGTTGCTACATTGTAGTATAAAGTTAATGAATTGCAATTTTCTTACACAATTGCAGTTTCCATGTAAGAGCAGTTTCATTCTGCTTCCGAATAAGAATTAGTGATACCCATTAATGCATCTGCTTTTCTTGCCTGCATTTTTTCCCATTCCAATTGATGGTTGTTTATAAACAATACAGATTGGCCAAGGTACATACAGCTGTGTATTCCGAGCCAAAGACCTGGAAACTGGAAAGATTGTTGCAATGAAGCAAGTACGATTTATCAACATGGATCCAGAGAGTGTTCGTTTTATGGCTAGGGAAATTATAATACTTCGCAGACTAGATCATCCAAATGTTATGAAGCTTGAAGGTCTTGTGACCTCTCGTGTCTCAGGCAGTCTGTTTCTTGTCTTTGAATACATGGAACATGACCTTACAGGTCTTGCAGCATCACCAGCCGTCAAATTTACTGAATCTCAGGTGTGTTCTTCTGTTTGCAGTCTGTGTCACTTAGATATCTTATCAAAAGGAGACAGTGGTTGATGTTGATATATATAATAAACATTACTTGCAATAAGATATAATTACTTGAAATTTCAATAATGGAATGAAATAGAGATAAGGGAGTATGGTTGAGCTTTCTGTTGAGTGTGTTGTAATGATCAATCAACCAATGCTTTAAATTTGGTGAGAGACAGCTAGATATTTGCTTCAGAATAATCAAAGAATCAATTATGCACGCCATTCATCCTGGTTCTAAAGATGCTAAGTTAAGACCCGATGGAGTGATGAAAAGTCTTCACTTCATTTCTTGTCACTTTTTCATTTGTCCATGTCTACAACAACAATATATTCCCAGTGTAATCCCACAAGTGGGGTCTTGGGAGGTTGGTGTGTACAGACCTTAAAATGTTTCAGAAGAGATATATTTAGGGAAGAAAAAGGGGAAGCACATCTTTCTTCTAAAGTTAAAAATATGTATGATTCAAGTAGGTGGATATGTGCTGATTTATATTTTAAGCCCTTATATAAAGATTCCATCCTTTAAGCACAGGTGAGAAGCTATTCAAGTTGTGTAAAATGATGAATCTTGGTATTAATGGAGGGCAATTTTTCTTTTTGATAGTGGTAACATTCTGTATATTAACAGGTATACTATACCAAACTGTATAGGTTTGGGAGTTAGACAGTTACAAAATAGAAGCTTGTCATCATATGACACTTCTTACATGTTGTCTAAACATCAAAAATACCTTCTGTTTGTACTACATTCCTGTTTACACCAAAAATAATAAAGACCTAAGCAATTCATCTTCAGCTTCTGAATGCTGTACTACTTGCCCTCAAAGCACCTCTAATTTCTCTCTTTCCATATAGTCCACCAATTACATGCTGGGACAATCGTCCATCTCTCCTTCTGATTGGACAAATACCCTTCGCTCCCCAACCGTCAAGAAACCCCTGGTGTTTTCTGGCATCACCCACCTTAGTTCTCTCAGGTTTGCAGTGTAAAAAGAGATGGTTGGTTGTCTCTGCCTGTTCCCCACACAAATAACATCTAGAACATAAGTGAAATTCCTTGCTTTTCAACTTTTCCTGTGTCAATACTGCTTCATTATCCACCAGCCAAGAGAAGGCAGGCTACTTCCAGTGGAGGGAATTTTAGATGGCTATAATTTTGGTCTATAGACTGAAGGCAGAAAGGCCTGAGAGAAGTGGCCTAACGTTACTCCTTCCTCTTTCGTCATATGAGGAATAAATGGGAAAAGGGCTGGGAAGAAGAATCTTGGAGAAGAGCATGTTGCTCATCAAAATTGTCATAGTTTGTCTGATCTTTCTTGTTGATATTTTTATTGTTATGTGTGGTAGTTGCAATTCTAAAAAATATGTGTGATCTTGCAGATTAAATGTTACATTCAACAGCTTCTTCGTGGACTTGAGTACTGCCATAGTCGTGGTGTCCTTCACCGTGACATCAAGGGTTCAAATCTTCTGATCGACAATAATGGTAACCTCAAGATTGGCGATTTTGGGCTGGCAACTCTTTATCAAACCAATCAAAAGCAGCCTCTAACAAGTCGTGTAGTTACTTTGTGGTATCGTCCTCCCGAGCTTTTGCTTGGTGCTACAGACTATGGAGTGGCCGTAGATTTATGGAGTTCTGGTTGCATTGTAGCTGAATTGTTTGCAGGAAAACCTATAATGCCAGGAAGAACTGAGGTATGTTTGAAGTCACTGTTTTTGTTTTGTATATATGGTTATAGATAAGAATAGACTGATATATCTTCTCTTGCTAATAAACCTATGCACATTTTAGGACGAGGAAAGTTCATACTGAACCTTCAATCTACCACATCTCTTTGTAAAAGTGATACATTTGAAGAACATCAACCTAGAATATTCTACCTACATCGGGAATATGTTTTCCATGTGTGTCCTTGGTTGTTAACGTTTCTCAAGAAGCTAAAGTGGCCTGCAATGTTGCATAATCTAGTGGTAAATATGGATTGAAAGGTTGCCACATGTTACCATATCATTGATAAATAATAAAGAATTTTCTTAGCTTTTGCTCTTTAGTTCCAGCCACTTTAGTGTATCATACAATTGTTAGTCCAGCATCAACTTCTTTTAGATGAATGTTGTTTTCACCTTTGAGCACCTTGGGGGAACTTAGGGTACTCTCCCTAGTCCTTCCCTTTCAAAACAGTATGACTGATATTATGCTTGCAATGTACTCATACAAAATGCACTAGTCAAATTCTATCAAAGAAAGAAATGCATTAGTCACTTCTGCATTCTTCCAACTTTGTCGTACACCATCCCACATTTAACCAAACAAAATGTGCATTTCTCTCTATTATAGCTTATCTTTTTCTTGGTGCATGTATTATCATTGAACACATATCTGATGTGCATTTACAAATGTGTTCCAGAAAAGGGGTTTGGGTGGGCTTGAGATTGGACAGGTTTCCTGACCAGCACCCCTTGTCGGTCAGGAAATGACCATTCAATAATGACTCATTGGATAAGCTGTTATGCAGGTGGAACAGCTACATAAGATCTTTAAACTTTGTGGTTCACCATCTGAAGAATACTGGAAGAAATCAAAATTACCACATGCGACGATCTTTAAACCTCAACAGCCATATAAACGCTGCCTTGCCAGCATATTCAAGGACTTCCCTCCATCAGCTTTAGTACTTTTGGATTCTCTCCTGGCTTTTGAACCTGAGTATCGGGGTTCTGCTACTTTGGCACTTCAAAATGAGGTAAAACTTACTTTATAGATTGTGAATAGCTTGTTTTATCTTCTCAGAGAGCTTTTTAGTTCCTCAAATCAGGAAGTTAATTTATTCAGACGTCTTTTCCATATCATCAATCTTTTCCCTTTCTGGGAACTCAAGATCTTGTCTTTATTCTATTTGGATCACTTCTATGCATATGCTAGTAAAATGTTGTATGATGCAGTTCTGGATACGAATCATGTGGTTATAGATATCTGAAAATTAAGCACAGTGAAGAAGTTTCTAGTGGTTGGTGGTTTGATTTGCTGCTTATGGTGTTTCACCCTCTTTATTTCTTTATACTGTTTATATATTTTAATGTTTGGGTTCTCTGCTCCAGTTCTTCACAACAAAGCCTCTTCCTTGTGATCCATCATCTTTACCTAAATACCCTCCAAGCAAGGAATTTGACGCTAAGATGAGAGATGAGGAAGCAAGAAGGTACTCATTTCTGATTTCTCTTCTTTTGTCAATTTCTATTAATTACTTGTGCTTTATTTATCTGATCTTGTCCTTGAGGATGTTCTGCTACATTTTTGTTGATTCTTCTCTACCATTTATTTAAATCTAGTATGCTGGAATATTTCCTATTAATCAATAAAGATAATTACTTCATCTAGAGAAAAAGTAGTTTGTCTTGTTGCATATTTAGTATATTGAGGATTTCGCATCTCTTAGATATTACTCCCTCCGTCCCATTTTATGTGGCACCGTTTCCTTTTAGTCCGTCCCAAAAAGGATGTCACCTTACTATAATTAGGAGCAATTTAACTTAAAATATCATTTACCCTTAATGAAATATTTTTCAACTACACAAATTTAGACCACAAGTTTCAAAAGTCTTCATTTTTTTCTTAAACACCATGCCAAGTCAAATGGTGCCACATACAATGGGATGGAGGGAGTATGAGAAAAGGTCTGATAACTTTTTCTTCGCCCAAGCAAAGGCATCCAGCTTGCATTTTGCAGTCATGGTCCTGCAGGTGTTCATCATTCCAGCCTAGTTTTCAACCTCATTAACCAAATCAAAGAGCCTTATATTGTTCAGTTGAATCAACAGCTTTTAACGTGTTGTTAACCAATACTGTGTTCTGACATGTCAAATAGTCTCAGTTCAAGAAATTCTCTTGAACTGAAGACCTTTTGTTCTCATTGAACTAGGGATTCTTCGCTTTCATTTTCACTTTATTGAGCAATATTCTGTTTCAAGGCAAAGAGGTGAAGCCCGTGAAGGTACAAAAGGATCTGGCATTGAATCTTGTAGGAAGGCTGCAAAACAGTCAAAAGCAGTACCAGCACCTGACGCTAATGCTGAGTTACCAGCATCCATACAGGTTTTTTCCTTAGACACCAATAACATAATTTAGTTTTTCTTTATCTACACTATGTTCACCTTTAAGCTGAGGGTAAGATTTGCTTATAATCTGGAATTCTATGGCATGCAGAAGAGGAAACAGCAGTTAAATCCCACAAGCGTTAGTGAGAAGTACAATCATGAAGATGGCGGCCCTGTTTTCCCTTTTGATCCCAGCAGAAGATCTTTATATAATGGTCATTTATCACAAGTCAGTGATTCTGGAAATTCCATAAACACAAATACCAATGGACTTGGCTCTCTTATGAGTTCTCAACGGGCATTTGATTCTTCAATATTTGGAGAATTAAGTGCTCAAAATTCCTTCAGACCTCACGGTGCAGCAGCTCATTTGTCCAGGTTCTCCAATTCAGTTGCAGCTCATGGTAGTTCAAGATATGATATGAGCAGGGAGGTCAGTACCCACTCACAGTGGCCTGAAGAGCACTCGACTGGGACATATAATCAGCTTAATGATTCTGACTCATCGTACTCTCTTTTGGGGAAAGACTCTTCCAATAAGAAGGACAAACATTCAACAGGAAAGGAGTCTGCGGTGGTAAGGAACTTCCAATTTGCTTTACGTCTTGGCTATTTTGGCCCACTTTTAGTAGTATATTATGGTTGAAATCCTACACCACACCAAAAAACAAAAATGAAGAAAAAAACACAATGAAAGAGAAATATACTCACAGAAAGGATCTTCCATTTTCCGCTTTGGCTGACAAAAGCAGAGAGAGGCATATCTCGAGTACTATCTAGTAGAGTGCCTAATAAATTTATTTTTTGTTTGCTGTAGGGTTATATTCCAAAGAAGAATCGAATCCACTACTCTGGACCTTTGATGCCACCTGGTGGAAACATTGACGAAATGCTGAAAGAGCATGAGAAACAAATTCAGCAGGCTGTCCGTAAAGCTCGTATTGACAGAAACAAGATAAGAAAGGAACACACTGACAATGGGCAAACAGAATCTCTCTTACACTATACAACCAATGGTCGGTGACTTGTAGAGGAGCAAGAAGATGCAACCTTTTGATGTATTACAGAACTCTAGTCAATGGTAGAGTTTCATGGATCAAGGAAGCAACAATAAAAATCCTAATCTACGAAAATCGCAGCAGCAAGAGAAAAGCTTTACTCACATGGAACTCTCAAGTCTTTTTTTTGCCTTAAAGTAGTACTTAGCAGAATGCACAGTATACAGTTCCAGAATCATATCCTAACCTCCTTTTGTAATTGCCCTTGGAATGAGAAGAGAGCAATTCTTTTGGTGGTGTATGTGTTGGGAAGTATTGTTGTACAGTTAATGTAAAAGATACGCATTTTTTTTTCTTTCAAATTTGTAGGAATTTTGAATATTACACAGATACATCAATATGATGGTAGGATCTAACATTTAGTATCAAATTCTCTAGTTTATACATTCCTCTTTTTTCATTATGGATGGACATAAATGTTGATGGTAGTCACCATGTCTATGAAACTTTTACTTTTTTTTTTTTTTTTTCATTTAAAGTGTAACATTTAACAATCAATGAACCTTCAACGCCAAACTAGTAGGGATCGGTTATATGAATCTAACCACTCTATTCGAGTTCATTTCATTCAAATACAAAAATCATATATTGAAGCTACACTAAAAGAAATTCACTTGAATTATTTGTTGGTGAAAGGATACCATAAAGCTCTTTGTGCTTCTTTCTTGCCCCATAACAAATTGACATTCTTCTTAATATCAACAAACTCCATCACTATCAAGTAGATCACTCTCTACCAAACCTCTTCATATCTACCAGCAACTACATTGCTTCATCCAGAATTTTCTTATCTTACATCAAAATCTTCAATATATATATCTCTATGCCTCCCAGCTTTAAACAAAACTTGTAACAACTCCCAAGTCAAGTATGAGGCCAAAAACACATGGTTCAGTTAGCCTAAAGCTTCTTCTCATATGTGTTTTCATAGCTTTCTTACTTCTCTTTGTGTTGAGATCAACATTAACATTATCCAGTGTAAGTACATCATCATCAAAAAGTACTTGTTCATCACCAAAATGCAATAAAATTCCATCATCAGTAGCGAAATCACTCATTCACTACACAACCTCAGCTATCACACCACAACAAACACACAAAGAGATATTAGTAACATCGAAGATTCTAGACAAGAAATCACCTAGCAACTTCCTTGTATTTGGTCTTGGACATGATAGCCTAATGTGGCACACACTAAACTATGGAGGACGAACCATCTTCCTCGAAGAAGACGAGGCATGGATACAACAAATCAAGAAGAGATTTCCCATGTTGGAGTCCTACCATGTTACATATGACAGTAAAGTGAATCAAGCAAATGTTTTAATAGAAGCAGGGAAAGGAACAGAGTGTACAACTATAGCTGATCCTAGGTATTCAATGTGTCAACTTGCCTTAAAGGGTCTACCTAGTGAAATTTATGATATTAAATGGGATTTAATTATGGTGGATGCACCAACAGGGTACTATGAGGATGCACCAGGAAGAATGACAGCAATTTATACAGCAGGAATGATGGCAAGGAACAGAGAAGATGGAGAGACACATGTGTTTGTGCATGATGTGAATAGGGATGTTGAGGACAAGTTCTCTAGGGAGTTTTTGTGTGAGGGATATATGAAGAAACAAGTTGGGAGGTTAAGGCATTTTACAATTCCTAGTCATAAGAGCAACTTGAATATGCCATTTTGCCCCTAGTTTTTTTGGTCGATCTATGTTACTCAGACTCTTGAAAAATGTCACTGGGTGCATGTTAAGAGTGTGAGTCCGAGTGACATAGTTTTTAATCTTTTTTAGTTTATTCATTTTTTGAGGGGGTGAGTGATTAGAAGATCCTGTTGATGGATCAATGAGGATGTTGTTTTTTGAGTGAGGATAGTAAATCAATAATACCAATAAATTGGGAATGTTATGGTATTAGGTATAATAGAGGCAAATGAAGTTGAGACTACTTTTTTCATGTAATATGTTTGGTACCATAAAAGTTATTTTTTTATGAAAAATATTTCTTTTTAAAGAATGTTTAATCTAGTTAGAAGATTCTTTAAAAGAACTATAATAGTAGAAATAAAAATAATAAATTAATAATAATAGTAGTAGTAGTAATTAACTTAAATGTAGCCGTCGTTGATAATAATTAATGTCTCACGATTGAAGCAATTGATATTACATTCAAAGTTAATAATATAATTATAAGAAAAAATGACATCCATCCATGATATAAAGAAGTTATTTCTCCTTTTTGAATGGGCAACCATCCAACAGAAAATAATTTCCTTTAGGAAACTTACGTAAATATATTACAAATAAAAAATATTTGCCATTTATAATAATACCTAAAAAATAATTTTTGTTATATAAAATATATCTAATTATTTTTATCATTTAAGAGATTTTTTCTCTTTATGCTCAGTCATGCATGATGACTTTTCTCTGTGTTCTAAAACTAGGGAAATGAGAATGGAATGTATTGTAATATTTGTTTGGATTGAAATAGTGTAAAGGAAGAAGAATGACTTAATTTAAAAAAAATGTATTTTTAAAACTCCGCCCATCTACATTTAAATCCATGCAAAATTGCCCTATGAAACTTTGGTTTATTAATAAGAGCATATATACGATCTATTAGTTGGACATAAATTTTTATTTTAGATAACAGTTATAATCAGATTAGTCTGTATGCATCTCAATTAATTTTATAAGATATTTATTTTCTCCTGTCAATACATATTATTCTATACATCAAAATTTAGAAAAATACAAAAAATATAGATATATTGTTTTTTTTGTTTTTTTAATAAAATATGTAGTTGTGAATTAGGAAAGGGATAGAATTTGATCATTCTAAATGATTGGAGGAAGAATATTCATTGTTGGACAGAGTTTGGGCAAGGAATGATTTTTCCTAATGAAGCTTAGAGTACAAGACAAATTTCCCTTTCAAGTGAACTTCAATAACTTACATAATGTTGACAATATACCATATTAAAATAACATATAGTTAACCTATCAAATCATTTTTGCAAATTAATTAATTAATTAAATTGTTGCAACAAATTGGACGTGTAGTAGTCATGGCCAACCTATCCATTGCCAATTGAGTGAAAAAAAATATTTTCTTATCACATGGAAGACAAAACAAAGATATGTTGTTTAGGATTTGTTTTTGTCTTCTTTTTTGTTTAGAAAAATTTAATTTGGAAAAACTTTAAGTAAATGTTTTAGGATATTGTGCTAGTTCTTCTAAAGAATTATTTGTATTTTTTCGAGAAGTAATTTAATTTTAATTTTGAAAAATAATGTTTCTTGAAACACATTTGTTATCATAATTTTCAAAATCTTTTCAATCTAATTTTGATTGTCGGTTATTTCCTTTTAAGTTTGATTAGTATCCATGATATATTTTCATAAAATTATGGTAATTTCGTATTGAAATAGAATGAGCAAATTTTTATATCAGACATGCGTAATAATTATTACTTATTAAAATTATTTTGTTTGTGAATTTATAATTTAGTTAGAAAATAGTACACCATATTTACTTGACTTAATAAATGGAGGGAGAGTCTTCCGACACAAAATTTATGTGGAGTCAACAATCATTAAGAGGGGTACCACCAAGCAAAATTATTGTTCGATAACTTTTAGATCAAATTGACCAAATAAGAAACTCGGTTACACACTGTTGGTCAATTTGTTTGTATAGAAAACGAGGAAGATTTTTTCCTTGAGAAAGAGAATCCAGGATAAACACTTTTTTCATTTATTATGTGTTGGATGCATACTCGTACGATCAATCAATAGACGAAAGAATTATGTGAATAATGAATCTGACTTAACCTAAATCAAATTTTTTTTCCCTCTCTTGATGGCCAATATTTTGATATTCAACATTTCTTAAAATAAAATAAATTTATCGAATGCAACTTGCAAATACGAAATCGACTAAGCTATTTTAAGAACTCGGGAAGGCCGATAAAGATGAACTTTACCCTTAATCTATCCCTATTGAAATTATTTTTCAATACATATCCAACTTTAAAAGCATAACTAATCTTTATATTACTAGTAACGCATCGAATGACATCTAAATGGAAAAGTGGTTTAATAATAATGGAATGAATTGACAAGTAGGTAATCATTTTCTTTGATATTACTTGAGACATTTCTTTTTAAATTTCCTTTTCTTTTCTTTTTTTCGTCAAAATGATAGG
Source organism: Solanum habrochaites (assembly GCA_027704765.1). NCBI lineage: Eukaryota > Viridiplantae > Streptophyta > Magnoliopsida > Solanales > Solanaceae > Solanum > Solanum habrochaites. The sequence continues at coordinate 91,260,660 of JAKWJA010002489.1, forward strand.
AGTATTAATATAAACGGAAAATGGCCTAAAATATCCTCAAAGTATTCAAAATGGTATAAAATTACCCTCCATCCACTTATTGGCTCCAAAATACCCTTTTCACCCACCTATTGGGTCCAAAATACCCTTGTCATCCACCTTTTGGTTCAAAATTGACCATTTATTTAACGGTTTTATATTTAAACTATTTAAATATTTTTTAAAATACGTGATGCTCAACTATTTGTTCTAATTAAACTTATTAGTATAATTTATATATCTATCCATTACCCACCCATTACTAATTAAATTCCTCTTAATAAATCCGTCACATTATTAATGCAAGCTACTGCCAATTGAGTGTTTTTAAAAATTATAGAAGTAAATTATCATACATTCAAGTGGCTAAATAAAAATCACTGATAAACTTAAAAGTCTGACTATGTTCATCTTAATTATTCTTACGTCTCAATTATGTGATGTTACTTCATAGGTAATTTTTAAAAAAAATAATGTATTAAAGGTTTTAAAACAAATCATAAATATTTATAAAATTATATTTTAAAAAAGTGCATGAATTAATTCGGGATGTATTACTTGTTTACCTTTAATCATAAATTTCTAATTCAATTTTGAAAGAAAGTGTCCTCCTAAATAAGCGGCTCAACCTAAATTTAATTGGGGTTTCGATTCGGACTCGAATAATTTTGGATGTCATTTTCAGGAATTTATAATTTCATTGTGTTTTAGTAGTGTTTATGAAGATTTTGATATTATAATTGGATAATTAATTGAGTGTGGTTTAGTTAGTAATGAGTGGATAGTGGGTTGATTTATAAATTATACTAATAAATTAAAATTATAATCAATAGTTGAACGCAAATATTTTAAAAAATATTTAAAGAATTTAATCTTAAAATAATTTAAAAAGTGGTCAATTTTGAACCCAAAGGTGAATGAAAAGACATTTTGAAGCCAATAAGTAAATGAATGATAATTTTATACCATTTTCTAGAGTATTTTAGGCTCTTTTTCGTAATATAAAAAGAAAGAAAAAACCAAAGAGTCGACTAATAAAGACATACACACGAAAAGAGAAATCATCTCTCTCACTTCTCAGAAAACTCTGTTAGCCAAAAGAAGGGAAGAAGCAAACATGAGCAACGAATAGTACGATATTCTGCATATTCCATCGCAACTTTTCTCCATTAATTTTTCATTTTTATTACTGATTTTTTGTTTCTTTGATTGCAGCGATTACTTGTTCAAACTGTTGTTGATCGGCGATTCTTCTGTCGGCAAATCCTGTCTTCTTCTCAGATTCGCCGTATGTACACCTATTTTACTTTGATCTCTTTTGATTATACTCTATTTGTATGTGTGAATGAATTTTCTGTTCTATAATGCGTATGTCATTGTTCGATTTTCTTTGTTAGGGTAAAATGCCGGTGATTTTTTGTTTTTTTGGTAGGATAATAATGATTTATTGCTTGATGGATATAATTTTGTTGTTTTGATTGATTATGTTTTAGGATGATTCGTATGTTGACAGTTACATTAGCACCATTGGAGTTGATTTCGTAAGAATCTCTTCTCTCTAGTTGTTTTATGTCACTTATTGTTTGTTTTTTATGAAAATTTTGGAATGATTTTTGGATTGTAGAAAATTAGGACTGTGGAGCAGGATGGAAAGACAATCAAGCTGCAAATTGTAAGTATAGTTGATTGTTGCATTTTAGTTAACATGATTGTTGTTAAGTCCAATATTTAGCTTATAGTATATTGAGCTTATGTCGAAGCTACTCAGTTGATTTACAGGACATTTTAACCATATGCTTTATCAGTTGAATTAGATAGGGATCTCAAATTGTTCATTTCTTAGTTTGAAGTCTTGCAAACTTTGAGATGCTTGTGGGCATGTTATTGCTTTAATCATCCATTGTGTCTCTGTTTGCTACTGAAATGCTATCGTGTTATTTTTAAAGCAGAATCATTCTAATGATTATAAAAGAAAGTTGGGTTCATTTATATGTTAGCTTTTGCAAAAGAAAGGCGGGTTCATTTATATGTTAGCTTTTGCCGAGTCTGAGTATGATACTCTTACGGCATGGACATCATTGATTGGATGAAGACAAATATATAGAAAGTGTGCTGTGGGAGTGTTTGTATATCACTAGGCAGCATAGCTTGACCCAAGCAATGCCTAGAAGTCCCATGCCACGTGCTAGATTTTTCAGATCTTTGTCTGTATTGATAAGAAAGTAATACTTCGATCCTCTTCTTGTTAACAAGTACTTGTGCGCGACTTTTTTCTCTTTTTTTTTTAAACCAAGAATTAGAGAAGATATAGGTAGAGAAAGGGTGATCAAATTGGATGTGAGGCAAAAGGTGAAAGGAAAAAGGATGTCATTCTGGTGGTGAACTGGAAAATTGATTGATTAGCCCTTCTCTTTTTGCCTTTTCTAGGTCGCAGAGTTTGGTAGGGTATAGTCTGCTGCTACATCGTATTCTTTTGTACTCCCTCCGTTTCAAAAAGAATGATCCTCTTTCCTTGTTAGTTTGTTTAAAAAAGAATGACGTCTCTCTTGTTTTGATAATATTTTAATTTCAACTTTTAAGGCCACAAGATTAAAGGACAATTTTGTACATTTGACATAACTTTAATTTAGTACCACAAGATTCAAAAGTTTTCTTTATTTTCTTTAACTCCATGTCAAGTCAAACTAAATCATTCTTTGTGAAACGGAGGGAGTATCTTATTACATGTATGTCAGAGATATAATTGATGTTATTCAGTAAATTGAGTTGTGTTATTTTGCTATTCTTTAATGCAGTGTTTTCTCTTTCTTGGTTAGCGTATTGGTCAGTTTCAGGCTAGTGCAATAAAATTTCCGACCATTATTTGATTAATTGGTACTGTGTGCTAAAACTAAAATGTTGAAGGTTCGGTAGAGGATCAATGTTTTGATTAGCACACTCATATATCCACTTCACCTCTTTTAGTGATATGACTGATATCAGTGTGGGAAGCTGGCATTTGCGAAAAAGCGTACTGCTGGCGTTTGCTAAAAGCATACTGCTGGCATTTGCTAAAAGCATACTGACTAAATTGATCAACTACTTCTTTGATGCTTACTCTATCTAATTTACATATTATAATGCCACACTGCTGTCTCTTTTTGCAGTGGGATACTGCTGGACAGGAACGTTTCCGGACTATAACAAGCAGTTACTACAGGGGAGCGCATGGGATTATTGTGAGATATTACATACATTGATGAGAACTTCCCTGGCCATAAATATTAGAGCAATAGTTTAAATATGAATTTGTCACCTCCCTAGCGCATCTTATTTAGTCTGCGGCTTTTTGCTATTTGTGTATTGCTTATGATACTTATTCTTGCATCCATAATGCCTCAGATTTTGGATCTTTTGAAAATACGACCTGCATATTCATATCTTCTCTAATTATATATTTATAAGGTTAGGATAGTCAATCACCCACTCTGTGATCCCTGTTATGTCAATTCTGAACCACGGCGGGTCTAATACAAGTTTATTGAAGGTAACTGATAGTTTATGTTGGCTCCGAGGTGTAATTGGTTGACATTTACTCTTTCTTTCCTAGTTAATATTGACATTGAATATTGACACCAGACAACCAATTATTACTTGCAAAGATTGTCCCTATGAATTCATTGTATGCCTCTTCTTTTCTTTTCTTTTTTCTTTTTTTATTTATTTATTTTTGGTTTCTCCTTTATCCTGACAATTTTAATGGCCCATTCTCTCACTTCTTGTTATGTCCATGCATTGTGGGACTCACAAGTCCTTATTCACTTTTAAATATATGATGGAACTTTTGAAGAGAATAGAATTGGAAAAGAAGAAAAGTTAGTTTTTTCTCAATTATAAAGGCTTTGAACTTCTTGTGATGGGCCAAAATGGAAAGAGTTTCATATAAAGTAAGGTGGAGGAGGAGTGATAAAGTTAACTTTGTCCCATTATTGTTTTCAAAAAGCAGAGGATGTTAAAACTGAGATAAAAGATGTCAAAATGTTGACAATGTATTTTGTTTTTTCAGAGGTTTGGAGGAAATGGTGTGGTTTGTACAATATAAAAAATTTTCTTAGTTTGCATGCCATGCCTTTTTGTAATACATGTCATCCTCAAATAAGTGCGGCATTGATTTCTTGCGAGCAGATAGATTTGAGATTCATTGCATCCCTAGCTGTAAAACTTTTTTGCTTTCTTTTCTTGTCTCTTCTAGCTTAATGTCATAGTCTTTTAAACATACTGGTTAAAGAAAAATGGTCATGTGGCTTCTTTTGTTCTTGAAGTGTTCTTATTTGTGGTTGTATTATGGTAGATTGTTTATGATGTAACTGAAATGGAGAGCTTCAACAATGTCAAGCAATGGCTGAATGAAATTGACAGATATGCAAATGAGAGTGTGTGCAAGCTTCTCGTGGGAAACAAATGCGATTTGGTAGAAAACAAGGTCGTGGACACACAGATGGGAAAGGTATTTTTTGTTTCCTCTTTAACAGAAAACATTACGTTTCATTTGCATTTGTACTATTCAAGCTTAGTTTAGTGGTAATATTACATCTTCGAACTCAGCTTGCTGACAAATGCTGATAATCATCTCATTTTCCTCTTTTTTTTTAATAGTTTTTCTAACAATTCTCTCATGTTCTTTTCATTTAATTCCTCCCTTGAACTCAAGTGATGTGCCACAAACATGTTAATTCTTTACTATGCTCAAGTAGGGTTTTTGGTTTCCTTGTAGACATCTAGACTATAGTGTCTTTTGGATTGAAAAGGGTACTACCTACTTTGGTGTTCACATTTCTTCTCAATGAAGATGTTGGACAAAAATTTTCGAAAAAAGTGATCAGATTGAAAAAGTAAAAAATTGTAAATTCACTTATGCTACATTTTCTTTGTAGGGCTTATGTTTGGAGTACTTTATGCGACCATTGTCTGTAGTTTGTGTCTCTCAGTGGAAAATTGAAGAGTACATACTTAAGCTCCTACAATCTACCTCATTGTTAGCTGTCACTGTCGGTCCGAAACAGTGACATAATGAAATTATTCTAACAAATATTGAAACTTGACCGCATGGATGAAATTCTTAGTTATATGAGTTAATTGTCAGTTATTTCATATTCCCAGTTAAAGCAATTATGCATTTGTAACATCACTTCAAATTTATTCAGGCTCTGGCAGATGAACTAGGTATCCCTTTCCTTGAGACAAGTGCAAAAGACTCCATCAACGTGGAGCAGGCTTTCTTAACGATGGCTGGAGAGATAAAGAAAAAGTAAGTGGGCTAATATTTCCTTCCACGTTTATTTCTGTAAAATGTGTAGCCACATCATTCCTCCCACAATTTGTTGATTCAATTTGGGTAATGAACACTGATACATTTCAACATGTTTGTAGTTTACCTGAATAAATTGCATTAGGGGGTATGAAATTGTTGATATTTGCTGCTATTTTTTCTATGAACTAGTTACTAGCTTACTATATATGAATGTGTATTTAACTGAGGTGAACAATGTTGGTAACAAGTAGAGATTCTGTTCCGCCCCGAACCACATCTCTTAGCAGTTTGTAGTTAAGTCTTCACACAGTTCCATCCAAGAGCTGAACCGAAATTTTGTTTTGCAGAATGGGTAACCAACCAGCTGGAGCAAAGAGGACAGGTAGCACTGTTCAAATCAAGGGACAACCAATTGAGCAGAAGGGCAACTGTTGTGGTTAACTGCTGATGTTGCGTTGCTGTATCCCTCTGTTCCAATTGCAAAATGTCGAACAGATTGTAACTAAAACATATGTTTACTAGAGCTAGAATGTCTCAACTCCTGTGTATCTTCCCGTTAGTGGAAATACATTTGCAACTTCGCTTCAGATGCATGTAACAACTACTGTTTGATGCAATTAGGATCTTGGATGAATAACTTGATTAGAATTAGTTAACAAGCTACTAGTGATGAGATGAAATTAAAATATGCCTATATAACATTATTGCTAGAATAGATTAGAATAATCAGCTGAGTAGACTAGACCAGTATACTAGGTAGTCCAGCCCTAACTCAATTCGGTCCATGCATCACATATGTAACGAATTTAGAGTAATATTTTCAAAGAAATGCTTGTTTTGGTGGGAAATTAAACATGGAATTCTTACCGTTTTATAAGTGGAAATACTAATTATCACCATTAACCACCCCAGAGTTCTTGTATCTGAAGGGTATGTCAATACGTATTTTTACTTAGAAGACCATAAGATTCAGAGCACTTTTTTTTATCTAAAGACAGACCAAATTAAAACGAAGGGAAATAATTGCTGATATGTCATTTGAAATAATTGATCTCATTCTTAATGAGGCATGCTATAGCAAGATTTTAACATGTATTGCACATGAACATTCCTAATGATGAAAATAGGTATATCATAAACCAAAAATATAGAAGAGAAAAAAAGAGAAAGAAACAGTAGTAATTACCACTAACCAAAGGAACAATTTAGAGGCTTAAAAAACTAATGACCATTACTATGCAGAGCAACATGCCTTCTTGGGAGCAGGCTCCTCTGCCCCAACAACAAGAGTCTTTCCTTCTTTGATGTTAGCATTTGCTGGCTCCTCTGAAGAAAGTGGCTTCTTACTGATTATCCGATAGATTTCTGAAAGAATTGTCTGGAAAGACTTCTCTACATTTGTTGCCTCCAATGCAGACGTTTCAATGAAAGAAAGGCCCTCTTTTTCAGCAAAGCTTTGAGCATCCTCAGTAGCAACTGCTCTGAGATGCTTCAGATCGGTTTTGTTTCCAATGAGCATAATCACAATGTTTGAATCTGCATGGTCCCTCAGTTCCTTCAACCACCGACTAACATTCTCAAAGGTAGTGGGTTTTGTCACATCATATACCAGAAGAGCTCCAAGAGCACCCCTATAGTAAGCACTTGTAATGGCTCTGTATCTCTCCTGTCCAGCTGTGTCCCAAATCTGAGCCTTGACGGTCCTTCCCTCAACCTAGGCACATCAAAATTGAGCAACAAGAATTTTAATACAACATAAATTCTACAATTACCAAAAATTGTAGCAGTACCAATAGCAACAAGAACAGAGGTGTTATTCAATGGAGTACGGCGAGGTGAATCTTTGTTGAATTATCACAAAGGACTAGACTCATGGCATCTCTTAAAGATAGAATGCAATAGACTGGTCTTCCAGAGTCGTGTTTGACCTCAGTGAACCTGGAAGATGCCCTGTTACTCCCTATTTTGGAAAACCAGTTGCTCAGAATGAAGACAACTAGGTCCTTCCAGACTTTGTTTAATAGTAGAATGGACTTCTTCATTTGATTCAAGTTACAGTAGAAGCCCCCTTAGATAAACAACAACATAGCCAATGTAGTACCACAAAGTGGGGGATGGAGAGGGTAGAGTATTCAGACCTTACCTCTACCTCAGCGCCCAGAGGTGAGGTAGAGATTTATTTCTGATAGATCAGGATATGTTTTTTAAGCAATTACAACATCTAGCTTCTTGAGTCATTTTGTTACACAAAGAATAACTATACCCTTGGTTGGGTAAGAGAAGGAAATAAGGGTAGTCCGTCCTTAAGAACAAACACACAGTTTGATAAGAATCATTTTTGCTAAGTGAGAAGTCCAACTAGAAGTACTTCTAGCCAGATTACACTTCATGTCTCCTTTACCTCTTTCAATCCTTCATGCCATTTTTACTAACAAGGTTCTTATACAGTCCACCAAGATACGACCAATCACAGATGAGGAATGTGTTTCTCCCTCAAATTAATTGAGGATTTTCAAGACAATGAAATCATTCACAGTCTTGATAACAATGGACAAATACAATGTATGCATTTCATTTCAGCAGTAAAGATGCTCTCTTCTTCTTCCCTTTACTAACACTTACTTCCAATCAAGGAATGGCTCTGAGTTTTTCCTAACATGGACTGGTAACCATATCAATATATCCTGCTTATAGAAGGTTTGAATTAATTAACATAGACAATACACATAAGTTTTTTTAGAGAAGATTAATCATACAAGGAGAGGAAGGGATACTAATACCAAATAAATCCAGGGAAGAACACAGCAACTGTTTGTATTCAAGTGGAATAGTAACTTCTAATAACTTCACCATATATGGAAAAGAAAATACAAATGGAGTGACTGGCCAACAGAAAAGAAGTGAAAAGTAGAACCAAGGATGTTTGGGTTTTACTAGCAGCATAGCAAAGCGACCATAGAATATATAATGCCATTTCTTTTCTACTCACTCCATTTTAAATGAAAATAAAAAAGCTAATTTTATCTACACTTTATTTTATGTATTTCATACCATCACAATGCATAACTCTTACACAGTGCAAATTAAAAACCAAGCACTGCAAGGGTTTCATAGATCTAGAAAGGTCATGTAAGTCTAATCACAAGGTAATATAATACATCTACATCCCATCCAAACCCTAACTCCATGCCACCAATCAAGGAAGTCAATTTTGGAAACAAGGCATCTATTAATGTTACTGAACCTAACATATCAACATGCCCATAAATACAAAATCAACGCGATCACAACAATAAATAATACTTAGCACTCTCCCATTAAACTCAACAAAGAAGCACATTAACTCTTATGGTACAATTGAATTGTTTACAGGAGACACGTATCGAGTATTAGCACTTAATACATCAATTTTTCAGTTAATGCAAACGTCGGGTATACACAACTGCATTATTCAAAAACGCGCGCTTGAGGAAACGAACAAAAACAAAGGATGAGGAGTGAAAAAGGGACCTGGAGTGTACGAGTGGCGAATTCAACGCCGATAGTGGATTTGGACTCTAAGAGAAACTCATTTCTGGTGAATCGGGAAAGCAAGTTGGATTTTCCGACTCCTGAATCGCCGATTAATACAACCTTAAACAAGTAATCGTACTCCTCTTCCGCTCTTCTCGCCATTTCCTCGCCCTGTTGAATCGCTCCTTCTGCCGATTCAGATTTACTCAAATACTCTAAAACGCCTTCGGATTCGGATCTCTCTCTCTCTCTGTGAATGATTAAAGATCGTTGATGAGGATGACAATGAAGCGTGAGAGAAACAGAGAATTTTTTTATGACGCAAATACCCCCAAATTCTCGGTGTTTAGTTACGGATTTGCCCTTGAAGCAGTGTGAGATTTCAAAGATGATGTGCTTTTCAAATTTTGACCTCCGAAATTTTCGCATTTTTAAATTTTCAATTCTTCGAACCGCATTTCTTTAATATGTTTATTTTTGGTGCGTAAAAAATAAATTTGATCTTATCAAATATCTTATAATCACGTAGAAATTATAAATTTTATTAGATAAGTTTAATATGAAGAGGTCGATTAAATAGACATTAATAGAAAATTAACTTTTGATCTTTTTTATGTGATACAATCTTTTGCTCCAACAAAACTAATCATATTATATGAGTTAAGACTTTTTATTTTAAAATGTTAGAAATATAAAATCAAAATGTATAAGTTTAATGAAATACGCACAGATACAATTCAGCTACCCTTCTTAATACCATGAGATTCTTGCGCGGCTTTGCAAGTAATGTTAAAGGCTGTCATGGAAGCATTTTGTTTCCTCAGTGTTGTCTACAACAACAAATATTGAAACTTGACCACATGGATAAAATTAAAAGAGTTCGTAAACATCAACAAATAGTCTAATACGATAAGTGAAATATGGAAAGAATTAGAATTGAGAGGTACCTAGACCCTACTTTTATCATTGTGGAGTAGAGAGATTGATTCTGATAGATTAAGTAGGGTCCGAGAAGAATGAAATGTATGCAGAACTGCAAGAGATTATTTGTGATAGACCCTCGACTTCAATATGTTCTTTTAAGATCATGTATGTAGTGCTAAATGAGAAAGGAACAATTGAACTCTTGAAGGGCAAACTTACAAATAAACCTTCAATTTCAACACAAGCAAACCATACAGTGTTTTCATCAAATGTACACACAACTCTACATGATTCTTTACATAACCATGTGAACTTATTTTATAATACAACAGAGTTCTCATCATAGACACAACACCAACATGATCATTTATTAATTGCATTTAATTAAAGTAGACACAACTCCTGCGTGATATACATGTGAATAATTAGGAAGCAACTTCAAGAAATGGATAATCAGTGTAGCCAATAATTGGATCATTAGTGTAGAAAGTGCTCCTATTATACTTGTTAAGTGGAGCATTAACCTCAAAACGCTTTGGTAAATCTGGATTAGCCAAGAACATACGTCCAAATGAGATCAAATCTGCATAATTCTCATCGATGGCTTTGTCCCCATCAGATTTACCATAACCACCAGAAGCAATAAGTGTCCCCTTAAAAGCCTTCCTAATGGGAAGAAGACTTTTATTAGCTGTTCCTCTGGGCTCCATCACATGAAGATAGAGAACGCCAAGCTTGCTTAGTTCATTTGCCATGTAAGTTGCTAGTGCTTCTGAATTTGAGTCCTTTTTGCCATCAAAAGGAGATAATTTTATCAGCTCCAATTTCATTTGCCACTGCTTCTACTATTTCCAGGGCAAGACGACAACTGTCCTTAATACTTTCATCATATTCATCAGTCCAACCATGGACTTGATCATTCATGAATTCATCAATCAGGTAGCCGCCACTTGAAGCGTTGATCTCAATTCCATCAAATCCTTCATATATATCACGTGAAACTAGTTAAGCTATCAAATGCTTGGAAAATGAACTATAGGTATGTCATTGAGTAAATGAATACTTCTCAATATTCATTATAATTTTTGGATTCCATCGTCAATCTTGTAATTGGTAAATATTGAAGTTCATCAATTATTTATGGGGATTGATATAAGTTACCAGCTTTAATTGCGTTATGCGCTGCAATCCTGAAATCATTTACAATGCAAGGAATTTTATCAGATTCCAGAGGAAGAGGTGTTGGTTTCGCATACACTTGATCATCAGGTCCTGCATGTGAAAAAGAAGACAGAAACAGCATATAATTGAGAGATGCAGCAGAAACTACTATTCCCTCCGTTTAAAAAAGAATGATCTACTTTCCTTTTTAGTGTGGTTCAAAAAGAATGATCTCTTTCTTTTATTTGGTAACACTTTAGTTTTAGTTTTCCACGTGGCATGTTTAAGGCTACAAGATTAAAGCACAATTTTTTATGTTCGACAAAACTTTAATTTAAGACCACAAGATTCAAAAGTCTTTTTTATTTTCTTAAACTCCGACTCAAGTCAAACTAGGTTATTCTTACTTGTGGACCAGCCAATGCCGATCGAGAAATATAATGCACTAACAGTCGGGACAGATAAGCGGCCTGAATGCCAAATTTGACAAAAGAAGACACCTCCTTTCTCATGAACACCATTCACAACTGGTTTCCATGCTTCCACTTGCTCCTCATTCCATATTCCAGGCAAGTTAGGGCACCTTTAAGAAAATGTGCAAATTATTAGTAAAACTTAAAACAAATCAAGAGTTCCATGGAAAAAACTTGTATCTATCTCATGTTTTATTCTTGATGACAACAACATATCAGTGACATTTCACAAGTAGAGTTTGGCAAAGGGTTGAGCGTAAGTATACCTTACCCCTACCTCGTGAAGTAGGGAGGTTGTTTTTGAAGGACCCTCAGCTCAAGTGCAGCAAAATCAGAGTAGTTATGAATAGGGAAAACGACAATAAGGGAGAGCAGTGGAAAACATCATGTATAGTTCTTGAGGATTTGATTATTAGTAATTGAGCTTAATTATTCATTTTCTATCAGAATACTAATGTCTGGGCATCAATCACAAGTGAAGTTAGATATCCCACATGTAAGTGGAGTTGTATTTTTGTACTCAAACTAGAATTGAACATGCTTTGCTCGATTTCATATAATAGAGAAATACATGAAAACTATCTTATTTTGAGCTAGGGGAGGAGGAAGAGAGGGGTAATCTACGTACTCCTTAGAAATATCAGATGCAGCAGCTGCTTCAGAAATGATAAGCCCTCCATTAGTAGCTCTCTGAGAATAGTATTCAGTTACATGTGGCTGTGGAGTATTATTTTGTGATCTGTTCCTCGTAAGTGCTGGAAAAACTATTCTGCAATATTCAAGAGTTATAATATCCAATATTAAAGAGTCTAAATATACGACGGTTATTACGTTTAAAGAGCTAATTCTTCTAGGCTCGATAACAATATGAAGGTAAAAATCAAAGGTAACTGATGAAAATGACCTATGAGTGAGTTTGAATCTCCCCAGTTTGTAAGGAGTACAGAGGGGCACAGCAGAGTTAGAGTTTGCTTCCATCTTCAAAGTCTCTCTCTTCTCTTACTTTGTGTGCTAGGCAAAGTCAGAATAACCTCCAAATTTATAGAAAAATATGTCAGCTACTAACTGTATGAATGTCTTTGCTGATAACAAAATAATTTTAGGAATAATCTTATTAAATGTTCTAAACAACTTGACAATTAAAACTATATTCCATTTTGTAATTATATGGGGTAGCTAGCATTGACCAAAGAAGCTATTGCGTGTTTTACATGATTATGAATTTATAAAAGAAAGAACAATGTGTTTGGTCAATGTATAAAAATGACTTGCTTTATCGGAAAGCTAGGAAATTTGCATATAATAATATCCTTCCCAAACCACACATATACGACTATACGGAATATATTGTTGATTAAGATTTAAGAATGACTCACTCTTTAAAAAAAAAAAAAAAAAATTAGGGCAACTTGCAAATGAATATGTGATCAATGATTTAAAATAACTTACTTTGCCCCAAAAAAATAGGCAATTTGCACCTGATCATGTGCTCCAAACGTGTCAAAACCCATAAACTCACAGAGCCAAGATTACGTAGTAACAAATATTGGTAAACGTCAAGATTAGAATAGTGGAGTTAGCATGTTTGTATTCTACCTAATGTGGCCTTAAGGAATCAAATGAATTTATGAATGCACCAATTTTGCCCTAATCGTAGAATTATTTTCTCCAATGGTACTGAGCAGCCAGCCATTTGAGAAATTAACCCGTAACAGTGTTATTATTCTTTTACTAGGAAGAATATCACAGAGTTTAAAAAATAATTTTTAAAACATATCGATTACTAAAACTAAAATATTATATTACATATAGGACAATAATTTAACTTATTATATACACTTGATTGGCAAAATATTATATAAAACTATTAAGTTTGTTTGAGTGTTTTTTTAAAATCAACATACCGGGGTGATGAAGTTCAATTTGAAACTATAATTTTAGTAGGAAAAACTGGTGTGCGTACTCAATTAACATATGATATTTAATTTGTATCAACAAATACTTATACCAATAATTTTGAAGAAACATAAACAACTATAAAAAAAAACATATCAGGATCTTTAACAATAAAATAATGATACAGAAAGAAAAAAATCGAGCCCATTGATTGTCAAGTGTCCCCTTAAGAAAATTGTTTCCCTCTATTATCCGAGGATTAAAGAAATAGATCCTCTCGGGATAGAACGATTTCACTCAGTAGTGTATTGAAATAAAAATAATATTTAATTGTGTAGAAAAAGAAGATGTTCTGAGTTATCATTGTTTAAAATGAAATGAATTTCCTATATTTATAAAAATCAAATATAAGTGTGAACAAATATTTATTGTGTCTAATTACAAAGGTTTCAACTCTTTGGAAAAGTTACATGGAAAGGGTACAACCATTCATGAAAGTTACTAATCATTCGGAAATGTCACAACCTTTCATAGAAGTCACATTATTTTATAAAATTCGCAACTCTTCATGAAAGTAACAACTTTTCATGAAAGGGAAAGACTAGTTTTGAAAATAAATAAATTTAAAAGAAAATTCTAGCTTGTGGTGATGCCACATAGGCGGGCTTAAGATTTTCTTTTATATAAATATATAATTTTTTAAAGGCTTAGTAAGTTAACAAAGTAATGGTTAGATCATTATTGCGACTACTTTTGTCGATTCAAATTAATTAAATTATTGAGATGTTTCACATCTTTTTTAAAAAAAAAAAAAACTTAAGACATAAATTAGGTATAATTTTTCATTTTTATCATTGTTAATTATTGTCAAATTATGACTAAAATAATTAAACATTAAGTAATAATTAATTCCAATACTAAATTATAAACTGTAAAATTGAAAGACTATTCTAAAAGTGATCTTGAAAATTGAACAATTAAATTCATTTAAAAATGAAAAATGTCTCAACCCACTTAATTTAAAATGAAGGAAATATTATATAAAGCAAAATGTTAATGAATTAAAAATAGTTATGTTTATAAGATGAAGATGTGTGGGCAATTAGAAGCAATATCCTTAAAGAACAAAGTTATACGTAACTAGGTGAAAATAATCTTCATGATCGATACAATAAAAAAAGTGAGATTAATATAGTTTAAACATATGAAGAGGAAGTGTGAAGATATATCATATATGTGTCAATGAGGTTGGGGAGTGTGAGAGGTTGATTTTAGCAAGGGTTAGGAAAAGGTAAAGATAGGTCGAAAAAGAATTGGAGGAGTTGATTAGAAAAATATGACACAATTTCAACTGATTAAAATGTTAGAAGATTATCTAATCGTGTCGTACTTCTATTACTGTGTTATGTTTCACGTGTTTTCTTTTTCTCTCACATGTAGTGATTTTTATTGCTTATACTTGTCTAACATATTGTTTTTTTTTTTTCTAGTTTCTTGTGTCGGTTAAATTTTTTTTTTTTGAGTTGTTGATCTATCGAAAACTCTTTATCCTTCCTAGACACACGATGTATGAAATTGATCTAGTATATTAAGTTGTAATAATATATAATTTAATAAAATAAATACTTAATTTGCAATTTCTTAAAAGAGTAGTATTTATGTCCAAACGGTAAATATATTGTACAAAGAAAAAGGAAAAAAAAGTAGATAACAGAAAGATAGAAGAAAGAAGAAAACAGAAGAGAAAAAGACCATTAGACAAAGTAAAGGTGTTTTGATAGCGAGGGAGAAAAAGAGAAAGCATAGAGAAAAAAAGCAAAACAGGGAGATGAAAGGGGTCTCTAATGGGAGATCAATTCCCTTTCTTCTCTTCTTCCTTTCGTTTTCTCATCAATTCATCACAGGTTTGCATGCAATCACCCAGATCTTGATTTTTCCGATTCTATTTTAGTTGTATGATGGTTTTAATTGGTTATTTCATACTGGTGAATGTTCCTAATAGATCCCTTCTGTTTAAGAAAGAATGATGAGTTTGGAATTCGGAAATAAGAGTGTCAATTAACGATCTTGATTCAATTTGATATCATTTGCCCTCTTTATTTTTTCAAGAAAATGTGCAAAAAATAAAATTGTAATAAAGCATAAAAAGAATAAAGATTGCGTATATAGGAAGCTAAGATGAATTCCTAATTTACTCTTGCTTTTTACTGTCGTATTTTGGGATAAGGGTTGTATGTGAAAAGGTTGTCATTTTCTAATTGTCAGTATTCTGTCTGGTTTTGAGAAAAATGGAGTCTTGTGACAAATTCAAGAAAATGAAGCTGATCTTGTCTTGATGTTATAACAACTAAATTACAGCTTCAGGTTCTTTTTCTTTTTGTTGTTGTTGTTGGTGAAATGAGTTACTATGGTTTTGACATGTGAAGAGGGGAGATGCAGATGCTCCAATGAGGGGGGCTGAGAAGGTTGTCTGTGGTGAGCTTCATGAGAGGTAGAGGTAGGTCGAAGAAGTATTGGGGAAAGGTGATTAGACAAGACATGTCGCATCTCCAGCTTCCTGAGGAGGCAGTTTAGGGTGGTAGGTTAGTGGGTAGTTGAGTGTCCAACGAGATAGGCTTCTCCTTGTGTTTGCTATATCTCTACCATTTCTGAGTTGCCAAGGGTATGCAGTATACTTTACTATTTTGGATAGAACTGCATGCAAATATTGACCAATTTGGAATATACCCTTATAGCTCGTAAATGGGAGAATTAGAAAACTATGTTTTAAAGGAGATAGTTGTTATGTTGATCCAGCTGGCAGACCTCAAATTTGTAGACAGTGGAGGAGAAATTGAGGAATGACAAAAATAACTGAAAAGGTAATGAAAATATCATGTTAATAATTTCGCTTTTGGTAAATGATTGCTAGTAGGTGAAAACAATATGCTATGTTTTTCTGCCTAGAGCTAATCACGACCTTCTTTCTCAATCAATGGAACTTTGAGGATTGGTCCAATCAATTTGCCCAATATGCTGACAATGTCACCTAAGCACTCACCAATGCGGAAAGAAAAGTCTGAAGCACTTCCCAGTACGTTGTTGAAGTTGCAAAATTTACAAGGAAAATGAGTATGATCAACTAGTCATACCGGTTTACATGAGAGATTACTGCAGGATAAGCTTTCTGACTAGCCAGCAGACCATAATTTAATCGAAGTGTCCCAGCTGGGTGTTGTAGAAAGAGACCACTAGTAATGACTGCCCCGACCTACCTCTTGTGCATTCAATCCACTAGTAATGACTGCCCCGACATGGTTCTGTTATTTATTTATTTTTGATGAAGTAATAGAAGTTGTCATTACGGGCATGACATGGTTCCATTATTTGAGTAAGCCACGGTAAGGCTTAAACACTTGTATTTGTCCATCCCTTACCTTGACTCTTGACTGCTCCCAGTTCGATTGTTTGCTTCTAGTGAATTTAGTATTCAATCCTATATGTCTAATATTCATCATTTGCATTCTCTTCACCATATCATACCATCTGGCACCATCTTCTATGTTTCTGGGACATAAAAGGGCGAGTCAGTGTTGTTGTGGAAAAGATTTGAGCTCAACTAGGGGTTCCACAATTTGTCCTTCCTTGACATGGAATCAGTATGCTTGAATAATCTAGCTCCCCATAGGTGTTGCTGCCATTTTATGTTCTTTTGTCCTTGTTCAAAGATACCCACGAACACATCCCATCAAACCTGTTTATGGTTACATTTTTATGAAAAGCATTCTTGTACTTGAATTTGTTTCTGTTTTGTCAGTTTGATTGTTTATATGTGTATTATTTACTTTCAGGCTTTTCAGTCGATTCTTTAAATCCCAAAAATGGAACAAAAGTTGATACTCATGCTGCATCCAGCAGTAACACTGGGTCAACTGTACTCATTGTATGCGTTGCACTTGTGGCAGTAGTGCTTCTATCATTTTTCCTTTTCAAGTTTTGGCAAAAGAAGAAGCGTGAAGAGCAGTATGCTCGTCTGCTAAAGTTGTTCGAAGAAGATGATGAGCTTGAGCTTGAGCTGGGTCTTCGGGATTAAATCTGTGTCAGATGTTAACAACCAATGTACTGAGGTGAGGCTCCTTGTTGTACTCTCTTGGAAATGTTGCTCTGCTTTCTACTCCTAGCTTTTACATGGAATTTTGGAATTTATGTTTGGTGAATGAGCATAATGTTGTTAGCACATACCCCTCTTACCATTTAAGAAGACGTTCGGGTTCTTTTGAGTGTCTCAAAATGTTCAAAAATACTAACTCTGATCAACTGCATGGAAAAATTGTAGCTTAAACTGTAAACTGTGTAGTTCGGCTGTCTCTGTAAGTAATCTTATACAAAAACTTCAGCATGATATGAGAAATGCTTTTGTCTGGCATTACTGATGTCATACCTGAGAAAAGTAACTCTTTCAACCAACCTTCTTTGCCAAACTGTCGTATAAAAAATGGGAAGGAGCAAATATTACTCATTGTGCACCTTCCTAATGTTTATTACTGTATAGATATGCTATAAGGGTAGTCTTTAGTCATTTTTTTCATACAACTTTGTTCAACATATCTGTAGGATGCTTTTATCTTTTTGTACAGTCTTCTTCTATTTCCTTTTTGTACCAAATTGCAGGCAATCAAGCTATCTAGTCTTTGTTGTTGCTATGCTTTATCAGTAAAGTAGTTCCCTTCAGCTAATCTCAAAATTGTATCAAGATGAGTGATATATGGCTTGCTTTCTCTTGCCAAATATAACTGCAGCAGAATCTTATGTTTCTCCTTTGCTAAATTCTTTCACCCTGATTTTCAGTTATTCTGTGTTGAGGTTGTCTTGTCTATCTTGGCAAACAATATTGGAATGTGGAACTAATCAGATTTTATAAGTTATTAGCTTATGTGTGCTCTGTAAATTTAATGACTGGCATATATGCTCTAATAGTTTTCGTTACAAATGTTAAGGCCTGTTCTTGTATCAGATTTTATTGGCATGAGCTTATATGTGCCCTGTTATTATGCTTTATAAGTAACCTGTATACTTTGATTTGGTCTTGTGACTCCTAAGGGTGATACCCCAGGAGGGCCTGGACAATTGTTTGATGTGCACATGGTATATTCTACGTAGTTTCTTTTATTCTTTTGTAATTTGGCTGTTATATTATCATGTTACTATTTAGGCTTGAGTGTCAGCCTGTTCCTGTATCAGATTTTATAAGCATGAGCTTATATGTGCCCTGTTATTATGCTTTATCAGTAACGTAGTTTCCTATATGCTTTGATTTGATCTCGACTCCTAGGGGTGATTCCCCAGGGGAAGGCCTGGACAATTGTTTGATGTGCACGTGCTATATTCTACATAGTTTCTTTAATCTTTTGTAATTTGGCTGTTATATTATCATGTTACTGTTTAGGCTCTTGAGTGTCAGTTTGTGTGGTCATGCTGATGAACAAGTATCTTTTTCTATTTCTTTTTTGAATGCCTGTATGTTTTTTGTTTGTATCCAGTATCTGCTGAAACTGTGTTATTATATGCAAAGGCTGTCAACTATTTGGATAGATCAGTCTTGTCCGCTTTTTGCATCACACTTTTGCTTTCAATTACTATTTACCTGATATCATCTCGTTGTGTGCAGATGTAAGTAATATCTTAAACCCAGATTCTTGATTCAATGATGACAATGAGTTGGATTGATTCCAGAATATTGACATAAATCAAGAGAAATCTTCATTTCACAATTTGTAGAAATATGTATCAGTGTTAGCAGAAACAAAACTATCATGCATTCTGTTCTTTGGGTACAGCGATCGATGGATAACAGATATTGCCAAACGTCACCCTCCCAAATGAGGATTGTAATTCATCCGTCACAATTTCACTCTGTAATAGTTGTTAGTAGGTGTTTGCAGCTTGTTAGATTGCTCTAAAAATTGAGGAATAATTTTAATCAAAGCTCAAATGAGCTAGACTGTGCTTCAAGAAGTGCAAATTTGATTTTGTACCCTCTGATGTATCACTAGGCCTTAAATATATCTTGTTCTTTGTGTGTTAGATGTTGTATCCTCTAAATAAGAAGTCACACTTCAATGAAAAATTTACTATTTTTCACAACATGAAATGACAAGCCATTGAACAAACAAGACTACAGGTTAGAGTTAGAACTAACATCAGTTACCCTAAAGCAAGGAACAGAAGTATTGGTATAATTTAAAGCAAAATATTCAGCATATCTTGTCAAACTTCTGTTCTTCTCAATATATTTATTCAGAAGTTGATGCAGTTTGACCTGCAATAATTAAAATAATACATGAATCTCACAAGTTTCGAATAAGAAACAGATTATTCTGATTGATTTAACACATTGACCACTAAACCTAGATTAAGACTAAAGGTCAATACCTCTAGGAGAGATGGTTACAGAAAAAGGAAAAAAAAAACATTACGCCTCTATACCTAAAGGATCTGTTTGAAGATTCCTGCATTCTGTACCAGAAGCAAACTTGGGTAGTCTTCCTAATCACGCAGATAAGCTATCATCTGTGTCGATCACTAGACAAACAGCATTTCAGCAATTAGTTGTCATCTTCCCGTCTTTGCTCGTTTCATTCCTGTATTACTAAATGGAGACATGCTAGGGCTCATTCGGGGACTCATGCTTGGGCTTTCTTCCCTTAGTGTGCCATTTAGCATGGCCAATTCTCTTAGTTGTTGCTTCTTATAAACATCCACAGATTCATCCTGATACAGGAAAAAAGAGGGAGGAAAGAGTCAAAGGGCTAGATAAAAGATGGAAGCAAATGATGGCGAATCGCAGCTATATCCTTTTAATTCGTACCACAGGCTTTAACAAGTTCTCTAGGATCGACACTGCATGATCAATGCGGGCGTCAATGATGTCTTCCGGAAATTCAGCCTCCACCAGGAGATGTAGTGGCTCTTTGAGGTGCTCATACCCAGGTTTATCTTTCAATTTCTCTTCCTACAGGAGGGAAAAAAGAACAATGCAAAAAGCAATTTAAAACTAACTTATAATTTAAACAACAAAAGGATTCAGGACATTAAAACAATTTTTCTTTCTAAAAATGAGAATGATGTTTGCTAGGTTGTTTGATCATACAAGGAAAAAAAACAATGGAACTCTTCATAGACATATGGAGAAGATATCTTTCAGCCAGAATTTCTGCAACTGATAAAAAGCAACAGTACTTCCTTCTTAAACGATACAGAAAGTACATGGTTGGCTAGCAGAGAACTATTAGGCACATAAAAAATTGCCTCCCTGAAATTTATTTACGAGTGTAAAGAAGACCAAAGATGGCATGTATCAGGCTTTAGTTTTCAATCAACACATGGAGCTCACTTGAATATTATAGATTCAAGCCATGTCTGCTATAGCAACATGAGAATATTTGAAGTCAATTTCATCTACCAGGTAGCCAAATACATGACAACCCCCTAAAGTTGGCATTACTTCATTTTGACACTTCAACTGACCCTCGTACCTATTAGACACCTCAACTGATTTTTAGGTTTTTTTCTATAACAGTGGTGTCTGGCCCAACTTATGTGCACCTAGACTTACCCACGGGATACTTAGTACCTCCTAACAACACAAGTACTATGTGACTATCCACCCACACTTGATAGATGGGACAGAAATCACCTAGTACTGTTTGCCTCAGTTGGAATTGGAACCCTGGTCTCCCTTGGTCCACTCCAGTTTCATTGACCACCAAGCTACACCTATGGGTGCATAAATTTTTTATTTATGTTCCTGCTTGCTTTTCTCTGCAGCTCAGCAATTAGCCTCGTTGTAATTGTTAGCGGAATTTGATTGGTCATGGTTGACCACCTCTTCAGATAAAAACAGAAGAGAGATGACTATGGCATTTGATATTTTCAGCACTTATCTAAATAATCAATTGATCATTTCAGGCACTAAACTTCACACCAGCAGAATAGAATGATTTTAAGACAGGGAGACTGGACAATACGCATTTCACCCATAAAGATTTTATCAGCTAGTCGTTTGGAAAGATGGATGCAAACCCATCATCAGATAATGGCTCTAGAAAAGATAAAGAGATGAATTTAGCATCAGTTGCAACCCTTGCTCATAAATTTGAAGTCAAAATATAACATCCACAACTACTTTAGACCACTAAATTGGATATGTTTATACTGTTTTTTGCTTGGATAACAATGGTTCCTAGGCCAGTTTGTGTGAATCTCAATTAATCTTTTAGCTACTTGCTACCTCCACCAACAGATGTACCACGTCAGTTTGTCCGAGACTCAAAAAATCCACTACGAGTATTAAGCATAGTTTTGACAAAGCACTTCAGAGCAGTCATTTTCAGACAAAAGCAAAGGATGTATGTGCGTGTGTGACAGAGAACACTTCTCTTATAGAGGCATACTATGCCCTCATGAAGCAAGCCATAGTAGATCTTACATTTATTCAAGCTTTGCTCTTACAACAAATATTGAGTGAGAAGAAAAAAAGGGCCCAATACCTTGATAGAGTCCTTGACTGAACCTTGTCCTCTGATGTAGACTCTACACTCTGTAATGGCTTCAACCCTCTTTAGGGAATTCCCACGTGGTCCCAAAATTCGACCGACAAAATTATACTGCATGTTTTTTATTTGGTCAAGATCTGTTCCAAAATTTAGGAAGAAAAAGAGCAACATGAAACACCACCCTAATAACGTTCACATACATTTGGGAAATTCTCCACAGGAACATCCAGTCTTATGACTCTCTTCACAACAGGAGTGGTTGCAGTTCCCGGCACAACATGCCAATCCAGAGGGGAAGGTTGAAATGGTGCTATTTTCTGGAGAAGTCTATTTTCCTGTAGTAAGTAAAAAAACATCAATGGTAAATCATCCAGTAGCAATGTCTGCAAGCAGTTATTCAAACTCCTTCAAGGTATTAACTATTAAGATGGACTCAGCGAATATATTATCAAAAGCTACATACAATATCTGTAACGCGGAATAGGAGTAACAACTCCTACAATACCTGACTAAGACTAACACCACAAAAAGTGGCAAGCTTTTTTTTTTCTTTCCTATTTATGGCTTACTAGGTTATGTTTTGTGCTTCGACAAGGAAGCAACAAGTGTAAGGAAGAAAAACGGGGGTTATGTTTTCATTAAAGTAAACCATGTGGCAAGGATAGAATTCGGTGTTATCAAAGGCGAAAAGCGCAAAAAAACTCTAAGGTATGGGTGCTTTAAGCGCAAAGCGCAAATAAAGCGTGGGCTTTAACAAAAAAAGGCGCAAAGGGAGAAAAGAATAAAATATATATGTTTAGTCCAAGACTAATAATTATAAACATGAATGACATATATATGACCAAAGAAATTGAAAAAAAATTATGATAAAGTAAAATATCAATTATTTAACCTCAAATTCTTCATTAGAGGCTCACAGGCCTTAGAACCTTGATGACGACACTAAAGAGCACATAAAGTGAGGCGAAACACTCAACACATTTTGAGCCTTGCTTTAGGGCTTAAGCGCGCCTTTGATAACACTGGGATAGATTACATTTCTAGGAAGAGCAAGAAGTCCGTAAAAACATCTGAGAATTTTATTGGATGGCATATAAAGATAAAAACACAGGTCAAACAGTAAATTTGAATGCTGAAACTCTGCACAGAGTTGACAATAGTATCCTCTACAAAGCTACTACTATCGATAATGATGCATGAAAAATCCACCTGCTGTACTTACATTTGTTTCTAACATTTGCGAACAAGCATAGTGTTCTACCGCTCAAGCCAAATAGATAATCGAAACTACAAATTGAGCACAATATTTCCTGAGCTTAAGAACACGAATCCCCCTGACGTGCATCTACATACAGAAGCATTTTATCTAATATGCCTGTTGTCGTGGGTGGACCTAGTAGCTCGGCAAGCTCAAGAAAGATAGCTTCGCCTAGTGCAGTTTAGATTTTGCCAAGCCAGTAAAAAACCAATGAAGCTGTGTGAATCGTTTTGTCCAAACAAGGGATGAGGTCTCAAAAGCTCCTGGTTGTGATGGCTACAATGCTTTCAAAAAGGAAAGGGGGAGGGGGGGGTATTGGAGAGGTCACTGATGCAGTCTTGGGAACAATAACACTGATTCCCAAGGCGCATAACCCAACTAAGATCACCGAGTACAGGCCATTATCATGTTGTATTATCTTATACAAACTTATCTCAAAAATACTGACCCACAGGATGCAGAAGGTGATGGATAGATTGGTGGATGCAATTTATCCCTGGTAGAGTGGTAGCGTAATTACTGATAACATTATTATGAGCCATGAGCTCATTAAATGGTAAGGGAGGAAAAAGATCTCACCTAGCTGTATGCTGAAGCTTGGCATGAAGAAAGCTTATGAATCCATTGACTGGACCTCCCCACAACAGGTTCTCAAGGGTTTGAGCTTTCCCGCACAGTTCCATAAGCTGGATTATGAGTCACACAGTTTCACAATTCACACTCATTAATGGCACCCCTTCCCATGCCAAGAAGGGTCTAAGGCAAGGAGACCCCTTGTCCCAATTACTTTTTGTACTACCCATGGAATACTTGAATAGGCAACTGAAAACCTTGAGAAGCAACCTGGTTTTAATTTTCATCCCTAGTGTGAGAAATTGTGCATTACTCACCTTGGGTTTGCAGATGACTTGTAGCTTTTTTGCAGGGATGACCTTAAGTCTGTCTCTATGTGACTGTTTTAATGCCTTCTCTAGTGCTTCTGGTCTGGTGGACTGAGAAGAGAGCATTTATGTTGGAGGTGTTAATGTGGCTGACCAAGCAGCTATACTACAGCTTCTGGGATTTACAAAAGGTGCTCTTCCTTTCAAGTACCAAAGTAAACCCCTCACGGCCTCACCAAAAAAGAAAACCTCAGTGACTCAGTAAAGCCCCTTATAGATAAGATGATAGACAAGACTAAGCCTTGGCCTCTAGATTCCTATCCTATGCTGGTAGGTTACAATTAATCAAATTTGTCTTGTTATCTTTCCAAAACTCTTGATCACAAGTTTTTATTATGCCGAAGAAAATGATCCACGTTGCAGAGTCCTTGTGTAAGGATTCCTGTGGGCTGGGGTTGCTGAGACCGCAAAAAGGCTTTGATTGCTTAGGAAAAGTTATGTATCCCCAAAGACAGTGGGTGGTCTTGGTTTCTTAGACATGATTGTATGGAATAGAGCTACCATTTGTAAGCACTTCTGGAATCTGTGTTTGAAAAAGGCAGGTTATGGATCCAATGGGTCCATTACCTACTTCATTATAGGTGACACAGTACCTGGCATGTGCATGATAAGCAAGCCTCATGGATGATCAAAAAGATCCTCAATGCCTAAAGAACTCTGGAAGCAGCTGGCTATGACGAGCAGGATGTTGTTGCTATGACTAAAATCAGCACACAAACTGCCCATTATAAGCTGAGGGGGGACACTACACTAGTGAAGGGGATTAAGTTACTATGAAACAACCATGGGGTACCAAGATGGCTTTTTGGGGAACACTTTTACCTAGATATAGGTTAGCCAAATGGAGTACTCTACCTGCTATTTCCTGCCTTCTTTGCACCAACACTGATGAGAGCCTGAGCACTTTGTTCTTCAAGTGCCAGTACGCAGCTGCCGTTTGGGATAGGCGGCTCTCATGGCTGGGATTCAAAGGGTATCTCTGGAGTGGCATGAAGAAGTGACGTGGGCTTTAGACATGATAGTGGCAAGTCAGTGCAAGCTATCCTATACAGACCAGGATTCAGCATGCCGTCTATAATTGGTGCTGCAGGAGAGAAACATGGAGTCATTTCCCCAGAAGAGTAGAAGACGTGATGTGTAAGTGAGGATGGCTGTTCAAGCAATCCTTTCCAGGGGCTCCCTATTCCTTAGGTTGACTAGTAGGCTGGCTTACTCAACGATTATCCATAGGCTATGTTAGAAAGTTAATGCAGATCTCTTGATGTATTTTGATTATTTTTTCCATCAGAGCTTGGGGCTTGTTGTCTAACACTGTAAGACTTCTGTACTACTTTGCTACTTAGATAAATTGAGAATCAGGAAAAATCAATTTACTGAAATCAACAATGTTATACTAATGACTCTAGCATATTCATTACGTGATAAGAACAAGTCTGGAAGAGTATGACCACATTACGAACAACAGTCGTGCCATAATTACATTCCAAAGTATGACCCATAACAGCCATACATACCCAAGCTAACCTCCATTAAGTATAGAAGCTTATCATACCTCAGTTTGCATTGCACTCCATGCCCCCATATTTATCTGACCTCCATTCATATGTTGACTGACTGATCTATGTGGACTCTCTTGTCCCATCCTCTCCTGATCCACGAACTGATTTGACAACAAAGCTGTTGTTCGCATGATTTCTGCAGAAGTAAGAAATCCAAAACCTTATTCAGTCACTTAATTGGATGCTTCCCTCAATTTACCTTTCACAAGATTTCAGCGAAGATCGTCAGTAGTGGATTTAGCAAGATATCCATAGACATCATTTTAGCTTCATTTTTAACCAAATTCACCTTCATCCCTTTTGAAAACATATAGTAATACCATATTTGGAGTTTGAAATATAGCATGCATAAAGAACACAAATGAATCATTTTCCTTAGAACTACTGTCTCAATCCCTAGCTTCATCCACTGTCAAACACTTAACTTAGAGAGCAAAATATTAAGCTACTGGGTCAAACTCAACATCAAACTTAGTATTGATGCAAAAAGTCCATTATTCCAGGACTATATAATGATGCTGAAGAGAAGTGGAAGAAAGTGGAAATCAGACACTTGTCCAGGTCAGGCTTTCAACCAAATTCTATGATTTGTAGATTTGAATTTTACATTTATTAATATTGCATCCAGGAAAGCTACTTAGAGACTTCTGTTTGGTAACTTAGCATTTGGTGAATAATTCTTTCCTATTCCACTTACTGATTCTTTAGTTAATTAAATATTAGTGTTCACATCTTAGTTTAGATTTTAGAATCCTCCCGATCTCAGAAGTCAACCAAAAAAAGTTTCCCTTTAAACCTCTAGACAATAGGAAAAAAGAAAAGTAACAAAAAATTGACGGATTCTTTGAATCCAATAGATTTGGATACTCTCTTTGGTGAAGCTTTTTTAGCTAATTTAGGCATAATATTAATAAATATTAAACTTAAAGCAGTGTGCCTGGAGATTACAAAGGACTCCCAGAACAATATATTCTTTATTTATGTCTCAATCTTCTTCCTCTTTGTAAAGCATTATTTGTAGCACCAATAAATCAAGATTATTTGTTTTGTTCCAATACAAATCAAAAACCCCAAATTAATACAAAATCAGTCCTTGTTTTTTTTTTTCCTCTTGATAAGTAAATCATTCCTAGCTTATTAAGATTCCACCCCCCATGGCCCAATCATAGGCTTACAAAACCTCCAACTTGCACTTTATCGCCTTCATTTTATCACTAGAAAATCATGACGCTTAAAATTTTCCATTAATGAGTAATTTCTGGCTATGATGCAGTCAGAATGATTGGACATCCAATAAGGCATCATGTGTAACGGGGTAAGATAATGGACATCCAGCAAAATAAAAGCTCAAGTGATTTGCCTTTAACTTGAGGAGAAAACTCATGTATTTTGACCACAAAATAAATCCGTGGGTCAGTCTTACGTTTACTGATATTTAAACATTTTAAAGAAAACACATTAGAGTAGTTGCATAAGACAGTCTGATCAAGACAATGAAAGATCCTAAACTAAACAAAATAAAATCTATTAATGATTCTACCATTAAGGTCAACAATTTAGGCATATCAGGAGAACTTTCTTCGCCATTTATTTTGTAATTATTGGTTGTTGACCAAAAAAAACCATTGCAGAAACAACAAATGTTTCCATCTTTTTCATCAAATTATTCAACTCCAAAGTACTTGAATTATTTGTTCTTTACATTTGGTAGATCAGAAAGCACGAAAGAATGCAATCTATGTCGTTATATTATTAAACGTTAATATGCTTCGACAGCAAATCCTTCTACACGTGGGCTGTTAAGCACGTGTGTACAAAAAAGGAACATTGAATATGATGTGTAGCAGCCGAACATGCAATTGCTGGAAGTTAAACTTATATCTATGTGAGGCTGAAGAAAGGTATAAACGAGACTCTTACTTAAACTTTTGGGGGTTATATATATTTCTTCTTCGTGCTGGTTGGTCGGGATGTGGGGTTACGGAAAAAAGAAATAATAACTCTTAAGACCCTCTACTCACTTGGAATCTTGTGTAGCAACATGTCAAATTTTCCAAGAGTGTTCTGACTATGAGAGCAAGCCTTGGCGCAACGGTAGAGTTTCTCCTCCCGTAACTTGTAGATACATGTTCAAAGGTGGAAACTATCTCTTTGCAGAAACGCTATGGGAATATTGCGAACAGTATATGCCCAATCGCCCACTCACCTGCACCAGCCAGAAGCACTTCGTATACAGGATAAGCCCGCCCATGACTGGTGTTTGAACCATGCAATCATTTACATCTTTTATTTTAAATTAACCAATCAGGCTATCGTCATCAAACAATTAAACAGTTTGTTGGGATAAAACATTTAAAAAGCTTTCAACAGAAGAAAGAATCTTCTGCTCCAACATAGAGATACCCAGAACTATTATAAAAAGTTCTCATGGTTACAATTTACTACCTTGGTTTAGAAGTCTATTGCATATAGGAAGTATCTGCATGAATGGCCCCAATTTTTGCCTCTCCCCCAATAACTCTGCCAAATATCTGTCATTTCGCAAGCAGCCAAATCACATATTAATAAGGAGAAATGTATCCAGAGTTGACAAAGAAAGTAACGGTAATAGGGTATACTCTATTTCAATTATTTATAAAAATTGACCGCTTGAACTAAAGTTCAATGTAGATGCTAATCAGGCAGCAAATATGGACTTAACTCGTGGTTAAACATACAACAGTCTTATGACAAACATTATTGACCTTGTACATGAGGTTACTGAGAAAACCGGCTTGACACCGAGAAATTTTCCTTGGTAAACGAGAACTTGAATAAACTTAAATCAAATAAAGAGTAGTTATAATCAGAATATCCTATTCAATTGAGAAAACTCAACTACTCAACCCGATTTTCATGACACAACCAAGAAAACCTTGAGTCAACAACAAAAGGAACCTGAGTCAAGTGATCAACCAAGCCTAGAGTCTAATAGAGTATAGGGAAAGTGGCACAGTAATATATTTGGATCCACCTGGTTAAGCCCTGATGCGTGTTGAAGCTAGTAGATGCAGGCACAACCACTGGTTTCATCTTTAAGTAAATTACAACTATATATTCACATAAAATTTGAACCAATTATTAAAATAATTGTGGGTGCCTTGAAATCTTGGATCTTGTACCACAGAAAGGATCCTGAAGTGTCACCACATGTAAGAACAACTAGAAACCAATATCCAACAATCATATAGACGATATTATCAAGGTTTTATTGACTCAAGATGACAATTAACAGAAGAAGACAACCAACAAAACCAAGAAACCACAAAACCCAACAAAACAGATCCAGACCCAACATTCCAAGAAAGCAGTAACTAACGAAAAACTGATTGAAAACAAGAATATAATTACTGAAACAAGAATCAAGATTTAACCTTTCACGATCTGTAAGAGAAGATGACCTCTGAAGTGGACCATGGATTCCAGTTGGAGAGTACTGGAAGTAACTCCCAGGGGGTATTCTATTCTCCAAATTCATCTAAGTAACCAATTCTACAATAAAATCTTTAGTCAAGAAACAAACTTTTGATAATGTCTGTGATACATACAAAGATACAAAAGGGGGTCTTACTGTGAACAGCTGTTGATCGCAAGGCAAAAAGGGGAAGGTGGGGAAGAGAGACTTCAGTCTGCTTCCCCCCTTATTGGACCTTGAGTTGTTGTTGTGGGGGGAAGAAAGGGACTGCTCAGTGGGAAAACTCCCTATAAATACTAATGGCTGCTACTCACAAAAGGGTGTGCCAATGGAGTAAGACCTTTTTTCACCATCACATATATTTGTTCGTTTTATCTACATAAAAATTTTATAATATCCAATTAATAGTAAGCATTTAATTAATGATACATTTAAACTAATTTTGAAACTAATGAACTTGAGACCGGAATGTTTAACTACAGCACATTCCTAGGATAATATATCTATTTTGTAAAATACTAAACTCGGGATATATATTAAATTGATATTTTAAATGTGGCAAATAACTACTTTTATTCCAATTCATCTTAAAGCATAAATTTTTTGAATTTACATTCCACATATAATCGCAGTTGATAATGTTTGTTTTATTTTTTTGAGGAGAGAAATCCATTTAAGGGATAACAAAAAAAAAATTATCTCTTAAAA